>OY856413.1:1089254696-1089892196 GCA_963693085.1 Alisma plantago-aquatica
TAAAATATGTATTAAGTAAGTAGAAATATAAGTTCATATATTATTTCTGAGCAACCCTACCCTTATAGGAAACTATTGAGAATAAAAAATCCATCACAAGAAAATTATCCAACATGTTTTTTTACAATTAGACATTCTTTTCCCAAATTAGGGCCATGATATATTGAAATTGGAACAAATGACCTAACTAAACCTAACTCACCATAACCACCCCTACATTGACCTAAATGTGCTTGAATTTTGGTGAAATATGATTTATCTATACTACTATAAAAAGAGCGAGTTTATTGATGCGCTCTCCTTGATTCACTCTCTTCTCTCATTTTTTCAAAGAATTTTGCTCCTACAAATCTTTATTCCCACACTCTTCTATTAAATTTTATTATCTTTAATTTTTTGTTTCCCTCTCCATCCCACGGAAATAGTTCCTTGATTCTCTCCTTTCAAACAACCAACACAAATATTTTTTACTATAGGGACCCTTTCACGGACAAGTCCTCTCCCTGTACATTTCCAACAAATTTTATATGTCATGTGCATGTGCACTCACTAGTATCCCCCAAATTAGATCTAAATTCTAAGCCAAACAGTAATGTTGAGACCTACATATCATAGCTAGGTAAATTTTGAGCTAGTTCGACAAATAAGATTAAGATTTGGCATTCATTTTAGCAGTTGAAAGAGTTCTATAGAAACACAATAATGGTGAGACCTACATATCATTTTCTACTAATCCATTAGGAATCTATATAACATAGATAACCAGATCAAAGTAAAAATAAATATTTTAAATTCTTAAAAAGTCTTCACATACAAATTAGATCATAGAGGTCTACACATAATTTCCAATTCATTGTTCTATTGTTGAGAGCAAAAGACATATAAAAAGCCACATAAAATAGATCAAGAAGATGCATGTGGTTATAGATGAAGGGGCCATACCTACCTCAAAATCCCAAGAGAGCTAAACACTGCAACCACAATTATCAAATGTAGTAAAAACCCAAATAGAGAGTAAAAATATTAAGTAGACATAGAAGTTCCTACATTATTTCTGAACAACCCTTCCTATTACAGGCTACCGTTGATATTAAAAAATCATCACAAGACAATTATCAAACATGTTTCACACAATCATACATGCTTTGCCCAAATTAGGGCTATGATGATTCAAATTGGCACAAAATGACCTAACTAAACCTAACTCACCCTTACCATCCCTTCATTGACCTAAATTAGCTTGAAGTTTGGTGAAGTAAGAGTTATATTCCCCAAATTAGAACAAAATTTTGACCCAAATAGTAATTTACCTACATATAAGAGATGGCAAAATTCTGAGACAACTCGACAGACAATATCAAGATTTAAGCATCCATTTTAGTAGTTGAAAGAGATCTGTAGCAACATAGTAATGTTGGGACCTGCATATCATTGTCTAATAATCCTTTAGGAATTTTATATAACATAGATACCCTGATCAAAGAAAAATATATTTTAAATTCATAAAAAATCGCATTAAAATTCAATAATGGAGGTGCAAACATAATTTATTGTTCATCGTTCTATTGCTATGAACAAACAACATATTAAAAGACACAAAAAAATTGATCAAGAAGATGTGTGTAGTTATATATGAAGGGACCCTTACCTGCCTCAAAATCTCTAGATAGGTGTACACTGCAATCACAATTATCAAATGTAGTCAAAATCCTAGTAGAGAGTAAAACACATATTATGTGAGTAGACATAGAAGTTCATACATTATTTCAAAACAACCCTGCCTATTATAGGATACTGTTGAGATTAAAAAACCATCACAAGAAAATTATCAAACATGGTTTTTACACAATCCTACATGCCTTCACTACTATAGAAATGGCTTATAAAGTCACATTTACAGGCATCACTTGTTAACAAAAATGATGCCTAAAACCTACAGCATCGGTTGAATACAAAAACCGACATATATCTATGGGGAGTAGCCAGACACAGGTATCACTGTTTATTTAGCGTCAGTTCCTTAATAAGAATTGACGCCCAAAATGACCGCCAAATCCAAATTTTCCAATGAAAAAAATTACCTCCAAAATTTAACATACGTCGTCGGTTGTTAACAAACCAACCGACGACTAAAGGTTTTTTGCGAGACCAAAATTGGGCCCATTTTTATCGTCATTTTTCTTGCAATAACCGACACATATGTGTTTTCGCGTGTTGTCCCCGCAAAAATTTTCACCTCCTTTGGCGTCGGTTTTCTACGGCAACCGACGACTATGGTCAGAATTCGAGAACATTTTTTTGTCGGCATATGTATATAGACGTCGGTTTTTCATTTTGAAACTGAAGACTATCATTGAGAAGAGGTGTCAGTTTTTTTTGGTAACTGAAGCCTATTGTTATAAGTGTCAGTATTTTAAATAACTCACACTAATGGTTAACTTAATAGCACCCGTGCGAAGCCAACTCTTGGTTAACTTAATAGCACCCGCGTGAAGCCGACTCTTCCCCTTTCTCTATTTCATCCCCACGAGAATAGGTCTGGCGATTCCTTGTGCACTGCCGCCCGCCACTCCATACTACTTTGTGCTCATTGCCGCTGCACCGCTCCTTCTCCTTGCTCGATATCACCGCCACCCTTCTCCCTGCTCGCCGCCAACGGTGTTGCGCTTGTCGGCTCCCTACTCGTTGTCACCCTTCTCCTTGCTCGTCGGCTCCCTGCTCGTCGCCGCCCTTCTCCTTGCTCGCCGTCACTAGCAATGTGCTCGCCGGCTCCCTGCTCACCGCCGCCGGCTCCCAGCTATGATCTACTCGTCCTCCTCCGCCTGCTCCCTTACCTCCACTGCCCAAGGTCAGCCCCCTCTGCTCCCTGCCCTCCGCCTGCTCCTAATGCTTTGAGTTTACTTATTTAGATGTTGCTATTGTAAATCAACCAAGGATATGAAAAAGTCTTGTGCTTGCATATATTTGTTCTTCTAATCCTCATGATTGACCTAATTCAATAAATTTTGATGCATGTTGAAATAAGATTGAAACGTTTCCATTCTAGCATCCTAATTTGATTTGATTATATGCTTTGAATCTTGAAACATGCGTATTAAAGATACATTGATGTCTCAAAATTAAATCACATGTGGGTCTTCTATTTCTAAAATGATTATATCTTAAATCTACTTTTTTTCACCTTTATACTATATGTCTTGCCTCTAAAATAGAAGATCTATTTGGTAGAACTATCGACCTTTGTCCAGACCCTAAAGTGGACTTTATGAACACAGCCAATTAAAGTATCATATTAGTATATAATAATTTATTTATGGAAGTTACATAGAGACATGCAATTTTTAGTAACAAAATGATCAAAATAACCCCTATTATATTTTTCTACTGTAAAAAAGTAAACCCTAGGAATTGATAGTATAAATGCATCTAATCATTCATAAGCTATTACTGTGTCACTTGGAGAGAAATGGACATATTCCTATTTAAGTAAAAATTACATAGGACATAATATGAAGTAATGATTAGTAACATAATGCTGTGGTTATCTATATGAAATTGATTATATATGCAATTCAAGTAGAAATACTAGAAAGAAAGATAATGAAACGAGCATAAAATTGCAAATAAAAGAAAACTTCAAATCAATGCATGGTGTTTCATGCTCTCTCTTCCTAATGAGTCATGTTACAAATATATGTATATTAGGTTAAGGACATGTTTCTGTTGTGACATGTTGAGTTTTTTGCTATGTTATACCCACCAAATTTGCGATATATATAAAATAATACATTGATTAATTTAGGAAGCATTGATATGTTGTTATGGTTGTCCACAAGTGTTTTTATAAGAAAATTGTGTATTGAATGGGATTGTGAACAAGGGACTGGTGTTATATTTTGTTGGCCTAGAAACCCATCCAAGATTTACTCATTAGTAGTAAATCTTGGATAGTCCCCAGTTTGGGACTGTTCTTGAACACCTAATCTCACTTAGGATGTAAGTGTATAATGTATATTGGGTTTTTAAGAAAATTTCGGTAACATTTCCCCATTTGTTCTCTAAGTACATATGTACTTGGAGAATAGTGGGGAAATGTTGTCAAAATTTTCTTGAAAACCCAATACACATTATACACTTACTAGTGAGATTAGGTGTTCAAGAATGGGATAGGTGGTACACATTTATTATATATAAGAATGACATCACATGTATTTGTTGGCCTAGAAACCCATCAAAGATTTACTCATTAGGAGTAAATCTTGGATAGTCACGGGTTTGGGACTGTTCTTGAACACCTAATCTCACTTAGGATGTTTTAACCATTAATTATATATAAGACCTTAAACCTTGAAGTTTTAACCATAAACTCTAATCTGTTAACCCTAGACCCTAATATTGTTCTAATATATACTTGTTTTCTCTTTGATCATAGAATGGATAGATCATGGATGTCCATTCCAAATCGCTGCACCCCATAGTTTATTTCTGGTCTTGATCAGTTTATTAGATTTTCTGAGGAACATAGGAAACAACCTGGAGATAGGTTCTACTGTCCATGTAGGCACTGCGGTAACAACTTAAAAGTCAGCAATGGTGACGAAATCAAAAGTCATGTCATGTGCAACGGGATTGTACAAGGCTATAAAGAATGGCACTGGCATGGAGAGATTTCAAACCTAAAATCAGTGGATGTCAATAGCAGTGCTTGTGTGGAAGAAGAAATTACCTCTGATGATGTAGATGTGAACGAACCAATTCCAATAGACATCATTGATGCGATGTTGCATAGTTGTGGGGTAGAGCACACCGATCCACCTCCCATGTTTAGAAACATTGTGCATGATGTTGAGATACCATTATACACAGGTTGTAAGTTTATGAAGCTTAGCGTTGTGTTGAGATTGTATAAGCTGAAAGCTAACAATAGATGTAGCAACAAAAGCTTCACATCATGGTTGTCTTTGTTGAAAGAAATTCTTCCTGAAGGAAACGAGCTGCCAATCTCAACATACCAGTTAAAGAAATTGTTGTGCCCAATGGGAATGGAGGTCAAGAAGATACACGCATGCCCGAATGATTGTGTATTATTTCAAAAGGACTATGTGGATTTGAAAGATTGTTCGAAATGTCGTGCGTCAAGGTATAAATTGACGACTTCAGGGGAGTCTAAAACTGGTTCTCCTGCCAAGGTGATGTGGTATCCACCTATAATACCATGGTTTCAACGCTTGTTTGTCAATCTGATAGATGCAAAGAATTTGAGGTGCCATGCAGATGTTAAGAAAAATAATGATGGGATCCTACGACATGCGTCTGATTCCCCACAATGGAAGAAGATTGATTTATTGTACCCTAAATTCGGTGAAGAAGTCAGGAATCTAAGACTTGGGCTTTGTATAGATGCGATGAATCTGTACAGGACTTTGAGCAGCCAACATAGCACTTGGCCAGTTATGCTTGTTATATACAATCTTCCCCCCTGGTTGTGTATGAAAAATAAGTATGTTATGTTGTCATTATTGATATCGAGCCCTAAACAACCTGGAAATGATATCGACATTTATCTTGAACCTCTGATTGATGACTTGAAGAAGCTATGGGGTGAAGGTATGATGACCTATGATGCTTCATGAAGAGAGACATTTTGTTTGCATGCTATGTTGTTTTGCACTATGAATGACTTTCCAGCATATGGAAATTTGTCTGGATATAGTTTCAAAGGATCTAAAGTGTGTCCTATATGTGAAGAGAACACTGATTCAATACGACTAAAACATGGAGGCAAGACTATATATCTTGGTCATCAAAGATTTCTTCCAAAATTCCATCTGTATCGTAGGTTGCACAAAGCATTCAATAGACGGAATGAGGAACGGAGTACACCTAAACCTATACCACGAGAGGATGCTTATGAAAGAGTAAAAGACATTGCCAATGAATTTGGTAAGATATCACAATGTGTGATGGCCACACAGAGTGACAAATCTTTATTCAAGAAGAAGTCAATAATTTGGGACCTTCCTTATTGGAGTTCTTTGGCAGTCATGCATTGTATCGATGTCATGCATGTTGAGAAAAATGTCTGTGATAGCGTCATCGGTACTTTGTTGAATATAGCAGGTAAGACTAAAGATGGGATAAAATCCAGAATGGACCTACGTGAAATGGGAATAAGGATAGAATTAACAGAAGTAGTTAGTAGCGATCGGAGAACATACTTACCTCTCACTTGTTACACATTGTCTAGAAAGGAGAAGAAAGCTTTTTGTGAATGTTTGGTAAATGTTAAGGTGCCACAAGGTTACTCATCCAACATCTGTAGATTGGTATCAATGAAATATCTGAATTTGATAGGTCTTAAATCTCATGATTGTCACACTCTAATGCAACAAATATTACCCGTGGCAATTCGATCTATATTGCCAAAGCATGTAAGGTTTTCAATCACCAAACTTTGTTTCTTTTTCAACAGTCTGTGCTGCAAAGTTATTGACCATGATACTCTCGATAAATTGCAAAGAGAAGAGGTTGTTACCCTATGTCAGCTTGAGATGTATTTCCCTCCTTCGTTCTTTGATATCATGGTACATCTTGTTGTCCACTTGACTAGGGAAGTGAAAATGTTGGGACCAGTTTTCTTGCATTGGATGTATCCCTTTGAACGATACATGAGCATTTTTAAAGGTAATGTTCGAAGCCGTTATCGGTCTGAAGGGAGTATTATTGAGGGTATGTGGCGAGAGTGGTTATGGATTTTTGTAATGACTTTCTGAGTGCTAATGACGCTCATGTTAATGACAAGAATATTGAGGAGCATTTTGGCAAAGAAATTTTGGGATCACGAATGAAAGTAATTAGCCGTGAGCAGTTGGAATAAGGTCACTTGTATATTTTACACAACATTGACAAAGTGAGTGTTTATATTGACGAACATACCAATTTCATCAAGAGACAATATCCTCGAGCCAATTCAATGTGGCTTGCTAGAGAGCATAACAAGACATTTATTTAGAGGTTTGAAGATAAAGTCTTACATCAACTATCTCAAATACCAGATAATCTTACTGAAACTATCAAATGCCTCGTCTTTAAACCAAAATTGAATGTTATGTCTTATGAAGGGTTTGACATAAATGGATTCTCATATTACACAAAGCGTCAATATGATAAGAGTGTCGTCCAAAAGAGTGGGGTCTCCCTTCAAGCGTCTTCATTATTTTTTGCAAGTGCAAAGGATAAGAGTCCACATGAAGCTAAAATGTCATATTACGGTGTCATTGAAGACATATGGGAGTTTGACTAAATATATTTTAGAATTCCACTCTTTAAATGTAATTGGGTTGATAACACCAAAGGAGTTATAGTGGATGAATTGGGTTTCACATTAGTGAACTTTGAAAAGATTGGCGAGAAGGGTGAACCATTCATATTGGCATCACAGGCGAAACAAGTATTTTATATCGATGATCCTGCAAATGATAAATGGTCAGTTGTTCTTCATGGTAAAAGACAGTTCATTGAAGATCCTATAGATGAAGAACAGTATTATGATAAGTATGATGACTCCAGTCCATTCTCAGTTTGGTTGCCAACACCACCAAATATTGAAGATAATGATGACTTGTATGTGCACGGAGATCATAATGAAGGATTGTTAATTGAAAAAAGATCACAATATTAGAGGCATGCATGTTTATATTTTTTATATGTTTTATTTTTCTAAATGTGAACTTTACAATGTGAATTACTTTACAATGTGAATGTGAACTTTACAATGTTAACTTCACAATGTGAATTACTTTACAATGTGAACTTTACAATCTAAATGTGAACTTTCAGATGGCTGAGAATTCATATGATGATCGTGCTAATGATTACCATGAGGGTGAGGACGTCAATGCACTGCCTCACAATGTAAGTTATAAAAATATATCCCACCTCACATTTATAGTTATATCATGTAAGTGTGTTTTTTTGTCAAATTTTAGGTTGATGATGTACCCCCTGAAGAAATTGGGGCACTTGATGAGTAGCAAAAAAAATTGAGAAAGTGAGGGGAATCACAATGATGAACAAGTTACTATAGCAAAGGGGCAATGGACCCAAATTGGCTATGGATTTTGATCATGCAGCAAATCCAGTTGGAGTGAACCACAACTCATTTATTTCATATCTTGGGGTTCTTACTCGCAGCCATTGTAGTCCTATTTTTTAATCCTGGCATAAAGTTCCTAAGGGGAATAAAGACTTAATCTGGAAGGAACTATGTGTGAGTTGTCATTATTTGCAATTCTATTTTTGTGGATTACTAATTTTTAGGATACTAGTTGATAGCAATTCTATTTTGTAGAGTATATTTCATCTGGATGAAAAGCTGCATCATAAATGCATGATGCAACGTTGTGGGAGGGTCCTAAGGAACTATAGGAAAAATCTAACCCGAGATTACACACATGATGCTGAGAAGAGGCTTTTGATTGATTTCCAATTCTAGACATTGATCACTTTTTGACTAACTCTACACTAATAATTTTTGTTTATATTCTCTTTAAAAAAATAAATTTAGGAAGAAGGAAACCCCTGATCAATGGAACTACTTGGACCCCAAACACTGGGAGGATTTTTTTACCCAAAGAAAAATGGATGAATTCAAGGTATTAAGCTCCACTCCCAAGTTAATTAATATGCATTCTTATGTATTCACCTATTCAAGATTAACCTTTAGTGTTACTAACCAAATCAATGTGCTTACTAACAAGGCTATCAGTGATGCTCAAAGAGCAAGGCGTGCACTGAATGTGCATGACCACACAATGGGTCCAAGAGGCTATGCAGGCGTTCGCCAAAGACTACAAGCTGAGTATACTGCTCAGTCTGCTACTACTCAGGAGTCCTCTACTATTGGTCCTGCACCTCTGCCTCGCCATGCTATGTGGATAGCTGGGAGGCAAAACAAGAAGGGAGATATAATGAAGCCCGCAACTGCTGAGGTGGCTACAAAAATGGTAAAATTCAACTCTTAGAGCAATCGATCGATATTGATTAATGTTATGTTTACTTACCAATTTCTGTTGATGGTGATTAGCAGGAGCTGCATGAGCAGAGGAAGGAAGGCAAGTTCATCCCTGAGGGCATAAGGGATGAATTGATAGTTGCTCTGGGTAACCCAGAGCATCCTGGACGTGTTAGGGGTGCATGCGTTAGTGTGGGCATCAAAGCATTCTTTGGGCCATCCCAGTGCAAACCTATCCCAAAAGGTGGACTTTCACAAGTTGAGGTAACCTATTCTTTTTTTAGAATGTTATTGCAAAAGGGAATTCAATAATCGATAGCTAGTGCTTCTTTTATCCATGTATAGGTAGATGAATTAATTGAGAAGAAAGTCTAAGAAGCAATGGTGAAGTGGCATGCATCTCAGACGGCCACTCAGACAGTACCTGTGACGTGTCGAAAACATGTCTCAAGGAAGTAAACACATTTGGCCTTTGGCGACTAGACAACCTTTCAATCGGTTGAGCCATTAGAATGATGCTTGAATGAGAAGACCTATAGGCAGTGAAATGTGTTCCTGGCAATGTTTTAAAAAGAGGGAAGTGGGAGGCATGCGGACACCACCTTGTAACTGGTTAAGCGACATGCGGGCGATTAAGTGGGCGATTTTTTAGAAAAGCAGTTGCCTAATCTATACAAAATTTCACATATTTGTATATAAAAGTATATTTTGTAAGGAAATTTTATACATATATAAACATCATGCACAACAAAATAAAATACCAAGGCAGTTTATAACACAACTATAAAACAATAATTCTAAGTTATGAAGAAAGAACAAATGTAAATCAATTGCATAAATGATAGATTTAACACAAAGAAATAAATGTAAATTAGGTTAGGCTACATCATCTACACACTCAAGAACCATTTCTCATGGGAGGCGAACGTAATCGTTACCATTTATTAGTTATCCTATACATAGTAGAAAGTTCGAGAAGGATGAATTTAGAAAAGATCTCATATTTTACTTTTGTTTCAGTTTATGCATTTTCTTCCAAAGAAGTGACTTTATTAGACTTGCATCAATTGTTTCACCTCTAGTTGCACCTCAAACAATAGGCAAAACTTGACATAAATCACCACCATAAACCACTACTTCCCTCCCAAATGGTAGGTTTGATCCCATGATATCTTGCAAAGTGCAATGTAAGACTTCAAAGTCTTATCTTCTTATCATGGATGCCTTGTCCCATATAACTAATTTTGACAATCTAAGTAGTTATTCTAGATTACTTTATTTTCTTACATTACAAGTTGAATTGTTTTTAGCTTTAACAGGAATCTTGAATCTATTATGAGAAGTTCTCCCCTCGGGTAAGATTGATGATGTGTTGCAATTTCTATGAAACCTATTGACCTTACTTTTGCTAATAATGCCTTGTATAGAGACGTATTGCCACTTCCACCAGGGCCATCAATAAAGAATACACCAGGTTGGTTTCCAATTATACAACGAAATATCTCATTGAATGCATATTGTTTGGTCATTTTTTAGTGATGGAATGAATGATAGATCCTCTTCTCTTACTTGTATATTCATCTCTTCATCAATGTCATGTGACATGATTTCTCATGTATTCATTGAAAAGTCTTCATCAACCATTTACAAGTCGTAATCCTCTACATTCTTTCTCATGCTCTCAAAAACTAATTTAATACTTTGTAGCACTGTCTGCTCCAATTTATGCTCATTAGTAGTTCCATTCCCAAAACAATATTCTACCCCATTACTGTGGTTTGCATCCTACAAAGCTCTTACGTTTTTTGGTTCACAATACACTAATATTGTAGCAAATAATCTCTGTAGGGAAATTGAGAATTCAAATTGTGTTGATTCACTTAAACATTTATAAATTGTATCATCACTTTCAATTAGACCTTGATGTTTATCTGAAAGTTTGAATGTTGTTTGGATAACACTATTAATAGACCTCAAACTCTCAAATGAAGTTGAACCCTTTACATGATTTAGTAATATCCTCAAATAATACCTCTCACCTTCAACAAGATGTTCAATAATGATATAACTGATAATCTTTCTTTGCTTTCTTTTCTTCCAAAAGTTACTAGAAAGTTTACAAATAATGCTCAGGGAATTGTTTATATAGATACTAATGAGATTCTTCATCATGAAAGTTTGTAACAAAATACTCGGTGAGTATTGTCCTACAAACACTATCTTGTTACATAACATTGTGCAAGTTATCATCTTCTAAGAATGTAACACTTTGCATGTTAGGAAGATGCAGTTGTAAGGGCAATATTGATGGTTGTATCTCACTAAGTTTGAACTCAAATATCCTCCACATTGCCTCTAGTGAGTATATCCATTGAGCATCTCAAAATTGATTCACCTCATTCACCAACTGGTCTGTAATATATGGAGCTACTTCATTGAAGCCCTATCATGCCCCTTTTATATATACTTGAAGAGGTAATTGACTAATTTGGTGCTCGAACATACCTCTTCATTGATATGACACCTATATCTCTATAATACATATAGATTACATGGTGACACCCATCTATTATTTAGTTTGGCTCCTCTTACATCAATAGTGACTCCACTGTCTCTTATCCTATAAATTGGGTATGTGTAACATATTGCATATTGGTACTAAAATTTAATTTTTGAGCTATTATACATAATATTGTCGAATTGAAAATGCCCTTTGCAAAAATTTTCATTCATAAATACACTTCAATGGTTTTTTTTATATTCAAGCACCAAAATGCAATTTGTCTCCATTTTGATCAAATTATCCCACTTAAAACCTACAATTGAATAACTGAACCCTGTTAGCATTTCTTGGCTTTGAAATCACATAAAAGAAATTATTAAATTTAAAATAATAATGTTTGGATTAGTTATGAAATAATCTCATTCGTCACATTGGAATCATGATTACATGGTTAGTATTTTTTATAATTTAGACTAATACTACCTAAGGACATGGGTAAAATTTCAGGTAAAAAAAGAGTAGTAACTTAAGAGATATAAATTCTTGAATTAACACTCAAAATAGCTTCAATTGGGCTTTAATCCTAGTCAAACTAGGTTTGACATGTCCCCAACCTCTACAACCCTAACCATGACCTCCATTACTAAAGGAGATGAACTATCCATTCTCCCTCTCCTCTCGACCATTTTCTACAATTCAATGCTCGTCATCTTCATCTTTCAATGTTCTGGATTTCCCACTAGACCCCACAAAAGTCCCAAACCTCCTCTCTGCTCCCCCGCAATTATTATCCTACTGGAGCATAAAAGGTTGAAGGACAACCAACAATTCATCATAGTGCCCTGCAATAAGATAGAAATGCTCTAAGCATTTTCTACAACCTGGGATGCAAACCCTAGCCCCACAAACCTATATATACTCTAGCCACCTTGTTGACAAGCTCCTTTGTATCATTTTTGACAATTTCCTTTCTTCCTCCTTCTGACCCTCAGACTCCCCCAACCTCCCCTTTCTCTCCACTGATTTCAATAGCTCCACCTTATTTCTTGGGGGTTGTGAGTCACCTCACACACCCCCTTCTCTACCCTCTCCTCTTTGACTTGTTGGACTCTCCATCTAGTGTCAGGTTTCAGCCATCATTACCACACCACTACCACTACTTTAGTCCAACAACGGTTGACATATGAGCAACTGTGGTGTTTGTTAGTCGATCCAGACTCTTGGGGCACGACCAAAACCCTATGCACTAAGAGGTAGCTAACCCGCTTGGCCTTTAGAAAGCTCCAAAATTCAACTTCCGCAGCAAGACCACTACCGCCACCTCAATACAGTCAAGATGCTCAAAGGCCAGAACTATATAGACTCCCTTTGACCGAAACACATACCAGCAGGTGACCAAACCTACTGTGCTTCAAGGAGGTACCTACCCCAACCCCCTTCTATATTCCTTCATTCACAAGTATAACACAAACTAGGGACAACCCAGTAATGCATTATACTACAGAACATGACCCTTTCCCAATACCTCTTTGATACGATGTAATATTATGGTATGCATGGATTTCCCCAATGTTACACTAACATAGATCTTATTCAATTAACCTAATATCAGAATAGTGTGCATTGTGACCCTTCCACCTTATATGAGAAACACTTGCCTAAGTTTATACATAGATGTCTAAATATGACCCTAGGTATGTAGTATAAAAATATTACCTTGCGTTAATTTAAATAAGACACATGGGTATTATAATATAGTACTACCATATGGGAAATACTCAGAGAACCATCAACTTGTATTAGTGTATATTACTTGCTAACTAGTCTCCAAATGAGTTTTTTGTGAATAGAATCATAATATATAAGTGTTAATCCAATAATAATGCCAAGAAGTAAATTGGTGAAAATGAACTCATATACTTTTTAATACTATTTTTCAAACCATGAATATGAACACTATACCTTAGTAAGTAATTATCCCTTTAGTCAAATGTGAAATATGTATCATTAGATATTATGCATAAACATACATGTATTTGACACATACATGTATCATATAATGTGGATACAGAAGGAAATTATGTAATATATGATATATGAATACATTAGGCTTGGGATAACCTAATCTGTCATCATGGAATGATATTATCTCGTAAAATATGTATAAGAATAAAAAGGGTAGACATACATCTAATAAAACCTAATAAGTGATTTCCAAAGCCAAGGATTGCATACATGGAATATTCCCCTTTTTATAGGATTTGACACTTCAGAGCCCATTGAATCCTAGATGTTGAATATAGGATTTTGTTTGGATTTTAGGTACTAAATTCTCGATTATATTATTCAATTATCTATCTCCCTCTTGAATTTCATTTATATAATTTTGCACAAGTGGTGAACCAAATTCTTATCAGCCTTTCCCTCTTGTTGAAAGGTCATCATGATTAAATTCAATGTTGAACGTCGTTGAATAATTGAAATATTGGTTAATTTTGATATTGGTACAAAAATTCAACGTATTGGCTAAGAGCTTTGGCTCACTAGATTTGGCGGTTCATATCCCCAACCCTGCACAGTGGATAATAGACAATTAGAGGTCCCCTAATACTGGTTACCCCCACAGGTGAAAGTGTTGTTCTCTCATGAGGGGAGGATGCTAGGCACCTAGCCACTATCAAATACAAAATATTAGATTGATTGTTCCAATAGATAAATCATTTCATTTTGAATAATTTGATATGTTGATATTAGTTTTGAGAGATCTCTTTATTGATTCTAGTTACCACTTTACATTGTTGTACTCTTTTGCAATTAATAGGGTAACTACGTTCTCCTTTTGTTATTACCACAGTTCACCAAGCAATGTCACCTAGATGTAACTACATAACTCTTTATTTTAAAATAGCTCAATAATTGGATTTAGTACCAGCCTAGATGACCTATAATTTCCCTTCTGGACTATAATTTCCCTTCTTGGGGTCCATGCGTGACTTTGTTCCCTCTGAAAAGTCATGGATAGGTGATATGAAGAAGGACTAGAAGAGGCGAGCAAGAGTTGTCCCTTGTTGAAGACTAGATAGGGTTCAATGCCTATTTTTAAATGTTGTAATCATATTTGTTAGCTTCCACACCTCTGATGTAAAGCATATTTGTAATAAATATTTTTTTATAATTTTGATACAATTTTGTAAATATTTGATTATAAAGATCAAATTGGGCATGAATCTATGCCTTCCAGGGTATTGGAACAAAGTTTCTTGGATAATGGAAGAGACACTCCTTGTTTACCATGCAAGAGTTTTTAGGGTTTAGGACACCACACGATCCATGCAACATGTGCTTGACAACGAATGCATGTAGTATGGAGTATCTTTTATGATATGGAATTTTAGCACAAACTATGCAATCATAATAATCTGGATTGAAGATCTTATAGTTGTGTTTTATGATGGTAAGAATGTGTGCATGTGGAAGTCCTCTTTTCTAAAATTCTATAACATGAACATGTCCTTCTATGAAGCCAAATATATTTTTCTTAAATAGTTGATTCTTTCAATCCTCCTATTTTTCTCTAAAAATCCTATCTATTAGATCAAGTCTATTTTGAGCAAGTTGTCTAGGGAATAACTTTGATCTTATCTCATCCTAATCTGGATTTCACATCATTGTTAAAACATATCAGGTTTACTATATCATTGTACCAATGCCACGGCATCCATGTATCTATGACGCATATCACGTGGTCCTCCAATAAAAGACAAAGGCAACACAATCCTTTTGCCTACCATGCTATTGTGGACTTCCCTTAACCTAATGATATCAGTGATTCCTTCATACAAATCAACACATATTTTCTTTAGTTCCTTTGTAATATAGTTTAAATGTGTTGATTCTATCTTATGTACATGTCAACAATGTATAGTTTAAGGATACGACCTATGCGGAATAAGATTGATTTGTCAAATGCACAAATTTGTAGCTTATAGCAGTAGTATTCTCACATATATATCGTGTTCATACTGCTACCATATGAAATTAATAGGAACATTGATGTTAAATACAATGTGTGTGATACTAGTACAATAATCTATGAATATATATATATATATATATATTCTATTAACATGATACCCCCGAACCAATAACATCTTCAATAGAATGTAATCATTTATGTAGCATGGAATCCAATGCCACTCCAATTTTAGGGAGGTGTGTATATATGCCAACCAAATTCACCATTGGGGAGAAAACAATGGTTAATGATAGAGGATCATAACAACCGTAAATATGATTGAATTATATGTAGTTCACCTGAACTGGCATAAACAACTATGTTGTGTTGTTGTGCACTACTGACATGATTGCCT
Organism: Alisma plantago-aquatica; assembly: GCA_963693085.1. Taxonomy (NCBI): domain Eukaryota; kingdom Viridiplantae; phylum Streptophyta; class Magnoliopsida; order Alismatales; family Alismataceae; genus Alisma; species Alisma plantago-aquatica. The sequence goes on from OY856413.1 coordinate 1,089,270,583, forward strand.
TCAATCCAGATACCTACAAGTTGTGAAGCAGTTGGAAAATTTTATTTCCTTTGATCGATACATGCTTCTTTGATGATGGAAATACTAAAGTTACCAGACATTGGGATATCTTTGAGGCTCTGAAAAATCAGGAATATGGATTTATGGACAATATGTGCATCATTTTAGTAACTAATTCACTATTTAGTGAATGAGTTGCATTCACTCTATTATGTACCTCATACTTAGTGTCATAAAAATAGAGTTGTAGATATTTGGTACCATCACTCTCGGGTAGTAGTCTGTTTATGAAATGATACACTTGAACCCGTAATCAAAAAGTATAGATGTCATTCCACATACTACAAAAAAAAAATCATCCAGATAGATACCATGTGATGTGAATTCAAAGTGACTCTTGTAACTCTGAATGGGCCTAAGAAACTCCAAAGATTTGGGCATTTGCAATGTTCAAAAATCATATAATTGTGTCAGAATAGGGGTGGTAACAAAATGTACCTTTCCCTTCATACAACAAAAACATGGTGTTTCAAATTGAAAGCTTTTGGCACCACAATATTTTCACTAACAACATGTAGATAACTTATATGGTTTGTTGAGAAGATTATAAAAAATAGGATTGAAGATGTCATTAAGGAAGGATCTAATACATTTTGATCCATGCTTAATATATAGAAATCATCCACCTCTTCCACGGTACCTGCACTTATTTTGTCATAACACAAGATGAGGAAAAAGAGTTAAGTCATACAATAATGCATGAGGTTTTGTAAGCACTACCTTCATTACATGGGACTGTTAAATCAGCAACTGCATAAGGATTGTGGAACTCCTCAAAGGAACTATCATAAATTATAGATTTGGTGCCAACATGCATATCAATAGGATCTCCATTATGCACGATGTTAGTTTGAGGAAGATAGGTAGTGCTTGGTTGTTCCAATGGATTTCTTGCAACATCATTCAACTGTGATGCACATTGTTTTGGGTATTGGATCAAGTATCTTTGTTGCTTTGAATGCTTATGAATTCAACCGACAACATTATCCACATGATGTTGGAAGTTTTTATCATTCGAGGTAACAGTACGAAACAGTGCTCTTTGACCAAGTACTGAGTGAATGCCTCCATTTACAACTTGACTAACTTCATCGACCCCTTCAAAATATGAGTTCATATCAATCCTTATCTTCACTAAGGGTGGAAAACTATTGTAAATTTTAGAATATCTTGCAAGAAGTTCCCGACCACCTTTAGATCTGGCATATGTGCATTTGTCTACTCCTAATCACCATTCAACGATGGTATCTATGCATTCGTTGGGTGGCCTCAAATCATCATACAAAGTACAACTTTGGATTTGTTGATATCTACGTGAATATATTGAAGTAAGACAAGTGGATTTGAAATGTAGTTCTGAAAGTTAGGTATACTTCCACCATAGTTTGTACAAATCCTTCAATTAAATGAGTAAAGTCCAAAGAATGAGAGAGATTCTATACGCAGTGCTATGAATCTTATAATTCATTATTCTACAAGATCTAAATGGAAGACATTATTATCATTAGTTTCATGTTTGGTAGGAATGGACAAAATAGAAAGCAGACTATGCTTTGAGTCAGATAGACAAAAAATTTTGTCAGCCTTTTCTAACTCATAATCGACATGAACTAAAAGTTTGATAACTCTACTCAGGATCTCCAATTTCTGGTTCTAACATCCAATTTCAACAGATCGACTGCATGCACCCAACCAAGCCACATAGACTTCTTAGAGATGATCGCTCAAAACTATAGTGGTTCTAGCCCTATAAGGGACAGTGGCGCTAACCGCCAACAGGAGCAGTGACGACGACCACTGCAAGGAGCAGCATCCACCAATCTAGCAAGCGGTAAAGGCTAGCAAAAAAGTTGTAGGTATTATTTCTTCACCCTTTTCTATGATACCTCTTGTCCTCCTCACCTTTCCTCCTCTTCTTACATGAACATGGAGCTTTGCTACTTTCATGTACACCGACCCATGTCTATTGTATAGAGACAAGTTGTAAGTTTGTCCTTGTTTCTTCAACCTTTCAAATGATGCCTCATGCCCTCCTCACCTTTTCCACCTGTTCTTCCATGTTTAGCTTTGCTACTTTCATGTAGACTGACGCATGTCTGCTTATATCTATACCTTTTGTGTGTGATACTATAAAGATTTGTTTTTGTGTAGCCAAAGTTGATGTGTGGCTTCTCAACCACACATGCTAATGAATCTTTGTATACATACTACTCAGTCTAGGGTCAAGTATGTTTCTTAGATGACTAAAGGAATGAGGGTTCGTGTCATGTTGGTTCATAATTTACCCAACTACGTATTGACCTCATAGTCTGATTTTATAAAATGAATGCTTAATTCTAGATCTTATTTGTCGAGTTGGCTTAGAATTTACCCAACCATGATATTAGGTTTCAGCATTAATATGTCTCATAATTTAGATCTAATTTGGGGAATGTAAATCTTGTTTCACCAAAATTGAAGCACATTTAGGTCAATGTAGGGATGGTTAGGGCGAGTTGGGTATATTTAGATCGTTTTGTGCCAATTCCAGTCTATCATAGCCCTAATTTGGGCAAGAACTACTACAGAAATAACCTTTTCACTAGTACAGAAATGGGTTATAATGTCACTACGTGTAGGGTCAGTTTTTCCAAATAACCAACCTTATATGTCTAAAAAAATGTGAGCACCACTTAAGACCTCTTGGGTCGGTTTTCTTAAAAAAATCGACCTTGTAGTGTATCTCTATAGGGTCGGTTTTCCAAATAACTAACCTTATATGTCTATAAAAAACGCGGGCACCACTTAAGACCTCTTGGGTCACTTTTCTTAAAATAACCGACCTTGTAGTGTATCTCTATAGGGTCGGTTTTCCAAATAACTGACCTTATATGTCTATAAAAAATGTGGGCACCACTTAAGACCTCTTGGGTCGCTTTTCTTAAAATAACCAACCTTGTAGTGCATCTCTATAGGGTCGTTTTTTATAAAATAAGCGACCTTATAGACAATTGGTTTAGAAATTCATTTACAAGTTTCCCACGGCAAAATATTGCTTGATTTTGTCTTCGCGCCTCGATCTATAGGGTCAATTTTTCCTTATAACCGACCCTAAAGGGCTCCTCGGTCGACAAATTCGTTGACCGAATAAGAGCTGGATTTCATGTATACGAGCACCATTAGGGACGGTTTTTTCCTTATAATCGACCCTAACGTCCTCTTCGGTTCAGCACCTCTAAGGTCGGTTTTTCCTTTAAAACTGACCCTAAAGGCTCCTCAGTCGACAAATTCGTCGACCGATAACAATTCTGGATCCAGTTTACTTCACGCATGTATAAGCACCTCTAGCGTCAGATTTGTACTTATAACTGACCTTAGAGCTTTTCTCGGTCGAAAAATTCGACGACCGATAAGGAGTCAGATTTCAAGTGTATAAGCAACTTTTACGGTCGACGAACTTGTTGACCGAAAAAGAGTCAGATTTCATGTGTATAAGCACCTCTAGGGTCGGTTTTTTCTTTATAACCGACCCTAAAATGCTCCTCGGTCGACAATTATTGTCGACCGACATGAATTTTCGATCCAGTTTAGTTCATGCATTCTCGGTCTATGAATTTGTCGACGGAAAAGACCTCTAGGGTCCGTTATATGGAAACAACCGATGCTACAAGTGCTTATATGAAGGAAATCTGGCACCTTTCGGTCGACGAATTTCTCGACCGATAGATATCGGTCGACAAATTTGTCGACCGAAAGGAGCCAGATTTCCTTCTTAGAAGCACCTCTAGGGTCGGGTTTTTTCTTTATAACCGACTCTAAAGTCCTCTTCGGTCGATAATATTGTCGACCGAGATAAACTTAGGGTCTATTATAAGGAAAAAACCGACCCTAGAGGTACTTATACGAAGGAAATCTTGCTCCTTCTCGGTCGATAAATTTGTCGACCGAAAGGGGCCAGATTTCCTTCGTATAATCACTTGTAGCATCGGTTTTTTCCTTATAACCGACCCTATAGGTCTTTTCTGTCGACAAATTCGTCGACCGAAAATGCGTTTGAGTGTTTTTAAATAACACAACATGGGCACCGCTTATCTGTAGCTTCGATTAGTTTTGTTTAACCGACGCTACATGTTTTTCTCTAAGTGAAAAAGCCAAAACCCTTTCTTCCTCCCGTGAAAACCTTTCTGTTCTATTTTTCTCTCCCGCAGCGCTGCGAAACCCTTGCTTTCTTGTGTCATTCCCGCCGCGAATCCCTTGCCTCCTCTCCGTGAAGTCGTGCCACCTCTCAGCGCCGCCAAAGGATCGTGGTGTCCGGGCCGTTGCCACTCTCCGCGCTGCAAAATAGAGCTCATCCTCGCCGGAAAATATAGCTGGTCGTCGCCTCCAAAAAGAGCTCGTCGTCGTCACCTATCCACTCTTCCACGAAGGTCGCCGCCTCTCTGTGAAGGTCGTCTCATCCTCCATGAAGGTCGCCGCCATTTCTAAGTAAGTTCTCCGCTTTCGTTCCTTCATTCCTGCCTTCCTTCGTTCCCGCCCGACGCCATGGTTGCGTCCAGGTCCACTCTCGGTCGACAATTAGTCGACCGAGTGCCCTCCTGCGCGCAGTGTCCAGGTCCACTCTCGGTCGATAAATTCATCGACCGAGAGTGGACCTGGACGCTGCGCGCAGGTGGGCACTCGATCGACTAATTTTCGACCGAGAGTGGACCTGCTCCTTATTTATGTGTGAGCTATAAATTTTTTAATCATATTTGTTGTAATGTTCACAAATAGTTCTATATATTATAATGATTTCAATCTTTGGACTGTTGGAAATGGCCTTACTTTGCTAATTTGTACAAGTATTTTTAATTTTAAATGATTTAATAACCCAATAATAAAAACATGTCTTTTTTCATATGTAATAATTATATAAATTCTAGAAATTAATACGAGATTAGACATGTGTACTCTTAGATTGACACTTTATGGTTGATGCATTTATATATTAACTTAGAAACCCGTTCAAAATTTACTCATTAGGAGTAAACTTTGGATAGTCCCCAGTTTGGGACTGTTTTTTGATATTTTAATCTCACTTAGGATGTACCTGTATAATGTATGTTTAGTTTTGTAGATTATTTCAGTAGGATTTCTTCATTTGTTCTCTGGGTACATATGCGAGTGGTTATTTGCCATTTACATCGGTGTACTTGGAGAACTTAGGGGAAATGCTGCTGAAATTTTCTTCAAAACTAAACATATACATTATACAGTTACGAGTGAGATTAAATATTCAAAAATGGGATAGGTGGTACACTTTAGTATATAAGTAATTAACTTCCTATAAATAAAAACTTACAGATTATTATAGTATCAATATTAAACTATTAGTTTTATAATTAATTTTAATGTGATGTAGAAAATGGATCGAAGTTGGATGTCTATCAAGAACTGTTGCAGTCCAGAGTTTGCCAAAGGTCTTGATGAATTTATCAGATTTGCTGAGGAACATAGGAAACTACCTACAGATAGGCTATATTGTCCATGTAGAAATTGTTGTAACAATTTGAAAGTTGATACTGGTGAGGAAATTAAGAATCATGTCATATGCAATGGGATCATACAAGGTTATAATGAATGGTATTGGCATGGAGAGAAATTGAATTATGGATCAGAAAATGTCGATACTAATAGTTGTGGCATAGAAGATATAGATAATGATGATAATGTTAATGATGAACCGATTCAGGATGATATGGTTGATGAGATGCTACGTAGTTGTCGGTACAATGTCATTGATCCACCTTCTTTATTTGCAAACATTGTCCATGATGCTGAAAAACCATTATATAAGGGTTGTACTAAGTTCATGAGGTTGAGTGATGTGATGCGATTATATACTCTTAAAGCTCAAAACCGTTGGAGCGATAAGAGTTTCACTTCACTGTTGTCTTTGTTAAAGGAAATTCTTCCTGAAGGCAACGAGCTTCCAATTTCAACATATCAAGCAAAGAAAATAATGTGCCCAATGGGAATGGAGGCTAAGAAGATTCATGCATGTCCAAATGATTGTGTGTTATTTCAGAAGGACTATAGTAATTTGATAAATTGTCCAAAATGTGGCGCGTCAAGGTATAAGACTACAAATTCAGCTAAGGCTAAAAATGGCTCTCCTGCCAAGGTGATGTGGTATCTACCAATAATACCACGATTTCAACGCTTATTTGCTAATACAGAAGATGCGCAAAATTTGTCTTGGCATGGGGAGTTAAAGGTCAATGATGATGGCGTCCTACGACATGCATCTGATTCACCACAATGGAAGAAAATTGATTTATTATACCCTCAATTTGGTAAAGAACCAAGAAACCTAAGACTTGGGCTCTGTACAGATGGAATGAATCCCTATGGTACATTAACCAGCAAACATGGCATGTGGCCTGTTATGATTGTTATATACAATCTTCCTCCTTGGTTGTGTATGAAAAATAAGTATGTGATGTTGTCAATATTGATATCAGGGCCCAAGCAACCTGGAAATGATATTGATGTTTACCTTCAACCTCTAATTGATGACCTAATGAAACTATGGGAAGAAGGTATTATGATATATGATGCTTCACGTAAAGAGATCTTCAGTTTGCGTGCTATGTTATTTTGCATGATTAATGACTTTCCAGCTTATGGAAATTTGTCTGGATATAGCATAAAAGGATACAAAGCATGTCCTGTTTGTGAGGAAAATATTGATTCAATCAGACTGAAACATGGTGGTAAAATCATATATCTTGGTCATCAGAGATTTCTCCCACCAGTGCATCCTTATCGAAGGCAACACAAAACCTTTAATGGGTCAACTGAGGAACGAAGTGCTCCTAAACCTATACCAGGAAATGTTGTATATGATAAGGTGAAACATATTGTTAATGAATTTGGAAAGAGTTCAAGTAGTCATACACTCGCATGTGACAAATCTCTATACAAGAAGAGGTCAATATTCTGGGATCTTCCTTATTGGAGATCTTTGGCAATTAGACACTGCATTGACGTCATGCATGTTGAAAAAAATATTTGTGATAGCATCATCAGTACGCTATTGAACATACCAGGAAAGACTAAAGATGGCATCAAATCTAGAAAAGATTTAGAATTAATGGGTATTAGAAAAGAATTATCAGTGGAGATCAGGGGTCGCCGCACATATTTGCCACCGGCTTGTTACACTTTGTCAAAGAAAGAGAAAAAGACTTTCTGTGAGTGCTTGTATAATATTAAGGTTCCACAAGGATACTCTTCTAATATTCATAGATTGGTATCAATGAAAGATTTGAAGCTGATAGGTCTCAAATCTCACGATTGTCACACCTTAATGCAACAAATTTTACCTGTGGCTATTCGATCTATATTGCCGAAGCATGTAAGGTTTGCAATCACAAGACTCTGTTTCTTCTTCAATGAAATATGCAACAAAGTGATACATCCTGATACTCTCAATAAATTACAGAAAGATGTAATTGTTACCATGTGTCAGCTTGAAATGTACTTTCCTCCTTCATTTTTTGATATGATGGTTCATCATAGAGTACATATTACAAGGGAGGTGAAGATGTTGGATCCAATTTTCTTACACTGGATGTATCCATTTGAACGCTACATGAGTGTTTTTAAAGGTGATGTTCGGAATCGTTATCGTCCTGAAGGGAGTATTGTTGAGGGTTACGTGGCTAGGGAGGTGATGGACTTTTGTAATGATTTTTTTAATTGCAATGAAACTTGTAGCGATCAAAAAAATTCCCATCACACTGGATCTTATTGTGGCAAAGGAACTCTGGGAGGACGAGTGAAAGGAATCAGTCGTGAGTTGTGGGAACAAGCGCATTTGTATATTTTACACAACATCGATGAAGTTAGTAGCTACATCACATAACACAATGATCTTATCAAGAGAAATCATATGCGGTCTAGTTCAATGTGGCTTGCAAGAGAGCATAATCGAACATTTATTAGGTGGTTTGAAGAGAAAGTATTTAATCAACTATCTGAATCACCAAATAATGTTGCTGAGAACATAAAATGGCTCACCTTTAAGCCAAAAATGGATGTCATGTCATATGAAGGTTATGACATTAACGGATTTTCATACTACACAAAGCGTCAAGATGAAAGTAGTGTAGTTCAAAATAGTGGGGTCACTGTTAAAGCTTGTTCATTGTATTTTGCTAGTGCCAAAGATAAAAGACCACGCGAAGTTGAGATGTCATATTACGGCGTCATTGAGGACATATGGGAAATGGACTATACAAATTTTCGAGTTCCTATATTTAGGTGTAATTGGGTTGACAACAACAAAGGAGTTTTAGTGGATGAGTTGGGTTTCAAATTGGTGAATTTTGAAAATATTGGTTTCAAAGATGAGCCATTCATCATGGAAGACCAAGCAAAACAAGTATTCTATATTGATGACCTGGCAAATAAAAATTGGTCTGTCGTTCTCAATGGAAAAAGACAGTTTACTGTAGATCCTATAAATGAAGAAGAATAATACGAAAAGTATGATGATTCCAGTCCATTCTCAGTTGGTTTGCCAAGTGTAAATGTTGAAGATAACACCGATGAATATTATAAATGTCAAGACCATGCTGAAGGAATTTTCCTTGACTAACAACTCAACCAATACTAAAGGCATGTATTCTTTGAATTATTTATTTTATTATCATGTATACCTTATCACTTGTGCTTTTATTATCACTTTTTTTTATCATGTATACTTGCAGGTTCTAAAATGGCAAGTGAAGATGAACATTCTGAGCATGAGCACCATGAGGATGGTAGTGGTGATGCTAAGAAAAGTAGAGGTCCTACATTGATGCGTAGGCTGCAGGAGCTCAGGGCTAAAGGGGATAAATTGCCAGTCCAGTTTGATATGACAGGAGCACCTGTTGGGGAACATGCTAGTGCTTTCAAGCATTACGTAGGGGTGACCGCTCACAGTAAGGTGGCAATAGATATAGAAAATTGGCATGATGTTCCTAATGCCAAAAAAGACCTCATATGGAAAGATATATCTGTGAGTGGAAGTGATATTATTTTAATATGTTTTTTATCTATTGATTCTAATTTAGTTTGCTTGGAATTAATTCTTTTTGAAAACAACATTATTAATTTCTTCTTTTGTATGTATAGGGTGTTTTTCATCTAAATGAAAAAGATCACAAGAAAAGAGTGCTACAACATTGTGGTGTACGACGGAGGGGTTTTAAGACATATCTTGTAAGGGAATTTATAAATAATCCTAAACAAAAGAAGAAAGCTACAGATGTATATATTTTTATAGATCCTGAGGTGTGGGAAAGATTTGTTGCAGCTAGGAGATCGGAAGAGTTTCAGGTAATAAAGATTGTGATGTATTGTATGAATATTTAATTTTATACAATTAAGGAGGTGAATCTTTTTATACATGTTTGTCAAGTCTAAATTGCAATACCTCATTTTAAATGATCAGGCTATTCACCAGGCTCAAAAGGAAAGATGGGCTAAAAATGTGCATGACCATCGCTTGGGGCCCGGTGGTTATGCCTTCCGTCGCCAACTACAAGAGAAGAAATCCTCTTCTGGAGAAGAATCTAGTACAACTCAAGTTGAGCGACCACCCCGACGCATGACATGGATTGATGCTAGAAAGAATTGAGTAGGTGAAATTGTCAACCCTGCAACTAAGGAGGTGGCACAAAAGATGATAGGTTTATCCCAACTAAGTATTTATATCTAATTGATATTGTGATTTAATATTTTTATTAACTATGAATAGATTGATCTCCATGAGCAAAGGAAGGAAGCAAAGTTCATCCCAACTGGCTACATGGATGAACTAGTGGTTGCTCTTGGTACGAAGGAGCATCCTGGCCGTGTTAGGGGATTAGGAGCTGGCATATGATTCAAGTCTTATTTTGGCCCTTCGCAATCTAAAAGAGGTCGTGTAGGAGGTATTACACAAGAGGATCTTGAAGCATTAGTAGCGCAGAAAGTAAAAGAAATAATGTCTTCATTTAAGCCTACTCAACCTTCTCAACCTATTCATATTGTGCATCTCTCAAGTGATGAGGTACAAACCCATACTCCAGTTGTAGAAGGTCATGGGAGCACTCCCGATGACCCACCACAACAATCTGCAGTAAGTTTTTGTTCTATATGTTGTGTTATTAGTATGATAAATATATGATAATATATATAGTTGTAACATGTATCTGTTCTACTGTTTCTTATATAACTTATATTATTTCAATCTAAGTTGGTATGAATTGTAAACTTGCAGTGGAGGTTCCAGAATATAATGTTGTGGCAGCGGGAAAGGTGTACAACCTTGGTGGTACATTGCATTGCCAACAAATTACTGATGACATTTGTCGTGTGTCCACCCATCTTGTGTATGACGGAATGGGGGAAAAACCACTACCCATACCTAATCCTGAATATAGTACAGTTGAAGAAGCTGAGGGTGCTATGGTGGGTTGGCCTAGACACTTGGTTATCAATGACAAGGTATACCTTATTTCTACCATATTTTTCATATTTGACTGCATATATGAACTCGTGTAATATAAATATGTAAATTAATTAACAGGTTTGTAAACCAAAAAGTAAAAATTCTACTAGTCGTCCTCCTATTCCCAAGCCATCTTTCATTCCTGAAGCTACATTCGACGAATTGGGAAGCAAATGTAAATGTTTGTGTCGATACTTAGCCAACCAAAGCTCAGGATTACAAATGTTGGTCAATTTAACAGAAGATGCAGTTGGGAGGGATTTTGAGAATTTAATTTTTCTTGATGATATTATAGAGTTGTTCTAGTATGATTGGCTAAATACTTCGGTAATAGAAGTATGGATAAGGTAATGATCTATCAATATATATATATCAAATTCCAATAGACATTTTTAGCTTAGTTCTATATATGGAAATAATTACAAATGTTTTACTGCCATTTATATACTGAGATCACAAACTTTGATATAAAGAATGTTGGATTCTTAGTTCCTTCAATCACTAGTCAAGTGGAGATAAATTTTGAGGATGTGAATGAGTACTTCTCTACTACATTCAAATATTTTGCTAGTGAAGGGAAGGAAAATATCCTAATTCCTTTTAACGTGCAGTAAGTATTATTATTCAATATAATTTTAATAATGAATAAAATTATTATTTTAATGTTTGTTTTATTCTTACTCAGAGGTAGACATTGGGAATTAGTGGTGATTGCCCCTAAATTGATGACTCTTTATTATCTTGACCCAATGGGTAAAACAACAAGGAGTCACAAACTGAAATTGCCAGCTATGGAGTAAGTATAAATTTAGTCAATGCTTCAACATGATATTTCTATTTAGAATTCCCATTTTACCAACTATTATTTAATTGATACGGGTATAAAGGCTTTTTGTGATGCTGGAGGACAAATACCAACAAAATTAAAGACATTGACTTTGAAAAATGTCAAGGTAGCTACTTTGAAAACTGCTTAGTCTTATATGTATTAATTTTCAATTCTAATATGTCAACTCTTATAGTGTTATCTCAACTGCTATTTATAGTAGTTTACTAACATTAAGTATAATTTGTTATTTGTAGTGTCCTATGCAAAATAATGACTGGGCTTGTGGCTACTATGTAATGAAATATATGCAAACTATTGTCAAACAAGCATCACATGACATTCAGACTATAAGACAGGTAATAAAGAATAACATCATAAATTTACAAGTGATTGTAGTCATTTTATAAAATATTAGCATGTGCATTTTTTGTTACATATCTTTACAACTTAGCCTTACACCCTTGTGGACTTGAATGAATTCCGAGAAGAGTGGTCAGATTCTTTTCTAAATGAAGTCAATATAGCATTGGATTAAATATGTCAACTCCATTTATGTATGTGGTTTGAGTACCCTTTCATATTTACTTTTGTATCTGATTAATATCATCTCAGACTTGCAATCTATCATTTTGTAAATTTTTATGTGATTATGAATCATTTTTGTCATGAATGTGTGGTTTTGAATGGTGACGGTTGAGCATCAATGCTCCCCTCTCCCAGAATATATGAATCTTCTTGTTCTTCTGTTCTATATCATTTTCTGCAGAAATTTTAAAAAAAAAATCATAACTTGTAGCGTCAATTTTTTAAATAACTGACCCTAAAGATTGAATGACCACTTCAGTGTGATCCTCGGTCGAGAACATTTTTGACCGAAAATATTTCGGTCGACAATTTTCTCGACCGAGAGAGTTTACAGGGTCGGTTTTTTTGGAATAACCGACCCTAAAGATTGAATAAACACTTCAGAGTAATCTTCGGTCAACAAACTTTCTCGACCGAGGATTACTCTGAAGTCTTTATTCAATCTTTAGGGTCGGTTATTCCAAAAAAAACCGACCCTGTAAACTCTCTCGGTCGAGAAAATTGTCGACCGAAATATTTTCGGTCGAAAATGTTCTCGACCAAGGATCACACTGAAGTGGTCATTCAATCTTTAGGGTCAGTTATTCTAAAAAAATTGACCCTGTAAAACTCTCTCGGTCGAGAAAATTGTCGACCAAAAATATTTCGGTCGAAAATTTTCTCGACCGAGGATCACACTGAAGTGGTCATTCAATTTTTAGGGTCAGTTATTCCAAAAAAACTAACCCTATAAACGATATCGGTCGAGAAAATTATCGATCGAGATCGTTACAGGGTCGGCTTTTTTGGAATAACGGACGCTATAGAGCAAATTCTCACCTGGGTCGGTGTTTTGCGTCGGTGTTTACTCTGTAAGGTCAGTTTTATTTGGTCAAATAAATCGACGCTATAGAGCAAATTCTATAGCGACGACCACTTAGGCGTCGGTTATAAAGTGACGCTACATGCTTAAAAAACTGACGCTACAGACCATTCCTATACTAGTGTTTGTGTCAGTTATTTAAGGCCTAAGGCGTCGGTTTCCAAGCGACACCCAAGTGGGTGCCGGTAAAAGTCAACACCTTCAACGTCGGTCCCCCAACCGACGCCATAAACCTTCCCACCACCAAAAATGTGCCAGCAAGGGGACTATCGGCGTCAGTTCTTAAAGAAAACTGACACGATAACCTTATTAAAAACGTCAGTTATTAATTAAAAATCGACGCCATACCCCTTTCCGCCAACAAGGGCATCATTAGCATCAGCTTTATATAGGTAACCGACGCCATATCCATAGCCACAACGGCCGTGCTACCCAGCATGGCTGTGGTACCTATCCAGAATCTACTAATAATCGACACCATTGACGTCGATTTTTATACTAATAACCGACACCATATCCCCTGCCACCACGGTTGTGCGTCAATTTCATGGATAACTGATGCTAGAAGGGGATAAAGATGTCAGGTTTACACTAAGAACCGACACCTATGTGTTTTGTTGTCAGTTTTACACAAATAACTGCCTATGTTCTGATTTTTTTTCTTATCAGATTGCAGGCCTACTGTATGGATGGTCAGCAGGATGCAGAACCTGTAGTTCAGTTCTGAACTGTAGGTTTACAACATCCATTGATATCAACCAACAACAGGCCACAAACCTACAAAATTAACAAGATAGACAATATTATATATTTATCATGTGATTCACACACATGTATAAGCACATTTAATTCATATTATTTTTCATCACACACATGTAGAAACCAATAGTTCCATTTCAAATTTCCTCCATTTTCACACACATTTAGTAACCTACGGTTCCATTCATTTCATCTCTTTTCACATTCAGACACATGTAGAAACATTCATGTATTGATCATCTTCATATTCACACATATGGAAAATCATAAAAAGTCATTCACATTCACACAAAAATAATTATGAGAACAAAGTTTAGAAATATCATTCTTTATTCATCATCGTCATTATTCCAGTTATATTTAAAAATTCCCACTACTTGTAGGGCTTCTTCCCATTGTTCTCTTATATCATTTAACTCATCCATCGTATATGGAGTATGTACATCTAATAAATTTTCACCTGTAGTGAAGTCAGTTTTAAACACCTACAAAGAGAATGATGTATATATATAATTAATATTATAGAATAAGATTGATATATTTCATATTATCTAATGAGACTACATATAATACCTGATGTATGGTATCGATTTCCATTGCGACATGTTCGATAATTATGCTCATAAATTGCATCACATAGTATCCACATGACCAAATGTTGTCTTGTTTAGCACACTATAAATTGAAACATACAAAATATTAAAAAATACAAATAAGCACAGTTCAAATAAATAATATATACATTGGAGTCGGGAAATTACTTTCACATTCAGCCAAGTTAGTGGTTGAATCTTTTTCTTGGGGACCTTTCCTCCAGCTTTGGCGTACTCTTATAAAGCCCTACATGTTAATGTAACACATTAAATTGCATAATTAAATAGTAATGTAATAACATATGTTAACGGATATAAAAATATGAAATATTTCTCACGGGAATAATGGACTTTTCATTGCGTGTCCATATATATTCAATTCCTACCCTGCAGGATCTAGATAATAGATAGTGAATGTCTCAGGGACAATAACTAGTAACCCTCAATGCTTACCACTAGAGGTAAGAAAGTTATAAATTAATAACTCAAAAGTCACAATAAAAATGTAATTTTCTTAAGTCCAAATTATAAGCAAAGTAAACTTACCCGACATTAAATGGAGCTATTATCACCGTCTTCGTATTTTTACCAAAATATTTAAAAACATCACAACAGTAGGACGTAACTGACCTAGGGTTTTTAACTACAAGACTAATCAAATATTGAACCAAAAATCCCACATGGAGAAATGAAAAATCTATACATATCGTGTGTAAGTGGCTGCAAAACATGTATTACGTATGCATTAATATATAAGAAACTAGATCACTATATATAAACAAGGTATATAGATGTATAAACAAGATCTCACCATATCCACAGCTCTATCATAGATGTGTTCAGCCAATCATAATGAAACAACTCCAAAATATCTTATATGAATATCTTGTTATCATATGATTGACCTGCATTAATACGTATGCAAAACTTGTATTACATATGCATTAATACGTATGCAAAACTTGTATAAATAGATTGTTATCATATGATTGACCTGTAGCTTCCTCCAAAATAGTAACATTTATAGGGTAATTTGGATCATGTTCGCCTATCCAATCTACCATACCCCTACAATTAGGACCTAACGAGGTATGTAGGTCCCTTGGAAGCCAACTTGGTACTTCAGGAGGTGGAGGTGGAGGCCGAGATGTAGCGGGTGTCTTCCTTTTGACCTATATATATAATTTCATATCAATTGACTCATATATACATACCCACTAACAAATTAACATAATGTAAATTTAGCATACAATATTAGTATAGACGACATCCGCTTTGGGTCACAATATCACTCCGCCTTCTGCCTCACCATGCATTTTAGAATCTGGGTGGGCATATGGCAATGTAAGATCCCTCCATTTGGGGACTACACTTATCAGGCTCACACGAACCGCACCATCTGGTACTAGAGTCCCATGAAACATTTCCCCAGGAAGGGATGGGTAAGTTGATGCCTCTGCAACGACATATTCTTGACTTTTTAGATGGCATGGCTTCAACCCCTACAAATTTACGTAAAGAATGTTATATGCATATATACACAAACTCCCAACCTCTGCAAAGACTAGCTACTATGTCATAAAAATACTTACAGAGGATGTGCTAGGTGGTGGGTCTACATGATTACTCCCAACCTCTACAGTAGGAGTAATTATTTATAAATACTACTTTGCAAATCTAACATTTTTACATATGATAATAGGATGACAAAAGATAATTATCCCCCCTTTCTATATATACATCAGTTCAAAGATTGTAAATTAAGGGTTCAGTTGGCCTTTAAATGGAACACAAATGAAATATTAAGGGGGGGAGGGGGGGAAGAAGCATAAATTATTATTTATCGACCATGAGGTACTTTAAATTACAAGAATGTTAAATTGTTCATTTGTAAAACATATTTATGTATCTATGTGTTTGTATGTTTATGTGATGTCTCAACATTGATTTTTCTTTTGAGGGAGAGATGATGGAAGCCAGTTTAGTTAATGATTCTGTTAACCAATTTAGTAATACTTTCAATGAAGGGAAGTATTATATATCGAATAATGTTAGTGTCCAACCATCCTACAATGACTATAGAAATTCAAACAAGAATGATGAGTGCAAAACTAAAAAAAGTTGTGTGGTTGTTGAACATCTGAGGACTATGGAGAAATACCTATGTACTCATTCCAATTTATTGAGTTTGATGACTTTTAGGGTCTCCAGGAGAAGAAGACATTTCTTATAGGTATTTCCACTTTATTCTCATTTTATATTATCATTTAAAATATTCATATTATTTTATATTTTATTTCTAGATATCATTGGAGTGATTAGCAATGTCGATGAGATTCAAATCATTACAAAGAAATAAGGTCATCAGGTTGCCAAGTGTGACATCACATTTCAAAATGAAAGTAAGTGATAAAGATGATTTTAGTTACTCAATGACTAAAACAAAGTGTTCATTTTCTAAAACTTATATTTATCCTTGGTATTTAGGTATACTATGGCTAAGTGTACATTGTGGGATGAAACAACTATCATGTCATATGACAATCGAAAAGACAAGTATAAAATGAGGAATAAAGTTGTGATTACTGGATTGCAAGTTAGATACTTCCAAGGTGAGACACAAACAATAATTTTTTGGCTATGGTAGAGTTATTTATTATTTTAATTATAGGTTTTTACATGTAAAACACTTATACAACAAGACTTCTCTTTAACCCCCCATTGCCACGAGCTGAGGAAATGAAGAGAAGGTGGTCATTTCCATAGGTTGTGCATTCAAATGGTAGTTCATATATACTTCTTTCGAAATTGACATCTGTATTTTTAATATGTTGTATGACAGCGGTGATAGTATTTCTTCACCTATGAATGTGTCTATTCATAAAGAGAATATAGAGGTAATAAGGATTATTGTTGCCATATTACATGACTCCTTACATAGTGGAATACTTGTGCAAAGTAAGTAACAGTATTTTTTAACTTATAGAAATACTCAAATGTAGTTTATTAAAATAACATGTTGAAAATTCATAGGACCAAAGACTTTGTACAATACTTGTCTGATGTGCAATGAGAAAGTTGATCGTGAGAATTATCAAGGCAAAGTTTACACCAAATGTGGAGCAAAAGATACTATCCTCATGCAAGTTTTCATTATTTTATTATCTAATACATCTATATTTTAAAATTTACTTAAAAATTAGCAAAATGTTGTTAATTGTAGGTACATTATGAAATTTGAAGTCATGGACACTTTCACTTCCATTATATTAACATTATTTGACAGGGATGCACACCATATCCTAGGTTATACTATTGTAGAGCTAAAAGATATATACACACGTGCACTTTTTTACCAGTATATAAACAATTCATGATCTTTATTTTTGTAGTAAAACTAAATTTATTCAATAACATAGAAAAATGGTGAAGATATGTCAGATGTCATACTATCTAAATCAGATGATTTTTCATGTTAAAGAACAAGATGCCCAACCATTTATACTTGAAGCACAAGGGATGCCAACAACAACAAAGCAAACAACTATAGTCTTAGATTTTGGTTCCTTTAAACATTAAGAAAGAATGTATGCATATTTTATTTGACATTGACAACAAAATTACTTTTTGATTTTTTAATGTCTATCCTGAATTGTGGAATGCTACTTTTATTTTCCTTATAACAATATTTATCAATGTGATTTATGTCATATCATCCTTTTATGTTTGGTATTTTATATATTATAGTTGAAGTCATTCCAAATTTCTTGTAGCAACAAATAAAAAATTATCATAATTACAATTGAAACACATCATTTCACCTAAATGGTCACTAGAATCGTAAGTATATTGACTCCAACTATAATTATATTATTATTAATTTCTAAATATTTGTAGTAGTTATTTTGTTTGTATGTGAAAGGTACAAAATTAAAATTTAAAATATTTAGGATGAAACCACCAAAATGTGAGCATGTACATTGATAAAAAAGGCATTATTATAATTTACTTGTTATTTATTCATTTCATTATTTTTAATAATAATTAAATGGATACTTTATTCTTCCATCTGGTATCTACCTCACTTTGATACATTATGTGAGAATGAGATCATGAAACTTCAATACTGGATGGGAAAACATATGACTTACGTCACCTACAAATTATTGTCAATTAATGAAATTTCAATTATAAAATGAACATGTATTTTTATAGTTTTCAAAAATATCTACACATAACATACATTTATGAATTCACCATTATGCATTTACTAGTATTATATATATGTGCATGTAAGGGATTTCTGAGTACAAGAAAATATGATACCTTTTTCTCGCTAAGTATAGCCTTCATCCCAAGTATATGGTTTTCTCTCCCAGCTTGAGACTTGTGATGGATTGGGAATTGTGTTTGATGGTTTCCTACCCACACATGAAGAGACAAAGTCAAAACTAACAAGGGTTATCAGAAATGAGACTATTCTATAAATAGGCTTGGTGTTGACCAAGGGCAGACCTGGGGGGAGTCTAGCCCCCTCCAAAATCTAAAAATGAAAAATTTTTATAATTTTATGGAAAATGTAACACATGATATATACATTTTTGTATTGAATATGAACAAACAAAATGTTTAGTTGGAGTGGTTTGTGTTTCTTAGTTTGTTTGTAGTGACCTAGGCTCCATTCCCAACAATAACATTTTTTCCAAAACAACATCCACCCCCATTAGTGTGACTCAGCCCGTAATACTATTTTCTGGATTCGTCGTTGGTGTAAAAACCTTACATGGAATTTCTATCTATGGCATCATGCAAGATACATGCAGCAGCCTTAAAGGCCTACATGACCATGCCACCATAGAAGGGGATAGGAATTACTGAAAGGCATAAAGAGAAGAATCAGAGCCAGGTTGCAAGGGAGATGTTGAGAAGACCATCGGGTAGCATTGATGATCTAGAAACATGTCATCACTATTTGAATATGAGGAGGAATCTTCGAGGCAAAGACACACATTATCAGTGAAACAACTTTTCAAGAATTATGCAAACTAAGTGACGGTGTGAGGTATAGGCCACAACGACGTTGTAGAAGGCGGTGGATCTTCATTTCATTGAGCACTACGGCCACAGTGGCAACAACACTAGCTCACCTAACCATGTTGTCCTGAAGAGGGAGTATGGGGTTGTAAGAGGTAAGACAGATCGTTAACATCCAGGTGGATGTATGGGGATAGAGAAATCAGAGATAGCGTAAAACTAGTAGAGCTTGCAAGTCACCGACGCCCCTGCATCACGGTGGCATTCTATAATGAATTACTGACCTAAAAACTACTTAAAATAGACCCACCCTGATAAAATGAACCCAAGCATGTTCATGATTTTGGTAGAAGGTGAGGTGAAGCCCATGATAAACAACATAATAGGATTGCAGAGGCTTGAGATCTACAGGCAAGTCATTTCTGGTTTTTACAATCAACATCCTAACACTTATACCTAGGTAGATACCATAATGCTTACATTGGTTGAGGTCGATAGAGGGACCTTTGAGAGAATGAGTAGGTGGAAACTCCTTGCGGCTATCCTCACCTCATGTCTTAAAAAGAGGTGGGACCAAACTCTATATGAACTAACCCTAGTTTTATGAGATGGTAAATCCTCACCAGGGAAACCCCATTCATTCATCATAGAATCTTAGACTCTCATACTAAGGCCCTAATCATCAATGTTGAATCAAAATCTTCAAATGAAAACACCCACAGCTAGTAGGAACTCTACAAGACAATAATAATTATCCAAACGCCCTTTTAATAGTAATACACATGCTTGTGGTGGATCAGTACACTAAGGCATTTCAGTAGGAAAGCCTACCAGGGTATCTCTAACATCTAGCGGCTTGTCCCAACTAGGTAAGGAGTTTCCTCTAACACACCCATTACATTACGTGACTTTAGCTCATAGCACGATGCCTAGGCCTAGTAGAGCTTTTCCATCTTCTCCCCAAGAATAAGGGCCCACCCCATAACAAAATGGACTATGAGCATTTGGAGGGAGGAAACACCTATCATTAAATCAAGATAAGAGATAGCTTAAAATTCTTTGGGTTTCAACCTTTCAACTTCCTAGAAGGAGGTGGTAAGAAGGATATGATCTTGATATATAAAAGTGTCCCTAGTGTTCTAAAATGCATAGAAAAGAGCTCCAAATTGACTCTATACAATGATTCATCATAGGGGAACTCATAGAAATATGCACCTCAAGGACCTAAATCCTAACACATATTTCTAAATATCATGGAGGCAGTACCCATAAATAGTGCCACATCTCCTGAACAAAAATCTTTTAATAAACTCATTACAGAACCTTATCTTCTCATTCCAATAAAATATATGATCCAAGAAACAAAAAAACAATAACATATGAAACAAAGGCACTCATCACTGCGGTTCTCTAGAAGATTCACAAGTCACTACCACTGAAGATGTCGATGAAAGCCATTCCAAGTATTCAAGAGAACAATCTTGATCCACAAGGAAAGAATCTCAAGTCACCCTCTTCTGGTTCAACCACATCTCTGCCAGCTTCTCATGAACATTTTGGGCATGTACCATCAACTTCTTGAAAAAAGAGGGAAAGGCTTCAACTTGGTACACACATTACCAATGATTGAATTTCCTCAACACTAACACAGGGTAATACACGAAACAACCCTCCATACCTATAAAGATGATCAACCACAACAAATCTTGCATGGACACACCATAGAAGGAGTTTTGAATATGTTATTCCATCCACCCACAACACACACTTATAGCCTTCTGACCTGCAAGACATTGAGTCATGTCTCCACACAATTGAAGAGGATCATCAACCTCAATTTAGTTTGATAGAAACTCCTTCACCATGGTGTAGTGAGGATTCGAAGATCTTGTCAATCTAGAAGGACCAATATGCATTCCCAAATAAATCTGTAGGACCTTGAAGGATCCCCCCAACTTTCTAATCAATTGTGATTCATCTAGGCATTCATACAACTCAGGAAGTATCAAAGGAATGACAATAACCCTACCCTGACTTCAACACAGATCCAGGTGAACCACCAGCACCTTGGCTCATTGGACTGAGCTCTAAGGTCTGCGGGTTACTTGTGGGTGGTAGGCAGATGGTGTATCTCTCTACCGTCTGCCTTGACGGCCACGACCTCCACTCAGAGCAATGTCGTCGTCTACTCTATCATGGTCAAGGAGGTGGTGATCGGTGATTCCTATGACACAACCTGGATGAAGGGAACTCTTCAACTCACAACGCATCAGGAAGACCATGCCATGGAGTCTGCCATCACACCCTACAGGTGCAGTAGATGAAGAAAGGGGAAGAAGGTTGCCCTCATCAAGGCTAGTGGAAAGCTCCTAGAGATCTAACAGAAGCTACGCACCTAGGTTTTAACGTTGGTTGTAATGGGAGACCTCGAAGCCTCCTCTTCATCAGCCACAATGGATGATCTCTGAGGCCATGAAGATGGGAAATACAGGCAGAGTGCCAACCTCAACCCACCACTTGTTAGTTGTAGAGGATAGGTATAGGGAGATCCATCTATGATCATCCGCCTACACACCACTATACCCACACTGAGGGGAGGGGGTCGTTGAGATCCTAAAAGTGTGGCAGACTTGGTCAGTTAATCCTAGGCTTCGATTCCTCCTAATGACTCCCTCCACCAGCATCTTAAAGAATGGTCACATGCTCCTCAGTTTGTGGAGGTTCAAGAAGAGTTATTAAGGATCGTCAAAGCTAAAACCACGGTCAATCAGACCCAATATTACCCAACTGGGATGATGCCCACATGAACCGTGCCCCTCTCTACTTGAATGATCATGTATGATGATACTGGTGAATCAATCTTGGTCTAAAGTCAATTGGTTCCAATTATTTGATCAATAATCAAGAAATATAAAAACTCTCACATGATAGGCATTAGTTCCCCAGCAGGTGGTCTAGCATTCAGCCACATTTGACACCAAATACCCAACATTTGTTCATTCAAATTCATTCCTCACATAACCTCATAAATAAGCATATAATTGTTGAATTCAATTTAAGCAATCATCAAATATTGGTCCAACAAGTCCAACAACACTTGTTATGATCCTAAAATACCTCAAGGATCATCAATTGACCACTTGATTTCATTATGACTACTAAATCGACCTCTTTCACTCATAAGTACCCAAGTCAGTGAATAAAAAGCTATTCATTGTAATGGATGTCAATTAGAACTAATAATCATTCATTGCATCTATGCTTACCCTTTTTAAGTGAAAGAGTCCAAAATTGAATGTTTAACCCCTCAATTTGGCACTAAACATCTACATAACATTCATGGTCTTCAATTTCTATATGGGGTATCTAAACCCAAAAATCTGAGTTATCACAATATCATGATAAGCATTCAGTGGTTGTCGTGCGGTAAAGGAAGGAACATTATGCGTGGATGATGCTTCTTGATTTGAAGTTGGAACAGCTCGCACGCCCCAGATTCATCATCTAGGCATAGATCGTTGAACAACATCAGATGTGCCATGTAGAACTATCCAATCTTATCTTGTAAGATAAGGATGTAAGCTAACGCCACCATCATTACTAGACATCCTCCAGCCTTGACTAGGTCTCGTAGATCGTCGATGGAGACCACTGCATTATTCTTCTCATAGATGATGTTTGTAGTGTTAGAATCACTAAGTTGTAGAAGTATTTGATTGACATGTTCTCAAGATTAAGAGCTACAGGTGGAACGGTAAAAGTTTCTGATGACAGAGTCTGAAATGATAGGTGAGATAGAAGCGCCTTCAGCGGTGAGTAGGGCTTGCAAGTGCTCTATCTGCTTGCCTAGCCTGAAGACGTCAGAGGAGCCCTTGCTTCGTATCTTGGAGGACTACTGGGCAGAGAGGAGTGGGAATCAGAATCAGAATCCGTCTCCAGTAGATCCTCAAGAAGCTCTAGATCTCAGAAATAGCACTTATCCTTTATCAGCAGTAGTGTGTGCTCCTCACTGTAGACTCGGGCAAAGCTCTCATGGCCCTAGCGATGCACGCCACTGCTGAGGACTCAGGATATGAACTGAGGAGGAAGGCTCCCAGATAGAAGTGGAAGAGAGCAGTTTAAGACCTTGTGATCTTTCTTCCTCAACTCCACAAGGTTAGCCGAAGATGCTGTAGATTTATCCTTGGGCGAGGAGGTCCCAACCACCATGGATTTCCTTGCCGCTCCCATCCTCGGGGGTGTGGTCATCACACATAGCAAAAGTGCTCTGAGAGCACAAGGATGAAAGGAGGGAGTCAGGCCGGCTCAGCGGGTGGAACCATCCAGAATCGGCCCATTCTTTCTTGACCACACTAGCTAAGTGTCTGAGAAGGGAGGATGCCTAGCCAACATGACCCAATCCAGGAGCCCTGTCCCAAAAATGGACCCCATCTTAGAAAATACATTGTTAGACCCAACTCAGGAAGTATCCAGGAAGTACAATATTGTTAATTTCCAAAAATGACCTCATCTTAGAAAATACATTATAAATATCTCCCTTGACCTATAAATTCCCCAAAAATTTCCCTAGACTCAGAAACACTTGTCTTCCCAAAAGTACCCATCTTTGGGCATGGTAGATCTGTGGCAATGGTACGTAGGATGTGAAATCACTTCTCTAAAGCCAACTGGCTTGGACTATAGGGACCACTTTCCCGTTAACAGACCTGTACCTGGATGGACCAATGGGAAATAAGAAAACCCCAAAAAGCCTTAAGCCTTCCTAAAAGCCCCACCTTCTACCCCCAAGATTCAAGCAGTTTGGTGTGAAAGCTAACTTCAACATCATGCACCATAGTCTCACAAAAGTTGGGGAGAAATTTTTGTTTAATATGGCGAGAAAAATAAAGTCCATTGTTCGTGATCATACGTAATTTTCCTCAGGAGATTCCAAAAGCCCACTAAACCTTTGTCTAAAGACTACACCTGGTTTTAAAGGTACCACGAATAAAAGTTTTAAAATAAGTACAGATTGATTGAGGACAATCAAAATGGTAAGTTTGGGGGAGTTGATAACACCCATTTTATGTCTGCTAGAGGTTACATTTTATTATCAAAATAGCCTCCAAACCTAACTTCCTCTTCATTTTATCTTATTTATTGTGAATAAATTATGTCCACTGTGCCCCTGACAATATTTCCCATCTTTTAAAAGATTGTTGTTATTTCTTCCACAAAAAGAGTGTCGATAGGCCCATTAGGACCATCAGCAATTAATTCCCATCTCGGCCCAGTAGCACGCGAGGCAACACGCCCTCTTACCCGTCATGGTTGCAGCCCGACACGGACAGCAACCCGACACAGGTGTGTCGCATGGGAGCTCTGGCAGCTGCAGCTCTCTACCTGATATGGTGCCTTACCCTTCACAGTTTGCCACCTGATGAGTTCGATTACATGATATGGCTACCCCTCAATGCAGCAGCCCTCCAAGCTTCCAACATGCCACAATTGTACATGATGCACTCACTTCCCGGCACGTTGAAGGCCCGACACGTGTGTCGGGCGACAGCCGTATTGGCCCCTTCTGAAGCCACAAGAAAAGAGTCACGGATGAAGGACACGTGGTCCAATAAAAACCACAACTCCCATCAACTCGCTGCCTATAAATAGCAGCTACAAGCTTACGATGGGACGGGTCAGACCCTACGAGAGATAACTCCCAGAGTAAAGGAGTTAGTGCATCGAGTTTCCAGAGAGCCTGTCGGGCGATACTAGGTGAGCACACCCCCATCCCGAGAGGGATGGGAGGAATTCACTTAGAAACTATTCCGGTAGAAGCAAGCAACATGATACGATCCTTGAGGCTACTTCCAGCATGTCGGGCTCCTATCTGGGCTTCAACCTGAAACGACCTACCCACCTATACCCGACACGATGAACCTGAGAGCCTTAAGATAATGTTTACTTGATATGTATCCTACCAGACACAGTACCCAACCCGATATGGTCTGCACCCATCATGGTTGCAGCCTGACATGGACATATCGGGTAGAGGTCCTATCCCAATATGACCCTTACCTATCATGATCCATGACCTGACATGGTCAAAGACCCGACACAATCGTATCCTGATAGGGCCCTTACCCAGTACCGGGTTAGCATTATCTTAAGTGTCTATTGATGTGTACTTCGATCTCCTAAATCAAGGAGACGGATACCTATCTTCCCTTTATGGCATTTACTTTCTTTTAATTACAGCATTGTAACCAACCTCTATGTCTCTTTATGATTATTGGAATCTGTGGAATTTATCTCATATCATTCTATGTATGGCTTTATTTCACTGGATGACTTCTGTCTGGCATCTGAGTTCTAGTTCCTTCTTTTTTATTCACGCTTTTGAATAGCTATTGAATCGTGTTTCTTGTTTTGACTCCTTCGAGAGAAGGATGTTGTAAACTTCTAGATCTTGGTCTGATTCAGGTGCATGAGAGTGTCCGGGACCAGAGCTCTACTCGGTTTATCCTTCCATGCAAACCCACACCTGGTACCTTTGAGAGATGGAGCCTAGTGCATGGCTCATTGGTGTCTTCTTTGAGAGAAGAAGGCGTTGGGTGTAGGCCACCACCTCTTGTTATGTTTGGGTTATCTTCCTTCGTGCTATGCCCTGAAGATAGTTTTATCTCCTCAGTTTCCTATATACGAAAACCACCATAAAAACTGCTAAAACCCAAAATACCCAAAGCTTTCATCCTTTTGGTAACTCCCCTTGGAGATAGGTTTTCGTTTAATTCTTTGTGATTCTTTTGTTTCAACAAACCCTTATCCTTCAACTTTTGACGTGCTTAGACAAGTAAAACTTGGGTTCTAAAGCACTATTATTCCAAGTCCCTGTGTTCGATCCTGAACTACTTCGACCATGTGCTAGTTGCAGGAGTCTTAAACATTCGGGTATTAAAAATTACTAAAGTATGATGACCTAGACATGTCTCCATTTTTGGACCCACGTTTAAGACTTGTCAGTAGTGACCACCCAAGAAGAACCATGAGTATCGACCAAGCAAGGTTAACCCCATGTAGTGACCACAAGAAAGGTTAGCACATAGCCAAATAGCGACCAACCAAACTTAATCAAGTGTTGTGACCACAAGAAAGGTAGATTTAGTGACCATCAAAATGAATCTATATGTAGTGACCACAACACTCATACATGAGTAGTGACCAAACAGCTCAAACAACCATAGCAACCACCCTAATTAGGGTTAGGGTTTTTTGTGACCACAACACAAACATTAAATGTAGAAACCACAAGAGACCACATTGAGGTTAGCGACCTCAAGTCCACCTACTCCAAAATAGCACATAACTGACCTCAAAATAGGGAAACACCACGATCAAAATAGATGATTAACGTTAAGAAACTAAAGAGTCGCCAAAAAGAGAAATCCATGGAGATGAAAGACATCAAACCCTAAAACAACCATCATCAAGATTAATAAGGAAACCATGCTAGGAGACATAAAACCAAACATCCAACACATGCACTCCAAAACCAAAACCTCCATCTAACATATGATGGCCAAACCATAAACATAGTGACAAAAACAACATTCAAGATGTTGCATGCAAGCTTAGCAACTCCACCATACATAAGATTTTGGATTCAAGAATTAGGTTTTAGGAAAAAGAGCAATATATACAAGAAACTTCATAATCTTAAACCCTAAAATAAGATAACATCATTTCGCATCTTATAATCACGTTTTAGAGTTATAATAGTAGCATGCAAGCAAGATAAAGGTGCAACAATAGTAGAGGAGAGAGTTATATAACCCGCCTTGATGTAAAGATCCACCCCAAAGCCACGAGATCCAAGAGAGAAGGAAATACCAAGATTGGATCAACTCCAACTCCAAGAAATTTCACCTCAAGAGAAGAACACACCAAGGTCAAAGGAAGCTAAAAAAGAAGAGGGTAAAAACCCTAGGCCGAAAAATAAAAGGGGAAGGAATAAAAAAGGAGGAGGATATCTTCATCTCACTCAGGTACTACCATGGTTAAACCATAGTCTCAACCTCTATGGAGAGAAGTTCCTCAAGAGAGCCACCATGATAATCCATAATTTAACGGCCAAGAGAAGAAAGAAATAGAGGGTTCAAAGAAAATGAGATCAAAGAAGTTAAAACCACTTACCAAGGTCAAGGGTCACCAAAAACCACCACAAGAAAGATTATCAAACCCTAGATCACCACATGCAAGAAGAAAATGACCACCTTCTCCAAGATTAGCACCTCCATCTGCACCACCAAAGGATGAACATAAGAAAGAAGAGAGGAAGAAGAGATCTAAAAGAGATACTTGCATGTGAAAGCAATGGTATATATACCTAAGGATAGGAGAGAGGTCTCAAGATATAAGACCCTCTCAAGACACATGTCCCTCAAAACCACGGCCATGCAAGCACTCTAAACATGCATGTATTAAAGGGTGATAAAAACAAGGTAGTGTAGTGACCACTTAGGCCCACTACACCCTAAGGTCAAAACTAAACCAAGGGTAAACATAGTAGTGACCGCTACACTATGTCACCCAAACAACAGGTCGACACCCACATCATCATAAGCAAACCCTAGCGACCAAAACCAAGGACAAGGTACCTATGTCACTAAAAAATCAACCAAAGCAAGGTGTTTCAGTCAAAGAAATCTCAAGGACACAAAACACATGGGTTGCTACAAAGGTCACACCAACATGGTCGACACTAACAACTCAAGCATCCATGCAAGCCCTAACATCAACATGTGATGTCACCTCATCAACCAAGGTCCAAAAAGGTTCCCCTATGCATCACTCTCTCTCACATGATGCCAAAACACAAGAGGCACAACCAACATGTGAAAATTCCAAGATACACCCTCAACATTGGTAAATTGCAACTTGGTCCAAGACAAACATACATATAGCATAACTAGCTCAAACATCAACCAAACTGGACCAAACTAAAAACATAAGCATGTCACCTACTATTAAGATGCATCACAAGATTAGATTAAGGTTTAGCATCTTATTAATCCAAACAATCCAAATCAAGCACTAATCTAGGTCATGGGTCTTACAAACTAAGAGTTATAAATATCATTTTCTCTTCATTAACTCTAAGGCTAGTAAGGATGGTTTTTTCAATGTGGTTAAGAGTGCTTCGAATGAAGATGTTGAAGGGACTTTTATGTTCAAGGTGTATAGAAAGTTTCTAAGATTAAGAACTTTGTTGAAGGAATGGAATTGTGTTAGTGTGGGTAATATTTTTATAATGTAAAGGTGGCTAAGTATAATGCCCTATAGTCTCAAATAAAATCTAATCTTGATCCTTTGAATTCTACTCTCCAAAATGATGCTAAGTTGCTAAAATATTCTTTATGAATCTTAAAAGGTTGAAGAAAGTTTTTTAAGGTAGAATTCAAGGGTGCAATGGTTAGCTAAAGGGGACATGAATCTGAAGTTCTTTTATTCTTCTCTTAAAACTAGATGGCACAGAAATCATATTAGATGCTAGAATATCAATGGAAAGGTGAGTTATGATATGAATGTAAATAGAGATTTTGTCCCGAAGTAACATTTTGACTTGTTCAATAGTGATCATAAATGTTAGGATCTTAAAGATTTTAAATGGTTGGGTCCTACTATAAATGAGGAACAACGGATTAGCATTATTAGAAGTGTGACTCTGACTAAAATTGATGATAATATAGCTTCTTTGAATGTTGACAAAGCTCCTGGCACTGATGGTTTTAATGGATGCTTCATTAAGAAAGATTTCCCTATTGTAGATTATGATATCTCTGAGGCTGTGAAATATTTCTTTTATAATGGGAAGATTTTGAGGGAGTCGGGTAATATGTATATTACTTTGATTCCTAAAGGGATTGATTATTCTAACATCAAAAATTAGTGTCCTATTTCCATGTGCAATGTTGTTTACAAAGTCATATCTAAAATCATGGCCAACAAATCCAAAGCATTCTTCCTCTAATTATCATTAGCAATCAATCTGCATTTATAAAAGGCATAAACATTAGGGATTCTATTCTTCTTTCAAATGACATTTTGCATGACTTCAACTGGACTTCTGTGACTAGTAAAATGTGTTTGAAATGACATTTATAAGGTGTATGATAATGTGAATTGGAATTTTTTGTTTGTTGTCCTTCACAAGATGAGTTTTCCTTCCATTTGGATAAATTGGGTTTCTAGTATTTTTATTTCTATTTCGTATCAAGTGTAATTTAATGATGAACCGACAGATAGGTTGTCTCCTTCTAATGGTATTCAACAAGGTGAATCGATGGCTCCATATTTGTTTGTTATAGTCATGAAAGTGTTTGTTGTCCTCATGAATCAACCTATGGATAATCATGTTCTTTTTCCTATTAAACCATCTAATTGTTTTTCTTTGTCACATTTGGTCTTTGCAGACGACCTTATGATTTTCCTTGAAGGTAGCCCGGAGAATGCAAGGGCCATTCTTAAACTTGTAGATATTTTTGGTTATCTTTCAAGATTAAGAACCAACAAGACTAAAAGTGAAGTGATTTTCAGTAAGAGTGCTTGTAAAAATGATATTATAGAAATCCTAAACTTCAAAATTTGTTGCCTATTCTCCACTTGTCTTGAAGTTCCTTTAGTTACTGGGAAAATTCCAAGGTTTGTGTGCACTGTATTGTTTGATAAAGTCAAATCTAAGTTGGAGGGATGGAAGTCAAAGATTTTATCTATGGCAAGTAAGATTGAGGTTGTTCAATCTACTCTGAGTGTTCTATATTTGTATTGGAGTTATGATTTCCTATTCTAAATTTTATTATGGAAGCTATTGAAAAACTTTGTCGAGACTTCCTTTGGGGGGAAATGAAGGCAAATCTCGGATGCATCTTTTTAAATGGAAAAAGGTTACTTTGCCCAAAAAGAGCGGTGGGCTTGGTATTAGAAAGATTTCTAAAATTTGGTGAGCATGCTTTGTTTTGAATGGTTGGTATGTTGCTAATAAAAAGGACTCCTTGTGGGTTAGACGGGTTGGTGAAAGATATTTGTCTAGACCTTCCTTTAAGTCAATCAAAGTTAGTTCTTCTATGTCTTGGATGTTTTCCAAAATCCTGGAGAGTGCGTCTGAAATTTTGTCTTATACCAAATTCTATATTAGGTGTGGAGATGATAAGTTTCTTTTGCTTGATCCTTGGGTTTCAGATTAAAAAAATTATGGGACCTTATTCAGAAAGATGCTTACCTTAAGCTCGGCCTTACTATCAACTGTAAGGTTAATTTTGTTCTCATTAAAGGTAATTGGGTTGTTCCTATTAATAGAAATAACAAGAAGTTGGTTGAGTTTCTTAGGAATATTCGTATCACAATTGAAGGACTTGATTGTCTATTCTTTAATGATAGAAAGCTTCTTTACTTGAATTTTGTCTAGAATACTGTTCAAGAATCAGGCTTTGTATCAGAGTTTTTATCTTGCCTTTGGATGGATAATTTTCCATGAAGATATCAGTTGAATATGTGGAAGATTATCCATGATAAACTCCCAAGTTTTGATTATATGTTAAGAAGGGGAATTTCCGGTCCATTGAGATGTGTTCTCTGGAAGCTTGAGTACAAAACATCTAATCACTCTTGTTTAGTTGTTCCTTTATAAAGGATATATGGAGATTTCTTGAGAAAGTAGTGGTTTTTTTATTCTTTTTATGCAATTGGGATGATTTTATTAAAATTTAGAAGAAGAAACATAAATTTCCTCTCTTAAGTTCTATGTATCACGCATGGTGGGAAAGAAACTCAAGAATTCATTAGGATAGGGAACTATTTGCTGACGATATAAGCAAGAAAATTATGTAGGAGTTTAATAGTTGTTAGACTTGATACAATAGTTAAAGATTTGTATCTTGTTTTTGCAAGATATTTGACTGCCATACCTCTATGGCCTTTTGAAGTTGAAGACTCTATTTTTTGGAGAACTTTTGGTATTCTTTTACTTTGGAGTTTTAGGTTGATGTTTGATCAGGTTGAGTTTGATTTTTCTATGGGCGGGTCAGAGCAGTATTTGAGTTTCTTGGTGTGATTGTTTTTCTACTTAGTAGGGAACTGGCTTTTGTGGGAGTTATACCTCAGTGGCCATTTTCTGTTCTGAAATCATAGAATTTGATCTTGGAAGAATAGTGTCTATTCTTCTATCTAAGATGAGTTTCTGGCCTTTTGGTCTACTGACTTATTCTTTATTTCTACACTTGTAGATCTATTCTA
Organism: Alisma plantago-aquatica; assembly: GCA_963693085.1. Lineage (NCBI taxonomy): Eukaryota > Viridiplantae > Streptophyta > Magnoliopsida > Alismatales > Alismataceae > Alisma > Alisma plantago-aquatica. The sequence goes on from OY856413.1 coordinate 1,089,302,079, forward strand.
AAGTCTTATGCCCTATAATTTTTTGGCCTACGCCTGTTTCTCTTTTCTCTTTTTCTTTCGTAGCTTTGCAAAGAAAATTTACAAAAAAATACAAAAAAAGAGAAAGGAGTTTAGAGGACAAAAAAAACAAGCTCCCATGATCGAACGCCCAACCAAAGAAGTAAACTCCAAGAGAGAGGTTGATAAAAGACCCATCAACCTCCAATCCAATAGGTATGCAAGAACTTAAAGGACATAAATCTAGGTAGTGATCTAGCTTCACCACATCAAGACCAATTTGTCCTCTTTGGTCGGCCATTCATCTATAAAACTCAACGTCGAGTATTGGATCTCGACACCCAACCCCACTTTTTGGCCTCCATACTCGAGAAACTTTCAAGAATGAATCGGTTGGTAGATGCTCAACCTCCAGAATTGAGAAGCCAGGATACTTGACATCCATGCTTGAGCCTCCAACCAATTGACCCTTATGTCAATATCCAAAGACTTACAATGATGCTCGATAAATGGATCTCAAGAGAGACTCCAAGTGACGATCAAGCCTCACCCCTCAAGATGTAATAATCAACTTCCATGGTCCCTCAAGCTATAATGATCCACTTCCATGGTTGAACAGTTACCAAGCTCAAGCATCCAATGATCACCCATCAACTATCAGCCTCTTTTAGGTTGCTTATCCACCAATAAAAATATCCCAATTATCCACTTGGCATGAATCTTGCTAATGGCATCTGGGTACAGAGGCTTATAAATGTCCATCATATACATGCAAAGAATCTCTCTCATACCTCATGCTTCCAAAAAGGAAAAGTATTGTCACTTCAATCATATATCCAAGTGATCAACTTGGTTACTTAAAGGTGATCGGCTTACTTGATTCTCCATATGAGAGCAAGGTCGATTGAGATATAAATCTTCTCCTTTATAAGTTTGAAGCAATCAAATTTCTTGCTAGCCAAGAGAAAATGGCATTTGCACCAAAAGAGTGATGGACCTCTAGTTTGATAGCAGTGGCCAGCTACCAACAACTCTACATCAATCAACCTTAGGTGATCAATGTCTTTGGGATTGATTCCTTAGTGATAGACCTATGCAATTCAAGGGAAATGGGCATCCCTCTATAAGATGCTCGACCTCTTAATAGAGCTTCTATTCATCCATCTACTCTAGCAATAAGTTAGGGTTTATACCTAGAAGAGAGAGAAGAAAGGGAGTCCCTTGTCACACACCATGTTGAGCTACTTTTGTTGCAGTTATGACCATGATTGTGTCCTCTTCCTCTATTTGCTTTATTAATCTCACCATATCAAGGTGACATGTGATATTGCATAGGCAAATTCAGTAGAGGTGAAATCCCTAGAGTTTACCTAGATTATGCACAACAATCACCATCTACAAGCGGGCGGATCTTATTATAGTGAAGTTTAGGATCAAGCCCAAAGGAAAACCTAGTTAAGAATTAATTGATCAAGTAGATCAAGAAAGAACTAGTATTTATATCAAGATTTAGTTTGTTTAATTAACTAAGGTTGCAAGAATGAAAAGAGCTAGATTAAGGTTCTAGTTATTAATGGATGGAAGCACTAGGGTTGAACTGGGCTTCATCGCTACTATCCAAATATATGCATTCATTCAATCCAAACTTGTATGTAAATATAATTGGAGTTACAGCCTTATAAACTTGGATGAGTGGATATCCATGATGTCTCATTACTTATAGATCATGAGTTCACTACTCCAGAGACTTCCCATCAGAATTTCTCATCAGGGCATCAACCAAAGATAATCGATATTCAAATCTTAAACATTGAAACTCTCCTGGCATAAGATTGTAATAAATCATGTAATGCGAGTGATTAATCTACAAGACATGTGATAAATGATTTGTAATGAATTAAACAAGTTCATATAGGAATTGGAATAGGAATGAAATTGCAAGAAATGGGTAGTGGGGCTAGTCCCCATATCCCAATGAAAGGATTACTCCCTAGACATGGCAAGATTAATATTAGTAGAAGAGGAAAGGGATACTATCATGGTCATGACTGTAGAAGGAGTAGATCGACACGGTGTTTGATGGAAGACTTCCTTCATTATTTCTCTTCCAGGTATAAACATTGACTTGTGGTCAGAGGAGGTGGATGGACAACAGTTTGTTGAACAAGTCGGTCGCCCTAGAGAGGGAGGTCGATGGATTTTGAGTTGTTGAAGGAAAGGGTCGATGGATCATTGTTGTTGACTTGGAGGTTGATGGACCTTTTGGTGGAGAGTTTTATGACTCTAGGAAGTAGTACGATAATTGATGGCTCTAGACTCAGGAGGTTGAAGACTGCTATCGACCTGGAAGTCGATGGTTCAATATATGACCAAGTTGGTCAATCTCGAAATGACTTGGAGTTGTAGTATTTTTGCCCTTTGAGAACTATGAAGTCCAAGAGAGATCTTTTGTGGTTTTGTGATGGGTATTTATAGGCCTTTATACCTAGGTGTAGTGGTAGGATTTTCACCATGTAGATGGTTGAGATTGATTACTTCATGGATAAGAAAAATGGATAGAAATTGGTGGGGTAGACAAACGGTGGATGAGGTCGATGGTCTTGAATGCTCAATATGAAGGATGTCGAGCTACGGCTGTCAATATGGGTTGTCGGCCTGGTGGTTGTCAACTTGGAAGGTCGATGGGTCTAGATCTTGATCTTGATTGTTGATTTATTGGGCCATCAAACTATTGGGCAAATGATCTTTTGGGTCATCGATCTTGGAGGTTGATTTGTCATTGACCTTGACTGTTGATGAGAGGCTCAAGCATTAAGGTCAATCGACCGAATTTTTATTGTCGATGCTTGAAAATTGATGATATTTATATGTTAATTGACATGTCGATCGATAGGTCAATTTTTTAACTTGGACACAAAAATTGTTGATCGATCTACTTTTGAAAGTGCTCAAAATCCTTTTCTGTCTGGGGCATAGCCTTGCACCCCGCAAGAGGTGTCCTCCTCCCGACTCCCGCCCACTGAAAGGCATCGGGACCCCCTAGGCATTCTTGTTGTAGAGTGATAAGACTCAAAGCATGCAAGGGGAGTCAAGGAAAGGATCAAATTCCTACAAAGTAGTAAAAACCTAAGTAGATCGAAACAAAGCTAATCCTAATGAAGAATAAGACATTTTAATGCTATTCCAGACTAAAATTTTCATTATAACTAGGATGGATATGTATTCATCACAAGGGAGTAGTCCATTCACTCAGGAGCAATGATTAGACATGCTACTCGCTTCTTTAGATTTTTTTCCATTGTCTCTTAACTTGTATGGACAAATTTAACTCATTGTTGATTTTTAATGCATGTTTTGTGGATTGATCACCCGCTCTACATGGTTTATTATAATCTTAGGTTGAGAAAACTTTGGCATTTAAAATTTTAGTATCGAGTAGCTTTTATTGATTTCCTTATGATAATTTCATATGGTGAGCCTCAGAGTAGTGAATGTGTGATATATAAGTAACAAGACATCAAGTTTACAATGATATTCACTTGTAAAAATTTCTTATGTATAAAGGGGAAATTTTCATGGCTCCATTTCAAACTCCATACAAGTTTTGAAATTGAAACAATTGTGCAAGAGCAAGTAGTGGTGATGAAACATGATTCCACCCTAGTGCTTTTCATCATTAACTTAGAACCAATTTTAGTTTTAACTTTTACTTTTCTTTTTACAATTAGTTTAACTGAACCCTATAAATCTTGGTTTTAAATATTAGTCTTAGTTTGGATGGAAAAAAATATAGCAAGGTTCTTAAAAAGGTTGTCCCTTGGGATTCAATCCTTAACTATAATGTGATAAGACTTGTCTATTTGTGGGCAGTTCTAGTGCAAATTGTTTTGATAGAATTCTAGGGATTTTTCTTCATAGGTGAATTTGCTTCATGCAGTAGAAATATACTCAAGGAAAAAAGCATGATAGACACACTACTCCATCATAACATTCATGGCATTCCATTAATCTTCACCATACCAATTGACCTCCTTGTAGTCACCAAATGGCAAGAGACCACTACTTCCACCATTGATAATGGTCCCATCTTCCATCCCCACTTAGTGTCCCATCACCAACCCGGTCCCTTTAAGTTGGGGTCAATACTCGAGGAAGAAGGAAGAAGATTGTTTGTCACACATCATATCATACAACCTCCTTCCTACTTTCATGAAAATAATTGCAATTTATTTTTTATTATGTTCTATCGATCTCTCTTTGTGGAGAGAGTAGTTTCATCATTAGGGTGAGGGAACTTTGCCTACTACCCATATTTTATGAACTCCTATCATTGTTTCTTGCGTTAAAAAAAATTCATAATTAGTCATTTATCATGTTACATGGAAAGATCATTTGTGTTTCATGCTAATATAGTTCTGGGTCTAGAGAACTTCTAATCCTAGAATTATTTCTCATTTAATTTATGTTAATTGTCTGATGAGAACTTTGGCCGAATGGTTTTTGGGGCAACGAATGCATGATCCATAAGTAAGAAGACATAGATATTATGGTGATATTTATCTATGTAGTTTTCTTAATCCAAAAGGATTGGAAATTGCATGAGTCATGATTTAATATTTTTGTAATAAATGTTATGATTTGATGGATTAAGTAATAGTATTGGTAGTGAAACCTACTTCTTCCCCAATGTCTCTTAATATTTGATCCTATATTGCAATAATACATGTCCACTTGTGGGTGGCATTATTGTACGTTTGTTTTGGTAAAAACTAGGAATTCCATTCCTTGTGGATTTGTTAGTGCAATAATTTCCACATGATAGAGATCATCCTCTAGATAAAAAAATTGGGGAGATCATGTTTCAGGTCAAACGAATAGGGCCCTTGAATACGAGTAAAGCATGACTTTCTTCCCCAATATTTAGGGTTTCAGTCTCTATATTGGCCTAGGAGGGGTTATATATCCATGATCAAGATTTCATATTTCGGAAATTTGAGACAAACATATCATATTTAGTATCATGATTCCATGCACATAGTCAATGCAAGGTCCCACCCTAGTCCACATGAGATCTAAACCCTTACTAATAAATAGAGAGAATCAACATAAGTCATGTGCACAAGATTGGGGTTGTGAAAGTCGGTAATCATATTGAGGGTGACCTTAACATTCTAATAGGGTGATTGTAGAATTTTTACCATCATGGAGACCAATCATGAGTTGAAATTTCATGAAGAAATATCGAGAGTGGATATTTAGAAACTAAGAATCATGTGTCAAAAAAAAAGTTAGTTATAGGTTCCTACCTAGACCATAGGTGTGAAGATTCATTCATAAACAAAAATTGAGCAACATTTCATGATATCAACATAAATATCATTATCATAATGTTCAAGTTTGATGAATGATCTAGACCTAGGTCCTTATAGAAACCTTATGAACAATCTATAGTCAACATTCTTGTGGTCAAGTTTATCATCAATTCAAGATTAAGATAAAGTATCAATAGATTTGACCTATTAGAGATTTAGGTTAATAAATCAAAACTATATGAAATGATTTACCTTTCAAAGCTCTCAGTAATCAAGAGGTGAAAATTTAGAGAAACGCATAATAAGGGATGTGACCTAGGTAAGGGATATCATAAATTATACTACCATGCTAACTTAGAACGTTTTTCCTCCATGTTCATGAGACATCAATCATAGAAAAATAGGGCAAACAATCAGTTTTGATTTGTACTACATCATGACAGTAAGGATCAATCATCCATGATTGAAACTTTTAGCAAATTTGGCATCACAATAGTGTTCCCTTCCTTTCATAAATCAAGGAAAGGAGTTTTAGCTAGAAATAGGGGAGTCAAAATAGGGAACTCATTGAGTTTGAGTATCATAGGATGCACTCAAGACTTTACATGATTCATATCATTCAAAATTGATCCCTCAAAGAAGGAATAATAGTCAATAGGGGATTTGCCTCTTGTAACAAGTCTTCCCATCATGATCTAGGGGATCCAAAGACATAGACATATTGAATTATTAGGCATGATACATATCAATAGGGAGAGTTTGCTAAGTTGTGTTTGATGTTTGATCAAAATAGGGACAACCTAGGTTTAATCACATAGGGACATCATCAATCACGAGGTATAAAACATGAGTTTCACCTTATGTTATATTTGGCAGCAATGAGCTTCATTATCTGAGGTATTGCACATGAGTGTGTCACTTTCAAGAGTACTTTCATTAAGAAAAATAGGGTTTCCAAGTTAAGACCATATCATGGAATCAGAATCTTAATCAACTTTTCTGAATTCAAATGAATTAGTTATAAACTGCATAAGCTACTGATAATAGATAAATCATGTGATTAGTTGTCATTAGAGAAGGATCACATGAGGTGATGATAAAACTAACTAATCATCATCGACTTGGGTAGCTTAGGGTAGTCCTTATAGAAGAGATGATATGCTAGAAGACTTTATAAGATTTTAGGGAGGAAATATAATCCAATCTTGGATCCACTTTAGATAGGTAGGTGTCTATAGAAACCTCAACCAATGAAACTAGGTAGAGAGGAGGTGATTACTAACCAAACCCTCCATGATTAGTATCATATATATTGTCTTAGTTTCACCATTATGGATTTTGGTTCTCCCTAGGTTCATAAGATGTGTTATGCCATAAACATATCAAGATACCTATGTTCATGGCTCTAATACCATTTGCCATCCACATTCCTAATGGATATACACCCAAAGGCAAGTGGACCTTGGAGTTTGGCCCTAAAATGGTACAAATGATTTACATAGGAAGTATATGTGCATATATGTAAAGCAAAGAACAACAAAAGAAAGATAATATACATTAAGGAAATGGATTCATGTACCCATTTCTAATTCAAATAATTTCTCATTGGTGTTTAATATTAAGGATACATTGTCTTGATGATAAGAGCAACATATGTAAAAATTTGACAAAAAAATATACTAATGTAAAATTTTGATTAAGGAAATATACTAATGAAAAGACATGTACGCATAGTTTAATAGTATTAAAAAGTTTCTTGGATAGAAACATTGTAATAACCAATAAGAAAGAACAAGGTGAGAAAACTTAAATGACATTCTTTAATATAAATAATGTTTTAGGTTGTGTTTTCCATTATATCAACATTTAAGCCTTTGACCAGCTTCTTAAGGAAGGGTCTATGAGGAGCATTTGAGGCTACAAGGATAATGTCACCCTATTTCTATGTGAGTGACCTCAAGACCAAATCCAATGAAATAATCCTATTTTAACATTCCTTGCCCTTAGCTCGATAGTTCAGGAAGGTACACAAGGGTTATATAATGGAAGTCTATATTATGTTTAAGGTTTTGAACCCAGTATAATTAAACATGAAAGTAGTATTCATTGGAACAATAGGTCAAACAATTACTTAAGTAGTGATGCATTTACAAGAGCATGCATACAAACAAGCATATATCATAGTAGGGTCAAGAGATTAAGTGTATCTTGTGAGTAGTAAGCAAGATATTGGTCTTTGAGTAAGATTCCAACAAAAGGTCCAATACGAAGGGGCCTAAGATGTAAAAAATATAACATGGGGTCTTAGGTTAGTAGGTTTTGAGAACATAAACACATTATGTGTCATGTAGATGTTCCCTTAGTCCTATGTTTCACTTATTTCAATCTTAGTTCCAAACATGTGTGCCAGTAGTCAACATAGTTCAAAAGCAACAACACCACCTTAGGTCTAGTTGAAGAATCCACACTATGAGAGTTACTAGATGATGGTATACTATATTTTAGAAATAAGGGATGCATAAGATTTAGATTATCATCAAGGTTAAATCATGTAAGATCATAAGAATCAAATTAGGTCAATTCCATGCAATAATGTCATTTTCCCAAGTCATGTGAGCTTAAAAGGTCATAAGGTAGTCCAAGTTGGGATTTAGTGCTATAAATATGATAAACCTACTAATTTTATGTATTAAGATAATATGTGTAACATTAGAGCATGATTCTTACAATATTAGTGTCTACAAACAACATATGCATTTAGATCATGTTAAATGTCACATGTATGTCACATGTAGTCAAAAGTGAATATGAGTGTGTTGCATGTCCTTTTGTGTCACAAGTCATAATATGGACAGATATGAAGGTGAAAGGCAAAAGATCTTAGTAATCACGTCACATAACAACATAAGGTTCACTAATTTCAAGGTGGGGGAATCATATGATGGCAACATAGGTCAAAGATTCCATCTTGGTTAAACTACATCATGTAGGTACATAAAAAGGTCATTTTTAGGGTTAAAGTAGTCATTAGGTGCATAGTAACAAAAGTCTTTGAACTTTATAAAAAATTAGTGATTCTTCATGATTTTATAATCTCCCAAATGTACACCATCATTAATACGCCAATAGCCAAATTTTTTCGACTTTTCACAATTTTTTGCGCCTTATCATGATTTTTACGACTTCCACAATTCTTCATGACTTTTTATGATTTTTCTATCTTAATTCGCTTGCTATTTTTTTAGCAAACCATGGACACAAAACTCCTTATATACATTAAACCTCCAACCTCACACTCTCCCGACAATCCCTTGTTACTATTTAACTATTCTTTAATTATTTTCCTACTTTTTTCACTCAAGAAGATTGCATTATTAGCAACCTTAATTGTTACATGAGTATCTGATATGTATGTATGTATGTATATATATATATATATATATATATATATATATATATATATATGTGTGTGTGTGTGTGTGTGTGTGTTTATGTACATATGTGTATATATATGTGCATATATAATTGATTTATATATGTAAATATATATAATTGACTTACTCTCGATTATTTCTGAATAATTGACCTAAATTTGACCAAGATATATTCATTATTTCATGATTTTTTTCGATTTTCTCTGGACCCAATTTTTCCAGTCAATCAAAAAATTGTTGAATCCCAAATTTGTCAATATGATTAGAGATACATAAAATTAAACATGTAAACAAATCCACACATTTGATCTGGAGTTGAGCCTAAAAGACATGTAAATGTATTTGGGTTGCATTTTGGATATCGAATCTTGCATCTGGAATTTGTAGAGAGGATATCAGATATTTCTATTTTTTCTCCAAAAAAATCCAAAATCAACAAATATATACATATATTATTAAATGTATATTTTATATATAAATATATTAATATATACACTTTAATATATATAATATAATATCAATATATCATGTATATACTATTTTTATTACCAATAAATGTATGTTTTTGGGTTTGCATTGGATATTCATCCAGATTCAGATATTATATGTTTAGATTGGATTTCGTTGATATGATATAATATTCTTCATATATCGGATTGAATATTGGATCGAACATTTTTTTTAGATTTAGATATTGGATATCGGATATAGTAGTATCCACTTTGTATCAAGATTATTCAAGGCATTAATCAAGTCTAAGGTGAAGTAAAGTTACTAATTTATAGATGAAGATATGTTTTGGATCATATAAGAACAAGTTTGAGCATTATGTATCATTCAATGTGTAAAAGAGATCAAAAGGTATCATTTTTACATATCAGAAGAGCTACAAGTGAAATCAATTCAAGAAACTAGTTTTGATAGATAGATCTCATTTTATAGATCAAAAATCATATATCACATGTCAAAATGGCCCTAGTATTGATTTTATATGATTTTTATAACATTCAACTAGAACTTAGGAAAAAGAGAGGAAGAGGGGTTTGATCTACTTGATATTGAGTCATGTGAGTGTGAGCCTTAACATGTTGCAGCCCCGGCCCATAATTGGTCAGTGTTAAACAAGTCTACAAGGGGTCATGGATGCTACCAGCCACCCACTAATGCACGAAGTAGGTCCTCGGACACCCACTAGATGCCTCCCTTGTTCGTACAACGACCTGACATAGCACTTTGTTGCTTGCTAGAGCAATGGCTGAGAACATAGGGATGTCCATGGCAGCCCTTTGTGGGATTTTGGGTGGTCCTGGCCTGGTCTTCTGAGCTTGAGTTTGGAGGAATCAGGATCGAGGGCAGCATGGAGAGGTGCTCCCAAAGGGGCAAGACATGACAATGCTAGGTTTAGAGGAGGAAGAAGAAGAAGGTAGGGGAGGTGCTACAGTGCATGAAATCACAAAGTAGGTGATGCAAATGAGAGAGGGGTAGAAATAAGAAGTTGTGGGTGTTGAAAAGTGTCAAATAGAGGTACTAAAAGGGGCACCAAACTCCCCCGCCTTCCCAAACACAAGGGATGTATGGAGGTTGAAGAAGATGCATTACTTGTTGGATTAGAATCCCAATCCGTTGTCATTGAATTGGAGAGCCATGATTGGTGGGGAAATGAGTTATAGGATTGCATACTTGGGAAGTTAAGAAGGAAAATATGGATTGGCCGTGCCCATGTGTTGGTCCCAAGAGGGCTCTGGCTCAATACGGAGTAAAAATGCAAAAACTCGGGCTAGAAATGTGATCAAATGAGGAAATTTTGAAATGTACATATCTCTCTCATCCTAACTCTGAATTGAGTGAAGTTTGATGTCTTGGAAACTTGAGGGTGCACTCTACACAAATAACATGTGTTAAGGGTAAGAAGAGATGCATATATAGTTTCAAATGGGGTGAGATAAGATGATGTATAATTTAGGTGCAACAATTTTGTATCAAATTGAGTGTCACCATATCATGTGAACATAAGATAAACTCAAAAAGCCTTTGAACATATCAAATCACGAAAGTGAAGGAAAGCATGAGAAATTTGTGCAAATAAGAAGTAGATTTGTACTACTCTCCAACCTAGAAGTAAGCTTCTAACGTTATACAAGCAGCATCTATGGTAGGCAGGTCATCGTCACACATTGAAATAGACTTCCTAGTGCAGTTGGGCAGTCAGAAATGGCTCTGCTGCGTCAAGATCCAAGCGAAGGCCACTAGTGCTATATTGGAGATGCACGGGACCACTTTCCCTATGGATTTTTGGGTTGATAGGTCTACAGCGAATAAGGAGTCACCATTATCAGCCCAACTTGCATAGAGATCATTTCTCGGGCATCGGGTCCTTAAGAATTTTGAGGGATTGGGAACGATGTTGTAGGGCATGAGGAGCCCGTAGTGGTCATTGCCAACACCCAAAAATACCATGGTACCATATCCACGATGATCTACTGCAGTGAGAGGGGAGTATTAGTAGAACCAAGTCCCTTGTTGGAAGGGGCGGAAGATGGAGAGAGTGAGGCAAGTAGCATAGGTTGAAAGACCATCAAAAGTGTGAAAGGTAGGTTGCCTAACCAAGAACCATTGGTAGGTAGAAGTTAAAGGAAAAAAGAGATACCTTTATGATTTGCGCTTGTTTACTAGGTTGGGAAGAAGACAGAGAAGGGGAGGAAGTTGGTGGATGCAGTTTCAACTACTCACTAACCCCAAGAGGTCATCAGAAGCATGAAATTGATGATTTTTCCTCTTCCTAAACCAATGGGGATACATATGGAAAGGTGTCACATTTAACTAGCATCTTCTCCTGGTCTGACCTCATCAGCTTCAGGTAGCAAGGTTTCTAAGACATGTTTTTAACCAAGAGGAAGATAGAACATATGGGGATGTTATGTCATCCTTGCATCATAGAACTATTTGGGGGGGCATGTATGACGGAAGGAAAGGAAACATCAAAGGGGCTTGGAGTGTGAGGTCATGAATGGGTAACCCACATGAGGATGACTTTGGGATGAGGCACATATTCCAAGGAGATGACAAGAAATGAGCAGACAGGTTGGGAGACAAGAAGAGTCAGTGAGGATATGCGCCCAAGAGTGAGGAGGATGTCAACAAAGAAGGACACCTAATTTGAATGTTTGGGGTGGGGTCACTAGCAAGGGCAGTATCAAAACCATGGTTGTACCATAAATGTAGAGGGTCTGGGCAGAAGGCAGTGGCTTATAGGGCTCCAAGCATAAGGAGATAAGGAGGTGGCCATTGTATCTATGAGCTAACCAACATGGAGGATTTCCCCCACTTTGGTATGATGGAGGAGGACCAGAGGAGGAGAGATAAGGGTGATGATCCACTTGGTAATATATACACATCTAGAGGAGGCAAAGAAGGCCCTTCAAAAGTCTATGGAAATTACCTAGATGGAGAAGAAGGGATGGGTAAGATCATGGGGATGTTGGGAGGGTTCTAGCTGAGAGAAAAAAAGTTTTTGAATTTTGCTTCTAACAGTTCCCTCATCTTCTTAAAAGACAAGGAAATGGAGAAGGATGTATGGACATCTACACCACCCACCATAGAAGGATTGGATATGTGTATAGAAGAGGCGACAGGATTCCCTAAGCAAACAAGACTAGAGAGGTGGTGGCTATGGCTACAAGACATCCCAATTCTGTGTCGGTAGTGGGGTTCTCTAAAGCTGATGGTGGAACCTTTTAGGCCTCTAGAGTGGGTTTTGTTTTGGGCAGAAAACTCGATAGACGTACAAGTAATCTTAATATGGGTGGAAGCGGTGTTGGAATATATCCAAAATTTCTTGAATCTATTTTTAGGGATGAGGGGAAGTATGGTGAGGGTCTCGGTGGTGGGGGAGATGAGGAATCCAGGGATGTTCTAGACGACAGTGATGGGAAGGGTGTTGAGGATTCCACTGTCGACATTCACAAATGAGAAGGAACATGTAGGCGGTAGGAGGACTGCATGAGGAGGCACGTGAGGATAGGTTAGGATGCATAAGATACACGTGATTGTAGGAGTGGTGAATTCTCATATTCAAACTTTAGTGCACTAATATCTTGGGCCATAGAGAGTTAGGCCCATAGGAGAGATATCCACCATCGGGATAGTGGACAACAGGAATATGGGTTCCTAGTGTGCATGACAGGAGATGGAGACTAGAAGATATAAATTTGGGTGAATTTCTCTCACTTGTACCAAACATGTTTTGACTAGAAGGATGTGGAGGGGAAGATGGGTCTCTTTCTTCTCGAAGACTAAAGACCAAGATGTGGTGTTCTTGAGTGGAAAAAGACTGGGGGAGAAACTAGCTAGAGGAGGAAGACGGAGGTGGGAAATTGAGATCTTCAATGCAGGAAGGAAAGGAGGATCATTCTAGGGAGGCAGAGTGCTATAGGGAAGTGGAGTCAAGACAATTGGATGGATAAAGTCTTAGTTTGAAATGTGAGAGGGGTGTCGAATAGGTGTACTAGAATACAAGTGACGAAGATGCACCAGAAGCACAATCAATGGTTGGTGGCAATCATGGAGCCTTTCATCAGAGTAGAGCATGCATATTGCCTCAAGGGACTCTTACAGGAAGAGTGGAGTGATACGAACGGGGACAGGATGGAAAAAATGTGGGAATTCTCCCGGGAAGTGGTGGAGTTGATGGTAATAGTTGCCACAACACAGGAGCAATACATTGTAGAGGAACAGACAGAGATCATACATTTTTCTCAATGTTCTACTCTAACTTCTCTATTTTAGGCATGAGAATCCTTTGGGAGTATTTGGAGAGGGTAGAGATAGGGGTAGGGTGAAGTAGGTGGATGATAGTGGGGGACTTCAACATTGTCAGAAGTAGATAGGAACAAAGAGGGGGAGGAACTAGATAGGACGACTATGAGGGAGTTTAATGGGTGGATTAGAGATTTGAGTCTGAGGGAGATGCATTTTGAAGGAAGCCCATTAATGTGAGTAGACAAATAGAGATGACTACCTTCAATTTGGGAGAGGCTCTATTGGAGGATGATGAATGAAGAATGGGTAGATAAGAGGTTGTGTGTAGGATAGATCATCTTACTCAGTCACAAGAATCAAATCATTGCCCTTCATTGGTAGTGTTGGTATGTATTCATATAGATACAATCATATGATGATTGTAATGGCATAATATATGATTTGATTAATAAATAGAGGCAAGCTTCCCATTTATTCTATTTAATTCAATTATGAGATAATGGTGTAACATAATAAATGTGTAGAGAATGATATAACTCAATGACGTATTTCTTAAAGTATGTGACTTGAACAATGAGAACATGTAGATTATAAGAGTATATATACATTCTCAATATGTCCCTGATCGGTTGTTATTGTGGAAGGAAGATAGACAACATTAACACATAATACTAGAGTGTGTATTGGTTGATGACAGAATCTCATTGGTCATGATATGGTATATCAAACCAAGTACATAGATACATGTTAGAGAACTATATATCGGATCCACCACGAGACTGACACATGGAAGCCATTACAATGATAGTCATAGTCAGCTCTCATAGTGTTGGTGGTGATTGTGGTTCTTAGACCTGAATTCATTACACTCATCACATGTCATTCGGTATGCTTTGACATCATCAAACATAATCATGAATAAGGGTTTCCATAACTATGATGATTGGGTGACTATGACACATGGGGACTGATTGTGAGTGATGTAGATGGGATTTGTCCCTCCTGTTGGAGTATGATATCCTAGGCCTCTTTATTAGCAAGACTGAGAAATGCATGGTCATATACATGTGAGTCAATATGTGATATTGAGCTTACATATAACTCAAAGAGTCTACTCTGGTTCAAGAAATAAGATTGAATGTTGATGAGGATGACTACTCCATGCCTTAAGTTCAATTTGGATACCAGAGACAACGGAACTATACAAACATTATAACACCATAAACAGATTGTCAGTTGAAGTTGTTCTCCAACTTTCCATTTACTTGGGTAGCAATGATGTACGACTAGGCACCACTCATTGCTTGTGGTGTCATAAGTTGTAATGGACATTCACTGCCAATGTAATATGGAACCTATAGGGTCACACACATAGTTCATAACCTAGAAGAGGAGTTTGATCTTGAATGATGATTGCATTGATTACTAAAGTGTTTATTAAATCAATTCAAGCAACAAGTCAACTGACTGTACTCCCAACCGATCGGCTCATGTGATGAAACAACGGTTTGGAGTGTTAAGTTGATTGGATATTCAATTGGCTAAATTATGCATGGATAAAGGCACCAACTGATTGGCTCACTAGGTGAAATGATTAGCTCAAGTTGGATGAGATGACTAGTTAATCTAGTGAACCAATTGGCTCAGTCGTGCCAACTGAAGGTTCTGGTGACTTTCCAAAATTCATGAGAAAAGTTGATCGTTTCACTTTCTCAATTCTATTGGTGCAAGGAATTAATTTTTAGCATTATTTGGAAATAATTTCCAAATCATATGTGATTATGAAACATGTGAAATGATTGGTTTGCATGGTGAACCGATCGGATCGTGTGTGAACCAACCAGTTTGGTGCTTGCAGTTAGAGAAAATCATGATCTTTCAGTCCTTCCACTCCCACACGGATTGGGAATCCTGACCCTAACCCCTCCTATAAATAGAGGGGTAATGGGGACTTTTTATACATATCAATTGTCTCTAAAAATTGTTTGTCTTCTATGGTTTTGGTAACTGATAGAACCCGAGCAAGTCCTACCTGGTAAAGGGAGGGATAGCAAGGGAGAACAATTGTGGGAGAGCAAGTTGGTGACTAGTACATCAACGGGAGGGACAACTCATTCCTATCTATTCTAGTAGGATGATAGGAGTTCTAGGTGGTCCACATGGACTTCCATAGAGGTGAGGTGGCCTTCTCCCATCCCTAGGAGGACAACATCATCCTATAGTCTTTAGAGGAGCTGTTGCAAACGCCGTCTGAGTCTATTATCTGTGGAGGAGCTACAGTTGAGTCCAAGTGCAACTAGGAATGTTGCATGACTACGATGAGGAGATGTCATTGAACTTGCTCCAGGACCATATATATCCTCAAAACCATCCTTTCCATTTTATATTTATTGATGTGATCCACCGTTTTATGGGGAATATGGTAGTATTTTTTTGTTTTCACTCCCTATTATGTAGCCATATTTTGCTGTAGTAGTATCAAAGCCACGTCAATCTACTATATTTTGGGATAATCGATATGATCGTGTTTTTGGTTTTATCGTTTAGTTATTGCATGTGATGTGAATAATTTTTTCCAATCAAATACCACGCATAATCCCAAACTTATATATATATGACAAATATGCAATTTACACATGTCGCCCTAAAAGTCAGTTTTGATGGTGGATTGTAGCATGGTTATGTCCAATAACCCTAATTGTTTATTCATGGTTTTGTGGTTGATTTATCCTCTTTATCTCGGTTTGCATACCATGCCTCCATCTTATCTTCCAGATGTAAAAGTTTAAATTCTCTCCTACCTTTGCTTCCCTCGAATGTAGCTTGAGGTTTCTCAATTTCATGTAATAGTAGGATAGTTTACTTTCATCTTATGATGAAGAATAAAGATGAATCTAGACAACCGTCTTAGAGGTGAGCCAATTGGCTAGAGGACCGACAAGGACAAGCTGAACTGATCGCCTGGTGGACCCGACCGATTAGTTGGAGGAGCCAAAAAATGGTGAATAGTAGGACCAGACGACTAGTGAGACAACCAAACGATTGGCTAGGAGGTGATCCGATCAATTCAAGGGTTGAAACGATCAACCTATATTGGCAAGCATGGATCGTCATCAACAATAGGTTTCTACATGTGATGTGGACCCTAGGTTGTGGTAATTCCTTGTGGCTCCAGGGAATTACATTAGGCTGGTGATAACCATCACTTCTATTTATTGCATATTTTCATTGTGGGATATAGAATATATATGATGTGTATTATATGTGTGGTGATTGGATAAAGTATTTTTATTTATAAATACAAACTCCCTCAACTAAATATTAAGTCATAGATGCTTTTCAAAAGTGACACGGGTGAAAAGCTTGATTGACTAAGTGTGGGCACCCTAAGGGTGGTGTGCTGCCTATCTTGTGGAAGTGTGATGGTAATGATGTGGGCCCACCAAGTGGGGTCCATTATTATCATGTCGGGTTTGGGGTCAGACTTAACTGTGTGGTCTTAATGAGACTAAGCACCAGAAGCATGCAGATGATTATGGCAAGGAGTTGAACATATCATCTATCCTAGAGTTGCATATGATGCAATTGGCAAAAGTTGCCTACCTTGATAATTGACTATGGACGATGGCGTTGGCTGGGTAATAGTTGAATTATTTTGGAACTTGGCCCACTAGAATATTGTACATTGTTATATTCTGAATTGATATGTGAGGGCTATCAATTTGAATAAAATAGTGGGAGTGATAATTAATTAAAGATCTAATTAATATCATCAAATTTTCAAAACAAATTAAATCAAAAAGGGTTTTGAAAAATTGAAAATTTTCTCTTGTAGAATCAAATAATTAACAAATCAGTATTGTGATCGGTCCTTAATAAGGACAAATTTGACAGGACAAATTTCTACGACTGGTTTTGGACTTTGAGAAGGGTTCTCAATGAAGAGTGCAAGCTCTACGTCCTTGATAAACCAGTGCTAGAAATACCTTCTCCTGATGCGCCTAGGGCTGAAGTGGATGCTTACTGGAAGCATCCCAATGATGCCTTCTATACAAAGTACCTTATGCTAGGCTGCATAAACTATGAGTTGCATGAGCAATGTGAGGACATGGTAATTCTTGAGATTGTAACACATCTTAAGAAAGTGAACCATGATCTCACAAAGCAAGAAAGGGATGATGTTATAAAGGCATTCTTTGAGTGTAAGCTGACAAAAGGAAACTCGGTAGAAGAACATGTGCTCAATATGATTGAACGTGTGTATCATCATGAAGATTTGGGATTCATTTTGAGCCAAGAGTTGTCCATGGATTTAATTCTGAAATCATTTTGAGAATCATATAGCCACTTTATTGCATGTTATCATGTGAATAATATGGCTAGACCAATGTCAGATTTTCTTGGTATGATGATTCATGCCGAAGCAAGGATAAATAAGGACAAACTCGTGATGGTGATCATCAGAGTTGAATCCAAGGATGAAAGCAAAGCCATGAAGTTTTTTTGACTCCAAGCACAAATCCACGTCTTCAACACTCAAGATAAGGAGAAAGAAAAGTACAAGAGGAAATCATCCTTTGTTCTTAAATGCAATCAGGAAGAAGAAGATGGGGATAGTGATCTCCACCTCAGGTATATACGTTATAGAGATAAACTTATCTACTTGTTCATCATGGGTACTAGATACCGGATGTAGATCT
Source organism: Alisma plantago-aquatica (assembly GCA_963693085.1). Classification (NCBI taxonomy): domain Eukaryota; kingdom Viridiplantae; phylum Streptophyta; class Magnoliopsida; order Alismatales; family Alismataceae; genus Alisma; species Alisma plantago-aquatica. Next base: position 1,089,320,280 of record OY856413.1, read on the forward strand.
CACATATGTTTGAATATCTAAGATCTAAAAGAAGTAATCCTTTAGGAAAGGGTGAGGTGGAACTGTGAGATGCTAATGGCACAAGAGTTGTGTCCACTGCAGTTGGAACCTATAGTTTATCCCTACCCATATGGATTGTAATAGATTTAATGAACTACTATTATGTACATGCTATAAATAGAAACATTATTTCTATATCTTGTATGGATAAGGATGCATTTGAATTCCATACTACAAATGCTCGATGTTTTATTTCTAAAGATAGGATTTTTTATAGCAGTGCCCCAATGTCTTATGGCCTTTATTTGCTAGATCTAAAGATAAATGTTTATGACGTAAATACCAAAAGACTAAAACTCAACAACTCAAACAAAACATATCTTTGGCATTATTGTCCAGGGCATATAAATGAGAATCGCACGTCTAGACTCCATAAAGATGGTTATTTGGACTCTTTTGATTTGGAATCAATAAAGATATGTAAATATTATTTGTTGGGAAAGATGGCTAAGACCTCTTTCACTAGTAATAATGAGAGGGCTAGTGATCTATTAGGACTCATGCATACTAATGTATGTGGGCCTTTTAGAACAACCACTAGAGGTGGGTATCAGTACTTCATTACCTTCATTGATAACTTCTGTAGGTACGGTTATGTTTACCTAGTGAAACATAAGTCAGAAACTCTTCACAGGTTCAAGGATTTTATGAATGAAGTACAGAACCAACTTGGAAAAAGTATAAAGGCACTTCATTCCGATCGAGGTGGAGAATACTTAAGCCAAGAGTTTGAGGACCTTCTTAGAGCCCATGGGATTGTATCCCAGTGGACTCCACCTAGAACACCTCAGCATAATGGTGTATAAGAAAGAAGGAATCACACATTACTGGATATGGTGCAATCAATGATGAGTTCACCGGAGCTTCTGACTACCTTCTTGGGTTATGCTCTAGAAATTTTCGCATTAACACTAAATTGAATACCATCTAAGTCAGTTCAAAAGACACATATGAGATATGGTTTGGAAAGTGTCCCAATGTGTCTTTTATGAGGATTTGGGGATGTGAAATTTATGTTAGGAATTTTTTTTCCTAAAAAACTTGGCCTAAATTTGATAAATGTTATTTTGTTGGATATCCTAAGGAGACTAAAGAATATTACTTTTATTCCCTATATGACAGCAAAGTGTTTGTTGCCAAAGATGTTGTATTCCTAGAAAAGGAATTTATTTCCAAAGGAATCAGTGGGAGGAAAGTGGAAATCAAAGAGGTCCAAGACCAACAAGAAAGCATTGAACCAATAGATGTACAAGCAAAACAAAGAGAATCACAAAGTGTTGTGAAATCTCAAATTCCTCAAGTAACACATGTACCTCATAGATCTAATAGGACACACCTTGAACCTGAGATATTTGGATATCTTGTGACTCAGGAAGACAGTGAGTTGGTCATAGATGATGAGCCAACATCCTATCTAGAAGCTAACAAGGGACCAAAATCTGAGAAATGGCTTGAGGCGATGAGATCTGAGATGGAATCCATGTATACCAACAAGGTATGGACTTTGGTGTATTCACTTGAAGGGATAAAACCCATAGGGTGCAAATGAGTCTTCAATAAGAAGATCGACATGAATGGTAAAGTACAAACCTATAAGTGCATATTGGTTGCAAAGGTTTTCAGACAAGTTCAAGGTGTTGACTATGACGAAACCTTTTCTCCAGTGGCCATGAATAAGTCCATCAGGATCATGCTTGCTATTGCATCTTATCATGGCTATGATATTTGGAAGATAGATGTTAAAATTTCATTCCTTAATAGAAATTTTCTTGAGGATGTCTATATGACACAACCTGAGGGTTTTATAAATCTAAAGGATGTAAATAAAGTATGTAAGATACAAAGGTCAATCTATGGGTTGAAGCAAGAATCTCAGAGTTGGAGTCTTCATTTTGATGAGACAGTCAAAGAGTTTGGCTTTATTCAAAATGAAGATGAACCTTGTGTGTATAAGAAGATTAGTGGGAGCATAGTGACATTCCTCATATTGTATGTAGATGACATACTATTGATGGAGAAATATATCCCTACTTTGCAAAAGGAAAAGGAATGGCTAGGAAATACATTCTCCATGAAAGACTTGGGAGAAGCATCCTACATGTTGGAGATTAAAATATATAGAGATATATCTAAAAGACTTCTTGGACTAGTCAGAGCACATATATTGATGAAGTGTTGAAGTGGTTCATCATGGAGAGCTCAAAGAGAGGAAATCTACCCATGCAACATGGAGTTACCATCTCTAAAGCCCAAAGTCCTAGTTCTTGTGAAGAAAGGGAATGCATGAGTTTGATTCCATATGCCTCAACAATTGGATCAATTATGTATGCAATGTTGTGTACCCATCCTGACATCTCGTGTGCCTTGAGCTTGATGAGAAGATATCAGTTAGATCATGGTGATGCTCACTAGACATCCATGAAGAACATCCTCAAGTACTTGAGAAGGACTAAGGATCAGTTCTTGGTCTAAGGCAGAGAGTAAGAGTTGGTGGTAAAGGGTCAAAGTGATGCAAGCTTCCAAACTGACAAGGATGATTACATATTACAATCTGGATTTGTGTTCTGCATAAACAAGAGTTGTGAGCTAGAAGAGTTCCAAGCAAGAGACGGTTGTAGATTCTACAATAGAGGCCAAGTATATTGTTGCATTGGATGCATCAAATGAGTTTGTATGGATCAAGATGTTCATCATTGAACTTAGGGTCGTTCCAAGCATAAGCGATGTAATTGAGCAATATTGTGACAACAATGGAGCTTTTGCACAAGCGAAGGAACCCAGATAGTATCATCACTCAAAGCATATACAAAGGTGGTTCCATCTCATATGAGAGATCGTACAGTGAGGAGATGTAAAGATTTGTAGAGTACCAACTAAGAACAACGTTGATGACCCCTTGACAAAGGCACTTTCACAGTCGAAGTATGATGGAAATGTTAGATCACTTGGAATATGATTCGTGGGTGATTGGTTCTAAGTGCAAGTGGGGGTCTATTGGTATGTATGCCCAGAGAGCCAATCATATGATGATTATAATGGTGTAATATAAAATTTGATTAATGAAAGGAAAGCTTCCAATTTATTTTGTTTAATTAACTAATGAGATTATGATGTAACATAATAAATGTCTTGAGAATGATATAACTCAATGACATATGTCTTCAAGTCTGTGACTTGAACAATGAGATCATACGGATGATATGAGTTATATACATTCTCAAGATGTCCTTGGTCGATTGTTATTGTGGAAGGCAGACAGCAATAACACATAAGACTAGAGTGTGTATTGGTTCATGACATAATCTCATTAGTCATGATATGGTATATCAAACCAAGCACACATATGCATGTTAGAGAATAGTGTATCAGACAGACCCACCATGAGACTAACACATAGAAGTCATTACAATGGTAGTCATAGTCATCTCTCATAGTGTTGGTGGTGATTGTGGTTCTTAGACCTGAAGTCACTACACTCATCACATGTCATTCGGTATGCTTTGACATCATCAAACGTAATCATGAATAAGGGTTGCCATAACGGTGATGATTGGGTGACTGTGACATGTGGGGACTAACTATAAGTGATATATGATGGGATTTGTCCCTCCTATTAGAGTATGATATCCTAGGTCTCTTGATTAGTGAGACTAAGAAATGCATAACCATACACATGTGAGTCAATATGTGATATTGAGCTTACATATATCTCAGACAGCCTACTCTGGTTCAAGAAACAAGATTGAATGTTGATGAGGATGACTACTCCATGGATTGAGTTCAATTTAGATATCAGAGACAAAGAAACTATACAAACACTATAACGCCATACACATATTGTAGGTTGAAGTTGTTCTCTAACTTTCCATTTACTTGGGTAGCAATAATGTGTGACTAGACGCCACTCATTGCTTGTGATGTCATAAGTTGTTATGGATATTCACTGCCAATGTAATATGGGACCTAGAGGGTCACACACATAAGTCATGACCTAGAAGAGGAGTTTGATCTTAAATGATGATTGTATTGACTACTAAAGTGTCTAGGTAATCAATTCAAGCAACAAATAAACTGACTAGACTCCCAACCGACCGGCTCATGTGATGAAACAACCGTTTGGAGTGTCAGTTTGATTGGATATTGAATTTTCTAAGTTATGCACGAATAAAGGCATTAACCAGTCGGCTCACTGGGTGAACCAATTGTCTCAGTTTTGGTGGGACAACCCATTCACCTAGTGAAACCGATCGGCTTGGTCATGCCAACTGAAGGTTTTGGTGACTTTCCCAAATTCATGAGAAAAATTGATCATTTCACTTTCTCGATTGAATCGGTGCAAGGAATTAATGTTGTGCGTTAATTGGAAATGAATTTCCAAATTCATATGTGATTAGGAAATAGGAAAAATGACTAGCATGGCAAACTGATTGGATCGTGTGTGAACTGACTGGTTCAGTGCTCGTAGGTTGTAAGAACTCATGACCTTTCGGTCTGTTCCACTCTCACACAGACTGGGAACCCTAACCCCTCCTATGAATAGAGGGGTAATGGGGGCTTCTCAGACACATCAATTGCCTCTAAAAATTGTTTGTCTTCTATAGTTGTGGTAACTGAGAGAACTCGAGCAAGTCCTAACCGATAAAGGGAGGGATAGCAAGGGAGAACATTTGTGGGAGAGTAAGTTGGTGACTAGTACACCAACAGGAGGGACAATTCCTTCTTGTCCATTCTAGTAGGATGACAGGAGTTCTAGGTGGTCCGTGTAGACTTCCATAGAGGCGAGGTGGCCTTCGCCCATCTCTAGGAGGACAACGTCAGCCTATAGTCTATGGAGGAGTTGATGTAGATGCCTTCCAAGTTTGTTGTCTGTGGAGGAGCGGCAGATGAGTCCTAGTGCAACAAATAATGTTGCATGACTACAATGATGAGGAAATGTCACTGGACTTTCTCCAAGGCCAGGTATATCCTCAAAATCTTCCTTCCTATCTTATATTTATTGACGCAATCCACTAGTTTATGGGTAATATGGTAATAAAAAAATTTGTTTCCACTACCTATTATATAGCCATATTTTCCTACAAGTGGTAGTAGAGGCAAGTAGGCCAATGAACAATAGGCGAGGGGATTCCATTTCCACGTGATGTGCACATCCCATCCTGATTTCCTATGCGCTATTAGAGACGGATGGCATATGGAATGGTGGGGCAATCTGTGGTACTGGTTCTTCATGAAGGCTAAGAACTTGAGGCATGCTCTAAAGGAGTGGAACCATACAGTATTCGAAGACCTTTTTCCAAAATATAAGGACCCTACAGGAGGTAGTGAAGGATTTGTAGCTGGGGTTGGATGACGATCCAATAGGGGCAAGGGAGAGGGAGCTGCGAGAGGTGGAGACGTAGCTTGAGGGAGTATATGATACAGAAGAAATGTTCTGGAGGTAGAAGGTGGGCATCATACGACTGGAGGAAGGAGACAAAAAGTCATGTTTCTTTCAAGCGTATGCAAAATCTAGGAGAAAGTGGTCGAAATTGTCTGAGAAATAGGTGAGGAGGTTACTGAGTAGGGCTCCATGCTTGAAGAAGTGGTTTGCTACTTCATGAGCCTATTTGTACAATCCCATGAGCTATCGCATGCTCAAAAGGAGGTGATCCTATCATACATCATGATGGTGCTAACATAGGAGGACGGCTATTAGTTTAGGAGGGAGTAGATCGAGGAAGAGGTCCATCGGGATGTGTAGAATTTGGAACAGTATGGGGCACTAGGACCTTATGGTATCATCATACGTCTATTCCGCTTCACTTGGCAGGTCATTAAACAGACCTCGTATACCTGGTGTGGTTCTTCTATAACTAGGGGAATATTCACATGAGTGTCATGGCTTAATCATTGTGTCGATACTGAAGAAGGATGGGGAGATGAGGTTGGGCTTGGATTTCAGATAGATTATGGTGGATAACTATTCTCTACAAGTGATCGTAAAGGTAGTGGTCAATATTTTAGTGGTGCTATTGTTGAGGATGGTGAGCCCTGAGCAAAATGCTTTTATGGGTGGGAGATACATTACGAGTAATATTCATTTGGTGAATGAGATTTTTCATGACTTGGGGATGGCAAGGAGAGGGAGAAACATGGTTGTGAATGTGGACATGTCAAAGGCCTAGCAGAAATGATTGTTCCTTCCTCTCTCTAGTTCTTAAAAAGTTTGGTTTTATAAAAATGGCAACAATTGTGTATCAGCATGTTGGGATGGTCATGGCTTACGGTGAGGATGAACAGAGCATTGGTGGAATTCTTTGAGATCTTCTTAGGGATCAAACATGGAAACCCATACTCCCACAGACTCTTTGTCTTGTCTAAAGAGGTTTTGAATCGAGCTTTGGTGAGGGAAACTGTGATAGGGAGGATCCAGTGGTTTTCCACAAGGAGGGGGGGTCAAGCTTCCACCCATCTTCTCTTCACATATGAGGTTATTAACTTTTTCACCTCTAAAGGAGGGTCAGCAGAGACGATGAGAGGGGTCTTAGAGGCATATCAGAGGAATGGGGGATAATGATCAGTATTGAAATTTTAGCAATGGTGGTTCAAGGATACGATGCGGTAGCGAGAGAACTCTTGGATACAATGGGGATGTAGAGGCAATATGGCACTATGAGTTATCTTGGGGTTCCCCTCTACATGGGTCAATGCAAAGCCAGCTTCTATTATTTTTTGGTAGATAAGATGGAAAAGAAGCGGAGTGAGTGGAAGGGTAAGTTGTCGTCCTTCACAAGTAAGATGATCCTTCTAAAGCATGTTCTTTTTCCAAACCCCATCTACTCCTTCCCAGTGGTGGTGGTTCCTATGTCTACATGTGGGAAGTTGAAAAGATGCATGATGAGGTTTCTATCGAACTCAAGGGAGGGAGCGTTCAGAAGAACGTGTGCGAGATGGGAGGTGATGGTGAATCCAAGGGATAAAGGAAGTGCACAAGGTTTACAATGGGAAATCAATGTGGATGAGGTTCTGTATAGACAAGTACATGAGAAGGAGGTTATTGACGGTGTCGTCACACCTGGCCTTTCTAAAACTTAGCCCATTCCTCTTTTTGTTCTGAAGAAGAGTTTGGAAGAACTTCCTAGAGATCATGGGCATTGCATATGTGGCTACCAAGGGAGGGTGAGTGACTCTTCTGGTAAGAGAGATGGTGTAGGGGAAATTGCCTCCTTGACTTTAGATCAGCACAAGCTTTGTTGCCCATGGAAAGTGAAAATTAGGGAGTTGACAGTGGAAGGACAAGACTGGGATTGGGTCAAGGTTGAAGTTGAGTTGGACCAGCATGTTTTTAGGCTGCTATGGAAATTTGGGGAGAGAATTAGAAGAGAGGAGTGCACTGGTATGGGAACTGATGCAACAAGGAGTCTTTAGCATTGGCTCAAAGAAGAAGATATTGGAAGGATAAAACAATGGAGTTGGTCACATGGAGGATGGCTCTAGCATGGGGACCCGCCTTAAAGGGAAATGGTGTTGGGCTGGAAGGTTTTGCATAGGGTGGTGCCAACGAATGAGATAATTAGATCTTATATGATTATGTTGGCCGCAACATGGGAATGTTGCAGTGAGCGGGAGAGGATTTAGATGACCACTTATTCTTATCAAGGCGACCTGGTATTTTGGATAGAGAGATGAAGTTGATGAACTTACTGAGAAACACTGACAACAGTGAGAAGATTGGTGATACCATGAAGGCATATTGGGAGGAAAGTAGGGGGTAACAGTGTGAGAGGATGGATTAGGGGGGTGCTTCCTTAGCTGGTTGTATGGAACATATGGGTAGAGAAATGCAACAAAAGGTGGGAAGGTAGAAGTCAAACGAACAACCAGGTGTGGGAGAATGTGAGAAGAACCTTGGAGGCAATGGTGTCGGGGAAGGATTTTGAGGGATGGCTAAGTTTTAAGGAGAAAAATGGACTCAAAGAAGATGGGACAAACAATGTCGGAGTAAAAGAGAGAGTGGTGGAGTTTATCAGGTGGAAACCACCCACGGAGGGTTGTCTTAGGCTTAGTATGGTGGTGGTTATGGCTAAATCCACGGCGGAGGGAGGGTGGGATGGTAGGGGTGGTCTGGGACAGGAGAGGTAAACTGAAACTGGATTTATTCGGTTGAGTCAGAGGACATGAGAGGAACGAAGCCCAGTTGAGAGGATTAGTTTATGTGTTGTATGTGTGTAGGAGTAGAGGGGTCTGAGTGGACAAAGTAGAATTAGAGCATGCAGAGATGACCAAGATATCGAGCAACATGTTTATGTTACTGTGAAGAACTAAAGTGTTGGAAGAAGAGGTCCAAATATTGGGCACAGTCTAGGGATCACCACTCTTAAGATGGATAGGTCAGCAAACAAGACAACACTCAATATGGCATTCTGGGGAAGAGTAGTCCAAGAGGAGATCGATGTACAATTTTTTGATGAGATACCTACTAACATTCTATCTTTTGTAGAGGGAATGGATTGGCTATACCACACAATAGGAGGGTGTTAACTTTGTTTTTGGGATTTTTTGTGGAAGGGGTGATGACGGCCTTGAAGATCTTATGAGATTTGTTTTGTTTTAGAAAAAAAAATGCATAGGTATAGTAATTTCTCAACGTGGACTCTTGACTTGAGCCTTTCCCATTAGCTTTCTTCCCTTCTCTAATATTTAGTGTATTTATTATGTTATTGTCATATCAATTGAACTCCTAAAAAATATTTGGAAACTTAATATTAATTAATCTGAGAATTTAGAAACAGATTGACATTGTGTTCGAAGAAACACTCCGTCATTTTAGAAATGCTCGACTCCTATTGCCAAAATGATAGTATTTCAATTTGCTCCAATGGAAGTATTCTTTTTATTATTGTTTAGTCATTTATATTATGAAGAAGGAATTATTCTTTGATCAGATGACATTTCAAGACGGTTGGACACCAGGAGGAATTTGCATAAAACTACCACCAAAACTATATTGCTCCCGTTTTTTCCATAAATAGAAGCAATCAAATTATCTTAGATGAATACGAATTATGCGTATGATATTAACCTAAACCCTCCACTCGGCGCCTTTGTCTCTCTCACCAATTCTACAGATTAAACTATTAAAGGCATTCGTCATTTGCGGCGGCTAACAAGGATGAACAGTGTCTTAGCCCAGGAAAGGATAATAGGCTACCGGATAGAAATATGATTATGGTACACGTTGATGGTCAATATTGCAGTGCAAGATAGCTTTGACGTCAACAAAAAAATGATGAATGAGCCTCTTTGGACAACAAAAACACAATGCACCATGTACCTAATAAAGTATTTTATGTTATTAGTTTAACTACACTCAAATGCCTATATGTAGCATCAAATTTTTTTGTACCCTCCATGTGTGATGGCGGTCTCTGCCCTAGCATCACAGGACGACATTAACGAAGGAAGCGTGCATGAGTTTGGGGTGTGCCTAAAGAACCAAAACAAACTAGTGAAAACTTCACACCCGTCAGATATGAAGACGCTAATGATAGTGAAAACCACTCCCTAGATGATATATGAATATCGCTCATCGTTAACAGAAGGAACCCTCGAGTCCCTTATTCAAAAGGCCTTTACAATACCCCAAATCCTCTTGACAGGCTAGGCACAAGAATCCCTACATATCCTCAGAACACGGACAACCACTTCTTGAACATGATAATTCTGTTTGATAACAACATAGTAAGTCGGCAATTGCACCAAAAAAAGATAGTAAGTCGGCAACCCCTCGCAATCAGTGTCAACACACCCTTCTCTTCAGTCTTAAAAAACCCTGCCATGGATCCTCAGACAACCAACGAGAGAGGACAAGTCAGAAAGGTTACCTTTGACCACAGGCAGCGAAAATCATCAGCTGCGTGATGGGTGTCAAAAGAATAGCTTTCAGACGGAGGAGGAACTAGGAAAACCGTCTTTAGCCAATAACATGAGCTGCTTGGTCTTTGAGCATTCAACCAAAAAGGCACCATTATTGGTCAGTTCTCAGTAATTTTCTTAGACTTAAGGTCATTGATTCTCTTCTCATGTTCATTAACCATGTTTTGTTTCATAAATGCTCAAAGATTGCGGAAGTAGTTGTGCATAGTATAAGCAGGTTTTTACAAAAATTGACATATAAACAATGCCCTGTTTAGGGTCTATATGAATCATAATCCAGTCCCTCAAACAAGATCGAACAATACTAGCGAGTTCCTCATAATGGCGACAACAGCCTTACACACGAGATCACCGCTGTCAAATATTCAGGAAAGGGAGGTTTGAGTTCTCTTCTGTCCTTGATCAAAGCCTTCGGCGATCTCCCGTGCAGTGCTCGTGTCAACCCAATAAGAGCATGAGGCTTCTAAGATTTTGAGCTCAAATTAGAAAAGGATCTAAAGGTGATGTATCGAGGTAAAAGTTTATTCGGACAGAAACTGTCTTTTTGTTGAGAGTTGGTCCATGACTCATGAGTCTAAACAACAATTGAATCAGATAAGATACCCTACATTGGCCCAGAAGGGATTGAACTAAACTAGAAGAAATCCTTACTACTTCCGAATTTGCCTGTAAGGTAAACAAACTTAAATCCATGAACTGTCAAAAATCACAAGAACTGCATGCCAATTAATTCAAAGTTCCATAAGTCTATTAAAAATTTTAAAAAAAATCAACCTTCAGAAAATATAGAACAGAAATAGTAACCAGCGTTGTTTAAATTTTGCAACTTCAATACGGTTGCATGATAGAAGTGCACCGACTGTAAAAAATTATTGGAGAAATTCTTCCACAATTTGATTTGCATCACTTTGTATTAAATGTGCAAGCAATCCAGACTCTAAAAGTTAGAGCAATCTTTCAGTAATATTATATCGATTTACCATTATTGTCGTTATAGTACACAAATATTGAGAAAGATGCGAGTGTATTAGGTACAAGGCCACGAGGGTTCAGAAGCCGGTGTGAGCTAGCTGATTCTAGTCGCTCTCACGATCTTCCAGTGACTGCAGTAGTACATTGTCATAGGACCAAACTCCTCACTAACGGGGAGAATAAAGTCATTAACCCTTGTTCTTCCGTGCCAATTCACGAGCCATTTTGCGAAGTTCTTCTGGTGGTGGTGGCCTTGGACCCTCCGGAGGATACACCACATATTGGCGCTGCATAATAATGAAGCATTTCAGCCATTCCATCCATCCACTAAAAGCATTGATCTTCAAGATGACATAGGAATCAATGGAAACACAGAATCAATCAACTACTGCATGTATTTAATAGGACTATTACTGAATCCAGAAATTCACCTAGAAGTTTCTAGCGGAGAGTGGGTCCTTCATCTGTACTAAACATCTTGCCAGTGCCTATGATCTTAAGTAATAAATTAATTTCAAAAGTTGAATTATATCTGATAGTTCCGTGTACAGCAAGAAGGCTTACATAAGTGCATCAGCATGAACGAAAAAGTAACAAGAATAGCAATCATTCAACTTTAGCAATGACCTCACGAATTTTCTTCAAAGATCTAACATTCACAAGCCATGATTATTGAAAACCGATACTAAATACTCCATATGTGAAGAGGTATCAACACATAATTTTGAAAGGTTAACAAAAACATTGATGTAACATAAATATGGTCAACAACCATAAAAATAGGGTAGATTAAGGTCACTCCAAATTTGGATTCCAATCAATATCTGGCTTTCAATAATGCAGCATAATTATGGTCAAACGTTGCCTACCGCAAGAGTAACATAAGGTCCACCAAAAAGCAAAAAAGAATAACAGTGTTTTGTCTGTACACTGCCAACAACTGTGGAAAAATCAGGGGTGTGGAGGACACATACACAACAAAACAAATTACATGTACATATATGTTAGTGTGTATTATGTACAATTTATATAGAAAAAAATCTATAAGACTTTCGAGAATGCCAATCTCATTTTCTAATTCAAAAATATAGCACAATGTGCGTGTGGAGTCATCCATCATCTAAAAGTCCAATGAAACCTGACTCATTTCCCAATTCAAGCAACAAACACAAATATATAATACAACTAGTACCACCACTGCTTCACATATACATTAAGCCCATTGTGCAAATCATTATGATATCAAACCTACAATATATTCATAAATGCAAAAGATGAATGAAACCCACAATTTATAACCTATAAAAATGTTCCACTAACAATTAAGAACACAAAAATTGAAGAACTGTGTATATTTAAGAGTAGTTAATATTTACTATCAGTGGTGAGAAAAAGGAGGAAAATAATGCTTATAAAATAGTAAAGTGAAGAGGGAGAGGAGACAAGAATGACATAGAGGAAAAGGATGTATGTTGGATCATAGTTTCTATAAGCTTGTTATAGTGTAGGAGGATGACGTGCAATAAAGTAGCTGATGGAAGAGACTAGGAAGGTAACAATAGACAGAGTGGAGACTATGTGCTACTATTGGACTTATTTTCTTGGTGGTAAGGAAGGGGAGGGGACCATCAGTGGAGCGTGGGAGAATCATGTTAGGAGAAGGAAGAAGAGGATTGGCCGATGGGAAGGAGGAAAATGAGGTAGAACAAGGACACTTTTGGGAGGTTGTGGTGACCGGACATGTGTCTGACATAGACACACCGTGGACATGTTTTGGGCGTGTCTATGGTGGGTCCAAGTTGGACATGTGCTAAGGACGGCCACGGCAGACTCCGGGAACTGTCCATGCTTTCTAGTCTGCATTACATCCACAGGTATGGTAATGCTGGCAGTCATTCATGAGTATCAGCTACAGTGAGCTCTTTGTATATAAATTAACCGTGGGTGATGTCTGCATTGCATCCACAAGTATGATAACACTGGTATTTATTGGTGACAACCCATCACTTTCATGATGGCGCTGATGACAATGGCGCTGATGACAATGGCTTGCTGTTTGATGTTGCTTGGTGATTTGGTTGAGCAAGCAGATAAAACTATTGTTCTTACTTCCTTAAGTTACATGTTATGGTGGTGATCGTGTTTGGTTTGCTGCCAAACTTGTTGCATTGCATAAGAACATACTCCATATATATGGTAGTAAGAGCATTAGCCTCTCATTTCTATAGGTAGATTAGAGGACAGAAGCAGTAAAAATATATTCGAGTTTTTGGTTTGAAGCCACAATAAATTTAATGAACATATAAGAAGACTCTATAAGAAAGCAGTAGGTAAATGGATTATATATTTGATTATGAAGCTAATTTCTATGGAGCTACGGTGTTATTGCTTGCCACTGTGGTTTTCCATTTTCACACACTGCAGCTCGTTGTTTATCACCAACTTGTTTCTGCAAAATGACGGAAGAAAATGGGGCAGAGGCCTGCAAGGTTGGGGAATTAGATAAGAGGCATGGTATGGGGACTTACGTTGGAGTTCAATGAAGGGGGTATTAACGACAAGTGGATTTTTGTAGTCCACATCAGTACTAGACTACATATTTGCATACTTACAAGAAACATCTTATTTAGATCTAAGATTTTCAGAGCCTATTTATGCTGACAGTGGTATTTTTCATCCTAAATATCTGTTACCAGCCTCAATCGGCTGTACCACATGAACCTAGTGATTCATATTGCCCTTGACTGAAGGCATATGTTCAAGAGAGGGGGAGCTGCAGGTTGAGTATCATCCTCACTTTAAACTATACAGCTATACACATAGGCTATGTGCTTGGCAGAAGCCTGTTGCAGTGTGGGAGGGTGCATTATATATGCATCAACTCCACCAAGTAAGAGAAATAAAGGCCATACGAATTGAATTTCGTCCTTCAATTATATATCTTGTTTTTTCGTTGGAATAGTGTCCGCTCTATTCTTCCTAATAGGAAAGGCCCTTAATTGGAGATCTAGACAGGGAACAAGCTGTGAGAGTCTGAGTGAAAACCTTTTTGGGTCGTCATGGCACACGTACATATTGGTGAACTTGATGAACAGACGAGATGTCGCAGCATAGACTTCTTGGTGCAGATGAACCCGGATCACTCTTGTTGTAAGCCATGAACTAGCAACAACATGCCACAACATTCTAGATATTTCCCTCGTGAATATGTTTACATTAGTGAAGTCATAATGAATCATTTTCTTATGGTAAACTGATACATGACAGCAGGAGTGGCATACAGTTGCAAGATTTCAGGGCAGGGAAACTAATGGGGCATGAACTTCCCCATCCCGACACTACTAACCTACACGTACAAGCTGCTTGTTAAGCACTAGATTGGTGTTGCCTTTTTATACATGTTTGCCAAGAGGTGCTTGTTATTACCATCATCTGTCCGTGGACAACTATTATGGTGTTCACAATGTTTTCCTTATTGTCATTCACGACAACGCAGCACTAGGATAATGAGGCGTTTTCCGGCCCGTTATTGACAACCTTGACGGAGATGGACTGTCGAGCACCTACCATTATGAATTTCATCTCATTTTAGTTATGGTCTTGCTGGCACATATTGTTAGTCATATTATTGGAGGAGGGAGAAGGAAGTAACATGAAACATGAGAGAAAGAGAGGGAGGGAGGGAGAGAGTTGTCATGTGCAAATTAAAGATGGACTTCTAACTGTTATGAACTTGGGTGGATATGTAGCTGCAATATAGTCAAGTGTATTGTAGCTCAACTCTGTGTGTGTGTGTGTGTGTGTGTGTGTGTGTGTGTGTGTGAGAGAGAGAGAGAGAGAGAGAGAAAGAGAGAGATGGACTTCTAGCTGTTATTAACTTGGGTGGATGTGTAGCTGCAATATAGTCAACTGTATTGTAGCTCAACTCTCTCTCTCTCTCTCTCTCTCTCTCTCTCTCTATATATATATATATATATATATATATATATGTGTGTGTGTGTGTGTGTGTGTGTGTGTGTTGTAAACTTGAGTGGATATGTAGCTATAATATAGTCAAGTGTATTGTAGCTCATCTCTCTCTATATATGTGTGTGTGTGCGTGTGTGCGTGTGCGTGTGTGTGTGTGTTGTAAACTTGGGTGGATATGTAACTGCAATATAGTCGAGTGTATTGTAGTTCAACTGTGTGTGTGTGTGTGCGCGCGCGTGTGCGTGCTGTGCGCGCATGCGTGGGTGGGTGCGTGCGTGTGTGTATATTAATATCACTTGTTAGGGATATCATTCTGTAGTATACTAGTATTATACTACATACGTAGTGATGTGCTGTTGTCAGGAAGTGTAAATTAACATAATATAACACAGAAGTATTACTAAAGATTTTGTTATATAATCCACCAACATTGTTATATCGCATTTACATTCTTATCAATGTATATAGAGTAATATGATGTTACTGACTTAGAATTATAACTAGTTAGAACTAGTGTAGTACTAGACAATAACAGAATTATGAACAGCTAGAACTAGTATAGTATTACACAGTAACCGCAGTCAGTTGTATAATACTGCAATATATTTTATCAGTATATATATTTCATAGTATCACAGAGTTAGTATTACTGCATATATAGTATAAGAGTATGGTTTGACACAAAAAGCAAATAATATAGAGGAGGTTTTAAAAAAACCCAAGTAGGTTAAGTGGCCTTTGAGCATTGGTAGTGGTGTGCTCGGGCAAGCAACTAGAAGCCGCCTAGGCATCCGCTTATGCAGGTTTATTCTGTCGTGATCTATTTATAATTTTACATTCACTTGGTGAGTGTCTCATATTAAAGTGAGATGAAAATGTAATTCTAACATATTACTATTTATATTTGTGCCCAAAAGATTTGCATGGTACGGTTTGCCCTAATCCTCTTTGTTAATATATCATTCTGTTGTTAATGCTCTGTCCAATTCAAATCCTTTCCTCATATAGATACATTCCATTTCCTTACTGAAACATATGGTATCATATATTATCTGATAATTGTAGGCATTTTCCAATAGTCACCCACTTCAGAATGGACCTTTTGGAAGTCACTTGCAATATTTAAACTATGTGCAACTGCCAACAGGCAAGTAATTTTTTTTCTTTTAGGTAGACAGGAGTAAAGCTTTTGCAAAACTGAGGCGATGGGTGAAAGGGGTAAAGATATTTCAAAAGGCATATCTCTTTTTGCCAATACATGGAGAGTAAGTTGCAAATGAGTTCCAAGATATTTTCATATAACATAACGTTACAGTTTGCATGCAATTTGCATAATGTAATTAAAAACACTTATTCGGAAAAGAAACAGAATGATGACTACAATATGAGCAGGCGGAGAGTGGTGCATGTGGTCAAGCACACTGTCCAAAAACAGGGGCCCAAATTCAATTCTTGGTCAAAGTGCTCCTCGAATGGTACAACACATTGATTTGGCATGACACATGGGTGCATTGCTACCAACGTGTCAGGCCCTAAGGGTTTACCTTGCTAGAGTGGGTCCATAACCGACGCTACCCGAAGAGGGTTCCCTCGTAAGAAAAAGATAAATATCTCTGTCTAGCTTATATAACTATAACAAGTGTGAGCCGGTAGCCAACTAATCTAGCTGTTGGCTTGCTTGGTTTGAATACTAGCTAGGAAGCAGAGGCACCGGCACAGCACACATCAATTTTAAAAAACATAGGATAGAAAGACGACTTCAGACACAACAAACATATATATATATATATATATAGAGAGAGAGAGAGAGAGTCAGGCTAGTGTACACTCGAGTGTACCGGAGGCACCGTACACCTCAGTCATTTTTGAAAATGCAATAATTTTTTGAAAAATCTAAACCGTTGATCTTCTTAATTATCATAAGAACGTACTATATAATAAATTTTAGCTCATTTAGACACTTATAGGTCATGCATCTAAAGGAAGCAAAAATCATGTATTTCAAAATAGTTTCGTGCGTCGATTTTGTTGTCCTTAGATGAGTGACTTACACTCATCCAAATGAGTTCAAATTTTGTATGTGGCCTATTATTATTGTAACCATGAAGATCAATGGATTAGATTTTGGAAAAATATGGTCTAGATAGGCAAACAACATTGGGGTGTACGGCGTGATCTGTACACTCGAGTGTATTCTAGCCTGACTCTCTCTCTCTCTCTCTCTCTCTCTCTCTCTCTCTCTCTCTCTCTCTCTCTATATATATATATATATATATATATATATATATATATATGCCGACAAGGAGTGGCTCAAATGGTCAAGCACGGTGTCTCCTCATGAAGGGACCCGGGTTCGAATCCCAGTTGCCGCCTTGATTTACCACCCTCCCGAGCGTTCGGCCTCCGCCACAGGCATGGGAGAGGGGGGAGAAATCTCTCTCTTAATCCCATTATAAATATATATATATATATATATATATATATAGTCAGGCTAGAATACACTCGAGTGTACAGATCGCACGGATACACTCAAGTGTGTTTGCATATCAAGTCTATTTTTTACAAGATGAAAACCATTGATCTTCATTGTCATGCTATAATTAGGCTACATACAAATTTTGAGCGCATTTGGATGAGTATAAGTCACTCATCCGAGGGCAACACAATCGACGCACGAAATTAATTTGAAATGCATAATTTTTGCGGTCTTTATAAACATGACCTATAAATGTCCAAATGTGCTCAAATTTTTTATATGAGTTATTCACAAGATGATTAAGAAGATCAACGGATTAGATTTTTGAAAAAAATATTACATCATGAAAAGGTACTTAGAGTGTATTCTGCTCCGAATACACTCGAGTGTATTCTAGCCTGACTCTCTCTCTCTCTCTCTCTCTATATATATATATATATATATATATATATATATATATATATACACACACACACACATGCACACACACATATATATATGTATACCACCCTCCCAGGCATTCGGCCTCCGCCACGGGCATGGGAGAGGGAGAGAGAAATCTCTCTCTTAATCCCATATATATGTATATAGGGTGTTCTTATATATGCTATATGCACAAGGTTTCCCCAATTCCACTTGGTGTCCGTCTGGGAATCTCTCGTACAATCCTCTCTTCTCGGTCTATCACTTGGGTCCCTCCCCTGTCTGAAGGAGCATCAAGGCTCGTCCTATTTAGGGAGAGGGAAGCAAAACGAAAGAGACAAAGGAAGCAAAATCCCGACCACCAAGAAAGAACTTCGGAATGTACATATAAGAATGGCAGGTTAGAAACTCCCTATTATGAATGGCTTAGGTTTATACAAACCATACTGTTCTAACAGGGCAGGGGAGACGGAAAACTAATCTCATACAATACAGCTATGATCAGGCAATAGCACAGATAAGATCAGACTGAATGTGTGTGTGTGTGTATATATAGGGGTATGATCTAGTGCGGAGGATTCCAACTTGCGGACGGACTGTTTTCTGTGCGCGGACATGACGGCAAGTAACATTCACATAATTAATTGCAGCTATGGGTGTGAGTGTGTGCCACTCCTTTCTTCCTCGACACAGTCTTGAATTCCTAACCAAATATATTAGAGTCAATTCTGCACGGGGGTTGTAATATTGCTAACTTTTTAAGCACAGTAACACACTTCAGAACACCGTAGAAACACCTTCACCATGACAGTTACGGTAGATCATTACGCTAGGCCATTATGATTTCTTCGCAGCAAGCAGCAACACAACATGACGCTACGCCCTGTTGGTGGATGTTAAAGAACTAAGTCGGAGGAGCTACTAGGTGAAGTGCCAGATGCAAGTGTCAGAGCATCATGGCTAATACGCAGGCATTGTTTCTTATATGTTTGTACTCTGACCACAGTGGTGCTGATTATGCATGCACATGGACATTGAATCAGAATTCATTTCTTTCAGATTTTGTTGTTTATTACATACATCTAGTCTCAAAATTTTATATTTGATTAGTTTAGTTGTTACATAATGTTGCATTCCACAATCATACCAACAATCAGCACATCCGTCGCATCTCATGTCCATCTTGACCAAAAACAACTTTGATTTCTTTTGCCACAGCTCCTCGTGTCCTCTAAGCATGTGTCTACTAATAGAACTGTTCATTTGTGAGGACTCAAGTGTAGTTATATAATTGTACGTTTGAGGTTGTCCAGAGGTAGTGTGCGCAATGCAGATTAGCAACCGATCGATTTGGTTGAGGGAAAGCACAATATTTACCATCATCTCAGTGTGATGTTTTCAGTATGTAAGTAGCCGATGAAGAATGATAGAAAATATGTTGCTCCTTGACGAGATCGTCCCATACTAGAGGGATCTACAGAGCGTTATCTTCTGCTAACTTCGTCTACAGTTCTTGCTATTCTATTTTAGACCAATCTCAATGGCCCGCTTCGTTGGCAGGTATCCCATGCTTAGAGCCATGAAGTAGTGGACAAACTAACCTATTCGGGCATGCACACGTGCGGTTGATGATGCCTGGACATACTATTCGAAATATGGATCGAAGAGTGATGTATGCCTGTCGTGAATGAGCAGGACTTGTCATTGTATTCCTAAACAATGGTGGCAGTGCTTCTTCACACGATCGTGTGTCGTATTACTTCTACCATGTAGTGGCGATGACTCCGTGGGGTGAGTGTACGGTTGTAGTTCCAATCAACAGGTCACAAACCACAGCGGAGGAGGAAGCGGACTGGGTTGAATGAGACTGTGAGCGTGAAAGGCTTGTTAGGAGAGATAATAAAAGGAATTCAAGACTGTGTCGAGGAAGAGAGGAGTGACACACACTCACGCCCATAGTTGCAATTAATTACGTGAAGGTCACTTGCGGTCATGCGCGCATACAAAAAACAGTCCGCCCGCACCGTCCGCAAGTTATAATGGTCCACACTAGATCATCTCCATTATATATATATATATATATATATAGAGAGAGAGAGAGAGAGTCAGGCTAGAATACACTCGAGTGTATCCAGAGCGGAATACACTCAAGTAGTTTTTCATGATGCAATATTTTTTTTGAAAATCTAATCCGTTGATCTTCTTAAACGTCTCGTGAACAACTCATACGCAAAATTTGAGCACATTTGGAGATGTATAGCTCATGTTATGAAGACCGCAAAATTTATGCATTTCAAATTAGTTTCACGCGTCGATTTTGTTTCCCTTGGATGAGTGACTTACACTCATCCAAATGGATTCAAAATTTGTATGTAGCCTAGTTATAGTATGACGGTGAAGATCAATGGTTTACATTTTGCAAAAATTAGTCTTGATATGCAAACACACTTGAGTGTATTCGTGCAATCCGTACACTCGAGTGTATTCTAGCCTGACTATATATATATATATATATAATGGGATTAAGAGAGAGATTTCTCCCCCCTCTCCTATAACATGGGGGTATTAAATCAAGAAGTGCCTATCTGGTGGTTCGAACCTAGGTCCCCTTATTGGGGAACATCTGCATTTGCCAACGCGTTATCCCTACAAAATAAAACATACAATCAATTTTTAAATGAAGTTGTTACTTCGTGTCCATAGTGAATGCCTTCTCTAGCAGCTTGGCCCTCCTCTTTCTTAGATTTGTACCTTCTTGCCTGAATGATAACCTCATTGTGGAGGTTGTGCTCAAGTTGTGGTTGCCTTCGCTTGAGGATACGCCAGACTATGGTACTTAGTTAGGAACTCTCCTCTTCAGCCTCATCACAAACTCTCTGCATTTTTAACATGTTTGTCGTTGTCATCTTATTGCATACTATAAAATAAGACCTTTATTTGATGTGTCTAAAACAAATATAAGACACTTTCTTTTATTGGATAAAAGAGTAATGGGAAATAAAAGTAGGCAATATGGGATAAAAGAAAAGCTAAAGACAAAGACAAGTCTAAAGCATAAATAATACATAAAACATAAAACATATATACTAATACTCCCCCTCAAGCTGGAGTATAGATGTCAAACATGCCCATCTTGTCCACCAGTGTAGCAAAGCCAGTCTTGGGAAGTATCTTGGTAAAAATGTCTACGACTTGATCTCTGGCCTGGAGATAAGGAGTGCAGCTGCATCCAGAGAAAACAGATTCTTGAACAAAGTGGCAATCCACCTCGATATGATTGGTGCGCTCATGAAAAGTGGGAATGTTGCAATAAAAGTGAATGCCTTATTGTCACAATGCATGGGAATATGATTGGGATTAAAGATATCAAATTCCTTGAGGAGTCCTTAGGCCTACATTAATTCACAAGTAGTATGAGCCATAGCTCTATATTCTGCTTCAGCACTAGATCGAGCAACCACAATCTGTTTTTTTACTATGCCATGTAACGAGATTGCCTCCAATAAAAGTGCAGTAGCCAGAGGTAGATTTCTTGTCACATCTGCTACCAACATATTTAAAATCAGAATATCCAGTGAACTTGTAGTGCCCATGTCCGCGATACTTTATCCTTTCCCTGGAGGATTATTCAAATATTTAAGGATATGACAAACAACATCCCAGTGATATTGTCGAGGTTTATATAGATACTACTGAAAAGTCCAATAGCAACAATAATGTCAGCTCTAGTCATAGTGAGATAAATAAGTTTACCAACCAATCTTCTATAATGGTGGTTATCACGATATGGTGACGAAGATTCATCATCCCAATTGGTATTGGGATCCATAGGAGTGCTAGCATGTTTAGTACCAAGCATGCTTGTTTCTATCAGAAGATCTAGATCATATTTGCACAGTGAAAGACTGACACCAGAAGAAGATTGGAAACTTAAATTCCCAAAAAGTACCCGAGTTTGCCAAGATCTTTCGTAACAAAGTGTTGCTCTAGATATCTTTTAATAGCTTGAATACCATCAGTATCACTACCAGATAAAAAGATATCATCCACATATTCAATAAAAATAACAAGCCTAGAACTGGTTTTCTTATAAAAAAGAATGATCAAAATTGGAGCGATGAAAGTTAAATTTTTTAGAAGAATCTAGTTCAATGTATCAACTATCAAGCCATGCTCATGGGCTTTGTTTTAGGCCATAAATTGCTTTCTTGAGTTTGTTTGAAACACCCCCTTGAGGAACAAAACCGGACCGTTGCTCCATGTAGACTTCCTCATGCAGGTTACCATATAGGAAGGCCATTTTAACATCAAGTTGAATAAGAGGCCAATCATTTTTCACAATAAGGAATGAGATACCGTCGGTATCGGCGGTATACCAGTCAAAATACCTATGCCGATGGGTACCAGTACAGATATGCACGATTTTGACATTAGGATCGCAAATTTCGGCATTTCGGTGGGCTTACCGCCAAATATCGGGGGTACCGGTGCAAAATGCACCATCTACCCATCGGTACAGGGCGACACGGGCGGCATACCGCCTAAAACACCGGCATTCGCGATCCAAGTGCTACTGCTGCTGTTTGAAGAGCAAAAGCTTGGAGATTTTGGGCGATTTTTTAGATTGGAGCTCAAATCAGCCCTAAACAAGGTATGTATACTTAATTTCTTGCATTTCCCACCATTTCCAACCTCTCCCCTCTCTATTTCTTTCTATTCTCACCTAAAAAATTCACCACATACCCCCAAATCCTAGATCTACTCCCAAAAACTTATGATTAATGCTATTTATCACAAGATCTATGATTATATTATATGGATCTACTAATTTATCACTAGATCTACCTAATTAACTCACTAATAATTAACATTACCATGTACTTTCACTAATTAATAGTAATAATACAATTAGTACTATTAATAATAGGTATTTAATTTAGGTTTAGTAGAAGAAGTTCTATCAAAATCAGCCACCACCACCACAACCAGAACTAGAACATCATGTTGGATATACCTATACAGCAAATGTCTTAGGCCCACGGGAAAGTGATCAGTACAACTCCCTTACATTCTCTGAGGATGGTGGGCAAACATGGAGTGGTGGTCATTCAGTTCTTCCTATTTCTCCAGTTTCAATACTTCATATGGCTGTGCCTGTAGCTATTCAACAAAATCCTTAAACAAGTCAACGTCCACTTACTCGAGCTCCTCCACCTACATCTCCAAGAAAGACACAATATCTCAGAGATTTAGAAGTGCATTTTCCAAAGATTGGGATGATACAACTTGTTAATAATGATGTGTATGAGGAGCACGTGACTACATACAACCAAATGTATAGGATGCATGTCATGGCAGGAATATCTCAACAATATCAACTCATTACAGTATGGACAACCAACACGCCACTCAACATACAGCTGATGTGAGTTGGTAAGTAAATATATTATTCTTGTTGTAAATTGTATATTATTGCATAATTGTGTGTATTTAAGTTTGTGGATTGTGCTAGTAAAATTTCATATTTGAATTTCTACATTTTGTCATCGAAATCCTTAATCGAAATCCCAATGAAATAGGTTAGATTTCTTACCTCCCACATGATGGACCCCCCCAACACACCCAATATGAAATTTTATTGCATAAAACGTTGGATTTAGGTGTAGAGATTACACCTGTAAAATTTCATGAATTAATTCGGTCATTTTGGCGTCGAAACGGCCAGGATTGCATCTGTCGGTGTTTCCGTCGGTATACCGGTAAATACCTATTTTCAAGTTGTCGAAACGGCATCGGTATCGGTCACCTCGTTCCTTAGTTCACAACACAACAAATATAAGCACCCGTACAAAATTAAGTCCGACAATAGGGGAAAAAGTTTCATAATAGTCTACCCCATAGGTTTGAGTATAACCTTTTGCTACTAGATGAGCCTCTAGTAGCTCAATTGAACCATCTGGCTGTGTTTAACAGAGAAAATCCAACAACTACCAACAATAGGGCAGTTTTGAGGGCGATCAACTAGATCCTAAAGTCTTGCGATCACGAAGAGCAGCCATTTCAGTTTCCATAGCTTGAAGCCAGACATGATGCTTAAGAGCTTGTGTAGCACTCTTTTGATAGAAACATCAGAGATACCAGTAGTAAAATAGGAGAATCTAGCAATAAGATTAGTTGTAGAGTAGAAATTACTAATCGGATGTTCAATGTTGGACCGAGCACGACCGAACACCTTTACTTTGACTAATGGGAAGATGTAGGCAAATCAGAGGATAGGTGGAAGGTGTTGTGATCTGCCGACAAAGGAAGAGTTGGTTGTTGAGGGGTCATGGAGGGGACAGTAACCTTGGGTCTTCTCTTGTGCACCTTTAGAGGATGAAGAATTTCAGTTCTTCAGTGAGATCATTTTCTATCACTTGAGGTAGGGAGTGGGATTCAATAGATCACTAGATAAAGCAGACCCCTTTTTAGAGTAGTACGACATGTGTTCAAAAAATACGACAACTAACAAACCATTGTCTTTCGGCAGGATCATAACACTGATATCCTTTTTGAGTTCTTGAATATCCCAGAAAAAAAACACTTAGTGGAGCGGGGGTCAAGTTTAGATATCTCGAGGCGGAGATTCTTAAAAAAACAAGTACACGAAGGTACAAAAAAAGAGGCGTATCAGGACATAGAAGAGAGAAAGGGACTTGAATTTTCAGAACAGAAGATGGCATGCAACTACTATCACTTGGTCATATCATGTTGTTATCAAACAGAATTATCATGTTAAAGAAGTGGTTGTTCGTGTTCTGAGGATATGTAGGGATTCTTGTGCCTAGCCTGTCAAGAGGATTTGGGGTATTGTAAAGGCCTTTTGAATAAGGGACTCGAGGGTTCCTTCTGTTAACGATAGAGCGATATTCATATATCATCTAGGGAGTGGTTTTCACTATCATTAGCGTCTTCATATCTGACGGGTGTGAAGTTTTCACTAGTTTGTTTTGGTTCTTTAGGCACACCCCAAACTCATGTACGCTTCCTTCGTTAATGTCGTCCTGTGATGCTAGGGTAGAGACCGCCATCACACATGGAGGGTACAAAAAAACTTGACGCTACATATAGGCATTTGAGTGTAGTTAAACTAATAACATAAAATACTTTATTAGGTACATGGTGCATTGTGTTTTTGTTGTCCAAAGAGGCTCATTCATCATTTTTTTGTTGATGTCAAAGTTATCTTGCACTGCAATATTGACCATCAACGTGTACTATAATCATATTCCTATCTGGTAGCCAATTATCATTTACTGGGCTAAGACACTGTTCATCCTTGTTAGCCGTCGCGAATGACGAATGCCTTTAATAGTTTAATCTGTAGAATTGGTGAGAGAGAAAAAGGCACCGAGTGGAGGGTTTAGGTTAATATCATAGGCATAATTCGTATTCATCTAAGATAATTTGATTGATTCTATTTATGGAAAAAACGGGAGCAATACAGTTTTGGTGGTAGTTTTATGCAAATTCCTCCTGGTGTCCAACCGTCTTGAAATGTCATCTGATCAAAGAATAATTCCTTCTTCATAATATAAATGACTAAAGAATAATAAAAAAGAATACTTCCATTGGAGCAAATTGAAATACTATCATTTTGACAATAGGAGTCGAGCATTTCTAAAATGACGGAGTGTTTCTTCGAACACAATGTCAATCTGTTTCTAAATTCTCAGATTAATTAATATTAAGTTTCCAAATATTTTTTAGGAGTTCAATTGATATGACAATAACATAATAAATACACTAAATATTAGAGAAGGGAAGAAAGCTAATGGGAAAGGCTCAAGTCAAGAGTCCACATTGAGAAATTACTATACCTATGCATTTTTTTTCTAAAACAAAACAGATCTCATAAGATCTTCAAGTCCGTCATCACCCCTTCCACAAAAAATCCCAAAAACAAACTTAACACCCTCCTATTGTGTGGTATAGCCAATCCATTCCCTCTACAAAAGATAGAATGTTAGTAGGTATCTCATCAAAAAATTGTACATCGATCTCCTCTTGGACCACTCTGCCCCAGAACGCCATACTGAGTGTTGTCTTGTTTGCTGACCTATCCATCTTAAGAGTGGTGATCCCTAGACCGTGCCCAATATCTTGGACCTCTTCTTCCAACACTTTAGTTTTTCACAGTAACATAAACACGTTGCTCGATATCTTGGCTATCTCTGCATGCTCTAATTCCACTTTGTCCACTCAGACCCCTCTACTCCTACACACATACAACACATAAACTAATCCTCTCAACTGGGCTTCGTTCCTCTCATGTCCTCTGACTCGACCCAATAAATCCAGTTTCAGCCTACCTCTCCTGTCTCAGACCACCCCTACCATCCCACCCTCCCTCCTGCTGTGGATTTAGCCATAACCACCGCCATACTAAGCCTAAGACAACCCTCCGTGGGTGGTTTCCACCTGATAAACTCCACCACTCTCTCTTTTACTCTGACATTGTTTGTCCCATCTTCTTTAAGTCCATTTCTCTCCTTAAAACTTAGTCGTCCCTCAAAATCCTTCCTCGACACCATTGCCTCCAAGGTTCTTCTCACATTCTCCCACACCTGGTTGTTCGTTTGACTTCTGCCTTCCCACCTTCTGTTGCATTTCTCTACCCATATGTTTCATACAACCAGCTAAGGAAGCATCCACCTAATCCATCCTCTCACGATGTTACCCCCTACTTTCCCCCTAATATGCCTTCATGGTATCACTGATCTTCTCACCGTTGTCGGTGTTTCTCGGTAAGTTCATCAACTTCATCTCTCTATCCAAAATACCAGGTCGCCTTGATAAGAATAAGTGGTCATCTAAATCCTCCCCCGCTCGGTGCAACATTCCCATGTTGCGGCCAACATAATCATATACAGTGTTTTAAAAAGCGGCCCAGGCGGCCGCTTAAGCGGCCGCTCAGGCGGATGTGACCCTTGGCCGCTCCAAATAGGCCTTAGGCGGCTGGTCAGGCGGTTTTGCATTAAGCGGCCGCTTCATGCCTGCTCAGCCCGCTCAAGCGCCCGCCTGGACACTGTTTCTGAGCGCCCGCCTGAGCCCGCTTAAGTGAAAAGCAGGACCTAGACCCACTTCCTAGGCCCAAAAGTGAAATGTAATGATATTTTCATTATGTAATATTACACTATTGATATTGTATAACATAAATTAACATGTTAATATGATATTATTGTATTAAGTAACTATGTATGTATCTAAATATTGTATAGTATTTAATCAGTGTGTAATACTACCCTGATTCTGCTGCTATATACAGTAGTGACGACTATGTACCTAGTAAGTCTGTTATAGCAAGTAATACTAACATAAAACTTTCCATGTATATGTAATATAAAACTATGTAATTGTCACAACTCAGTAATATTGTACTGCTGTATAGTACTAATTACTAACTATAGAACATTAATCTAAGAAACAACCAGTGTGTAAATGTAATACAAAATCAATGCATATTTCTGTGAAGTATAGTACTATTATATTACACTAACTACTAACTACTAGGTGCATTTATCATGGCTTGATACTAGTATACGACTATATGTGATAAATTTATCTATAAATTGTACTAACTATTAAGTAGATCACATTATTACATGATAGTATGATACTAGTATACTGTTATATATAAGAAATGTTTTTATATTTTCATGTTGGTATGCTGTGACGTATTTGCAATTTGATCAACTAATTATTTACGGATCATGCTCCATCTACAGGTACAACAGTAATTTATATTTATTTTCTTGATCTTCTTCATGTATTTTTACTTGAGTTATATTTATTTAATGGCAATTTGTCATAATGTCATCCATTATTTTATAGTTATGACTTGTGTAATAATTCATACACTGTTTGGGTGTTTCATTATGTTGTATAATGTGTTTTACATAAGTAAAATGTCTAACTACAATATGTGATTTATATAGACTTATGTGTAATTTTATGAAAAATTGTATAAAAAATTAGAAACCCGCCTTACCAAAAAGCGCCCGCCTGAGCGGCCGACTTCCGCTCAAGCGGCCAGCAGTTGGCATCCACACGCCTCCCGCTTCCCGCTTTATAAAACATTGATCATATAAGATCTAATTATCTCATTCGTTGGCACCACCCTATGCAAAACCTTCCAGCCCAACACCATTTCCCTTTGAGGCACGTCCCCATGCTAGAGCCATCCTCCATGTGACCAACTCCATTGTTTTATCCTTCCAGTATCTTCTTCTTTGAGCCAATGCTGAAGACTCCTTGTTGCATCAGTTCCCATACCAGTGCACTCCTCTCTTCTAATTCTCTCCCCAAATTTCCATAGCAGCCTAAAAACATGTTGGTCCAACTCAACTTCAACCTTGACCCAATCCCAGTCTTGTCCTTCCACTGTCAACTCCCTAATTTTCACTTTCCATGGGCAACAAAGCTTGTGCTGATCTAAAGTCGAGGAGGCAATTTCCCCTACACCATCTCTCTTACCAGAAGAGTCACTCACCCTCCCTTGGTAGCCACATGCAATGCCCATGATCTCTAGGAAGCTCTTCCAAACTCTTCTTCAGAACAACAAGAGGAATGAGCTAAGTTTTAGAAAGGTCAGGTGTGACGACACCGTCAATAACCTCCTCCTGTACTTGTCTATACAGAACCTCATCCACATTGATTTCCCATTGTAAACCTTGTGCACTGCCTACATCACAAACACATCTTGTGTTTGCTTAAGTCTTATTAGGCCCATCCTTTATCCCTTGGATTCACCATCACCTCCCATCTCACACACGTTCTTCTGAACGCTCCCTCCCTTGAGTTCGATAGAAACCTCATCATGCATCTTTTCAACTTCCCACATGTAGACATAGGAACCACCACCGCTGGGAAGGAGTAGATGGGGTTTGGAAAAAGAACATGCTTTAGAAGGATCATCTTACTTGTGAAGGACAACAACTTACCCTTCCACTCACTCCGCTTCTTTTCCATCTTCTCTACCAAAAAATAATAGAAGTTGGCTTTGCATTGACCCGTGTAGAGGGGGACCCCAAGATAACTCATAGTGCCATATTACCTCTACATCCCCATTGTATCCAAGAGTTCTCTCACTACCGCATCGTATTCTTGGACCACCATCGCTAAAATTTCAATACTGATCATTATCCCCCATTCCTCTGATATGCCTCTAAGACCCCTCTCATCGTCTCTACTGACCCTCCTTTAGAGGTGCAAAAGTTAATAACCCCATCTGCGAAGAGAAGATGGGTGGAAGCCTGACCCCCCCCTCCTTGTGGCAAACCACTGGATCCTCCCCATCACAGTTTCCCTCACCAAAGCTCGACTCAAAACCTCTTTAGACAAGACAAAGAGTCTGTGGGAGCATGGGTTTCCATGTTTGATCACTAAGAAGATCTCGAAGAATTCCACCAATGCTCTGTTCATCCTCACTGTAAGCCACGACCATCGGAACATGCTGATACACAACTGTTGCCATTTTGATAAAACCAAACTTTTTAAGAACTAGAGAGACGAAGGAACAATCATTTCTGCTAGGCCTTTGACATGTCCACATTCACAACCATGTTTCTCCCTCTCCTTGCCATCCCCAAGTCATGAAAAATCTCATTCACCAAATGAATATTATGCATCTCCCACCCATAAAAGCATTTTGCTCCAGGCTCACCATCCTCAGCAATAGCACCACTTAAATATTGACCACTACCTTTACGATCACTTGTAGAGAATAGTTATCCACCATAATCTATCTGAAATCCAAGCCCAATCTCATCTCCCCATCCTTCTTCAGTATCGACACAATGATTAAGCCATGACGCTCATGTGAATATTCCCCTAGTTGTAGAAGAACCACACCAGGTATACGAGGTATGTTTAATGACCTGCCAAGTGAAGCAGAATAGACGTATGATGAGACCATCAGGTCCTAGTGCCCCATACTGTTCCAAATTCCACACATCCCGATGGACCTCTTCCTCGATCGACTCCCTCCTAAACTATTCGCCGTCCTCCTATGTTAGCACCATCATGATGTATGATAGGAACACCTCCTTTTGAGCATGTGATAGCTCATGGGATTGTCCAAATAGGCTCATGAAGTAGCAAACCACTTCTTCAAGCATGGAGCCCTACTCAGTAAGCTCCTCACCTATTTCTCAGACAATATTGACCACTTTCTCCAAATAGGTATGTTTAATGACCTGCCAAGTGAAGCGGAATAGACGTATGATGAGACCATCAAGTCCTAGTGCCCCATACTGTTCCAAATTCCACACATCCCGATGGACCTCTTCCTCGATCGACTCCCTCCTAAACTACTCGCCGTCCTCCTATGTTAGTACCATCATGATGTATGATAGGAACACCTCCTTTTGAGCATGCGATAGCTCATGGGATTGTCCAAATAGGCTCATGAAGTAGCAAACCACTTCTTCAAGCATGGAGCCCTACTCAGTAAGCTCCTCACCTATTTCTCAGACAATTTCGACCACTTTCTCCTAGATTTTGCGTACGCTTGAAAGAAACATGACTTTCTGTCTCCTTCCTCCAGTCGTCTGATGCCCACCTTCTCCCTCCAGAACATTTCTTCTGTATCGTATACTACCTCAAGCTACGTCTCCACCTCTCGCAGCTCCCTCTCCCTTGCCCCTATTGGATCGTCATCCAACCCTAGCTACAAATCCTTCACTACCTCCTGTAGGGTCCTTATCTTTTGGAAAAAGGTCTTCGAATATTGTATGGTTCCACTCCTTTAAAGCATGCCTCAAGTTCTTAGCCTTCATGAAGAACTAGTACCACAGATTACCCCACCATTCCATATGCCATCCGTCTCTAATAGCGCATAGGAAAACAGGATGGGAAGTGCACATCACGTGGAAATGGAATCCCCTAGCCTATTATTCATTGGCCTACTTGCCTCTACTACCACCTGTAGGAAATTATGGCTATAGAATAGGTAGTGGAAACAATTTTTTTTAATTACCATATTACCCATAAACCAGCGGATTGCGTCAATAAATATAAGATGGGAAGGAAGATTTTGAGGATATACCTGGTCTTGGAGAAAGTCCAGTGACATTTCCTCATAATTGTAGTCATGCAGCATTCTTAGTTGCATTAGGACTCATCTGCCGCTCCTCCACGGACAACAAACTTAGACGGCGTCTGCATCAGCTCCTCCACAGACTGTAGGCTGACGTTGTCCTCCTAGAGATGGGTGAAGGCCACCTCGCCTCTATGGAAGTCTACACGGACCACCTAGAACTCATGTCGTCCTACTAGAATGGACAGGAAGGAGTTGTCCCTCCCGTTGGTGTACTAGTCAACAACTTGCTCTCCCACAACTGTTCTCCCTTGCTATCCCTCCCTTTATCGGTTAGGACTTGCTCGGGTTCTCTCAGTTACCACAACTATAGAAGACAAACAATTTTTATAGGCAATTGATGTGTCTGAGAAGCCCCTATTACCCCTCTATTCATAGGAGGGGTTAGGGTCAGGGTTCCCAGTTTGTGTGAGAATGGAACAGACCGAAAGGTCATGAATTCTTACAACCTGCGAGCGCCAAACCAGTCGGTTCACCGCGATCCAATCAATTTGCCATGCTAGTCATTTTTCCTATTTCATAATCGCATATGAATTTGGAAATTCATTTCCAATTAATGCAAAACATTAATTCCTTGCACTGATTCAATCGAGAAAGTGACCCTCTAGGTCCCATATTACATTGGCAGTGAATATCCGTAACAACTTATGACATCACAAGCAATGAGTGGTGTCTAGTCGCACATTGTTGCTACCCAAGTAAATGGAAAGTTAGAGAACAACTTCAACCTGCAATATGTGTATGGCGTTATAATGTTTGTATAGTTTCTTTGTCTCTGATATCCAAATTGAACTCAATCCATGGAGTAGTCATCCTCATCAACATTCAATCTTGTTTCTTGAACTAGAGTAGGTTGTCTGAGATATATGTAAGCTCAATATCACATATTGGGGTCAGCTTGAGCCCATAGAGAGATTTATGAAGACGACAAGCTAGATATGACTCTCCCTTGAGCAACAAACCCAGGAGGTTGCTCCATATAAATTTCTTCAGACAAGTCACCATGGGGAAAAACATTCTTGATATCAAGTTAGTGCAAGGGCCAAGAAAAATGAGCTGCCAAAGAAATAAAAAGACGAACAGATAACATTTTAGCAACAAGAAGAAAAGTCTCAAGATGGTCCCCGCCATATACTTGAGTGTATCCCTTGGCTTCGAAACCAACCTTCTGACGATCAACAACACCAGTAGGCCCAATTTTGACTGAGTAAACCCATTGACTCCCAACAACAACTTTCTCTGTTGGAGTAGGAACTAAACTCCCAAGTGTGATTTTGGCGAAGAGCATTCATCTCATCTTCCATAGCATGACGCCATCCTGGGTGATTCATGGCAACAAATATAGAACTAGAATGGAAATATCGATTATGGATGATAAGTAGGCTTTATATGAGGGAGATAAATAGTCATATGAAACAAAGTTGGAATAGGATGAAGAGTGCATGACCGTTTTACTTTGCAAATACCATTTGGTAGATCGAGGGAACTATCGCTACTAGTTGGAGCTCCATACTGAGTGGTGATTGAAGAAGGATTGACACTTGCATTGTCTGATTCATGATCTTAATTATTGTCCTTCACACGATGTGTGTACACATGAGTGATGGTTGGTAGTTGATAGGTGACACATGTGGAGATGACTCTCCTTGGATAGGAGGTTTATATTGTAACGTCCCAAGATTTGAGGCCTCAGATAGAATGATCTTATAAGGAATGATTGGACTACCTATATCACCAAGGTGCATATCCTTTTCAGGGAGCCCATCACTAAAGAACTGTGGTTAAGCATGCTCAATCCAGAGTAGTACTAGGATTGGTGACCAGTCGGGAAGTTTATCCTGGCTTGTGTGTGATTGAGGACAAAGTGCGCAATTAAGACTAGTGCTGGTCTGTGGGGCCAGTCATCATTCCTAAAAATCTACTAGAACCTTGCACAGTGGTCACGGGCGTTACAAAGTTCAGGGGACGAGATCTCAATGACAACATGACGTGGGAGAGCTTTTTCAAGATCCCTCACTGACTGGGGATCTCCTAAGTATGGAGTATCTTCAAAGAAGGTGACATCAATTGAAATAAAAAAACGGTGATCAACTGGATCATAACATCAATATCCCTTCTGAGTCCTGGAATAATCAAGGAAGACGCACTTGGAAGCCTTTGGACTAAGTTTGTCATCACCCGTCCCAACATTGTGAACAAAACAGATACATCTAAAAACTTTTGGAGGAACAGTATAAATGGGCTGACTAGGGCACAAAAGTTGAAAGGGTATGTGTTTGTTTAAGGTAGATGATGGCATGTGATTGATGAGAAAAGTGGCAGTGAGGACAACATCTCCCCGGAATTCCTTGGAAATGCTCGTATGCAAAAGAAGAGTACGAGCAATTTTGACT
This sequence comes from Alisma plantago-aquatica, assembly GCA_963693085.1. Classification (NCBI taxonomy): domain Eukaryota; kingdom Viridiplantae; phylum Streptophyta; class Magnoliopsida; order Alismatales; family Alismataceae; genus Alisma; species Alisma plantago-aquatica. The sequence continues at coordinate 1,089,353,626 of OY856413.1, forward strand.
ATGTGGCGATTTTTCCTCTTGGCTACCCCATTTTGTTGAGGTGTGTGAGGACAAGATGACTGGTGTATAACCCCTTTGGAAGATAAGAATTGAGCAAGAGCATTACTGAAATATTCTGACATTATCCGTTCGAAGAATACGAATACGCCGAGAGAATTGAGTTTCAATCTCATTATAAAAGTTCTATATTATTGATGAAATTTCAGAACGATCTTTCATCAAATACAACCAAGTGACTACAGAAATCATCGATAAAAGTGACAAAATATTTTTGACCAAGTTTTGACGGAATCTAGGCCCCAAACATCAGAATGAATAATTATGAAACTTGACTTAGCAGTCATTTGATCCCAATACTTAAAGGTGGATCGATGATGCTTTCCTAACTGACATGACTCACACTGGAGTGTACAAAGTCTAGATAGTTAAGGGTGGAGAACGCGGAGTTTGTCCAGGGACATGTGCCCAAGCCGACTATGGATATGGGATCAGAGTTTTCACTCGTATGCTTTCCCGAGTGCGGGGCACGAAATAGGCTATACAAAACAATCAGGCACTAAAGTTATATTAGCGGCTTCCTTGACCAAGTATATAGTCCAATCTTGCAATCTTGTTTTTCAAAAAAACTCAGATCAACCATAACATTGTTTAAAAGAGCATAGTTCTTACTTTACATTATTCATCAAGATTATCACTATCATAAGAAGGTGAACCCTAATCTAACCCAAAGAGGACTCGGTTTCATCTGTAATCGTAGAGAATGTCACTGAAAAACTGATGGAGAAGATATTTTGAACTAATGTTTCATGGCCAAACAAGTCAACCTTTGGCATGTTCTTGCAGGATAATTGGAAACCAGACCTCCTCTTTGCTTATGCAATTAAGCTCTTCATAGAAGCTGCCTCCATAAGGGATGTGCAAATCAGGATCCATCCAAAAATGCAAGAAGCATGTTGTACAGAAGAGCATTAAGAATAAACCGAAATAACTAACCACTCGATATTTGCCTGAGAAGAAATGATATTCCAAGAGCGGAAACAAGGGTGGCAACAAAGGGAACATTGTGAGTGGCTACAAGCTGGTGATGCTAGCACAGTGTATTTACTCATGTGTCTTGCCAGAAGAATAACAAGAAACGATATCCCTAAGCTGAAGAACAGTTAGATCGATCCAGAAGTTAATCTGTCCAAAATCACTTTGGAAACTTCAAAGAATTATTCACGGTGGACAAAGAACGCATGATACACTCTGCTGTTCAGAGGGGAATCCGATCCCGGTAATCAAGCACTCGAGAATAGTGTGCTGTACAGCAGAACAAACCCATACAATCTGAATAAATTGGCATTCTTCAGACACCAGGGTCTGGCGGCATTAATGCAATATTTCAAAAATCTGCAGCAGAACTCAAGTCCAGTGTAGAAATCCATATGCGACCTCGTTTAGATGCATTCAGGGGGGTGATACTAAACCTATAACAAACGGAATTTATTCAGAGGGCCATCCAACTTGATAGCTGCTACCAGTTACACCCGTCTCCTTGAACAATGCCAGCAGAAAACTCGCCTCGAAAGTGATCAATGGCTAAAACCTTTTCTGCCAGCATGAGTATTGCCGATGCAAAGTAGTTACATACATAGACGATTGATTACTGGCAATATCGTCATTTTCAGGAACTTATTCAATATTCACACATTAGAAGTCTCACAGGAAGGGAAACCCCCGCATGACTGTTAAGGTTAATTTGTCCTAGACTTACTCAAACGAGTTCGCTTTCACGTATGATATTCTGAAGCTGACAGGTATGCCTACGGAACTTACACAGAGGGTCACCCAACCTGATAGCTGCAACCAGTTATGCTCGACTCCTTGAGGCTTGAGCAATGCTCGTCTCCTTTGAGCAATGCCGGCAGAAAACTCATCTCCAAAGTGATCATTTAATGCCTGCCAGCATGAGTATTGCTGATGCAAGGTCGTTTCATGCATAAGACGATGAATTACTGGCAATATTGTCATTTTTAGGAACTTGTCCTGTTGTCCACACATTAGAAGTCTCAATGGAAAGGGAAAACCTCGCATGGCTGTTAAGGTTGCTTTGTCCTAGACCTACTATACGATGAGTTGGCTTCCATGCATGATATTATCAAGCTTACAGGTATGCCTACGGACCTTATTCAAAGGGTTGCCCAACATGAAAGCTGCAACCAGTTACACCCGTCTCTTTAAACAATGCCAGCAGAAAACTCATCTCCAAGGTGATCATTGAATGGCTAAAAGCTTTTCTGCCAGCATGAGTATTGCTGATGCAAAGTAGTTTCATGCATAGACAATGAATTACTGCAAATATCGTCATTTTCAGGAACTTATTCACACATTAGAACTCACAGGAAAGGGGAACGAAAACTCATGGCTGTTAAGGTTGATTTGTCCTAGACATACTATACGACGAGTTGGCTTTCATGCATGATTTACGAAGCTTACAGGTACGCCTACCATTGTGATCTTGATTTAGAGCAAATAATGGCCGGAAAGGTGCATTACGTGGAGATCCACTCTCTTCATATATTTTCTTTATGCCTGAATAGGTAGGGCCAATATATCAAAGAAAAGGTGGAAAAGAGCAATTCAAAGCCGGAGACAAAGATGAGCTGGTTGTTTCACATGCTTGTTTTGTTGATGATATTATGTCCATGGCACAAACCAGAACTGTTCTAAGATGCGTAAACTTTTTTAGGAAGGCCTCTGGACATATACCATTTACTTCTCCAAGAATGTTTCTACTAACATAAGACAAGCAATTAGCCAGGCTGGGCGAGTCCCTGTCACGAATTATCAGGGAAAATATCTCAGCGTTTTAGCCATCCCTACCGCATGAGCAAGAGCAGCTACATGAAGATTGTGAACAAAATGAAACATACAATGGAGCCCGCTTTATCTAAGTTTAAAAAGTCTCCCGCGTGACTTGTCCGAGTTTGGGAAGCATCATAGGAGTTCTTTTTCTAGAAAAATTAGTCTATATTCTAAAGTTGTCTTTAATGTTATTCATAGTGACATTTGTGGTCCATATTGAACCACAAATGTCAAAGGGTTCCGTTATTTCATTACATTTGTTGATGATTTCTCTCACATGACGTGGTTGTATCTATTGAAATTCTGTGACCAGATAATTGGTGTTTTTCAGAATTTTCATAATTTGATTTCAAGACAATTTAAGAAATCCATTAAAATATTTCAGACTGGCAATGCTTTAGGATATGTTTCGGCTCAAATGTCTTCTTTTTGCTCTAGAATTTGAACCATCCATCAACGTTCATGCACTCACACCCCACAACAAAATTGGGTGGCAGAACGTAAAAATCTTCATTTACTTGATCTCTCTCGTGTTCTTATATTTCAGGGTAAATCACCTAAGTTTTATTGGTCTGAGACTGTTTTCACGGCCTGCTACCTTATCAATAGACAACAGCTTCTGTTCTTCAGAATAAGACCCCCTTTTCGGTTATTTTTCAAGCGCAAACGGCATTTCATCTTTCTTTGCGTGTTTTCGGATGTATTACTTTTGTGCATAATTTTGATCCAATAGTACATACACTTGATCTCCACTCTATCAAAACGATTTTCATTGGGTATTCTACCTTTTCGAACGGTTACCATTGTTATAGTCCAAGCAACCATCGCATATGTCTCTGCTGACGTTACTTTTCATGAATTTGTATTTTCTTTACAACTATGTCAACATCCTTTCTGCCTCAACCTCAGCCTCCAACTGAGTTTGTTGAGTTTGATCTTTCTGACCCAGTGGATCATGATCCCATCACATACCCTCTTGTCATTCCAACTTTGACGTAGGACCCAACACCAACATTTATGACTGAGGATCTATCACGTCCCGTGGCTCTCCGGAAAGGTTCTTCTCTTGCACTCTTCGCCACCCTATATCTCATATTTGTTGCTCATTCAAGCTTTCATGTATTGCTAAAACCATTGCCCAACAGCTCGACTCTATCCAGATTCCCATAACACTATCATGAGGCCCTTCAACACCCTGGTTGGAAACTTGTGATGCTCGAGGAAATGACAGTGTTGCGTAAGAATGGGACATGCGATTTTGTCCCTCCTCCAGATAAAATTATTTTTGATTGCAGATGGGTCTTCTTTATCAAATTTTAATCATATGGATCAGTGGAACGACTTACAGCTCGATTTGATGCTAAAAGATTCACCCAAGCATATGGCATGGTTTTAATTGAAACCTTTTTAAGGGAGTTCTTCATTTCCCCGTCAGGCCGCCTCTCAGGAGACATTGCTCAAGCAGTAAAAGAACATCACCCTACGAAATAACTCATACTCGTATAGAAAAAAACTAAAGTTTCCACACCCTTTTGATGTGTGGTATACCCAGCCTATCCCCCCCTGCACAAACCGGTAATGTTATTGGGTAAATCATCAAAAAATTGTACAACAAAATCTTCCCTTTTCGCCCTCCCCCATGCAGCAACAGGCGCTGCCACTGTATTTGCCCTCTTGTCTATTTCAATGTCGTTATCCTTGAATCTTTGAATACATCGTCCATACTCTCCGCTAGGATCTTCGTTCTCCAAGGAAAAATGTACCTATGGCTAGACAGCTGAGCCATCTCATCATGGTCCGTCTCCACCTCATTAACCCTCACCCCTCTAGTCCTGAGGATGAACGTCGCATACACGAGCCCCTAAGGCTGGCTTCTTCCTGGTCTCTGCCCCTGATCAGACCCGCCAGCACCAACCTCAATATGCCCTTGCAATCCCTGACTACCCCACCCACGAAAGGTTGGCGTGTATGTCATATGTCCTCCCAAACACCACCGTGACACTAAGTCAAAGCCGACCTTTCTCCAGTGTCACCCACCTAACCAAATCCGCTTTCGCCCCACCCTCACCTCCATGAAGTCTGCCTCCTCTAGGTGGCTTCATTCTCCGAACGTCATCCTATAGCGGAACACCTTGTCCTTTAACATCAAATCCAACATGTTTCTCACTTCCGCCCACGACCATTAGATCATCAGTCTTCCTCCTTTGAACCTCCTTTTGCAGCTTGCTCTCCAGATTTCCCACACAATCAGCTATGGGTAGTACCGCGAAGCCATCCCAGGAGGGAGTTCTCCTCAGCCAACTCCCAAAAAGAGCATAGAGCTCCCTTTTCCGTGTCCAAAGTGATCACATCCCTCTCCCTCGGCAACATCAAATGCAACTACTCCTCCCATAAGGCCCTAGTCAATGTTATCAAAGCTGGGTTCGACCGGCCAGTCAGACCAGTTGAACCAGAAACCGGTGCAAAACCGATCCGATCAGGCGCATGACCCAGCAACAACCCCAAAACCGTCCAGAACCGGCCAACCGACCGGTTCAACCAGTGAAACGGTGGAACCAGTCCGATCATCCAGAACCGGCCGATTACCGCTGGTACTTTCATAGCAGCTGAATTCTAAGCTTTTTTAATGTTTTTGTACCTCCCTACCCTTCAAATGTTGTGTTTTTTTTAAGTTTCATCTGTTGCATTCAGTGTTTTAAAAAACGGCCTAGGCGGCCGCTTAACAGATGTTGTCCGCCTAAAAACACCCTTAAGCGCCGCTTAAGAAAATTTGATTCAAGCATCATTTACATTTAACCCTGATGATTGTGTGATACAGGACCTTCAGACTCAGAAAGTGATAAGTGCGGGTATGGAACTTGCAAGTCTCTACTATCTTGGTCTAGCATCCAAGGCGTGTGTGGCATCTTCTTCTCTCCATATCCATAGTCGGCTTGGGCGCATGTCCCTGGACAAACTCCACGTTCTCCACCCTTAACTATCTAGACTTTGTACACTCCAGTGTGAGTCATGTCAGTTAGGAAAGCATCACCGATCCACCTTTAAGTATTGGGATCAAATGACTGCTAAGTCAAGTTTCATAATTATTCATTCTGATGTTTGGGACCTGGATTCCGTCAAAACTTGGTCAAAAAAAAAACTAGGTCAAAAGTATTTTGTCACTTTTATCGATGATTTCTCTAGTCACTTGGTTGTATTTGATGAAAGATCGTTCTGAAATTTCATCAATAATATAGAACTTTTATAATGAGATTGAAACTCAATTCTCTCGACGTATTTGTATTCTTCGAACGGATAATGTCAAAGAATATTTCAGTAATGCTCTTGCTCAATTCTTATCTTCCAAAGGGGTTATACATCAGTCATCTTGTCCTCACACACCTCAACAAAATGGGGTAGCCAAGAGGAAAAATCGTCACAGTCAAAATTGCTCATACTCTTCTTTTGCATATGAGCATTTCCAAGGAATTCCAAGGAGATGTTGTCCTCACTGCCACTTTTCTCATCAATCGCATGCCATCATCTTCCTTAAACAAACACATACCCTTTCAACTTTTGTGCCCTAGTCAGCCCATTTATACTGTTCCGCCAAAAGTTTTTAGATGTATCTATTTTGTTCACAATGTTGGGATAGGTGATGTCAAACTTAGTCCAAAGGCTTCCAAGTGCGTCTTCCTTGATTATTCCAGGACTCAGAAGGGATACTGATGTTATGATCCAGTTGATCACCGTTTTTTTTATTTCAGTTGATGTCACCTTCTTTGAAGATACTCCATACTTAGGAGATCCCCAGTCAGTGAGGGATCTTGAAAAAGCTCTCCCACGTCATGTTGTCATTGAGATCTCGTCCCCTGAACTTTGTAACGCCCATGACCACTGTGCAAGGTTCTAGTAGATTTTTAGGAATGATGATTGGCCCCACAGACCACCACTAGCCTTAACTGCGCACTTTGTCCTCAATCACGCACAAGCCAGGATAAACTTCCCGACTGGTCACCCATCCTAGTACTACTCTGGATTGAGCATGCTTAACCACAAAGTTCTTTAGTGATGGGCTCCCTGAAAAGGATATGCACCTTGGTGATATAGGTAGTCCAATCATTCCTTATAAGATCATTCTATCTGAAGACTCAAATCTTGGGACGTTACAATATAAACCTCCTATCCAAGAAGAGTCATCTCCACATGTGTCACCTATCAACTCCCAAGCCATCACTCATGTGTACACACATCGTGTGAAGGACAACAATTAAGAGCATGAATCAGACAACGCAAGTGTCAATCCTTCTTCAATCACCACTCAGTCTGGAGCTCCAACTAGTAGCGATAGTTCCCTCGATCTACCAAATGGTATTCGCAAAGTAAAACGGTCATGCACTCTTCATCCTATTCTAACTTTGTTTCGTATGACTATTTATCTCCCTCATATAAAGCCTACTTATCATCCATAATCGATATTTCCATTCTAGTTCTATATTTTTTGCCATGAATCACCCAGGATGGCGTCATGTTATGGAAGATGAGACGAATGCTCTTCGCCAAAATCACACTTGGGAGTTTAGTTCCTACTCCAACAGAGAAAGTTGTTGGGAGTCAATGGGTTTACTCAGTCAAAATTGGGCCTACTGGTGTTGTTGATCGTCAGAAGGTTGGTTTCGAAGCCAAGGGATACACTCAAGTATATGGCGGGGACAATCTTGAGACTTTTCTTCTTGTTGCTAAAATGTTATCTGTTCGTCTTTTTATTTCTTTGGAAGCTCATTTTTCTTGGCCCTTGCACTAACTTGATATCAAGAATGTTTTTCTCCATGGTGACTTGTCTGAAGAAATTTATATGGAGCAACCTCATGGGTTTGTTGCTCAAGGGAGAGTCATATCTAGCTTGTCGTCTTCATAAATCTCTCTATGGGCTCAAGCAGACCCCAAGATCTTGGTTCGGGAAATTTAGTTAAGCTCTACTTAAATTTGGTCTTCTAAAGTCGGGTTCCATTAGTGAGGATCTTCAGGCTATGTTCTCTTTATTGTCTACATTGATGATATTGTCATTACTAGAGATGATCAGTAGGGTATTTCGCAGCTTAAACAATTTCTTCAAAGTAAATTTCAAAACTAAAGATTTAGGCCTCTTAAAATATTTTTGCATACGGCATTCAACTGTAATGAGACCAGCAAGATGTGGAACAACTTCAGTGAGAGCAAACTGATTGAGGAGGTCTGTAACCTAGACCCAAGCACAGCGTTAATTAAACTACACGAAGCTCTACGGCCGGAACAGATGGACCTAGCGTTGGCATCATTGTGGGCTGCTTGGAACTACAGGAATGAGGTGGCCTTCAACTCACCGAAGGAGTTGGTCTACATTGTCCAATCCTTCTCGGCACTTGTCGCTGACTACCGGAAGGTGAAGGAACAGCAACCTAGATCAAAGGATGTCCAAGCTGATGAACAGGGACAGTGTTGGACACATCCACCGGCAGGGACAACAAAACTCAACACTAAACTGGCGGTAGGGGCAGTGGGTAAAATAGTCCTGGTTGGCGCCTTACGGGGTCATTCCGGCGAGCTAGCGGCAGTGCTCTTAGCACAGCAGGAGGCGTCTTTGACCCCGGAGGTAGGAGAGGCAATGGCGATGAGGCTGGCTCTGGAACAAGCACAAGCGTGGGGGCTCCACAACATCCATGTCGAATCAGATTCGTTGAACCTGATTAGAGCATTGCAAAATGGAGGCGGCAGGCGGGACTATCTTGGTCTCATTGTTGAGGATATTTTGTCCATTAGTATCCATCTTAATGTCATTTCCTTTTCGCATGTCTTTATGTCTGCTAATAATGTAGCTCACCATCCAGCCAAGAAAGCAATAGTCAACGATCTTACCAGCAGTCATGATCACGAACGAACTATCCTATTTCATGTATAATATTTAATGATAGTTGATGCGGACTCTCTTGTCCGCATCCCACCTTCAAAATATAGATATATATATATATATATATATATATATATATATATATATATATGTGTGTGTGTGTGTGTATGTATGTGTGTGTGATCTCATTGCTGACATCGTCGGTTGAACCACTTCAGCCACCGGTTGGACCGGTTAACCGAAAACTAGTAGCCTCGGTGGTTCCTGCACCGGTCCGGTCCTGATAACAATGGCATTAGCCAATCGCTTCTAAGGAACAAATGAACGCACGTCTCCTCCCTCGGTGTTGTACAGCACTTTCATGCGGACGCCAACTCGATCCTGCAAGATCTCACTCTCTCATCTATGGGAATGGCCCCATGAAACAAGCGCCAAACAAAAGTCGCCACTCTTCTGGGGACGTCATGCTACCATATCCACTTGTCCCCGCCCCTCCCCCTCCAATATTGACCCGTAAACAGTTGTCTTGCTAAGCTGAGGTTGAATATGCCATCATCCTCCGATTCCTGTAACAATTGTCAGTCCTTTTGACGGATCACTACACTTTGTTCTTTCATCATCAACACACCATGTTGGTTCACTTCATGTCCTATCCTCTACCAATCCCTTGCTCCATTCCAATTCTATCCTCTGCCAATCCCATGCTCCATTCCCATCTGCCATCCCCATGATTTTCTCCTTGATCGAAGAAGTTGTCGTCGTGCTTCTAAACTCTAGAAGCATGTTCTCTCCACACCATTTGTCCAGCCAAAACAAAGCCTCCACTCTACCTAGTAACCATCTGCTATTCGCCATCATCGTCAGCATGACGTTCAACCTAACAGACAACCACAATTTCTAGAAGAGCCCAAGACAAATCTGCATTGCCTCCTCAGAGAACCCAAACCTCATTAGTACCATCTTCAGAGTCTGTCATACCACTCTATCGTATGCTTTCGACATATCAATCTTACCACCGCATTATGCCCTCTCCTCGTCGTGCGAAATTCATGCATCAACTCATTTGCCAACCTAATATTGCTGGTAATTTCTCTACATTTCATAAAAGTGCTATGTTAAGGATTGATCACCCGAGGAAGAAGCCTGGCAAGTCGCCGCCACCTTCGAAATCACTCGAAGTGTACTTCTCCAGAGCAATCAGTCGAAAGTCTGTCATCAGGTTCATTGCCCACTCATGTTTCGAAAGCAAGATTAGTCGCCCACACATCACGCCACGATGTAGCACACCTCCGTTGAAGAAGAATCACACCAGCTCTGTCAGATCTTCACCCAAAATAGCCTAAGTTGTTAAGAACAGCCTAACAGTCAAGTCGTTTGGGCCAGGCATGCTGCCCCATTCCAGCTCCCTCACCGCCTGTAGGACCTCTGTTGGCGACGTAGTGAAAACCTCATTATCTTCACTGGAAAGTAGAGGAGTGATCGTCGACAAGGACTCCATTCTTTCCGTGGTGCAGGTGAAGTGCTCACCAAAGAAAGAGTACACCCTCACCGCTTCGTCGTTGATAACCTGATGGTCTAATCTCTGTCCCTTTCTCTGAGATGATACTAGTCGTCGTCACGTGTTTTCTATGTATGTTAGCAAAAGCATGGAAAAAACGTGTGTTCTGATCACCCTCTTTCAACCATCGCACCCTCACCCTCTCTTTCCAGATCATCTCTTCCCTATCATAAGCTAGGTTCAGCTACCTCTCAGCCTCAAGAAGCTTCTCTCTCCTAAGCTCTATAGGGTCATCGTCCAAGCTCCTCTGCGAATCGTGCACAACCCCTTCTAGTGTAGCCACCGCCTTGAAAATGTTCCCAAAGACTGGTTTGTTCCACCTCCTCAGGGTTCCCCTCAAGTTCTTAGCTTTCATGTAGAACATGTAACTAGGGTCGCCCCATCCTTCCACAGACAACCCTCCTCAATTTCCAGGAGGCAATCTGGGTGCGTAAGCCACAAGCCAAGAAGTTGAAGTGTCCTGCCATGAATCCTCACCAGGGCAGTGTTCGGACTCCTCCATTTGAGTAAGATGCTCCACCCCGCAAAAGAGACCTTCATCACTCACGCCTCATTGCACATGCCACAATCAAGTTTCTCCCAAATATTCAGACCACCTTTTGTTTATCCACCCCAGTATAAGCGCTCCTATTATATGACATCACCTCAACCTCAAATCTACTATCCATCCATTGAAGTCTCTCATCGCCGCTCTATCGGGCTCTCGCCTCCTCTTCGCTCTTCCGATGTTCTAAGCACATTGAAATCTCCCACAATCATCCATTTTCTCGTCCCTTCCAATTCAAGCTCCCTCCATAACTCTCTACTCTCTCTGATAGAACAAGCGTACAACACCGAACAACACCACTCCAGACCATTTATCCCCCTCACCGCAACTGTCTTCTACTATGATGAGCTCCCAAGGATCGCTGGCGCTACCGCCTCCCACGATAACAACCAGATCTCTACAGCCCCTTCTCCACTAGTCACCGACCAATCTGCTTGAATCAAGCTCCTCATGTTCATGGCCTCTCGCGCCAACAGAAAGTGTTCTGGAATCACCACCATCCAAGGTTTATGCTTCATGTATAACAATTTCCTCACCACGCGACTAGTGCATCTATTCGCCACTGCATGTGCGGTCCAAACCAGAACTTCATCCATCAACCCATAGCAGACCCTCCTCTCATGTACTTCTACCCCGTGCTAGCGTGGTTAGTCCTCCCTATGTTGAGTATCTCTAGGCCCCATCTCAGAGAGCTTCCCACACCATCGTGTTACCCATTGTCCCCCAAGAACACCATGTCTCTCAGCGTAAAGGAGAAAAAACCCAGATACTCACTGGCTATCTCCGCTCTTCGCCTGTCCCCCCTCCTTCCCAACTAAAAGCATCCATGACCCTTTGAGAAAATCCCATAGCAATTGGTCTTCAAGATGCCACTTTCTTCCATATGAGTCCTAGACTCGTCTCATTCTGGATTAGGTTGGTGCTTGGGCATGCCCCGTCCTTTGTCCATGTTTTGCATTCCCACCTAATGATGAAAGAGAGTTGCATCCAACAGTCAAATCCGGTTCTATTCCTTGAGGCAATCCCCCTCCAGACTCCATCCTCCCACGGTCTGTCCTTCGAGATCCGTCATCCCTGACATCTCCGGTGTCAAACGCCTTCGACGGGATCTGCATGAAGCGCCCAATGGCCATCAACTCTGAACCTCCCCTACCACCGACAATTTCACCAGAGATCTCATGCCTCTCACGAACACCTTGAGAAAGTTTGGGATCAATTCTATCGCTACTTCCAGCTTAACAAGCACTCTCGACTCGTTAAGAGACGTCCCTAGACCATGATGACACCTTTGAGATGGCCCCAAACGATTTGACCATCAGATTAAGTGACTCCTAACCTCGGCAAAACATCAACATGTTTTCCATCCATACCCACCACCTGTCTGTGGGTTCCTCACCTGGGAACCCCTCCACCTTGCCCAATGACAGCTCCATCCTCTCTAAATCTGAACCCCCTCCTGCAAGGCCAATGCTATCTCCCCCAACGTTTCAAAAAACACCAGAGCTCTATGAGATGTAAACTTCAACACCTTCATTGCCTCAGGCCAAGACTTGCGCAGCATATCCGCAACCTTTGCCCAAGGCTTCGGCCCTGACCAAGAGACTTTCGCCACTACAGCAAGCGTAGTTGCCGCCTCGTCCATGTGAGAAGTCGTTTGTAGATGCACTGACATTCTCCTCAAGCCCACCCTATCATCCTGTCGTGTGGCTCTAGAGAAGGGAAAGCGGAAGGATTCCAAAGAACCGTTGGTGGCCTAACCTTATCTGGTCTTCTCATGCTATGGTGGAAGCACATCGATGCCTTATGTCCAATGCCACCGCATTTATAGCAAACCCATTAATTTCGGCACTACTCCAGCCAGTGGCTCTTGCCCAGACACTTAAAGCAAGTGTCTTTACTCCACTGCGGGCCGGCTGACATTATTATCTTCTCATTCTGTCATGCCTTCTGACCTCCTATTTTTAATCTCTCTTGTTCTTCCCGAGATGACTCTCGCCTTGCCTTCTGTGGAAACCCCCCTCACGCGGCGTCGGTCCGTTTCAACAAATTCCTCCCGAAGAGTTGTTCCATGCCAAAAGAGTCATCCCCCCACCTTTCCTTCACTCTGGTCCTTCTAGCATTTCCCAAAGCGTCTCGTCCTCCCATGCTCCTCCCCCTGCCGCTCATCCTTCCCCACAGTCTGGTGTCGCAGTGAGGCTGAGATCGTGCCCGATCACAGTTAACAAGTCAATGAAAATTTCCAAGGTTGGTCGGATCAACAGCGAGCATGTTTGCGTACGAGGTAGCAACCCACTGCCTGGGGCGGAGGTTGCCTTGGGTAGCAGCCATGTGTCTAAGTGACAGGGGGCGAGGAGAAAGGGACGGAGGAACCTTCTTGGCGTCAAGGAATGAAGTTTCGTCGGTATCAGTGGTATTTCGACCAAAATATCGATACCGACGGGTACCGACACGAAAACATGCGTGCGTACCGATAGGATCGCAAATACCGACATGTATACCGCCAATACCGCCATTTTTCGATGGTTTCGGTGCAAAATGCACTACTAACTTTATTGTACCGACCGAAACCGGCGGTATACCAACGGGTATACCCTTTTTTGCGAGAATGATTGCTGTTACTTATTGGGAGGAGAAAAGAAGGTGCATTTGGATGATTTTTGGCGATTGGAGCTAATACCAACCCAAATCAAGGTAATTCTAACTAATCTCTTTCATTTCTACCATTAGCAACCTCTCCATCTCTTTTTCCTACTTTTTTCTTCCACTTTCACCTAAAAAAAGTGTCTTTTAATGCCAAAGCCTAGTATTACTCCAAATTTTTATATGTTTACGCAAACATACATACATCTATAAGTGTATTATATAGATATGTAATATTATCACTAGATCTACCTACTTACAACATTATTACTATTATCATACAATTTATCTAAGCATATTACAATTAGTATTGATATAATTAGTTACGTATTTATGTTTAGTGGAAGGTGTTATCCTAAAGAGTAATGTGAATATAATACAAAGGAGTATTATACACTTATACAGTATTGTACATGAATGAGCAACACGGAACTTCATACAATTTGCCAATAATGATGTGTATGAGGAGCATGTGACTACATACAACCACCTTTATAGGATGCACATGTCATGGCCGCAATATCTCAGTAATATCAACTCATCACTGTATGGAGAACCAGCACACCACTCAACATGCAGCTGATGTGAGTTGTAAGTAAATATGTTATTCATATGTTGTAAATTGTATATTATTGCATAATTGTGTGTATTTAAGTTTGTGGCTTGTGCTAGTAAAATTTCATATCTTAATTCCTACATTTTGTCATCGAAATCTCAACGAAACAGGACAGATTCCTTACCTCCCACATGATGGACCCCCCCTACACACCCAATATAGAATTTTATTACATAAAACGCTGCATTTAGGTGTAGAGATTACACCTGTAAAATTTCATGAATTAATTTGTTCATTTTGGCGTCGAAACGGCCAGGATTGCATCTGTCGGTATTTCCGCCGGTATACCGGTAAATACCTATTTCCAAGCTGTCGAAACGGCATCAGTATCGGTCACCTTGTTCCTTGCTTGGTGTACGCTGTGAAAGACATGGAACTCTAAAGGCGTCGCCTTGGAGCTTGCTCACCTTCCAGTTTGATTGGTTGGTTCCCGTTCTTTGTCTGAGAATACCACCCCACCACCTCCTACCTTTGGTCGTCGAAACAAATTCCCTGGCTTCTCAGCGGTCATTGGCATTGCTTCTGTCAAGATTGTAATCTCCATTGCCATTCACATGGACTGGCCTTTGTACCAACTTGACATAAAAAGTGCCTTCCTTCATAATGATTTAGAGGAGGAAGTGTATACGAAACAACCTCTGAATCTTTGTACATAGGAGTCTTCCCAAAGAGTCTGTCATCTCAAACGTTCTTGGTATGGTCTCAAGCAATCACCACGGACCTAGTTTACAAAACTATGTAGAGTTCTTGTTAACCAAGGTGTTTCCAGGTCATCTAGTGATCATAGTCTATTCTTAATTCTTCTCACTAGAACCATCATCCTCGTTGTCTACATTGATGATATCATTATCACTGGTAGTCATGCTCATGGGATTTCAACATTGAAACAAACACTCCAACAACATTTTCATACCAAGGATCTAGGACAACTTCGCTACTTCTTGGGCATAGAGGTGCTACGTTCTCGTCAGGGCACTTATTTATCTCAGCGAAAGGAGGTCCTCGACCTCTTAAAAGACTCTGATATGCTGAATTCTAAGCATGTTTCTTCGCCTATGGACTATCAAAACAAATTTCTACCTGAGGAGGTATCTTTTTTTTATCCTAAACAATATCAACGCATAGTTGGAAAACTGATCTATCTTACCATTACCCGGCCAGATATAGCCTTTGTGTTAGTCAACACATGGCTAAACCTCTTACATGCCATTGGAGTCAGGTGTACATATCCTTTGCTATTTGAAAAGTGCATCTGGCAGAGGTCACCTCTACAAGAACCACAATCTCAAGATATATCTTTAACATGATATGCATATGTTGATTGGGCTAGAGATGTGAATGCTAGGAGATCTATTTCTAACTTCTATGTTCTATTGGGTGGTCATCCTGTTAGTTGGCGAAGTAAGAAGCAGTTTGTTGTGGTTCGTTCCAATAATGAGGTAGAATATCGTGCAAGGGCACACGCATGTTATGAAATTCAACGGGTAATGCCTATTCAATTGGTAATGTCTATTCTTTGAGAATTAGGTTTTCCTCTCTCTTCTCCAGCAACTTTCAAGTGCGATAATCAATTAGCTATTCATATAGCTTCAATTTTTCATGAACATACCAAGCACATTGAGGTTGACTATCACTTCATGAGAGACATGATTCGTGACAAGAAGATCATTACGCCTTATGTAAAGAATGGAGAACATACTGTTGATATCTACACCATGCCTCTTCCACCTTCACCTTTCTCATATATGTGTCGCAAGCTGGGAATACACGATGTGTACTCTCCAGCTTGAGGGGGAGTATTGATGATATTTTTATGTTATCTATTTTTTCCATGTATTAGTTAGTTGGGTCTACTCGACCCCGTTAGTATTCGTTTAGTTTTATGTTATTTTATCTTGTCTCCGGTACATCACACCTTGAGACAAGGCTATATATATGACTTTATGTAACCCTAATTTCTCATAATAAAAATTTCTCTTCACACTATTTATCCCTACCGATAGCTACCGTGGCACTCATCTAGACACCCTAGTGGCTGAGGATCCCAAACCGACAAACTCAGCTTCAAAAGTGACCTAGATGAGTGCCTAGGGCTTTTTATGCCCAATTTAATTGTCTTTTAGGCCCATTTTAAGTTATCTACCGAGGAATTAGATTAATTAAGGTTTGAATCAGGCCAAGTTGGATTAACTTAGGTCATTTACAGTTGCAATGGGTCTGGTTTAGGTCAACATAGGTCTGGTTTCAAAATAAACTAGGTTTGATTTGCCCAAGTAAATCTAATTTAGGCCAAATTTGGTCAAATTACGAAAGATTAGATCAAATCATCAAGGTCAGATCATATTAGGCAAATTAGGTATGGTTTAGGTCAAATTAGTACTAATTAGGGGACTATATCCAATGTAGGCCAAGTTAGAACAAATTAGGGCCAATAAGGTCGAGTTTAAGTCATGTTATGCGTAAATTAGACGATATTAGGATTTAAATAATTTTATGAAAAAACCAATATATACAAACCTACTAACATATAATATAAATATATTTATTTATTTGAATATGCACAAATACATATGTAAATTCAACTACAAGTATATAAAGAAACCTAGGACAATTAGGTGTTCGCCTAGGTGGTTAGGGGCCCAATCTCAAAGGTTGGCACTTACAATTAAGAGTTGCAAGGAATTACTTGTTGTGGGAAAGAGATTGCAAGCAGATGCCGAAAGTATGCTCTCCCGTCAGTTTATTATATATTGAAGGGAAAAAATTGTGTTTGATTTAAATTGAAAGGAATATATTAATCCAAAAACCTATATATTAGATTCTTGTACAAGGTGTTGCCTCCAAGGCTAGAAGTAAAAGTTGAATAATGTCACTAAATTCTCTAACATTAAACCTCATTCTCCTCTATCATCATGTGAAAGTTGAAACCTAATCCATTCTGTTGAAACGGTTTATTATTCATACGTGTCCTCTTGGTAAGCCAAGTGGCTAACTTAGTTGCACACATACAAAAAGCATTCACGGTCTTTTGACATTTTCCTAAATTTTGCATAATTTCATATTTTGGAAATTTTCAGCTCGAACCTATGTACCATGTTTGTGAGTATGGTCAATCACCTACTGTCCACTAGCAACAACATCCGCTTCAGTTGTGTCACAAACTCTAGCTTAACTTTGTAGAAACCTCGAGCTCCCATCATGTATGCACATAAACTAGGAAGCACAGCCACTTCCTCGTGGGAGTCATGGCGCCCATGGACATGTGTTGGACACGGGCAAGCGGTGAACACAACTTGACATATAGTGGACATGGCCCAGATGTGTCCACCTTTGTTTAAGGTATAAACACACTGTGGACACAACAGGGACACACCATGAAATTGGCAGGGACACACTATGAACACAACAGACCCATACCCATTCCATATATAAAAGAAATATATCTTCTTACTCCAGCATACATATCTCCCCCCTCTTCCTATCGCCCTTTGATGATTAGTTATTACACATAATTATTTTACATATAGTTCATCGTTCTGATAAAGGCTGATTGAGGAATTTGGCAAGATTTTATTATCATTCATCACTCCCCATTTACACTTATTTGATTTCATACTGCAAATATATTGTGGAATAGTTGTTCTCCAAAACTAATGTTTGATTTCATAATGTAAGTTTACTGGTGGTTTCATCATTTTTCATATTATAAATTCATACTGGAAAGTAGAAACCAACTTCGGGTTTATCTTTTTCCTTCTTTTATAATTGAATGCAATAAATCCCATATTATGACTCACTTTTCAGCTTTGAATGAATGGATGATACTGGTATCAGTTCCATGTTATATATATGTATGTATGTACATTTGTATGCATGTATGTATATGGCTATGTGTGTGCGACGTGTCTTTGTCGGTACTTTTGCTTCCTAGGTTATACATGGTGATACCAACGTTATTTGCAACTAGCTGCATCAAGAAAAAGATTTAAATGACTCCGAAAAAGCATCTACATAATATATTCAAAACAAAGAAACACCATAAGTTGAATAATATTACACCACGAAATGTGATATGTGGCCTTAGTTCCTCCAAACAGGATTCGACAGTGATGGCATAGATGCATTCCAATCTAAAACATGACAGGAGCATTCTCTGGGTAGTGAAACTCAATGGTTCGTGTGCCTGCACGAAATGCTTGAGCTTAAGAAGAGGTTCAGAGTTCACTTACTAAATTCATTATCTTCTGCAGAGTTTTCGAATCCATTGCAGCGTAGGTCAAAGCGATCGGAACCGAAACGTAGATTGCAAACTTAACAACTTCTAGTACCCCCTTCGAAGCCCCAATGGACGACATTTAGGAGTAGTATTTGTCGAATCTGCTCCTGCTTTTACAGAAATCACGGAAGATATTGACGAGAAGAAGGGCGAAGTGGCAGCCCTGAGGATGCCAGAATTGGAAATGATGGTAGGGCTGTACCTGCCGATTCACTGGAGCTACCGTCAAAAGCGAGTTAAGTCGGTGGAGGCTGTGGAGTTCTGAACTTTGGGGATTATGTTCCGTTTGGGAACGCGTCGCCGGGCGAGTTGCCGCAACGGTCGCGGATGTGTGTTTGGCGGAGCGGTACCACGACCGGACGCGGAGCGCTCGTGAGCGACAAAAAGAGTCCCAGCGCGATTGATTCCGCGCTTGTCCCGCGAATTGACCCGCTGTCTTGTGCCCTTCCGGTCCCTGATTGATTCGGGACCTGACCCGGATTCTGGCCCGTCGTTTAGCACCATGTCTTCTAAACTCGGTCCGTATTGACCAAGAAATGTATTTGGTTCGCAATCTTAATCCTCCTCTATTTTGGGATAATGGAACTCCATAATCCGGACCAAGCTGGTCCCGGTAGAGGCGGGATTTCAATTCTCAGTCTGGGATAAGATAGCAAGTCCAACTCCCCACTCCCTCGCCCCCCTCTCCTCTCACCGACACTCTCTACCCTCACCCCTCGACCCTCTCCTTCGACCCTCTCCCTCACCTCTGTTATTACTGCTCTATTCTCCTCCAACAATTGTGCATATGTGAATTAAAACGAGGCATGATTCCGATGTCCGCTACCTCGAGCAGTTCCGGATGGAATACAAGCGTCGGGAGTCAAAGGGGCGTAGACGGAGGGAATCAATACGGTCTTCTGCCACCTCCAGGCTACAAGGGCGACCTATTCTTCAAAAAGTAGGGTAAGTCATGTATTGTCCCTTCTGGTTATCAACCATTGTCACCCTCCATTAACACTCATTCTCTTGTCTGAGCATCGTCCCATCCCATCTTGTCGACAAATAGCTCAAATCCTAGTCAGGGCAACAGGTGCCCATATGACTACGTATTGATTCTATTTTTCATCGACATGCTTCCCATCCAGCTCCGCATCCTTGACCAGGTGTTCTCTGAAGTTGTTGATGATCCTTACTATTCTAAATTTTGTTTCTTTGTGAAGAGGTGGGTGAGCTTGCTTTCTGTTTTCTTCATTTCATTTGTTATTTTGATCCGACAGTTATATCGATTCTTTAATTATTATTTTTCTCCTTTGTGGCTTGTGCTGCTTGATTCGAGTCATTTTGATGTTGTCTCTTCTCCCCAAATCTTCCTTTCAAATCTTCTCAAGTATTTTGTTATTTTGATCCGCTAGTAAATGTTGTGAACTTATTATTTAGAGTACATGTTGTACAAGTAACAACATATTTGTTTTGTTATGGAGTATGCACTAAATTGAATTTCAGTACCAAAGACATGGTTGATGGAATCAACATTGAGAACTAAACAATGGTTGATGGAATCAACATTGAGAACCCTAAACCGATTGGAGTAGTTGAGACCATCTTTGGTCCATGCGGTTTTGAGGAGGTTTGGACCAAACGATCTCAAGACCGTTTGAGTTCAAACGGTCTCAAGACCGTTTGGGACCAAACGATCCCAAACCGTTTGAGGCCCAATCGATCTCATGAGTACTTTACCAAACGGTTTCAAACCGTTTGAACTTTGAAAGACCAAGACCGTTTGGGGCCCAAGTAATCAAAATTGTTTGAGGATCAATATGGTTAATCCTTTTGGATACCTAGTGTAATTGAGGACTCAATTGGTTAATCCACTTGGATACCTATTGTAATAGAAGATCCAATTGGTCAATTCATTTGGATACCTTATGTAATGGAAGTCCAATGTGATTGAATCTCTTGAGAATTAAGATGATGAATGATCCATTGATCCAATGATGATTATTAAGGCTAGGTACAAAGGTTGAAACCCTAAAGTACCTAGATGATCAATACCTTTAGAATTAACCCTAAAAGGTTATGAGAGTAATGTCTTAGTACACTATGTTAACCATAGTTGTATGTACTTGATTAAAGGGTTGATGTGACCTAATCAAGTTGGGAGGATGATAGAAAGGAATCCATATATGAGTATTGATCATGTGATGATTAGGTTATGATCCTTAATAAAGAGATCATGAAACCCTAATCCAGAAGGTTAATGAATCTTAACCCTAGTTTAGGGTAACATAATGTAAAACCCCAATTATGGGAATAAAGAGTGAAACCCTAATTGGGATGAGTATCTCCAATTGATAGGAAAGGAGAAATCCTAATTGAGGGTGATGCCATGAGAAACCCTAATTGAGGGTGATGCCATGAGAAACCCTAATTGATGGTGATGCCATGAGAAACCCTAATTGAGGGTGATGCCATAAGAAACCCTAATTGAGGGTGATGCAATGAGAAACCCTAATTGATGGTGATGCCATGAGAAACCCTAATTGATGGTGATGCCATGAGAAACCCTAATTGAGGGTGATGTCATGAGAAACCCTAGTTGGGATAAATAGTAAATGAAACCCCAAAGCCCTAATAAAGGGGAAAGTTAGGTGAAATTCTAAATGGATTTATAATATTTAAAGCCCTAACCTTGTGCAATATGATGACAAACCAGAACCCTGATAATAAAGTAGAGGGTGAAACCTTATAAAGGTGAAATACCTTACAGGATTGAGTATAGGAAACCTTATTGTAGGCAATGACCTAAAATGAGTCCATACCATTAAAGGTAGTTGGACCATTCTTGTGTGTGACCTAGGTACTCCATGATGAGAGTGATAGGTCAATGGATGAAAGTATTAAGATGGGAAGTGCCTTAATATAAGATAAGCTGATAACTCAAGGAAGATAGAGGTGATGAGGAAAGTGATATACCTTGATGCATTTCAAATCCAATCTATTTGAGTAAGAAACATATGAAGTGTGTTATGTAAATTGTTACAATAAAATGTAATGAGTTGATATACCTTGACAAGCATAGGCTAATATACCTTGAGAATAAGGGTAAGCCAAACTAATGAGTATGATGTAATCATACCATTATAAGGATGAGGAATGAACTCATACCTTGTACTGAGAATCATTTAATGATAAATGTTAAGAGTAACGAACATGCCTGAATTCTAAGGATGTGTAATGGCCTTATGAGCCATATGGTTAGATGTTACCTAGTGAGAGGTGACAAGTGTTTTATGGGCCTTATGAGCTATGAGGATGGTTGTTGCCTAGTGAGAGGTAAAAAATGTTTTAAAGATTACACAGGATTGACATAGTTCAATACCTGGAATAATATCACATGATTGATATAGTTCAATACCTGGAATAGATGCATATGATTAGCATAGTCAAATACCTGGAATAACAACTGCACAGGATTGGTTAAATCCCAATACCTGGAATAATGTCACAGGATTGACATAGTTCAATACCTAGAATAATAATAACACATGATTGGTTAAATCCCAATACCTGGAATAATGTCACAGGGTTGACATAGTTCAATACCTGGAATGATAACACAGGATTGGTAATAAACCAATACCTAGAATAATAACACAGGATTGGTTGAATCCCAATACCTAGAATAATGTCATAGGGTTGACATAGTTCAATACCTGGAATGATAACACATGATTGGTAATAACCCAATACCTGGAATAATAACACAGGATTGGTTAAATCCCAATACCTGGAATAATGTCACAGGGTTGACATAGTTCAATACCTAGAATGATAACATAGGATTGGTAATAACCCAATACCTGGAATAATAACAAAGGATTGGTTAAATCCCAATACATGGAATAATGTCACAGGATTGACATAGTTCAATACCTGGAATGATAACACAGGATTGATAATAACCCAATATCTGGAATAATAACACAGGATTGGTAATAACCCAATACCTGGAAGAATAACACAGGATTGGTAATAACCCAATAACTGGAATAGTTGCACAGGATTGACATAGTTCAATACCTGGAATGGTTACACAATATTGACATAGTTCAATACTTGGAATGGTTACACAAGATTGACATAGTTCAATACTTGGAATGGATACACATGAATAATACAAGTCTAATGCTTGTACTAGTTGCACATGATTGGTGTAATCTAATGCCTGAAATATTTACATAGGATTGGTATAGACCAATGCCTGAATAAGACATGATGATGTACACTATCATGTCCAATATAACCAAAAATCTATTTAGCAGATTGGCCAAGGCCAATAAGTTGAATTAAGAATATCTCATGGGTGACATATCAGGATAATGAGTGTCACAAGAGAAGTTTGACATGATGGTATGATATGAAGGATAAATGATACACATGTTCTTCCTATTCCTTATTAAGAGAATAGTTGATCTATTGTTCTATTATAAATAGTTACAATGCTTTAAGATGAGAATGCCTTAAACTGCATATCCTCTGTCCAGTTTTATACATTTAACTACAATAATAATGTTTTGGCGGAGAGTTATATCTCCCGCTGGGACAATTTACAATTATCTCACCCCCGTGAGATCCAATGTTTTTAGGTGGACGTGGACAAGGAGACAGGAAACCTTTAGCAGAGAAGGAACAACAGCAGGATCGAGGACAGTAGTAATATCTCAGGTGGAGATATTTCCTGTCTAGTCTTATAGTTAGAAAGTCATATGTGTCGTCTCTGTACTCTCAGGTCCTCGGAGTCAGTAGTCAGTATTTTATTGAATCGATTTGAGATTTTGGCTTGATGCCTCGAGGTTTTATGTTGTCTGTATATAATGTTGAATAGGACAGCTGATGTTGTAATCCTCGAGAAGAGATAGTACAGGTTGTGTACTTATGGAACAAAATGTAAATATTATACTTTGGATCTTGATGAAAAAGATTTCCTATGTATGGATCTCTTTGCAAAAAGTTTCAATTTTTAGTGATTTTAGTAATCCGCTGCAAATGATTCGCTTCCGCTTAATTAATCTCGTATTTTGTAAGTTGGATGCCACAATATCCACATAATTGTTATATACACCCTTACATCTGAAGTATATTACATACAAAATCTGTAATATGGCTGGGCAACCCACATGCATGTTTACTTTATGGCATCCGGAGCACGATCAGATCCTATTTGATGCCATGAGAAGTCAGTATGACATGGGGAAATGTGTCAATGGATTTTATACTCAAGAGGCTTGAATGGAGACATGTCATGCCATTCAAAACATAATAGGGATGCTTTTCATATCTTTGGACCATTTGAAAACCCTTTGGAAGAACCTAAAGAAAGACTTTATCAGACAAAATTGTTTCCTTTTAGCACATTTATTTCCTACTCATCCCTTAGTGCAATATAAGATCTCCCAGGAGTTGCAGAACACTTAAACAATGTTGAAAACAACAACATTGGAGTTGCAAGAGTAGGTCGTGAGGGCAACGAATGAAGTTGCAAGAATACCCCTTTTTACTGCTTTGTGTATGCTCTATTTTTACTTCCTCCATCAGACCCCTGAGTTTGCTTGTTGTTAAAGCTACATCATAAGCTTGCTACTTTAGGTATGCTCTCTTTTTATCGTAATGTTGGATTTTTATGGCTTCACCAGATGTATGCACCTTAAATATTTATAGTTGAATTATCATATTATTCCTGCACCATTGTGAAATGAACCCTTACCATTGCAATATATTGCATACATAATTTGTGATTATGGTTGGTCAAGGCACGCCATCATATGTTATATGGTGTACAAAGCACGATATGGTCCTCAAAGGTTTGATGAGAAACCAATATGACATGGGGAGATGTGTGAATGGAGTATATACTGCACATGCTTGGATGGAGGCATGGCGTGATTTTTGAAACATAACAGGGGTGCCTTACATATCTCTGAGCGAGGTGCAAATTCGATGGCAGTACCTCAAGAGATAGTTTATTAGAGAAAAACGTTTCCTTTTGGGAGCTTTTGTGCCTCCTCAACCATTGGTCGTGAAACACATCATTCTATGTAATTTTGTGACGACTCGTCTCACTTACCCCCCAAGAGTTACAAAATACCTAAACAATGTTGAAAACAATAATGATGCAACTGTAGTGAAGGCAACGAATGAAGTTACAAGAAATTGTTCACCACCTTAGGGACGTTCATTTTTTCATTTTATATGCATTTAAAAACATACTTGATCTGATGATTACAAACAATAATTGCAAATTATTGTGACTATTAGTGTGTTACTATCAGTATTTATTTATATTTTTTAAAATTATTGTGATCGTTAGTTTGTTGCAAATGAGTATTTTTTATATTTATACGCCAACTTTTATTTTTGTAATGATTATGAACCACTACATGTTGAAGTTTATGTCAAATACACTTCTATTTATTTCAATTTCTCTTAACTGTTTTGCTAGTGTGTGTAACTAATTATCATCCTTACTTTATTATTATCATAATTTGCCCAAACTTGTACTTATTTATTATGTTTAGATGTAGAACTCATTTTCAAAGTCACATTCAAAGTTTGAAAAAATGTTGATATCGCATGCAAAGATAGAGAAATATGTAAAAAAAAAACTCGTGTGCAAGAAGAAGTGTTGTGAGCCTTTCCAGTCTCATTCCCCAAATGCGAGTACAGAAAAAAGCAAAGACGGTGTCACTCACCCAGTTTGTCATCTGCTGCTGTTGTTTGATTGGTCGAAAGATGATGTCAAACAACAAGACAAGGCATCATTGCAGGAAGAGTGTCCCGTGTCATGGGATGAGTACGACGAGGCCCTGAACTGGGTCAAATGGGACGCGCCTATTTAGGATCGACAAAAACCTACCTCCACACCGAAGAATGGACAACATAGTGTCTAGTTGCCATCTTAGTCTGCTGGTGGGTTTCTAGATCTAGGCAACTACCATGACATGTTTCCCAGGGCACGCCGTTCCTTTTTTTGTCTGCTCTCCCTTGGACCATGCCGCATTTGCCAAGTATCTAGACATGATATTATCTTTTTTCATAGTTTAAGTTGTGATGTATGCTATGTCATCTCAATTTGTGTGGAACAATTACTTTTATACGCATTTGAATTAGAATATAAATCTGATATGTTTAGTTTATTTTAGTACAGTTGGTTGAACAAAGTTTCTTGTACATTACATCTAATTACATTTTATTTTATCCATTGTTGCACATGTATCAAACATCTATATTATTTTAAGGTCATTTCTATCACCTACTTTTTTGTTATCAAATATACTGACTCCACTTCTGTCATCTATTTTGTCATCAGATACATTGGTTGATAGTTATTAATCTATGCTACAGATGCTCTCGCACACAATGAATAATTTTTAATGGGATGACGAGTCAGATGCCGCACTCGGCACAATGTTGGGTCATCAGTACTACTTGCAGTGATTGTGTGGTCCACATGTACACCAAGGTTGGCATGATGCCCTTACAGAATTCCATACATTAAATGGGAGGACTGACATAAGCATAGATGTCTTTAAGGCAAGATGGAAAGAGCTAAAAATTATAGATGTAGTTCCATGAACATTCTAGACCAGTCCCCGTACTTACCCACCAATAATACAACAACAACTTGATCAAGTGGGAAGCTCTCAACCATTTATAACAATCAATAATCAGAGAGTCAGACAAACAACATAATATTGTTGGAGTCAATAATGATGCAGAAAACGAGTGCAGGGAATGGATATTAGTGCCTCTTCTTAAACTTTTGTACTAAAGCTTTCATTTTGTAGTCTCCAAATTTAAGTTGTATGTGGGTGCTTGAATATTATGTAACAGAAAAAGTATCTAACGTCATTTGACATTTTATATTTCAAATTGTGATGGTACTTGTGCGTATTTTATGTTGTATTGTGTAATAGAATATTGTTTATTACGACAAATTTAAGTCGTATGTCACCAATTATTTTGTTACTTATCGATTTATACTAAAATGCAAAAGTATACATACATGCAACAAGACATATGACATGAATTCACACAATAGTGATTAAAGTAATATTTACTTTAAATATACATATAAAAGTAATAATACTCAACTCATATTCATAAAAAACCAAAAAATAGAATCAATCATGTATAAAAAAATATATTTATTATAATTAATCTAGTACTGCACAGTCAACACAGTTTTGTGGTCATTATTTTTAAAATTGTTCAGTAAGGACAGGACATGATAGTCAGATCCTGACTAGGTTGCCAAATAGAATCAGATTGGATCTTGACTGGTAGCCAAATAGAATCAGACTGAATCCTGACTCAATCTTGACCAACTGATCAGAATCAGACTGGGTTGCCAAACAGAATCAGACTGGATTCAAACTACCCCAATCCAGATCTACTGACTAACCCTGACTAACCCAGTCCAGACTATAGAATCTCAGTCCCAAACCAAATAGGGTCCAAGACTTCTAGTGTCAAGTATTAATTTGTTGTCGTCGTTCCTCTCCCTCACCCAAGCGTGCACATAAGTCGACAATGGTGTAGTAAAAGCAAATATTTGCAGCACTGGTATCTACTTCAGAAACTCGAGCTATTTGGAAAAAGGTAATTATAATGAAATAAAAAGTAGATAACAAGTTACAACGCTAATCCTTTTGAATGGAAAAATAAATGCTCTGAGATTACTTCATATAACATTGTTATCTTTACATGTAATGTAATCTACTCCATCATCATCTCACCTGGTTAAGCTTGCTGCTTGTGAAGCATAGGTTGCGGGATCGAACCACATCAGACCCCGTTGGGACGCTACAGATAGGGACTAAAAGCCTTTGGCATTTACTATTGGTGTTTCTACTTCCTAATTACCTTGACATGGGTGAAAGTCCCCACTGTCATTTTTTTTATCATCTACCGCTTGGGTTTAATAAAATATTTCTTTAGTTATATGTCATGGTGTCTCAAACTATTTACATATTGCTCAATTTGTTAATCAATCGAATATGAGAGTGACTTAATTATTTCACATGCACTCACTCATATAGTATTTATAGTTGATATGGTTTATGTTGGTGTCTCAGAAGAAATATATTTATAAAAAAATCAAATAGCACACTTTTGTTAAAATATTTACCCAAATTCAACTTATTTCCTAAACTAGCACACGTTCAGCCAAAAGTGCCACTTTGATTGGCATTTTACTAGTGTTGGGACCAAAAATGTCACATTGATTGGTGTTGTTCTGGTGTTGGGACATAAAACACCACTATATTTGGCATTTGACATTTAATCCCACATAGACTGGCGTCTTTGGCTGAGTCTGACAAGTAAATAGACTGGCATTTACATTATGACTGTTTCTAAATAAAAGGGCCAACTCTTGTGGTCTGAGTAATTTGATATACACACCATGTGTTGTGGTGTTTGCTGCATGCTATCCTCTACAACGTAACTTAGTGCCACCAATTAATGATTACATGCAATTGAAGAATTATGTCCAAAAGGTATTAAGCTAAATGGTGAATACAAAATGATCCAACATAGAATAGTCATAGAGAAACATTAGTCTAATTTGTTGGAAAAAAAAGATACACAATTCAATAGTAAATCTAAAACATTTAGAAACAACAAGTAATCTTCAGATGTTGCAACAAACAAGTTCAATCATACAATTAAAACAGAAGAAATATTTGACCAAATTATTACACCATAGTTAACAATAATTATATTATAAAAATATTCAAAAGAATTAATACACGCCATTGTTGACTACCTCAACCTCAGATTCGGTCACCAGATTGTCGCTCTATGCTTAGAGATCCTGAATGGACTCAACCGTACATGTTGAGCTCCACGTGTAGGCCTACTCATAGGAAGTGGTGGTGTGAGAGATCGAGTGGAAGGCGTACTCCAAGATGGTGGAGGTGATTCCAATATAGTTGTGTGGGGGCCTTGCGACCAACTAGATAGAGGTCCATGTGGTGAAAATGAATAGAAAGCCCTATTTTGGTCAAAAACTCGGGATGGACTAAAACCTTGTTGAGACCGTGATAAAGTACAAGGAAATCCAAACTCATCAGATGGTGTCGATGGATAAGAGTAGAACATTCCTCAAAATGAAGAAGGAGTACCAACAAACAATTGTCTTGCAGATGGAGAATCTCCTACTGGGATGGAGTCTATTGTTGTTGTAGAACAACTTGCTGTAGTAGAATGCCTTGGTGGTGTAAAGTGTCCAGTTGTTGTAGAAGCTGCAATAGGAGTGGAACTGATGTCATTGTCGGAGGGTTCATACTCTGATTTGGATGCATGTGGCTAGGCATTATTGAAGCCATACATTATGCACACTATATATGTTGTCATGTGCTCTCATAAAACAAATATTGTGATATTTAGACAAATGTCTAAATAGTAAAAGTCCTTGTAGGATATCCATTTTGAATACAAACCAATTAATTACAAACCAATGAAATTACATTCTACAAATACATACATCATAACGCACATGTCCCAAACTAAAATACACATAACTAACTCAATTCTTCTTTTATTGTCAGATTCATTTTGTTTTCAGTAGCATCTACACTATATTAGATAGACACTTCACCTCACCATGCACTTGAATGGGATGGCGTAATGTTCACTATGAAAAAGAGGAGTGAAGAGTGGAAGTGAAGGAAAGAATGCAAAGAAATCAGTGAAGACTGAAGAGTGGAAGCGGTGGCGACCAAAATATGTGAATCAGGGGAACAAAATGTATTTTTGGGGGTCAAAATGTGGACAAAAGTGCAATTGGGGATGGGGAACAAAATGTGGATGGGGGAAGAAGAAGAAGAAGAAGAGGTGGTGAGTGGAAGAAGAAGAAAGTACATGAAGGGAATGAGGTGGCGGGGAAAGAAGAAAAAGAACTGAAGGAAGGGAATGAGGAGACAGGGGAATAAGAAGAAGAAGGAAGTGAATGAGGTGAGCCAGGGGGTCGGCACTTGGATCCAGTGAATGGGAAGAAGTAGAGGAGGAATGGGGGCCAAGGAAGAAGAAGCTGGTGGGATAGGCAGAGCAAGTGGAGGAGGAAGCAGGTAGAGAACGCAGAGGAGGAAGTAGGTGAACAAGGAAGGATGTGGAGTAGGCAGAGGAGGAAGTGGGTGGAGGAGGGAGATGAGGCAGAGGAGGAAGATGACACAAAAGAAGAAGATGGTGTGGATGAGGCAAAGCGAGAGGAGGAGGGATGATGCAGAGGAGGAAGGACACAAAGAAGGAAGATGAGGCAAAGGAGGAAGACTACGCGAAAGAGGAAGACAAAGCGGAGGAGGCAGAATGGGAGGAGGTAGAATGGATGAAGGGATTATCAATTGCGTCAGCAGAATGATAGTCTCCCTTCGTCTCTAGTAGCTCTAGTGTAGAGACGAACATCCAATCACCTTCAGAACCTCCACGGGCGGCTGTTGGGTGAACGACGAAGAAAATAATGAGTTAGAGACAATCAAACTAGAGAGAATGGAAGAGGAGAACTCAGAAATGGAGAGGGAAATAGAACAAGGGTTTTTTTGGGGGTGATTAATAAAAGAAAAAAAACCAATTAATGTGGTTGTGTTTCATAAAAACTTGTATTTATAACACAGAATAGGGGGATGTATCGGCCGTAGATTTGTAGACAAAGCCCATGAGTTATAGGAAAACATCAAATGAAGTGGTGTCTTACGCCACGCTGTGGCTGGTCACAAAAAATCAATAAACATGCCACACAATGTGGTGATTTCCTACACTGATGTTGTAAAACACTAAATAAGGCGATGTGTTACGTCACATTGCTTGGCTTTTGGAATGGCTTTATCCTTTTATCTAACATTTTCTATTGGTTATTTTGTTTTTACAATTGTAGGATCCACGTCTATCTATTGTAATTGTGAAGCATAATTATCATGGTTTCTGCTATCATCATAGTGTGTGTTTTTGTACCCTTGCAATGAAATCTGAAAATTTTGAAATAATTTAAAAAATTTGACTTAGCTTTGAAAAGCTTAGTTGCAAAGTCTAAAGGCAACATCACCTGATGAAGTGTATGGGTTAGTCAACTTGAGGACATTTAATATGATTGGGAAACTTAATTATCCATGGATTGAGGATGGCGATGGGGTTTGAGCCCAAACGACCAAACAAGTAGCATGATCTTAAATGGGATTTTTAGAAAAGAAACTCTAAAGTTACTATGTATACAAGTTGATAAGATAGGGACATCTCATGGTTTAAGAAAGGCATTGCCTCGTAGTCATGTGATTCCACTCATTTTCGCACATTTCATTCACCACCTTAAGATGATCAAGTAACTTGGATTGTTTCCTCTTGATTACATTTCATAGAATGATATGTGGCATTATAGTTAGTTTTCTTTTGTTGTACTAGTTATAAAAAGAAATTGTGCATATCAATTAGTTGCATAACAAAAATCATGTAGATTGCATATTCAGTGCATCATTCATTCTTTCATCATGTACCTATGATGTTTTCTTCTAAAAATAAAGTGAATGGGTACACATCCATACCTCTCTGAAGAAAAAAAAGGAATTTTTGTTTAATGAATTATGTAGTGAAGCCCAATCATACTCTTCAGTCATGCTAAAATAATAGGGCAAAGAAAGGAAAAAAAATAAAAAGAAAAAAATGTCAAATAAAGATGGAGAAAAGGATGCCTTCAACTCCATTCTGAATTTTGCTTCAAGAGGAGATGAAAACATCTACATGATGTATTATTTTACTCCATTCTCATCAATCAGATGAGACTTTCAGTGCATGCATCATTCCACCAAAAATAGTAGGCATTAGGACATGTATTTCTCACTTCCTTCATATTATAGGTTCATTGTGTTTAATTTTTTTAGCATAAATGATCCATATGTTACTTGTGATTCTTCATAAGACACCTACTTCATTTCACCCAAGTCTCTTTATGGTAGGCCACATATATGATAGATCCCCTAATTCATTCTTATGAGGGGAATTTCTTCTAATTCGTTTGAACCACATGATGCATCAAGCGAGTGACATATTAACTATGATATTAACTACTATATTTATAGTGTTTCAATGATCTAGGGGTGGACTGTTGACACAAGGTCTATATTGACTAAACCCTCATTTTGATGATGACTAACCATTTCACTTATTTGTGTCTAATGCTTCTACTTGAGTGAATTCAGATTAGGTAGGGACACACTCCAAATGCCCTCACTTGCACATCCTAACTTGGAGAAAAGACAAGTTAAAATCAATGCAAGTGTACTTTTGTGGAATATAATGTAAATATATTAGAATCATTTTGCAAATCACTTTTAATGATTGTATGACTTGTAATTAAGCTTAAAAAAACCAGGAGCACTTAAATTGAATATTTAAGCACTCTAAAGACATTTTCTAAAATACATCACAAAGTGCCTATTTGGTCAAGTTTCTCTTGTGAAAAATTCAACCGAGACCCTTGATGCATTTTGAGAATGTCCAAGTTCAACTGAGTTTCCAAAATATAGAACTTGACCGACACCTTGCACTAAGAAATTAGATTTAAGTGATCGACCAATTTTCATCCAGGATAAACTCGACTGATACTTTAAATTTACTTTGTTGCATAGTTGTTACAACCCCACCTCCCGATAACCCCCAATTAAGGGAGACCGAAAGGTCAAAGTCGCACCCATATCTTCCGGATCAAAGGTTCGGCAATTAACCAAGAATAATTGTCAAATTTTAACAGAATATACTGAAAAGTTGTAAGAAAATAAATTTTTTCATACCTTTTTGAAAACTTGGATCTCTAACTTCTAACCAGTTAAGGATTCTACTCTAACTAATCCTCCTTGTATTTTACTTCATGTATTTAACAATATGACGATTTATTGTTTGTCCTTTTGGCTTGTACCTAAAATGTCGACAAACAAAATGTCGGTCAGCCGAAGCTGGTATGTGGGGGAAACAATAATTATGTAAATATGTTAACAATGTAATCATTCAATTAATTATTTAACAACCCAGATTACATTTTAGATATAAATCAGCGATCCAAGAGTACCCTATCCTCTATGTTGTCCCCATTAAACCCCTCATGATCCACCTATAAGTGAACCAATTTCTAGGGTTGAGTCACATGGCACTACTCGTAAGTAGCCCACTCCTTAACTCATGGCAGGCTAATGAGTCTCATGGCACTACACGTAGGTAGCCCAGTTTCTAACTCTCGATAACCTAGACCTTGCTCTAGGATTACCCCTTTTTTCTTAGCCTTTTCAAAGCAATAGAGGTGGACCCGGATCTAGTCAGTTATATACACACATTTATAGTGATAATCATAGTCACTTTATAGTTGCATGAAATAAATAAACATCCAACAGTTATTTTCAAGCAACCGATTAAAACTTCAGGAATCGCCGTGAAACTAGAGAGATTATTCATAAGAGTAACCACATACCTGATTTGATGAATCATACAGATTATTCAACATATACTTCATGTATATACAATCAAGCCAATCAACAGATCCAAGCAAGTAATTCAATCATCACATAATTCCTGAAAAGAATATGTACTCTATTTATTACACACTTTATCAAGAATCTACTTTATTGACTTGGATTCACTTTCTAGGGTTTCTAATCCGAATTAAGGTTTCATTAATATTCATTAGGGTTTCTTAGATCAATTTCTCAAACTTTATCCCTTTTAGGTTAACAAACCCTAAAATACTCTTTTCCATTTATATGAACCTTAATTGCTCAACTATCCATTTTAATAGTCTTCTATACCCAAATTGACTTAGGATCATCACATCCCTATTTATTCATGGATTTGACCAATTAAAAGACGTATTCTCTTAAATTAGGGTTTTCAAGCTCATTAATGCATAATCATGCACGAAACCCTAAATTAAGCCAATTATATAAAAAGATCATCTTTTTAGATCCTGTTTTCACTTTTATTAACAATAGGTTAATATTGGCTTAAATTATCCAATGAGCATCATTAAAGATGATAACTTTATGTACTTTTCAAATTTCAAGCATATCTATGCACAAATCTCTAAATTAAACTAATTACGTGCAAAGTTCATCCTTTTCGATCTTAATGTATCTTTTTAAAATTAACATGTTAATATCAACTCTAATCACCCATTCTATTAATTACATTAATCTTCTCAAAGTAGAGTTTCTTAATCTTTAATTTGTTAAAGTTGCTAACTTACACTACTTTTTAAATTGCAAGAGAAATTTGCTTCTAACTATATTTTTATTAGATTCTTCGCATTTTTCTGAGAAATGTTCATATATAACTTATTTCGAACCGAGTTACCAATAAATAACTACATATTTTATAAGTTAATTGGATTTGAACCAATCACACACTGACACGTCAGCATTTGTTAGGCTCTTACTTGCCACATGGGCGGGTTACTGAAAATATAACTAAATTACGTAGTTGCCCTTACCTGGTCTTCTTTTAACCCAGAGTAAACTAGTAATTTAGCCTGTTGTTTCCTTCCACCTCGCGTCGCCTCCTTCCCTGCAACACAACACTGTGCGGCGATCCAACCGGCCAAGGGCGTCTGCCCTTCCGGCTCGACTCCCTCTTGCTACAGCGGAAAGGGCAGCGAGGGAGAGCCCTAGTGCCTTCCGCCATCATCTTCCTCGACCGTCGTCCTTCTGCTGACCTGCACCATCGGCGAGGCTCCAATCTTTGAAGGCAAAGCAGCGATCGACTGCTTGCGAGGAGTACGCGTAGGATGATGATCTGGCGTCCGAAAACGTAGAACTCCACTACACAGGTAGGGCACAAAACCAACTATCCTGAATGCCCATCCTCCTCTTTGCTCGGCATGCTGTTAGGATGCAAGCTTGCCTATGGTGGCCGCCCGGTCAGCTCCGACAAGTGGGGATCCTTCTTGCTTGACGAGAGTGATACCATCACCACTACTCTAGACATGAAATGTGCCACCCTGACACTCAGCTACCCACCGGTCGTGCTTTCCATCAGCATGCTCGACGCTGGCGACTCAGCCTCGGCATAGGGACAGGACCAGTCTCAGGTCTCATCGGCATAGTGGCGTGGTGCGGCAAGGATTAGGACAACTTCGACAACTGCAGCAGGGGAGACAATAGATGAGGGGTACATGAAGCCCTTGATGATAGAGGAATAACGGTGCCCGTACAGGGACCCGGTTGCTAGGATCTATCGTTGGGCTCCCTCATTGCCACCATGGCATGAAACACATCCTTCTTGGGGACGAGAGGGCTGGCTGTGGTTCCATATATATACACGAATCTCTTGGAGAGCATCTGTTCTCACCCCTTTAGGGTTTGTCTCCGTTAAACCCCTTTCCTTTCTAGAGAGTTCTATTCTTACATGCATGTTGGCTAATCACATGCAGATGGATTAAGTTTCCATATGTTTTAGGAAACAAAAAAAAATAACTTATATATATTCCTTCCTTTTCTTTATTAATAAAACCCATGGTTATTATTTATATGATCCATGAGAAACTACCACTCTCTTATATCTTGGATTTCCTTGGGCCTCAAGGAACCTCAAAGTCTCGAAATCCCATCTTGGGAATATTTCGTTAGCCTTTTCTTTATCTTTTATCCCTTTTTTATTTATTCCTTTATTTCCTTTCATCTTTTCCTATTTTTTAAATTAGAAATTACATATAAACGAAATTTATTCAATTGTGGCCATTAATGCCGCTTTCGAGATATTTCCAAGTATTTCTTATAAATACTTTGCTTAAAACTCATTATCTTGTATATTTTCTAATATTTGGACTTTTCTTCTTTTCTTATTGCACTCTTTACGCAACTTTGGACTCCTTGGAACCCAAGAGGTACAAAATCCCTCTTTATATTTGCCTTCTAGAGGTTTCCACATATTCTTTTATCAAATATTCAATTATTCATTCACTAATTGAATTTTCTTATTATTTGGGCCTAATAGCCAATAAAGCCCACAACAACAAAAATCAAGGCTATTGTAAACCAAATTCATTTATTCAAAACAAATTATATCATTATTTGTTCAATTATCTTTAATATGAGAAATTACATTTCTCACCAACTGATCCCCAAAAATTGGGGTTATAACATCCTTCCCCTCTTATAGGAATTTTGTCCTCAAAATTCTATCAAGCAAACAAACAATTCAGGATAAGACTTTTCCATGTCCATCATTGGCCCCTATGTGGCTTTACCGTACTCATGGAATTTCCAAAAAACCTTTATCATCACATATTCTTTTCTCTGAGTTCTTTCATCCTGGCATCTATAAACTGCACAGGTGACTCAGGCCATTTTAGCCTCCCTTGGGGCTCACTAGGTTCATTGCTCAGCACATGGTTGGGGCACCTCACATTGTGCTCTAAATTGGACACATGGAACACATCCCACATTACTCTATCCTGAGGGGTAGGGTCAAAACCTAACCATCTCCACCCATCCATCTCTAATGGTCCCATGTATCGGGGACTCAACTTTCTTAGCTATAACTTAGAGGGGTCGGATTTTCATGACACATATTCTTCCACAGTGAACTGCATGTCAGTCTACTTTGTATCTGCTCATGACTCTCGTCGTCTCTAGGCTCCTTTCAGCCATTGCACGATCAAAGCAACTTTGTCTACATGCACTGTGGCCCTTTTCTAACCATCACGTGGTCCTTTCACCAACACCACCTTACTGAAGTGGTGACAGACACAACCTCCCTTACAATGCTTCTTTAAATCTCGATAATGGCTATGGTGGTCATCATCACATCTTTCATAGGACAAAAACTCTCTCTAGCTATCACCCAGATCGAGCACATATCCTCTCATCAGACCCTTTATTCTGGATCATACTAACCATAGTTAGGGGTGATAAACTATACTAACATTGAGTTCTTTATGTACCTACTTCCACTTTATGGAAGTGAACCTCTAGGTCAAACTCAAGAACCTTTGAACTCACATCATGGTGTAGTTGAACCATCTCTCTCATGGGTAGTTCAACCAGATTTGTCCCTTGACAGAACTCTTTCTCTCTCATGTCACCTAGGTAAGACGATCTACCATACCCCATATCACATCTCGACCTTCCTTGGTACAGTGGAGACTTACAACATCCATATTGATGAACTCCCTTTCTCTTTCGGGGACTCTTTATCCCTTATATTGATGTACTGGGTAACTGGTGTTCGTCCATCATCCTCAGCTTCCATGGCCATATACCACATGCAACTTTATCTGAAGCATCCAAAGTGCTATTGCCATTTACTATCTTGGTAGAACCACGATGTATGGTGATCTTCAATCATGATTTCTTGTATGTCATGATTCCTCAAGATCGATTCCTCCGAAACCCTAAACCACTCTAGTCGGGGTTTCATCACCTTCTTTTCCAAAGAAGTGCATCTGAGGTTCTTTCATTGCATCAACCCTTAACTTTTCAACGTATCTTGTTACATCTGAGTGTTATCCAAACACCTCTCCTTTTCAAACTTAGGGTTAGCCAAACAACCTCTTCTAGCTTCTAGTCAAACAAGTCAGATGTATCTCAATCAAAGCATCCATTACCACTTCACATCCTTAGGTATTAGGTAACATTGAAGACATACACTTCCATGTATTTCACTTATTGTCTCCCTTAAACTCTCTATCTATCTTCATTAAGAACACTCTCTAATTTCATCATCATGGTGATCAAACTCAACCTGGTATAACTTGTAAGTCTTGCATAGCTCATGATAAAAACATCCTCATAAGGTGACTGCCTTATTCCTCTTTAGTGTTTGCAAACCATCCATGTATCATTCACTTTACCAGGGCAGGTTATCTTCTCTGTCCCCATATCTCGTGGTAACGTTCCAATACCACATCATCTTTTATCCTTGGTGTATGGCATGTGTACTGTCCTATCTCTCACTCCCATAACAAGAGGAAATAAGCATTTGGTTGCAGTCCAAATACAGAGTTCTTCCTGTTCCAAAAGTAGAGATGGTACATCCCACCTTGTCAGTACACCTTTAAATCTCAGTTGAAACGTGCCTCATATGTCACTTCATCACAATCATTTTGATATCAAAGTTACTTCCATGGAAAACTGGTCCCAAACCTACTGAGGTTTATATCCTTAGTCATCTCCTCTAGGTCTATAGGGTACCGACTCTTTTGGGGTCATCCCTCTTCCCTCATGCATCAAGGGAGTGACCTACTCATCTGCCCTTTGGGTCCCATGAGTTCATGAAGGTGATCAATCTCCTAACCCATGGCCCTCAGACAATGATAGTTGTTACCTCCCGACCCTATGGTCATGCACAATTGGGGAATTAGGTAACTCCTACTTTCATCGGTCTTATCCCTACCTGACCCTAGGATAGACTTAGGATTCTCCATTATAGTACATGTTCACTTAGAACCTTACCCAAGTCTTCATCATCTCTCTTTCTGCATTCATGGGCTGGATTTCATCCTTTCATAGGGATCATGGCAACCTACCTACCTTGGTCAAGTCCCATACCGATTACCTCCATGGTACCACATTCATATGCAATTAGAGATGGATATCTATGGGTCTACAGGTTCATTCTCATACCATGCACTTTTCACTTAGCTTCTCAAGATCCTATGAGACCTCTTTAGGTTACCTTAAACCAACAAAACTGATATACACCCTACCAAAGGGGTCCCTCTCCCAGGATGAGAGGAAAACTATCTCTTGACAACAAGGTCATAAAAGCTCTTAGGTCTAGGGTTTACATCCACATGAGCCTACTTAACCCTAGCAAGCTATTAAGGCACAAGCAGATCACCTACTGTACCATGCTAGGTCATACTTGTCCTCTTTCCTCGATGTTGGATCAAGATCATACTTTCCTTTATCATCAACCTAGTTGTGAGGGGTTCATCAAACATACCTTAAACTTAAGGGGCTTCCCTTTTCCTTTATACATGAGGCATACCATGCTCGAAACTATGGCAACTTAATTCTCATCATGAGCATTAGGTATACCACTTCCCTTCTTAGGTCAGGAACCCTAGGTTCACTTCTTGATGACCAACTACATGCTCATCCTATTAACCACGAACCAAACGTATACAGGGTATGACATGCACTTCCTGTCATCCTACTACTCGAGCAGCACATCAGGGTTGAGTCCTCCCCAAGGACAACCAACAAGGCACAAGGCCTCGCAACCTGTTACTAAACCTCTTTCGGTCCACAGGCACATAGGTACC
The DNA here is from genome assembly GCA_963693085.1 of Alisma plantago-aquatica. Lineage (NCBI taxonomy): Eukaryota > Viridiplantae > Streptophyta > Magnoliopsida > Alismatales > Alismataceae > Alisma > Alisma plantago-aquatica. The sequence continues at coordinate 1,089,392,257 of OY856413.1, forward strand.
AAGAGCATCATCCTCTCTCTAGGGTTTGGTTCCTATAAAGGCAACCAAGATATCAACAACCTTAACAGATCATGCATGAGGTAACCTCTATCATCCACTTAGGTCGCATCATCCTCAACTCCCCACTGTTCCTCATATCACGGGGTCTAGGTTTACGACCTTCTTGCTTGTGTCCCACTCTCTCTCTAACCCCACAACCAACCTCACCATTAGAGGTCCTCTCTTCATGAAGGATCAACCTCAAACGCATCCTCTACATGGGTGAAGCCTAGGCTCAAACTTATGTATGCTCAAGGTTATCCTAGTTCTTTATGCTTATCTCATAAGCTATTCATCATACTTACTGGTCAGGGTTTCAGCCTCCTGCTCGTAATACTGATGTACTATGGGTGTCGACTATGCCATGCTGATATAAGCTCATGGGATTTTCCCGGGTTCTTCACCAACCTCCTCATTGAAGGAGCGATCTTGCACTCTAACATGTACGACCCTTTTCAAGGTTAGGTCATCCAAGGTTCATGGCTCATATAACATCCAAAGGCATATCCACACGCATGGTCCATCAAGACACCTAACTCTTTGTGTCATCTCTCTCTCTAACCTTCACTTAGGGTTAGGGTTAACATCATCCTTTAGAGGATGTGCCAGGTCTCTACTTGTAATGGAGATCTCTATCTCTAAGACTAACTCTCTCTATCTATCCTCCTTACAAGAAGGTCTAGCCACAAGTCTCTTCTGAGGTCATGACAACTTATGTCATACGACCTAAGCATGTATCTATTCTTTAATTTGCGCTTAATCTATTAATCTTATGTCCATGAAATCTTATTTACACGCTTTTCATTAATTTGGTGGAGGATTCCTTAAACCTTATTAACCTTACCCATACCTCAAGAGGGTGAGGAGAAGAGAGAAAACCCTAATCCTTAAGGTACTTAAGAGAATTTGAGTTGAGAAGGGATGAATATGATGAGAAAGTCCTAAAGGTATCTTATTTCGATTCATACCCTAAGACTTTGGCCAGGCAGTCACACAGATCCGGGAGTCCTCGTATTCCAACTAGCGGTGCGGAGGAAAATATTGCCAGCCCCCGATCGTGATCCTTTTCTAGACACCTTTGTCTTTCGGGTAATCCTCTAATAACTCCCTTGGGTTCTATGGAGTTTGTAAAATTTAATAATTATTAATGGTTAAATGAGGAACCTAAGCTCTGATACCAATGTTACAATCCCACCTCCCGATAACCTCCAATTAAGGGAGACTGAGAGGTCGAAGTCGCACCCATATCTTCCAGATTAAAGGTTCGGCAATTAACCAAGAGTAATTTTCAAATTTTAACAGACTATACTGAAAAGCTGTAAGAAAATAATTTTTTGCATACCTTTTTGAAAACTTGGATCTCTAACTTCTATCCACTTAAGGATTCTACTCTAACTAATCCTCCTTGTATTTTACTTCATGTATTTAACAATATGACGATTTACTGTTTGTCCTTTTGGCTTGTACCTAAAACGCCGACAAACAAAACGTCGGTCAGCCAAAGCTGGTATGTGGGGGAAACAATAATTATGTAAATACGTTAACAATGTAATCATTCAATTAATCATTTAACAACCCAGATTACATTTTAGATATAACTCCGCGATCTAAGAGTACCCTATCCTCTATGTTGTCCCCATTAAACCCCTCATGATCCACCTATAAATGAACCAATATCTAGGGTTGAGTCACATGACACTACTCGTAAGTAGCCCACTCCTTAACTCATGGCAGGCTAATGAGTCTCATGACACTACACGTAAGTAGCCCAGTTTCTAACTCTCGGTAACCTAGACCTTGCTCTAGGATTACCCCTTTTTTCTTAGCCTTTTCAAAGCAATAGAGGTGGACCCGGATCTAGTCAGTTATATACACACATTTATAGTGATAATCATAGTCACTTTATAGTTGCATGAAATAAATAAACATCCAACAGTTATTTTCAAGCAACCGATTAAAACTTCGGGAATCGCCGTGAAACTAGAGTGATTATTCATAAGAGTAACCACATACCTGATTTGATGAGTCATGTAGATTATTCAACATATACTTCATGTATATACAATCAAGCCAATCAACAGATCCAAGCAAGTAATTCAATCATCACATAATTCCTGAAAAGAATATGTACTCTATTTATTACACACTTGATCAAGAATCTACTTTATTGACTTGGATTCACTTTCTAGGGTTTCTAATCAGAATTAAGGTTTCATTAATATTCATTAGGGTTTCTTAGATCAATTTCTCAAACTTTATCCCTTTTAGGTTAACAAACCCTAAAATACTCTTTTCCATTTATATGAACCTTAATTGCTCAACTATCCATTTTAATAGTCTTCTATACCCAAATTGACTTAGGATCATCACATCCCTATTTATTCATGGATTTGACCAATTAAAAGACGTATTCTCTTAAATTAGGATTTTCAAGCTCATTAATGCATAATCATGCACGAAACCCTAAATTAAGCCAATTATATAAAAAGATCATCTTTTTAGATCATGTTTTCACTTTTATTAACAATAGGTTAATATTGTCTTAAATTATCCAATCAGCATCATTAAAGATGATAACTTTATGTACTTTTCAAATTTCAAGCATATCTATGCACATAATCTCTAAATTAAACTAATTGCATGCAAAGTTCATCCTTTTCGATCTTAATGTATCTTTTTAAAATTAACAGGTTAATATCAACTCTAATCACCCATTCTATTAATTACATTAATCTTCTCAAAGCAGAGTTTCTTAATCTTTAATTTGTTAAAGTTGCTAACTTACACTACTTTTTGAATTGCAAGAGGAATTTGCTTCTAACTATATTTTAATTAGATTCCTCGCATTTTTCTGAGAAATTTTCATATATAACTTATTTCGAACCGAGTTACAATAAATAACTACATATTTTATAAGTTAATTGGATTTGAACCAATCACACACTGACACATTAGCATTTGTTAGGCTCTTACTTGCCACGCGGGCGGGTTACTGAAAATATAACTAAATTACGTAGTTGCCCTTACCTGGTCTTCTTTGAACCCGAGGTAAACTAGTAATTTAGCCTGTTGTTTCCTTCCACCTCACATCGCCTCTTTCCATGCGACACAACACTGTGCGGAGATCCTACCGGCCAAGGGCGTCTGCCCTTCCGGCTCGACTCCCTCTTCCTCCGGCAGAAAGGGCAGCGAGGGAGAGCCCTAGTGCCTTCCGCCATCATCTACCTCGACCGTCGTCCTTCTGCTGACCTGCACCATCGGCGAGGCTCCAATCTGTCAAGGCAAAGCAGCGATTGGCTGCTTGCGAGGAGTACGCGTAGGATGACAATCTGGCGTCTGAAAATGTAGAACTCCACTACGCAGGTAGGGCACAAAACCAACTATCCTGAACGCCCATCCTCCTCTTTGCTCGGCATGCTGTTAGGACGTAGACTTGCCTATGGTGGCCGCCCGGTCAGCTCCGACGAGTGGGGATCCTTCTTGCTTGACGAGAGTGATACCATCACCACTACTCTAGACATGAAACGTGCCACCCTGACACTCAGCTACCCACCGGTCGTGCTTTCCATCAGCATGCTCGACACTGGCGACTCAGCCTTGGCATAGGGACAGGACCAGTCTCAGGTCTCATCGGCATAGTGGCGTGGTGCGACAAGGATTAGGACAACTTTGACAACTGCAGCAGGGGAGACAATAGATGAGGGGTACATGAAGCCCTTGATGATCGAGGAAGAACGGTGCCCGTACATGAACCCGGTTGCTAGGATCTATCGTTGGGCTCCCTCATTGCCACCACGACATGAAACACATCCTTCTTGGGGACGAGAGGGCTGCCTGTAGTTCCATATATATACACAAATCTCTTGGAGAGCATCTGTTCTCACCCCTTTAGGGTTTGTCTCCGTTAAACCCCTTTCCTTTCTAGAGAGTTCTATTCTTACATGCATGTTGGCTAATCACAGGCAGATGGATTAAGTTTCCATATGTTTTAGGAAACCAAAAAAAAAGAACGTATATATATTCCTTCCTTTTCTTTATTAATAAAACCCATGGTTATTAGTTATATGATCTGTGAGAAACTACCACTCTCTTATATATTGGATTTCCTTGGACCTCAAGGAACCTCAAAGTCTCGAAATCCCATCTTGAGAATATTTTGTTAGCCTTTTCTTTTTCTTTTATCCCTTTTTTTATTTATTCCTTTATTTCCTTTCATCTTTTCCTATTTTTTATTAGAAATTACATATAAACATAATTTATTCAATTGTGGCCATTAATGCCGCTTTCGAGATATTTCCAAGTATTTCTTATAAATACTTTGCTTAAAACTCATTATCTTGTATATTTTCTAATATTTGGACTTTTCTTCTTTTCTTATTGCACTCTTTACGCAACTTTGGACTCCTTGGAACCCAAGGAACCCAAGAGATACGAAATCCCTCTTTGGATTTGCCTTCTAGAGGTTTCCACATATTCTTTTATCAAATATTCAATTATTCATTCACTAATTGAATTTTCTTGTTATTTGGGCCTAATAGCCAATAAAGCCCACAACAAAAAAATCAAGGCTATTATAAACCAAATTCATTTATTCAAAACAAATTATATCATTATTTGTTCAATTATCTTTAATATGAGAAATTACATTTCTCACCAACTGATCCCCAAAAATTGGGGTTATAACAATAGTGCAATTAGTCGAGTTTTCCAAAAGTAAAGTCGACCAATTGCATTGTACGTAACATGTAGAAAAAGTATTTCTAGCAATTGGAGTGGTGCAAAACTCGAAAAAATTTTCGTTGCAACACTCCAAATGGCTAATATTCATCCTTACGCGTTTCTACTGGCTAGGAGGCATCCCCAACTATAAATAGGAGACCTTGAGCTTCATCCCATCATTATACAAGCACTATGAAGGTCCCTATTATAGTTGAGTGCCTTCAAGAACCTTCTTCCACTCCCTAAGCTTAATCACTTGCTACATCCATTAGAGTGAGTTGGATATTTTTAAGAAGCTAGTCCTACATGTATGTCTTGTTAGGCTCTCACTTCCTCCACCTCCCAATCTCTCATTTCTACCATGAAGATGAAGATGAAGATTCTCTCTCTTGGCTAAGAGGGATGAAGAAGAAGAAGGGAAGGTATCCCTTGGTGAAAGCTTCTCCTTGGAAAAGGTGAAGTCAAAGGCGGAAGATTCAAGAAGAGTGGGTAATTCGTCAAAGGTGGAAGACTTGTGCAAGAGTGGGTAAGTCCTTGGTGAATGCGGAAGACTCCGTACAAAGTGGATAAGTCCTTGGTGAGGTTGAAGACTCAGTCTTAGATAGGTAAGTCATTTGGTAGGTTGTTGGCTCCCTTCTCCTTAAAGGGAAGGCTGGGTATCCTTGACCCGAAAAAGGAAGGTCATGTATTGTATGTTATAATGGAATATAAGTATGCAATGGTTGCCAAATCCTAGAGCTTGAACTCTCTAGGAAGTGAACTGACTTTCTCCTAGTTTGTAGATTGGAACCACTCTACATAGCTTGAGTTCTTGTGCTTATTCAATCTCTCTCTCCCTTGCTATGTATGTTTTAGTTGCACTCAATGTTCATACTTGCCATATTATCTTTGAAATATCTTGAAGGTCTAATGAATTTTATTTAAGTGCATTTAGCTCTATTCACCCCCCCTCTAGAGCCCATCCAAGATCCAGAAAATGGTATCATAGAGGGTCTTATCCAATCATACTTCCACAAGTAGGATAAGATGGGTGATTATCAAGGAGGGAGATACCTCATCAACATTCTAATCTTTGGTGGGAGCAAATTCCTCTATTGGAAGACAAGGATCCAATAATACATCCAAGGATCAAGTCTTGAGCTATGGAGAATGGTGAACCTTCCATACAAGCTACCAGAGACAAAGATAGAATAATGGAATGAACATACTTTGAAGAAAGAAAATTTGAATGAAAGAGGCATCAACATTCTCTATGCCTCAATGTCCCCCACTGAGTTCAACCAAATTTCCTCTTATGAGATAGCCTATGAGATATGGAGAAAGATACGTGTCACTTATAAAGGGACAAAGCAAGTGAAGGAAAGCAAAGTCTACATGCTCAAAGGCCTCCTTGAAAACTTCAAGATGGGAAAGGAGGAGAGCATAGTCGAGATGTACTCAAGGCTCAACGCCATTGTTAATAGTCTTTCCATTCTAGGTCATCCTATGTATAGAGGAGAGATCAACTCAAACATCCTTATAACTCTCCCCAAGAGGTGGGAATCCTAGGTGACCTCCATTGAAGAAACAAAGTCTCTTAGTGATATCCCTATTGAAGAGCTCATAGGAAATATACAAGCCCATGAAGTCAAACTTGACAAGCAGGATGAAGAAGAATGAGGAGAAGAGAAGGAGCTAAAAAGAATGAAGAAGTCTGAAATCAAAGCACAAATTGAGGCTATTGTTGGTCAAGCTTCTCCATCCTCTCAAGTTGAAGAAGGGGCCATGTACTCGAAGGGTACACTCTATAAAGGCAAGCCATCCTCTTTCACCTGATGCTTTAAATGTGGAAGGAAGGGTCACTTCAAGGAATATTGTCCACAAGGAAAAAAGAATCATCATCACAAGAGAAGAGAAGAGAAAAGAAGTACAAGAAGAAGGAGAAATGACACAAAAGCTCAAGTGACTCCTCCAACTCAAGCTCTAGTGACTCCTCCAACTCAAACTCAAGTGAATAATCAAGTGGAGGATCTAGATCAAGCTCTAGTAAAGGTGGAGAATGCCGCTTTGCTCTAATGTCCTCAACAAGTGAAGACTCAAATGAGGTAGATCTAAAATATGCAGATAAATAATCTTTAATTACTATTATTCATGGTACATGTACCTTTCTTAAATCTTCTAAAAAGAAAAAGAAAAATCTTACTAGAATTGCTAATAATTTGCATGTAGAAAAGGATGATCTTGAACATGCTAATATATGCTTACTTAATGAAAACAATGTTATCATAGTCAAGTAGATTCTCTTAAACTTGAAAATGCTAATTTGCTTAATAAGATTAGATTCCTAGAAGCTCAACCTTTTATGCCTAGTGCTAATGAAGAGCATAGAAAAGTTGTGAATTCTCTCATGCTTGATATTGATGTTCTTAAAACTAAAAATGAGGACAAATATTTTGTTTTGCAAGGATTAGAATATGAAAATACTGTTTATCTTTCTAAGATTGCTTTGCTTGAAAAAGAAAATGCTTCCTTGCTTGCTAAAATCAATGTTCTTGAATCTTGTTCTAGTGCTATAAGTAAGAGAATAATGTTGCTGCTCTTCATATTCATAAATATTGTTATATGACCAAAGCTCTTTGCTTAGAAACTGATCTTTTGCATGCTAGATATAATATCAATCAATTGTCTTCTACTATTACTTCTCTTGTGCATGATAATCATAGTTTGAGATATTCTATGCAAAGATTCTAATATGATAAAAGGAATCTTAATCAAATCCTAGATCATACTACCGAACAAATGGGTAGAGATGATTTTGGATTGATAGTAGCCAAAGGAACAACAAATATAAAGGACCTTCAATTTTCAATGAAGAATCTTCTATTACCAAGGCTAAAAGATCATGCAATCATTTCAATGAAATTGGTCATTATTCCACATATTGTCCTTTTAGGAAAGAACCTAAGAGCAATAGGAGTTGGGTTGCTAAGCTAACCCCTCTGGACCCAAAAATATGATTGGGGACCATTTCATCTTTCTTCTTATAGGTCAAGTGCAATTGGATTGACATGAACTATTAATTTGTGAATTGGTTTCTCAATCCACATAAAATAAGAAAGGTGGCATGTGTATCAGGTGGAAATACATGGAAAAGAAATGGTAATAACAAAAGGTAATGATATTCTTGCTCATACCCAATCATATCTTGTTCTTGGCAAGCTTGTATGCATTTTAGATATGGTTTTTGAGTCAAATTTGTTATATTGTGATTCTCATCACCTTCTTGCTCAAAAGTTGCTCTTGATGCTTTCATAGTGCATTACTAACTTTCTTACACATGTTTGGATATGGTTATATTTTTATCTAACCTCTAGGTATGTTTTTCTTCTTCTGAAAAATATATGTTTTTGACAACAATTGTTGTCAGCCGAGTTTGTCCTGATAGAAACTCGACTGACAAGCACCAACAGGTGTTGCCAACAACTGTCATCTGTCAAGAAGTTCAACCCATAGACTCCACCAACAACACTCTACACTGAATATACATATGACTTTGTGGAAGAAAATATCCCTTTCAACTAGATTTTCTCAACAACAAACCTTATTCTATGACACTCACTTTGGTACCTTTATACATGCATATTGCCATGCTTTAAATTTTCAGTCTTGCATACAACTTTATCTCTCTAATTTCTTCCTTTTTGATATCTCTATATCATACAATAACTTGTCTTGGGTTGTTATGCAGATTTTGATGATGATCTCTTTGGATCTGTTGGTTGTGTCTTAAATTGCTTTTGTTGCGCCCTAACTTGCTACATCTATGCAATAAGATATTTTTGATGTAACCTAAGGTTCTTATTGGTAATCAACTTTTCATAATCATGCATATTTGCTAGTTAGTTATATCCTTTATAGCTTCTTAAACTACATATCTTTTTGTTTGGATATATGTCTACATCTTCTCATAGCTTGCTCTTTATCGTGTGCATCTTTTGCTATGATCTAGATCGTACTAGTGGTCCTAACTTGTGATATCATCTACTAGTAGTTCATATGCATGTAGTTCTAGCCTTGTCATTTATTGATCAAGTGGTATTTAACTATATGCTATACTTGTATCTTGTTTCATACTTGCTCAAGCTTGTTCCTTGAATTACATATCTATTATCTTGAGTTACTTGCACGCATAGACTTACCTTGGTTGTTTGCTAGAACTGCATCCAGAGTTGTTTCTAATGCATGTCTTGATTTGCTTTATATATATTTCTTGGACAAGTTCTTAACTTTTGCTCTTCTACTCTACTTTCTAATATTTGGTATCTCCTTATTCTAACATGTTTTGTTTTAGTCCTTCAAACCAATGTTTTTAGAACTAGACCGGTGGTCGAACTGGTATTGACTCAGACCGAAATGAGCCGGGTTGAACCGGAGTGGTCAAACCAGTTGGATGGGAAATGATGTCATCATGACATAAGCAAAACTCTGGACTGGAAAAGACCGAACCGATCACCATTATGTAAGGTAAATAGCGGTCGGGCCGGTTAGACCGATTGAACCGAGAACACACCCACACACACATGTATGTATGTGTGTATATATATATGCATGCATGTATGTATGTGTGTGTGTGTATATATATATATATATATATATATATGCATGTATGTATGTATTTGACTAAGAACACGAATTTCCATTTTTTATAATGTAGGGGCATCACCTCCAAAATTTTCCCACCACACAGCTATAATAAAAAACTTATGTAAGTAGACAATCCAATGAAAGCAGTTAGATGCAATAAAAAATAACATAAAATTCAATCTCTTACCAAGAAGAATCTTGTTTCTGTTTCTTATAGTAGTTGTCGACCAAATTCACCTGTGGTCGAACCGGTTGGACCGAAAATGATGTCATCATGACATAAGCAAAACTCTGGACCAAAAAAGACCGAACCGGTCACCATTATGTAAGGCAAATAGCAGTTGGACCGGTTAGACCGATTGAACTGGGAACACACACACACACACACACACACACACACACACACACACACACACATATATATATATATATATATATATATATATATATATATATATATATATATATATATATATATATATATATATATATATATATGGGGGGGTTATTTAATACCCACGTGGGTAGCTACCCGCACACCCTTACTGATATTTTTTTTTCACAATTGTAAAGGATCATTTTATCTAGCTCCCCAAAAAATTTCATCCAAAAATAATATTATTTGCCCCCCCCCCTAAAATAAAGAAACCCGTCCATATATTTACTGACTGTATATTTTCTGTGCAGTTATTTTTTTAGTCTTAGAGTTACTCTTGTGTACCACCACATGGTTACTCTGTTGATCTCAGAGTCACTCTTGTGTACCATATAGTTACTCTTTTGGATGGATGGGTAGCGAAAAATCAGGCTACCCACGAGGGTATTAAAGATGAGGCCATATATATATATATGAGATTAAGAGAGAAAGATTCCCCCCCCTCTCCCATAACCCGTGGCGGAGGTCGGATGCCTGGGAGGGTGATAAATCAAGAGATGCTTCTCTGTGTGGTTTCGAACCCGGGTCCCTTCATTGGGGACCAGCGGAATTCGCCAACCGGGCTATTCCCTTGCCGGCCCATATATATATATGTATGCATGCATGTATGTATGTATGTGTGTGTATATATATATATAATACTTGGATACACAATTTTATTTTAAATTTATATTTATAATGTATCCAAAAATATTACTTTAAATTCACCCTATTCACTCATTAATGAGAATAACAAGCCTCATTATCAACTTGTAGCGCACTTTCTACAAAAATGAATTCACACAATATGTAATGGTAAATGTAAACAAGATGCATACAATGCACATGACCATTGACCTGCAATGATAAAAAATAATTGGGTGTACTATGTGGCATGTTATTTACATGTAGACCAACGTACTATAAGAAATATAAGGACAAGGTATATAAAGTGTGTTGATAATAAAAATAGTTCTTAAACTTGTCGTACATGAATGATGTAAATAAATTTTATCCAATCCACAAAAGTTCCATCATCTCATGATAAACAAAAAATAAAAACATGAACTTTTTAGACCATGATCATCTCACATCGTACCTACAAAATTTAAAAGCAAGATAAGAAACAAATTTAATTGTAAGTTATCATAAATATTATGATTAAACAAATAAAATTATCTTAATTTGTCAAATCCTCAACCAAAGGTTGCAGTTCCTCATCCAACCAAGCATTTTGATCATCTTCACTAATAATAGGCTCCTTGACCATATCCTTAAATAAATTCATTGCTTCCAAACTTATGGGGTCAACATCTTTTACTCTTAGGGTATTTTTCCTACATCATCAGTATATTATGATTACAAATAAAATAAATTTAAAAATTTAATATGCCTTACTACAAGCACAACTAACCTTAATTTCAGATTGTATTGTACGTATACAAGTTTGCTTTATCTTTTATGTTCCAGTCTATTTCTTTTGGAGGTGTCGATTCTTTCGAACACACTCCAATTTCTCTCACAACCACATGCACTTATGGTTTGACTAAGAACACGAATTACCATTTTTTATAATGCAGGGGCATCACCTCCAAAATTTTCCCACCACACAACTATAATAAAAAACTGATGTAAGTAGATAATCCAATGAAAGCAGTTAGATGTAATAAAAATAACATAAAATTCAATATCTTACCAAGAAGAATCTTGTTTCTGTTTCTTATAGTAGTTTGTTGACCAAATTCACCCGAGGCATTCCTATAAAGCCTACATTCCTGTGTTATTTGGTCAATCAAATTCACATTGTCGTAGTACATTTTATCTACATCATCTAAGAATTTACTCCAAATTTTATTTGAATGGCAATATTCCTGATCCTTATAGAAGTATTGTGGATTCAAGAAAAGACCAACAACATGAAGAGGTAGTGTGATTCTTTCATCCCATTTCTCATCAATCAGATCAATATATGGAGAATATAATAGCTCATTCCCATTAAAAGTAGATTTGATGGATTCTCTTGCCCTTCTCATGCCTTCACGAAAATATCCCATGGCGGGTTTTTCATCACTATCAGCCAGGCATAGCATTCACACAAGGGGCTCATAAACTTTAACAACTAACTCACATGCATTCCAAAATGATGTGCTCATTATAATCTCTTTCACTTCAACAACCACATTAGTTCTAGACAACTTGTGATCCACCCAATCTCTACTCGTCACCATAGATAGTAATTCATCTCTTTTACCAGTCAAACTTTGAATCGCCAAAAAATTAGTAGAAAATCTAGTATTTTCTGGCCTCAGTAGGTCACATTTATAAAAATTTCTCATTAGAAGCAACACATGTGTGTGGTTATACAAACATTTCAATTTTTTTTTTCTTCAACACTTTTTTTGACATCAAGTAATTTCTCAAATTTCTCAAGGATCAAATCTAAGCTATGGGCAGCACATGTAGTCCAGAAAATATGTTTAAATTGTCGAGAAATCATCTTTCTAGATTTCTCATAGTTAGAAGCATTATCTGATATGAGTTGAACAACATTTTTTGAACCTACAAATTCAATAACTTCTTTGAACAATTCAAATAACATCTCTGCTGTTTTAGAATGTTCACTAGCATCCACAGATTTTAGAAAGACTAAACCTTGAGGATAATATATAAGAAAATTTATCAAAGTTCTACACCTTCCATCTGTCCAACTGTCTTCCATAACTATGTAACCAGTAGTCTCCCAGTGACGTCTATAAGACTCTACAAAAATTTTAACCTCATCGTCATTTGCATCTAACAGAGAAGTGCAGACAGAATGATAAGATGGTGATTTATATCCAAATCCAATTGAAGTAATAGCATCAATCATCTTCTGAAAATAAGGCAAATTAATAGCATTAAATGGAACACATGCCTCATACAACCATCTAGCGACTGCAAAATCTGCACCAACTACTTTCTTTGAATCTACCAAAACACTACATAGAGTTGGCTGAGAATTAGGTGGGAAAAAATCAGATAAATTTCTATCCAGAGTTTCTTTATTTGCAGAATGTCTAATGCTTACACTAGAAATAACGTGTTCACTTTGTGAGCTTGATACATTGTTACATTTTGTCCCCTTTTCTTCATTAAATGAATTTATATCCTTCAACATTTGGTATTCAACACGAGGAGACGCCTTCTTACATGGAGCAGTTTGTCCCCTTATTTTTGCTAAATGTTTCTTCATCCTATGAAACCCCTCTCCACCATTGATCTTTGAACAAAAATTACATTTTGATTTCTTTGTGGATGGTTCTATAGTACAATACTCCCAAGCCGGATCAGACTTTTGACGAACTGATTGAGTGTAATTTTTCTCAGCTTGATTAGGATTTGTATTTGTATCATGAATACGAGAATCAACATTCTCAACATTAACTGAATCATTAGGTCCAATATTAGCATCCATCTGCACAATCAAGCAAAAATAAACATATATAAAGTGACTCTAACATGCTTAGAATGAATTATATGGACATTTTGTTCGGCTAGATGTAAGACTACATACTTAGATGCAAGACAACAAGCAAGTATCCAATAAAATCTATTTTTTAAATAAGCCATAACTTTTCAGTAGCAGAATTAAAAATAATAAGATGATGAGATACATTTTGGTCGCTACGAAACATACATTATTTGTATATATAAACATTATGTTGTTGTTCATCATTGTAATGGACTGTCAGTAAATTAATAAGGTAGTAGAATACTCACCTCAATATGCCACAATAATCAAGAATCCAAGACAACTATGCAAAATCTTTCTGATGGCCAACTACCGATAGATTGAATGATATCAGTGCAACAAAACCCAATAGAAAATGAAGACTAGAATCAAATAGCAATAGTATCGGAGAATTTCCTCGATGTCATACAAACAATCACTGTCTGTCTAATACAAGATGATGACCAACGACCACTACTTAGCCCAGTAGGAGAAGACAATGGAGGCAATGGACGTATCACACATGGTACTCAGCCTAGCTTGTATACGCCGTGCATCTTTCCATTGCAAAGATGAACAATATAACAACCACATTGTAGGGTTATGTTTATGGCTGCTGGAGTTAATTCTCGATACTCGAACAGTCAGATTGTGTGCATCTTTAATAGGATTTTCTAAAAACTTTAGTTTAAGCCCCCGGTCTGATCCGGTTTGAGCCGGTCCATCGATTTGACCAGTTCATTCAGTCAACAAGTTGCACTCGATTTTTTCAACTTCCATACCACTTGGGCGCCGGTTCACCGGTCGGACCGGGTCCGGTCTGGTTCTGAAAACACTACTTCAAACCCCCACTTTTTGAAATGACAAAGGGGGAGAAGGCATGTCTTATGTAAGATGAGGAGAAGGCACGTGAATAGAGAAAGCATATATTATGTTGAGGGGAGAAGACATATAAGTACACCATATATGAGCAGAAGACATAGTTTCAATAAATGTTGTGAAAGCTAACCATGTAGGAGAAATAACATCAGTTGAGGGAGAGTATGAGAATTGCATGAGCATTAATTGAGGAGGAGTATATGAACTCAATTCTATTGAAACTCCCAAGATTCTCCAAAGGTATGATTTTACTTAAAAACTTTCAATACATTTATGGACCTCAGCTGGAGAGTTGACCCTCGGATCGCTGAAGAACCTCCTCGCTCCTCTGGATACGACAAGCCAATCAATTTGTTGACTCCTTCCTTCCACCATCGTGGCGGCAAGGTTCTTCATCCGGTGAAGGTTCCTTTGAGCAAGGGTCGAAGAACAGGACAAATTCTCCAATTGACAGCACCAAACGACTCGTCGGCACCTCTCGAACACTCATGGTAGGTTTGCAGGATTACTGGTGTCGTGGGGTGCCCTCTCCTTATATAGGCAGGGTTGGAGAGAGATCCCCGATTGGGGAAAACTCTGTTTCACCTCAAGAGTCCCCCAAAGTCAGGTTCATTCAGTTCAGGAAGGTCTCCCGGATTCGATGGTTGTTTTTCCCGATTCTCTTGCACATCCAAGATTGAGAAAAGGCCGGAGATATCCAAGCCTGTGTCCTGCTCAGTCTGGAGTCCCGATGCTACTCCAACACCGTTGGATCCTAAGATCCACGATCTGGATCATGAGATCTAGGGCTCAGATCACCCGCACATCAGATAAACCCAAAACTTAATCCTAAACGCAACGTGACATTCAATGCATTATCGAGATTATCATTTCACTTTTGGATAAATTCAAAAATCCACAACTCCTTAATCGAGTACCCTTTTTCAACCAAATTTTAAGGGAATCTTTATCTTGCCTTAATCTAGTGTACCTAATTTGAGTCCCAAATTCCAAAGGAAAAGAGCATTATCCTCATGTGCAATTTATCCTTTAATACAACTTATTTAATTGATATTTTCTCTTTCCTCTCCTATAATCTTTACAACTTGGACTCCTTAGAACCCAAAAAATTTCAAAGATACAAAATCCATCTTTGAAGGATAATTCCTAGCCTTCTAGACGCTTCTACATCTTTCTTTTCTCCTTATATTAGTTATTCCTTTATCAATTAAATTTCTTTTCCTTTTATTTCCTTTTTTCTTATTATTGGGCCAAGTAGCCAACAAGGCCCATGAAATCAAACATACAATGCAATTTAGAAAATGAATCCACTCATTTTAATCAAATTAAATAATTACATGTTCATATATCTTTAAAAAGGAGAAATTACATTTCAATCTAGAAATAGGAAAAATGAGGTTATAACATGTACCTTTACACTGATGCGAGTATCATATGGCCTGATTTCTGTGAGTATGTGAGTCTTTTTGTGCAGTGCCGCTACATGTACCTGGAGAACTCACAGACTACCTCATTCTCATGCTTTAGAGACTTATACAGAACGATATTTGTATTTGTCGGATTGATTTGATTCGTCTCAAGTAACAGAGCTATCTGCGAGGTGCAATCGAGTATTTAAGCACACGACGTTAATAATGTGACTCTCTAGGCACCCAATGTGATATACTCTTGGTTGATGAAGCCAAGCTGCTGTTTTAGCCACCCCGGGCCTTTACGTGTTTCATTTAGATTAATACATTCAAGCTTCACTTACCTGGTGCCGTCGTTGTACCCAGCCAATTTAGTTCGTAGGACGGAGAGACAACCGATCCAAACAAAGTCTTTCGTCATGCATTCATATGTATGCGAGCTAACTTATTTCGTTTTGATGCCAAGATAAGTGATTATACTTGATTTATTAATGGAGTTACAGAGTTTGATAGAAATGAAAAGTAAATTACTAACGAATGATATATTTGTAATTTTTAAAACGTTGTGTTAGATTTGTGAAGAATAAAAAATGTCATGTGTTTATATGAACTTCGCCCAATATTAAATGGTATAGCTACCATATATTTTGACTCTTGACCCTTGGTTTCCGTAGCTTACGCGTAGTAGTTTTGAACCAAATAAAAACATAACGGAAGCGACAAGATACTTAACAACTACTTGCCTCATCACCACCTACCATTTTACCTTCACCATTTTATCTTAGTCATAAGAAAGCCATAATTCTTTATTCTTGTAATCAATATTTGGTACTGACGAATGATCTTCGACCTTGTGAATCCAAGCCGCCATAGTAGGCATTAAAGAGAACCAAAGATCCAAACCACCTTCACCAACGTTTTCTTTCTCCCCAACGCCTCAAATAGATCCGTAGAACCACTATATATCTATCTCGACTTCAACCACACATGATACGTGACCTACAGACAGACACTACAGTCATGAACGCAAACTTATGGGCTGATTCGACCTGCAAAGTAGAGTCACCTATTGACAACCTCATTGTCGTGGGCACCATGATCTTATATGAAACTTGATCCGTTCCTAATGTCCTTGGCTTCCGCCGAAGTCCCATGTCGGGCAGTCCATGATTATATCTCCTTTCTCGACGTCAGTGACGAATCTACAGTCGTCTCCTTTTCCCCTCACATCCCCACCGGAAACTTACAGTCTGAGGCTTCCGATCATTAGCAGGTCGTATGGTGTAGCTTCGGTCCCGTCGCCGACTTCCCCACCTCACAGTTTACCACCCTGACACCGCTTGGACCTCCAAATATCTTGATAAGTTCCGACCTCCTTTCCATCTATGACTCTTGCCCTGTTAGGAGCTATACTTGTGATGCCCAACCTATCGTTGTTCTCGCCAGCCAGCTGCGGTTAGTCCTTGGCACACATCACAGTAGTAAACTAAAAGGAGAAGACCTCTCTTTCACCATCGTCAAACTAATGTGATGGTGAAACACACGTGAAAGAGAGGTCTTCTAGTCTGGATTTGGCAATCCTTATGACAGTCAGTGTCCGACAATCCTCGCGATAGATACCGTTCTCCCAGTCTCGATCTGGTACGAATCTGAAACAGACACGTCTCGATCGCGCTTGACGTCGTCTCGTTGCACTACCACCAGTGTAGCACAGCGTCCGCATGAACCTCCGCCTGACAGTCGCGTCTAGGTGATGGAAAGGAGAAAGAAGCCTCGCTTCGCACATGAGACGAACTCCACGAAATGACTCTGGAACGAAGGCTCTCACTCTTTGAATTAGGGCTCTCAAAACACACGTGAAAACGACAATTGTAGTCCGTTTGTTGTGTGTTTAACCCTAAGGACCAGATGTGTATATATAGTCACGCACGTCCCTTATTCTTATTCCCAGTAAGACACAAACACTCAGTCACTCTTGTACACATTACGAAATAAAATTACAAAGAGAAACATTTTCCAGTTAGGATTAAAAAATCCGAATAGGAAAGAACTAATTAATTACACGAGTAATTAATTACTTAGTTGTATCCTAGTGAAAAAAAGGCCGGAAGACGGAAGACATTTAACCAATTAATTACACGAGTAATTAATTACTTAGTTGTATCCTAGTGTAAAAAGAAGCCGGCGTGCGTGCATGCGTTGTGATGTGGTAACCCCACCCACCAAAGAGGTGAGCATACCTCCCTCCTAGGACCCCTTGGACACTAGTGCCCCATGTGATCCTACATATGAGGATCACAAAAGTTCTAGGAGTGAGCAATATGAGATAAAACTTCTTTGCCATTTGCACTAGAGACAAAACTACTTTTTTCACATGTACTTGCTACACTACATTGGGCTTAACTCATGCTAAATAAATGGTTGCTACAACAACCATATATCTAACAATCTCCCACAAAGTTAAATGTGTAGTATGCTCTACCATTCAGTCCTCCATACTGTACTTTCAGCAGATACCTTTTGGTTTGAATCCACCCGAGTTATCCAACTGTGACCCCCGTAGGAACTAGGTGAACAGAAGTCTTGAACCTGAACCTTGTGTACAAGAGTATAGGTTGGTAACAACACAATAAAGAAATGGTAGTAAAGAAAATAATGCATTAAGGCCATGCATACAAAATTTTATATCATGTTTGATAACAAAGAACAACCCAATTCTCCTGTTGCGGTATACACAACATCAATCACTTAGTTGGAGTCTCCAAGGATGTACGACTAGCATCCTGTCCTAAGACTTGACACTATTCAGAGACTACTCTCTTACTAACTTGCAGTCATGACACTAACATGTTTCCCAGGGAATAGACACACAGATGCAAGAAGCGTCAAACAAGAATACATAGTGTCATCCGATTTACCCGATAGCTTGTTATTACCACATTGAACCCAATTTGTGGGATCTCCACTCTTTTGGGTTGGGTTGCTACTGCCTGTAAATCTATAGGGGTTTCAATCCCATCCCCAACCTGGATTTTTCCACTAAAGCCAAGGTAAGACCTTTAGTGAAAGGATCAGCTTTATTATCTTTGGTACTGACATAGTCCACAACCACGACCCCATTAGACACTAACTCCCTTACAGATTTCAATCTGACTTAGATGTGTCTACGCTGTTTTTTATTGTACTTGGAACTCTTTATCTTAAAAATAGTTGTAGTGCTATCACAGTGAACTGAAATTGCAGGAAGCGACTTCATTACCGTAGGTAAACTGGACATAAGTCCATGTAGCCATTCAACTTCCAATCCAATTTCATCTAAAGCACACAACTCTACCTCAAAAGTGGACCAAGACAATATGGTCCGTTTCTTAGACCTCTAGGAAACAACTCCTCCTCCCAACATGAATACATATCCTCACACACCATTACTCCCAGAATTCACGACAATCCAGCTTGCATCACTATATCCTTCGACTACGGAAGGATGTTTACCATAATGCAGCCCAAAAGAACATGTTCCCTTGATATGCCTCAGAACTCTATCAAGAGCTTCCCAATGGGTCTTGTCGGGACAACTGGTGTATCTACTTAACTTGTTCACGACAAACGCAATGTCTGGACGTGTACAATTCATAAGATACATCAAACTTTCGATAATCTGAGAGATCATAATTGAGACACTGGAATCCCAGTCTCATTCTTGAACAAGGGCTTGGATGAGTCATATGGAGTTTTAATAGGTTTACGTGATGTGTACTCAAACCTCTCCAGTATCTTCTCAACATAGTGAGACTGAGAGAGAGTTATACCATCAGTAGACCTAATGATTTTAAGCCCTAAAATCACATCAGCGACACCCATATCCTTCATCTCAAACTTGCTACACAAGAATGACTTTGTCTCATTTACTACTTTCATATCGGAACCAAAAAGTAGGATATCATCGACGTATAAGCATATCAAAATGAATCTATTATTGACAATTTTGCAGTAGAGACACTTATCAAATTCATTAGAAACAAAGCCAAACGATGATATCACAGAATCAAACTTCTCATGCCATTGCTTAGGGGCTTGTTTCAAGCCATATAATGACTTAACAAATTTACACACTTTGGACTCGTTCTCACGACCCACAAATCCCTCAGGTTGTTCCATATATATCTCTTCCTGTAGATCACCGTGTAAGAACGTGGTCTTCACATCCATCTGATGGATATAGAGATTATAAATGGAAGCCAATGCTATAAACACTCAGATTGTGGTCATACAGGAAACATGAGAATAGGTATCAAAATAATCTATTCCTTCCCTTTGTGTGTAACCCTTAGCAACTAACCTAGCCTTATACTTATTGATTGTCCCGTCCGCATTAAGTTTCTTCTTAAAGATCCATTTGCAATCAACTGTAGAACAACCAGGAGGCAAATCCACCAATTCCCAAGTTCCATTTGAGAGAATTGATTGGATTTCATCATTAACGTCTTCTTTCTAAAACTTAGCTTCTGGAGATTCCATAGCTTGTTTGAAAGTAACATGATCATTCTCAACATTGTAAGTGAGAAAATCACTTCCAAAGTCCTTTGATGTCCTAGGCCGTTTACTTCTCCTTGGTTCGACTATTTCTTCAGAATCATCAGATTCAGAAATAGCTTGTTTTGAGTCGCCCCCCACATTTGTCATCCTTTCCACATGCTCGGGAATGGAAGCTGTGGTAAATGAATTTTCTTGAGATACTTCATTGGGCACACCCGTTTTCATAGGAAATACATCCTCAAAGAATATTGCATCACGTAATTCCACAATTATATTGACCTCAATGTCAGAGATATCTAATTTTATAATCAGGAATCTATAAGCATAGCTTGTCTCTACATAACCCAAGAATATGGCATCAATCATTTTTCGGTCCTAATTTCTTCCTTTTGTGTTCAGGGACAAATACCTTAGCAAGGCACCCCCACACTCGAAGATATTTAAGACTCAGTTTCCTTCCTCTCCACAACTCAAACGGACTACTCTCTGAATGCTTATGGGGAACTCTATTCAGAATATGGCAAGCCGTATTCAAAGCTTCCCCTCACATAAAGTTGGGTAATCCAGATGTTTGGAGTAAGGTATTTATCATATCTATTAAGGTTCGGTTTTTACATTCAACAATCCCATTTGATTGTGGTGAATAAGGAGCAGTGACCTCATGAACTATACCATGTAATTGGCAAAATTCCAAAAACAAATTTGAAGTATACTCTCCTCCCCTATCAGACCTTAATTGCTTAAGTATTTTATTGGTTTGAGTTTCGACTTCTTTCTTATAAATTTTAAATTTATCCAATGCCTCATCTTTACTTCTAAGTAAAAAGACATAACAATATCTACTCACATCGTCAATAAAAGTTATAAAGTAACGCTTTTGATCCCTCGTAGCAACACCATTAAATTCATAGATATATGTATGCACTAAATCTAAAATTTTCGAATTCCTATTCACAGAATGAAAAGGCTTCCTAGGCAGTTTAGCTTGTACACATATTTCATATTTATTGTTGCTAATTTCAGATTTAGGGATCAAATTTAGATTCATCATATGCTTCATTGAGGCAACATTAACATGTCCCAAACGTGAATGCCAAATATCGGATGCTTCATGCAAACAAAACTATAATCATTCAAATTTATAATGGAATTTGAAATAGGTTCAACATGAATCTTAAATAAGTTCTCCACATCACATTAGTACCCCTTGCCAAAAAACAAAGAATCACGAAGGCATGTAATAATATCCTTATTACATTTGCAGTCTACTCTATAACCTTCCCTAACTAAAATGACGCCACTAAGGATATTGCGTCGAATGGTTGGAACATGTCTGACCCTGTTAAGAGTCAAAACCTTCCCCGAAGGGAACTTCAAGTCCACCCGTCCTTCGCCTTTGACTTCTACAGAGCTGGAATTGCCCAAAGTCACAGACCGACCTCGAGAGGCCTAATAAGACACACACAAGGATTTATCATCACACACGTGTACATTAGCCCCAATGTCAATTATCCAATAAAGTGGTTTAAAAATAGAAAGGATTTCAGGTTTAATAGACATGTCCATTGAGGTTCAAGGATGTAGTCATCATGTTAACCACATCCTCCTCAGTTGTAGATGTGGCAACTTTCTTTGCCTTCTTAGAAGGACAACCCTTGTTCCAGTGGCCAACCTGTCCACAAGTCGAACAAGGTTTGTTCTTTGATTTCTTTTGGATCTTTACCGTAGGTTTATGTGCATTCTTAGATTTCTTATCTTTAGTGTTTTTAGCAGAAGTAAAATTAACAGTTGGATTTACATCAGTAGGCACCTTGACCGTTTTCTCCTTTAAGTGTTCTTCTTGTATATTAATATCCATCATTAGCTCTTCCATTGTGTGTGTCCCTTTGCGATGCTTCAGAGACATACCAAACGATTCCCATGACTTAGGGAATTTTTCCATGATAGACATAACAACAAACTTCTCAGGAAATACCATCTTGGCATCTGAGAGTTCATGAACTAGGAGTTGTAGATCATGTGTTTGATCAGAAACTGACTTACCCTCAACCATATGAAACTTAAGAAATTTAGACACGCAGTATTTTTCAACACCTTGATTTTCAATACTAAAATTTTTAATCAACAATTCCCATAAAACCTTGGATGTAGTGACTGACGGCTTTGAGTAAGAATCATACAGTTTGTTATTTAAACCAAACAGAATCAAACCGCGACACGTTTTGTCACCCTTCTTCTAATTAGCAATTATATTTGCATTATCAGGAATCGTTTCATCATATTTAGGTTCAGTCTCTACTAAGTACTAATCAAAACCCGTAATATTCAGCCAAATTTCCATCCGACTCTGCCAATGGGCAAAGTTGGTACCAATAAATTTTTCAGGCATACTGCTGGTATCAATTTTATTTCCCGAACTACCCTGACCGGCCATTGTTAATTAACGACAGAAAGATGATTTCTTTAAGGCCGTTGTTAATATTTATTATGTCGTTACATGCAACAACAATAGGTGCAAATTAATTAACAAGTTTAGTAGATCCAATAAGAAAACAAAGATCAAATAGAGCAGGAGAACAGAAATAAATGAGTTAGATTCGCAAACCAGATCGTTTGTTGAGAAACGAACATGATACTTACAGAAATCAATGCCCGAAAATCCTCACGGATAGGCACTGTTCTCCCAGTCTCGATCCGACGCGAACCTAGAACAGACACGTCTCGCTCGCGCTTGACGTCGTCTCGTTACACTACCACCAGTGCAGCACAACGTCCGCAGAAACCTCCGCCTGACAGTCGCATCTAGGTGACGGGAAGGAGAAAGAAGCCTCGCTTCGCACAGGAGACAAACTCCACAAAACAGCTCTGGAACGAAGGCTCTCGCTCTCTAGATTAGGGCTCTCAAAATACACGTGAAAATGGTGGATGTAGTTCATTTGTTGTGTGTTTCACCCTAAGGACCAGAGGTGTATATATAGCCACGTACGTCCCTTATTCCTATTCCCAGTAAGACGCAAACACTCGGTCTCTCTTGTACACATTACGGAATAAAACTACAAAGAGAAACACTTTCCAATTAGGATTAAGAAATATGAATAGGAAAGAACCAATTAATTACTTAGTTGTATCCTAGTACAAAAAGAAGCCGGAAGACAGAAGTCATTCTCCACAATCCACAAGCCCGTGCCCGGCCCGACCAGGCCAAGCGAGGCGAGGCGTGGCGTCGCGCGTGTGTGTGCGTTGTGATGTGATAACCCCACCCACTAAGGAGGTGAGTATACCTCCCTCCTAGGACCCCTTGGATACTAGTTCCCCATGTGATCCTACATATGAGGACCACAAAAGTTCTAGGAGTGAGCAATATGGGATAAAACTTCTTTGCCATTTGCACTAGAGACAAAACTACTTTTCTCACATGTACTTACTGCACTACATTGGGCTTAACCCATGCTAAATAAATGGTTGCTACAACAGTCATATATCATTCATGATCAGCAGTTAGAAGCCAGTTGATTCAGCTGCAAGAACTCTATCATAGAAGAACTGATCAAAAAAGCTCAAGTGCTCTGAAATAGGTAATTAGATTCCTGTAGTCTTTTGCTTAATAATTATCCAGGTTAGCATTTGTCTCTAGTATCCTATAAACACTAGTAAGCTTCTAAATTATGTGGTAAGATATCTTAATATAGAACCATTAAATAGTAGAAAAGATGATAATCAGAGTAAAGAAAGTATTAAAATCTACCAGCGAGCAGTAGCTCATGTAGTCGCAGCACGAGACCCCTCATAAAGGGTCCCGGGTTCGATATCTTCCTGGTGGTGTTGTTCAAAATTGTTTCTCCCGTAGCGCAGTCAGACTCTGCATGACTTAATGGACTATGCTCCTTACAGGATGGGCTAAGCTCCCTAGATTGGGCTCGGCGCAAGCCTTACGAGTCTTCTGGGTTACTAAAAAAAAGTATTAAAATCGATCATTAATCTAGAGAATGTATGAATCATAATCTAAGAACCACATTAGTGAACGCATGTATTTATATACGTATAGGGATACTAATAAGGATCTGGTTATCAGTAGATTAACTCCGGCAATACTAATGTCATATAATTGTTTAATGGTAATACGGTAGATGAAAATTAATAATCAAGATGTCTGGAACATGAGACATAATTATTAGTTAAATCATATTGTATAAACCATTACAACTAATAGTACCATTGTGATGTATACATATATGTGTTCATATATCAACAAATGGGGAATTCCAAAGAAATCATGATATGATTAGGAGGTATGTATTAAATACCACCATTATTCTTATCATGCATGGAAACCCTAGGGGTACATACATGTACTTATTGGTATCTTACGAATGTTCTATAATTGGTCTAGTTTTTGTGTGTGAATAAAATGGGATAATAGAGGAATTATATGAAAAGAAAGTTGACTTTATGAACATAAGGATGGGCGATCTTATTTTCCAACAAGTTACGTAGGAAGACTTACCCCATACTTGTAATTAAGAATAAATTCAAGAAAATGATAAATGATATTTGTATATATTAGTGTTTGTGTTAATATGTACAATACATGGCTAAAAGATACTACAATAATGTATTTGAGAATATTATATATAAACACGAGACATTTCATGTAAACTTAAATGAACATCTTGAAGTCTATTAACTAAATAAAATCATATCATATGAGAGAGAGAGATTTGAAGATGTGATCGGGAAAACTATCACACACTTGACTTTATAACATAATTGGAAATCTAAAAATGATAATTATGGAAAAATGGAATAGAAACCTAGATGGAAATCCAAAATCAATATTGATGGAAAGATATGGAATGGTAATCCAACATAGGAAGACCTAACACTAAATAAATCAAGTTGAATAATGTTTGTTCCAAGCCAATAACCCTATGATGACATGGAATTCCTTTTCTTGTTAGATCCCCATATATTGGAGCTCATTGAATCTCAATCATGAAACATCTTGGAATCTTGAAAAGGTACTAGATTTCCTATTTCCATATTGAGTTATTAATTTCCCTCTTGAATTTCATGTAAAATGTTTAACAGTGAACTTTATACTTTTTTGTAAGCCATTCCTACCTCTTTGAAAGTTCACCACTCCAAATTTATTATTATTGAATTTCATTGAATATTATGACAACATTTGATTTAATCTATTTGGAGTTTTGAATCCCTAGACTTTGATTCCTTTGAACTTTGGCCTCTTTAGAGATTTGGATTGCTCGAGGAAGGGTACGTACCGCCCCTTGTGCACAGGTTGTAATGAACTAGTTGTCCTCCAGTCGACTGGTTAAAATAGTAATTAGGTGTCTGTATGGTACTTTCATAGATGACTGAACATATGGCCATTTATCCCCTGAAGGAAATGATATAATAGTGCTCAATCTTAATATTTATAAGTTGATCATTGCAAATATTTTGACAATTTGATATCTTGAACTATTTTGTAGAAATTTCATCTTGAAATACAAACATTGAAATATTGCTATCCTTTGACAAATTCAGTCCACCAAATTTCCCCTGCCTAGATTTGATATTACCTAGAATCAGATTTATACCTATTTTTTAAATAGCTCAATATTTGAATTTAGTATCAACTCAGCTGACCTAAGTTTTGCTTCACGGGGTCCATGTGTGGTTTCATTCTCTTTGGGAATTCATGGACAAGTACTAGATGGAGATCTTGAAGAGACATGCATCAGTAGTCCTCCGTTGAATAGTTGATAGGTCTTATGCCTATTTCATTATTTTTTGTGTAGTTAGAATGTATAAGCTTCTGTGACTTGATGTAAAGCATGAATGTACACTAGACTCATTTATATGTACTCTGATTTAAATCATTTACAAAAATTGGTCTAAAAGATCGAGTTTTTACAGACTTGGTCAACCTTTTGCTTCCAAATTGAAGTCTTTATTTCCAACTTTGCCTACTAAGAACTTTTCATGTCAGTCTTTTCAGCTTGAAAAACATTATCGGAAAATGTTTCCTCGCCATCATTGCAATAGGAGTCTAAGTTTTTTATACTTAATTTAGTCTAATGTTTGGAGACCATGTCATATTGCTAACCGTACTGGTGTACAATGTTTTCCTACATTTATTAATGTCTGATCTCATGCTACTTCTATTTATTTGGTAAAAGATCATTATTAAGTTTTAGATGTTTTCTCTAAATTTCTTAATGAAATAAAGACTCATTTTTTTGCTATTCCTAAACTTGTCCACACTAAGAATGCTTCTGAATATGTGCAACATGATTTTCAAAAGATTTGTATTGCCATGGGGATTATTCACCAAACTCCATGTCCCTATAGCCCACAACAAAATGGAGTTGCCGAAAGGAAGAACACACATCTTCTTGATGTTTCTCACACTCTCCTAATTGAAATGAAAGTACCTAAATTTTATTGGGTTGATGTAATTGTTTTAGCCAATTATGTCAACAATTGGATGTCTTTTCTATGATTTAAAATAAGATTCCTTATAACCTTCTTTATCCCCATGAACCTATATTTGCTTTATCACCCAAAGTTTTTGGCTGTCTATGTTTTGTTCATAATCACCAACCTGGAATGATAAACTATCATCCAACATTTTCTGTTGTTGTTTTCTTGGTTACTCTCGCACCCTAAAGGGGTATAAATATTTTGATCATGTTGCATGTTGTTTGTATGTCAGTGTAGGCGTCACCTTTTTTGAAGATACATCTTTCTTTTCTGAACCTAGTAAGTAGGTTCCACTTTCAACTGTGCCCATTCATGACCCCACTGTGTCTACACCTCTACCAGAAGTATCCCCTACTTTGACATCTTCTGAGATTGATGATCCACCTCAAGAAAATGGTACTATTACTGACTCTGTTACAACTTCAAATTATGATATTCCCATCGCATTACAAAAGGGGCAATGATCTAGTACCAAATATTATATCTCTCAACATGTGTCCACAAATCATTTGAATGCTTCCATGGCTTAATTTATTGTTGCTTTATCTATAATTTCTATTCCAAAGGAAAAATAGAATTAAAGGCAATAAAACAACTAAAGATAAATATATATCTCACTAAAGTTCATCCCTGGGGGCCAAAGGGATGAATTGACAATTTCTCTAGTTGCTCCAGAGCATCCTGGCCATGTTTAGGCTGTTGGGGCTGGCGTTGGTACAAAATCCTTTTTAGACTATCAGAGAAGCACAAATCTTTCAAGAAAGGAGGATTATCATGAGAGTAGGCACAAGACATGATTGCTAAGGGAATAGAGGATGCAATGAGACATTATCATGCTTCTCATTCTCTACCTCCTCAGATAGTACATGTATCTCTCCTCTCTTTGTACGAGGTGGACCCCTATGAGGGAGGTGGTTGGAGGTAATCTCATGGACTCGCCAACTAGCATGCTCGATCTAAGTCTTTTTGTGAATAGTCTTTCAAGTGAATTTTTATGTTTGTGCTTATGTCTATATAACACTATATACACACATTTGTAGGGGTTGAAGCTATGCCATCTTTTACTAGAAGAGCAATATATCATTGCACTGAGCGAGGCTTACCCACCCCTTCCAGGTGACATGATTCATGGTCATCCAATTCCCGATGATTCCGTTCATGTATCTATTAAGTTTTTTTACCCACTTGGAAACAAACACAACTACAAATTGCCCACCCCAAACACAACACGATAGGTGATGCAGAAGGTGGCGTGGTTGCATGGCCCAAAGAGGGAGTTGTATACCATAATTTATGCTAAATTATTATTATGTTTGTATTTGTGATTCTTTTCTACTTTTGTATATAATTGGCAATTGATATGAGAATATATATATATATACATATACATATATACATATATATATATATATATATATATATATATATATATATATATATATATATATATATATATATATATATATATATATATATGTGCAGTTCATAGCACGTAAGAAACGCCCTACAGTTCGTCCTCCACTTCATCCTCCAGATATTCAATTACCTACTTGGATTGTAAAGGAGCTATTCAAGTTGCTAGATATGAGGTTCATGTGGTTGACAATATGGATAATCAACTTAGAAGAAGGGTCACCCATGGTGGTCCATTTTAAAAAGGATGCTATAGGTCAAGCTCACAATACTAGTGTATTAGTACAAGATGTTGTGGAGTTGTTTACTTATGCTTGGTTGAATACAATTGCTTATGGCTAAATACCTCGTTCTTTATATGTATAAATATATGTCAATCTTTTTCCTTATATATTAATGCATACATATACATTTTGTAGTCACTTATATAGGGTGTGTGGAGATTTCAAACTAACCTATGTGGCATTTCTAGTTCCGCCATTGATTATCCATGTACATAAAGACTCAAAATATGTTAGTAATTACTTCTCTATCGCATTAAAATATTTTGATAATGTGAGAAAGAGCATGATTGTAGATCCTTTCAATGTTATGTAAGTTTTGGGTACTTTGCTTATAATTTTGAATTATAAATTATATTTCATTATGGGTTTTAAATTTTATTTTATTTGCTTTCTTTTCACTCAGTAATAATCATTTGGTGTTCTTGGTTATGTCCCTACGGAGCTAACTGTGTAGTTCCTAAATCCTTCAGGTGATGAAGTAGACAGTGGGGGAACACAATGAAGAAGGCATTGTTTACATGAGTAAATTTTTATAGCCTTCAACATATATTAATGTCTTCATCACTAATTACATGACTATTTACTAATCCTAATAAATATGTTACCTTAACTTATTGGGCTATAAAGATTTCAAAAAGATCAGAGGAAAGGTTGATAAGAAAAATAATTCATTAACTTGGAAGAATGTTTTGATAATTTTCAGACTCCAATGCATATATATGCCAACTAGGCTTAATTTTTATTTATCAACATTTTACATAATCATAAATTTATAGTATCCTATACAAGATAATGGTCGGGCATGCAAATGATACGTGATGTAGTATATGGACATGATCGTCAGACAGACAACACTAGACATCCATTATATACAAAACATAATCTATATATAGTCCTGATTATCATAAGTAAATAGTCTCATTTGATAATATGAAAAAATTGAATCAAACTCTTGAATTATGTCATTCTCTTTGTAGTTTTTGACATGATAGTTCCCTATACAAAAGAAGAGATAGATGAGATACGAGAAGAGTTGGCACATGCCTTCGTTAAGGTAGTCGACTTTGAATATGATTGAGATAATATTTGAGTTTTCTAAGCTTTGATGTCATTTATTTCTATATACATGTGGTGGCAACAAATTTTGGAACTTTAAATGTTATGTTAGTGATGTTGGTTCATATATGCATGTGTGCGAATGAATGTGAAGATGAATGATTAATACAATGAGAATTGCATTTGTACATGTCATGAGAATGGAAATGGAGAATGATGATCTTGTATATTGGTTTTCTAAATTGTGTATGTGTACATGAGAATGGAATTAAGTGTTTAAGAGAATGGAATTGAAGAATAGAAATGTGGATGAATGAATTGTGTATATGTTTATTATTGTAGGTTTTGTAGGTATGCTGACCTATTTTTAGCTGAATATAGGAAGGAACTTGCAGTTCTAATGAACTGCAAGTTCAACATCCTACTAAACATCCGAATAGAAGGTATGCAAACCTGCTATAAAAAAATACATGTGGTGTCATTTTTTATAAAAAAATCGACGATGTAGATCTATGGTGTCCCTTTTTTGACAAAAAATGACAACATAATTACCCTTATCAGTTAAAATTTCACTTAGTTAAGCAAGTACAACTTTTATTTTGGTGACAGAACTGACGTAACAGATAACCTATGGCGTCAATTTTTTTTACAATAATCGACAACAGTGATACCCAACCCAAAAGCGGTCGTGCTGACTGGAAGAACGTGTTTCCAATACAATTGTGCTGCCTGGCATGGCTACATTTGTAGTACAACTATGCTACTCTTTGGTGTCATTTTTTGTGAAAACTGACACTGTTAACCTATAACATTAGTTTTTGGTTTAGGAACCGATGCCACATGTTGACTGCGGTGTCTCGTTGGTTGATTCATCAATTTTTATTTTCATAGAAACTGATGCTCACTTAATGGCATCAGTTTGACCGTTTCCATAAAGTTGATGTAAAAGGTCCTTAGCTACAATAACTTCCACTTAGGCGACAATACATAACCGAAGCTATAGGGTAGTTTTAACTAACGCTAAAGGTGGTATCTATACTAGTGACTATAGTAATTCAAATAGTTTACTCCCATGTAGCATGATCATGAACACTACCTCAAAGCTTTGAGGAGAATGAGTCTCAAGCTATATCATAGTTTCAAGAAAGTTACAACGAGGCATTGTAAAATGAATTTTTGTCCCCAAGAAATATGATTCCACTAGCCTTAAGTATAAGGGAGAAGCTTGCCCATTGGAGAAAAGGAAGTCACCTCACTTATTGGTCATCATACTAGAATCCATCCACAATATGGACAAGCCAATAATATCTTAATTGACAAATATGGAAGAGTCCATATACTTTTTTTAGGATATCATTTGAGTGCCTAAATTGTAGGGAATTTGTAGGTTTCCTAGTGAAGTTAGAGAGAGATGAAAAACACCAACCTATGTCAATAATAAAAAATATCATTAAAAAACAGAATATGCCACCATCTATGAGTGATGCAATGAGGACATTTTTATCATCAACGACGGGCTACATGTTATAAAAGCTAGTAGCACAAAATTCCAAACCTAGCATAATCCTAAAAAACTACCACACATAAGTTTTATCTAAAACATGATCTCAGACAAATTGGTTTTTAAAACATGGAAATTGTCTAAATAGGTGGATGAATATCTATTCATCATATTTTAGTTACATTTTATATTCAATTTTTTTTTGGTCGGTAAAAACTCGTGTTGCTCTTTTTTATATTTTTTCTATAGTGTCTGTACAATGCTTTCTCTACCTTCATAGTTGAAGATAGAGGAAAAAATAAAAAGCTGTACAAAGGATCCAAAGAATAAAAGAATAGAAAAGATGAAATAGATTTCTACCGTTCTATTTTTAAGGATCTTCAGATTTCTGCACTGAACAACCTCCTTAGCATAACAGGATCCATAGAGCAACTAGAGAAAGCAAATGACCAAATGAACCAATGTAGTTCAGAGAATCCGGGGATAGATGAAAACAACCCTCCCAAATGTTTAGGTGCTTTCACCTTCACCTCGAAACAAGAACAAAAATCCCCTACCACACCACAAAGTCATCATCAAAGCAACTCATACTGAACCATATGGTACTGTCAGAGGAAAAAAGAATGACACAAGGGCTATATATCTAGGGTCACAAGATCAAAAAATCAACAAGAAAGATCTCCCACCAACCAAAACAAATAAGCCAAATTAACTCCACGATCTCCAGAGGAAAAGCATCAGAAACAAACCCCTTCTTCGTGATGTACTCTGTACTGCTCATAACCAGAAAGATTCCTGACTAGATTCAACATCAAAGCCAGAAAATCGATACTAAAAAATAGTCTATTTTCAGGATCAAGATCATATCCCTCCATCGAGAGCCCGTGTTGAAGAACAAAACACCAGGACCTCACTCTATAACAGCCTTCATATCTTTCATCAACATACAGAGAAACAAGGCTCCAAAAGGATACAACCAAAACCAGAAGATAGCCAACCTACACTCCAAATCTCAAGCACCAACTGTTAAGCATAGAGAAAAAATAGACCTCAGCCCTGAAGAAAACCTCATATCCCATAATCAACATATTCAACATAGAGAAACCAATAGCCCATGCAAAAAGTAGCTACTTAATAAAAACAATGATATCCAATTCAATCAACTTCCATAGAGTTTCAGTATTTTTGTACTTGTTATCATGAACTCTTCTATTTCTTTCAAACCATATATAATAGAGCACAATAGGAATGGCGATTCTATATTTAATGTCTATCATCGTAGTGACATCGTCCCAGTTGTTAGGAATCATATGAATAAATCTATCCTTTAGGGCTTTAGTCCATATCTCCTTCCACATAACAACAGTAAAAAAAAAATATGGATAGTGTCCTCATACACATTCATGCTGAGATAACAAATGGAGGTAACAGGGATGCCCCTTCTTCTAGAATAATCAGTCGTAGGCAATTTATTATGAACAACTTTCCAAGTATGCATTTTGGCATTCATACTACATTTACATTTCCACACCCAAGAGAGGATCCTTTTCTCATCTTTTCTTGATGTAATCTGGTCCCAAATAAACTTAACTTTCACCTTACTCTATCCTTTAAGCAGAAAAATGTCATTGTTGTCTTTATCAATAGACACAAAATCAAGAACACTAAGCGTGAGTTGAGAGCATATGGAGTCTTTGATATTCCAACACCCATTATTAACGATTGAACTAAGCTCTACTCCCTTGGGAATACCAGCTCTGATAGACATGTTACAATCAACCATATCACAAAGATATCTACCATTCAGCCAAGGGTCTCCCCAAATATCTATGAGGTTTCCATTCCCAATCTTGATTTCAAACAGATTAAGAAGACTACCTCTAATACGAATGATGTTATTGAACATCCAGGAATAGTTAGGGGAACTTTCAATGCTCCAAAAAACTTCCTTCTTCAGATATTTTTCATTAACCCACTTCACCCATAATGAATCTTTTTTTCTAGCAATATCCCACTCATTCATTACAAGGCAAGCATCAACTACTTCTTTACACTTCCTGATACCTAAACCACCTTCTTCCTTAGGCAGTGTAATCACCTCCCACTTGATAAGATGAACATTCTCCTTCTTTTCTGACTGACCCCATATGAAATTTCTGCATAATCTGTCAATTTCAACAAGCGTAGAACTAGGGATGGGGAAGACATGACCCAGTAAAGATGCATAGTAGAAAGAATGGATCTGACAAGTTCAACTCTATCTACAAAAGAAAGAAGCTTAGCTTTCCACCCCTCCATTCTTTTTTTGATCTTATCAATCAGCTTTTCATAGTGTTTTTTGTTGAGTTTCCCCGAGAATAACGGCATGCCCAAATACTTAGTATCCTCGAGTTTACCAACCTTCATGTTCAAGATATCAGCCATCTCATTTTCATCACTGTTCTTACCCATAAGAATCAAACTCTTATTCTTGTTCACATGGAGGCTAGACATATTACCAAACTTGTTCAGCAAATCTCAAATGCCAGTAGCATTGCTAATGTTAGCTTTAGAGAAAAGCATAAATCATCAACAAAAATTAGGTGAGAACAGTTCAAGTTTTTAGAAACACGCACAAGACAAAAATCCTCATTATGTTTGATCATCTCTATAAGCCCCTGCATAACTATGGTGAATAGATAGGGGGAAATATGGTCCCCATGTCTAACCCAATTAGAAGGAGAGATAGTTCTAGAAGCTTCTCCATTCACTAACACTTGATACAAGGTAGATTTGAAGATCACTTCAATCCACCTTATCCATTTATTAGCAAAACCCATCCTACTCATAATAGAGAACAAAAATTTCCAGCTCACCAAGTCATAGGCTTTGGAGATATCCACCTAGATGCACATGTCTCTTCCATTCTTCTTCTAGAACTCACTAATAATTTCACTCGTCAAAAGAATGGCTTCTTTGATGCTTCTTCCTTTCACGAAAGCACATTGATTGATATCAATGATAGAAGGTAAACACACCTGTAATCTCTTTGCTAATACCTTAGAAATGAGCTTGTAGAAAATATTGCATAAAGCAATAGGTCTCCAGTTCGAAATATAAGCAGTATCACTCCCTTTAGGCAGAATAGTAATATAGGTTTTGTTTGCTTCTCTCAGCATACTACTATTAAAAAAAAATTCCTTGACAGCCTCAAAAACATCATTTCCTATCACCTTCCATGCAACTTTATAAAAATGCCCATTAAAGCCATCATACCCTGGACTTTTATCATCATTCAGATCATTCACCACTTCCTCCAATTCTTTTCTGGTAGTCATCTTAGTAAGCATTTCATTGTGTTTTTGAGTAATCTTTGAACCCTTCCAATCTCCCTCCAAAACTCTTCCTTCAATATCCTTACAGAAGATGTCTTTGTAGAGCTGAGCAACAGAGTCTTTTATCACATTAATATCTCTCGTTGTCTCACCATCAATGTTGAGGCAGCTAATGGTATTCCTGACTCTTCTCATCTTCATCGAAGAGTAGAAGAATTTTGTATTCAAATTCCCTTATTTTAACCATTTGATGCGTGATTTTTGTCTAAACAGAGCTTCCTCAATAACATCAGCTTCTCTAGCTTCTTTCCTAAGAAGATTTGCATTTGCTCTTAGATTTAAATCATTTGGAATACTATCAGCTTTCTTTTGAGCTTCTAAAGCTTTGTGTTTAGCCTTGGCCGCATTGTCCATAACATTTCCATACTCTTTTCTATTCCACTCCATGATATTCTTCCTGAGGTGATCGAGCCTTCTGTATAATCTATACATAGCATACCCCTGCACCTCCAAACTCCAACTGTCAGTCAACAGATTAAGGAAATCTTTATGCTTTGACCAATTGTTAATAAATCTAAACAGAGCTTTATATTTACGAGGCTTCCCAATCACATTAACCACCCTATTGTGATCACTAACAATATTGGTGACAACTTCTCCATGAAAGCACTCCACCTCATTCTGAAAATCCAAATTATATAAAATTCTATCAATTCTGGTTGCAATGAAATTTTCCCCATCTTGCTGATTAGACCAGGTAAACAAAGGCCCCTTCAACTCTAACTCCATCATACCATTATCAAGCATGAAGTCATTGAAGTCATCCGTTGACTTCTTAGACGGTGGTTGCAAACCAATTTTTCTTCATTTCTCCTAAC
This sequence comes from Alisma plantago-aquatica, assembly GCA_963693085.1. Lineage (NCBI taxonomy): Eukaryota > Viridiplantae > Streptophyta > Magnoliopsida > Alismatales > Alismataceae > Alisma > Alisma plantago-aquatica. The sequence goes on from OY856413.1 coordinate 1,089,427,299, forward strand.
AACGTTAACATCAGCCAAAATCACCAAGGGACCAACATTAAGTAAATTGCAAATTTCAAGATTACTCCATAAGCCCATTCTGTCATAATCATCATTATGCCCATAGACCGCTGACACATTAACATTAATATCATCCTTCTCCAAATTGAAATGAATGGTATGATATGACTCAACAATTTTAGTGATAGTACAGTTGCCTTCTCTCCACAAAACTATGATACAACCAAGAGCATGAGAATCAATATTATATATCCATCTATATTCATCAAAATACCTACTCATGACTTTATTAATTCTGTTCCTTCTTAACTTCGTTTCTACCAGGACAAACACATCACAATTTTCCCTTCTTATCTTCTTAGACACTAAGGAGTTTGTTATTAATTCCCCTTACATTCCAAGAAGAAATAGTACATAAGGAATTCATTTTTGACCATCAGATGTTGAACTGACAGCCTCAGTATTATTAGATTCCATCACGAGCTCTTGGGGTGTTGGTGCAACATTTGATTTCTCCAGCCTCTGATAAATACATGTATTCAACTTCATTTGACATTTGGGTGATTCCTTCTTCTCAGAAATATTTGACACGTACTTCACAGAACAAGAGGAGCCCTGTGAACTTATGTCACTAAATGGTGATTCCCCTAGAGCAGGGATGACAGGTGTGGGTGTGCCAGGATCAGTATGCACAACTTTACTTGGAGCCACCTCACTTGCCTCCTTTTGCGTATTTAGAATAACATGCTCTGTAATGAAGCCTTCATTCACTTCCTTTGGCAGATTTGCATCCTCAATAACCAGTTCAATTTGATTTATGGAAACTATTTTCTGCATAATCTCCTCCTCATCTTCAATTTCTTCAATAATGTATTCAATGTCATCCTCCACTTTCTCATTAGGAATTCTATCTAGCAGCTTGTTTGTAGGTTTTCTCTTTACTTCCCAAACCACCATGGTCTTCATTTGCGGTCTTGTTCTCTATTCCTTCATCTTCCCCTTTTTGCAAGAAATCATCATGTCCCATATATCCACAGTAATGACACTTGTGAGGAATCCAGTCATACTCTGAGTTAATAGTTTGCTCATCACCTTCATCGCTCATCAGCACAATCTTTCTTAGAAATTTTGCTTCCTTGCTAAACATAACTTGAATCTGTGCCACATCCAGTCTCCTCAGGTTTTGAGTCATATCATCAGTCCTAACAGGAGTGTCAAGCAATGAACCAATCCTACAGAACATTCTATCATCCCATAATTCAATTAGAAGATTTTTTATACTCACCCAGACAGGAACCTCTGCTACGACCTCTTTAGATTGCTTCTCACTAATTTTCCACTTCTTGAATATAATTGATCTTCCTCTGACATACCAATCACTCTTAAGAACCATCTTCAAATCTTCTTTATCAGTAGATCTAACCATAAAAAACTCTCACCTCTATTGAAAACTTTACAACCATCTCATGTGTTCTAGATACTATCAAAGTAGGTTGTTAGCAGGGGAATACTAGGCCAGAAGTCAACGACATACCCAATTAAACACCTGCTCCATTTATCAGCATTCTCTTCTGCTTCCTTACTAGGATAGGTCAATTTACCATCGACCATTGTAATCTCTATTTTCTTCAGATCCGATACTTTCTCAGTCTTCTTTGGTCTCAGGCTTTCCCATCTCACTGGAGAACCATATTTTCCTAGATCTGGCTCAGATGAAGCTTTGCGTCTTTGATCTGTCCCTAGATTAACCATCAAAGCATCATCCTCCATCTGTTGTGTTAGATGCTGGTGGGAAATCCGGCAAGAATTCATCGCTCCCCCCGTCGCCTTATCATGCACGACATCGAGAGCTCTGGACAAGGAAGCCATTATTCAGTTTTTCTTATTTATATTGCATTTTACTTTCTATTTCATTTTTAAGGTTTCTAGCAGTCTATGCAATTTATTTGTTATTAAATGTATTTTTGTGTTTTGTTTGTAGGTTGATGAAAGTAGAAGAGAGAAATCATTATCCTTCCATAAAGATCCCAAGAAAACAATCAACAATTGTATATCCTGATTCCCCGAAATTGATGATTGCAGTGACAATATCACACTCTTAGACAACTATCTACAAAGTATAGTAGGTCACCAAAATGACTCAAAGTTTCACATGCAACACTGGAATTGGGGGATTCAAGATGTGTTTGAATAATAATTCAATTTTCAACAAAAATAATATACTTAATGACCAATTCTAATCATGCAACTAGCTAGCCAATTACCTAATTTTCCAATAGTACAATCTATACTAAAAGGCTGACATCCATTGGATGATGTTAAATCAACCTAAAACTATGGGGCATGCTATAAAATACTAGAGAGACAACAAGAGTGGATATACTATTCCATCCAACCCCAACTCATTATGGAGAGCTAGAGATGAAAGTCGAGGGCTTTATGTGGAGATGCATTTGTTGGAGAACATGACTAGAGACGGTGGTTGTTGTTTAGATGGTGGTTATGTGGACCGAGCAACCTCTCTTATACAAGATTACACTATCTCTGAGCATCTTCTTATTATATCTTTTCTCCTATATCATGAACATGATTAGAGAGTAGAGTTTTTACTGGGGCACGGGGATTGGCCCACTTCCCATACTCTTTTTTCAGCATTGTGAATTGTTATTTGTATAAACCATTGGATTGATAGCCACATGCTTAATATGTGCGTTATAGGTTGTCCACCTATCTTGTATTCTAATTAATAATTTAGGTGTTGATACATTGAAACCAAGGATTAGAAATCAACCATTATTGTTGGACCCATGATATGACATTAGAGAGGTATTCTCTGGGATGATAAATTTACAATATATATGTAATGTGACATCGAGCCTATAGGGAGATCTACTGTTACAAATTTCATATTCTAAAAGGATATGAAATTCCTTGGATGCATTCCAATATCCATATGAGTGAAATATTTAATTCCTAGCATAGTTGTTGAAGCTGTGGCAGTGAAACCCGTCATGCTAGTAATCTCTTTATAGTGTTAAAAATTGTTTCTTACTTAGTTTATTTTTTTTCTTTATTGATTTAATTAATCAACTGATAATCAAACATCTAGCATCTACACTTGCTTTGTCTTAGTCTAAAGTCCACTAAAAAAATAATTATCATTTGCATTTGTTCCACAACTATATTGCGATAAGACTCATCTATTTATGGGTGGTACTGTCATGCTACTATTGTGGTAAAATCTAGAGATTTTAGTACTGGTGAATTTTTTAGTGTCATTATCTAGCACATCGAATTTAGGCACCATTTCTAGAGAGAACATATCCTTTTGGATTCTTTTAGTCAATTAACCAAAAGCTAGTATTTTTCTTCCTTAGTTTATTTTTGTAACTTTTCATTTATTTTTTATTTTTTGGTTTAGTTCAATAATTTCTTTATTGATCTTAAATATTTTAGTTTTTATTATCTTATAATAAATATAATTTCTTGTTTTCCTATTTTTTTCAACAAGAAAAAATAATGTGCCTACTTTTGTTGGTGAAACTTTGTCTAGAGTTTGATAATTAATTTCTCTATTATTCAAGCAATCAGATTGATTAGACGAAGCTGAGATTCATCACTGGGTAGCTTTAGCTCTTAGTTCACAACGAGGAAGGCTGCTACATGTGGCTAGAGAAAGATTTCAAAAGGAAAACTTGATAGTCGAAGCAAGAACTATGAGGGGCTACAATCAAGAATTCTCAGGAGTACTATGATGGAGTTCCACACTATGCATTTTAACGTCCAACTGATCTAAATGAGTGGTTGGATGATTTGGAGAAGATGAGCATTTATAATGAAGGGATGTTGGATGAACAAGAAGCCCAACATAGGAGAACATTTGAGCTCAGGTACCACATTACAAAACATTTCTCTCGACTAGACAAAGTGTTTGAGGGTCTACCAGAGAGTTATCTAGGTCAACTGGAGCAATAAGTGGAAATGGTATGTAGAGGTTTATGATGAGGTCATCCCAGATATAAAGATACATGATATAGTGAAAGCGGTATAGACTAAGGAATTAGATCCATAGGTTGACATGTATACATGAATTTTCATCATTCATGTAATAAGTACCTTGAAACATCAATATAAAAACCAATAGTAGGAGAGTGACCATGGCATGGCAAAAAAACTTGAGGCTCCACCACCTTTCCTATCGTAGGCCCAGATTTAGGCATTTACAATGACCAATCAACATCAGTTGGGTCTATTCTGGAAAACCAACAACCAACTTTCATTGCATAGCTAGTTGTTTCATATAATTGGGCACATTTCCAATAGGAGATATACATGCTACCACTATTCATATTTCTATCTACTATATGGTTCTAAAACCCACCAAACCCATGGATGAGTTGGGTTGTTCCACGTATAGGAACTAGAACTATAGGTTGATTTTTTGGAGGATCCCAATGCTTCTATTTATTTTGATACTGACTGGGAGGTAGACTTGGATGATGCATGACCAAATGAAATATTTACCAAAATGATTTCACATATGAGGAAATTCCACCTACGCAATCACCACATATTATACATGTAAATCTAGGTTATGATAAAAATTCAGAGTCAGATCCTTAATCTGATTTTGGCATGGTTACAACTGACTTGTAGATTTATTACATACTGCCTTGGCTACAAAAGAAGCTACTCCACCTCTAGTCTTCATAGATTATGATATCATGAGGCCACCTGAGAGGCAACACTCCTGATTCATGCTACTTCTTGAAGATCCACACACAACTACTACACTATCTCTACTGATAGAGGATTATTAGTGGGTCCTACTGGATGGATTGTTGGGTGAAAGCCAATACTACTGGAGGCATCATGACAATACCTTTGAGTTATCATAGCCATGTGATCGCATATTGCACTATCAAACTCTCATGTTCAAGGTTCCATCCCTTTTTATATTCCTTTTAGCCAGACCTTCTTTGAGTTGCCAAGGTCACCTGGATGAGCATTGATGATTTCTTCCCCTACATCTTGGTTTTAGATTTTTTTTCACAAACAAGTAATTTTTTTTATCTTGGGGTAGAGGTTAGGTGGTACATACTGCCTTACACCTACACATATTTATTTTTATATTCTTGTTTTATATTTATTTCAACATGTTAGGTTTGTATGCATCATTTTCATTTAGGTTAATTGCTTTGCATGAGGCTAAACTATTCTCCATCTTCCTTCCTTATCTCCATCCATTCCATTTTTCACCTAGGGGATCACTACACACTCCATTGACATACCCCATTGTTGGATTGTATGCATACTTGTGATTTTGTAGGAATCCTCAAAATTTTCATGAAATGCTTAGACATGTGTATTGTTGGCGATTGTGATGATGAAGTGTTTTGTGAAGAAAATTTAGGAATGAGGACATAACAAATCATGTTCCGTGATCTCAAGAGGTTACACAGCTTGGCAATATTAGTAGTAGGGACTCAAGCATGATGTGAGTATGAGGCATGCACATTGGTTGAGAGTATTTCTTATGAGAGTGTTTTGGATTTTGTGTTACTCAAGTTAAATCTTGGGGTCGTTTTATGAATATCTATTCATTATAATTTTAGGTACATTGATATTTATTTTTTCATGTTTATTACATTTCACTTTGTATTTCACTTGTTATAGGTTTTTAACAGTCTATGCAATTTATTTGGTATTTAATTCATTTGAATGTTTTATTTGTAGGTTGATACAAATAAAAGCGGGAAATCATTATCCCTCAATAAAATTCCAAATAAAATAATCAATGATTGCATATCATCACTCCTCAATTCAATTATAGTGAGGATCTCACGCTGAGTGTGACCAACTAAAAAGTATAGTAGGTCACTAAAATGACTCCAAATATCAAGTCCAATACCAAAATTAGGAGATTCAAGATGCATTGGGAGCATAATTCAATTATGCAAAGAAAAGGTACATTTAATAACCACTTCCAATATATTGACTAGATAGAAAATTAGCAGAGTTTTTTGTATTGTAGATCTAAAGAAAATGATTATAACCATTGGATGATGTTAGATCAACTTGAAACCCTAAGGAAAGTAATAAAATACCAGAGAGACATCCATAGAGGGGATCCTATTACATCCAAACCCCATCTTAAACTCCAAACTTCATTGGGGAGAGTGGTGCATTTTTCACAAGGTCACACACTAATCAACTAAAGAGTGACTAGATGTAACCTAGGGCTAGGACAAACACACATGGATCTTTAAAATTTATAAAGATGCCTATTCTAACAAACTCACTTAGACTATTCACACTTCACCCACAAGCACACGGGGTCATGCTGTAGTATAGGCAAATGTCAAGAGAAGGATCGATCCATAGGGAGAGAGGAGGCACTCAACCTTTGTTAGTGTGAGATATGTTCCTAAAGTAGAGTGTATGGTTTTAGGGTTTGTTGGAGGTTTTGATTGATTACTCTAATTGTGCAAGAAATTAAAGGTAGGAAAGGAGAACTAGATTATCAAACCCTAAGTTAACCTTGCACAAATTAAGTCGAAATAGTAAGGCAACACAACTAACTAAACAAGACCAAGGGACTACAACTAAGTTACACTAATGAAGCAAGTTAAGCACTAGAGCCATTAATGGCCAAAGTTATCACTAACTATCAAGATTAACACTTAGCAAGATCGGAAGAGCACCAACTACTCAAGAAAGATCTAACTCTCTAAATCTAAGTAATTAACTAAAAGGCAACGAAAGCAATCAACTAAGCTAGCATTAACAAGCTAAGAGAACAAGATGGGTTTTAACGATATTAATGAGAAGTGGGTCATTTGGGCGATGCTATTGAGATATTAGTTGGGGGAAACATATCATGCAAGCCCAATCAATCATTCTAGGTTGTCAAAACAAACAACTAGTCAAATGCAACAAAATCACCCTAGACTATTGGGTGGCCATGGATAGAATAGGGTGTGGGAAGGGAAATTAAACCCTTACACCCCCTAGCTAGTCTTACGAGGTTCAATTGGCCCAAGGTTAGGTGGGATTTTAGTTGGATTTGGATAATATAGGTTTCTAGAGTGTGATGGCTTAGGATAATTGGGAGATAAAGGTAGGAATTGTAAGTAGAGATGAGGATATTTCACCCCACATTACTCCCCATCAAGATTTTAGTAAACTCCTAGGCAATTACACTAAACAACCTCAGCCTAGCTACTTAGATTTCACACCTAAGAGTAGGAAAAGGGCTATATGTATGGGGAGATGGGGTTCTAGATAGGGATCCACTAATTGGACCTAGGAGCAAATCCCAAAATAGCCTCACATATGCTATCTTTTCCTAAATTTAGGTGGTTTCCAGCATAAAACCATAAGCAATCTATGTTTTCAAGAACAAACCACAAGAAGAATTATGGGAAATAAGATAGAAGTATAAAGAAACCCTCATAAAATGAAATGATAGAGTTTACAAGATATATTCCCTCAACATGGTATCAAAGTAACATTGTAACCCCAAACAACCCACCACAAAGGGCTTAGCTAGACATAATCATGCAAAAGAGCAAAAAGGAAAGAATAAAGAGGTAGAAGATGATGGTATCTCGTGGAAGATACTCCTTCTTCACCTCTTGCTATAGAAGACGTAGCATATCCCTCCAAGGTCGAAAATGGCATGAGAATATAAGGGATTATGGTGGAAAATCCTAGAAAACTAAGGTTTTGGGTGGAAATGGAAGGTGGGAGGTAGGTGAAGATCTTGAATGCAAGGAAGGTGACAATGAATGCTAATAGGTAGGTAAAGGGAGGCTAACCTCATGCCCCAGCCACCACCTATGTATATATAGGTGGTGGGGAAACACTAGGCTAAGTGGGGGTAGAAATGGAAATGTAGTCAAAAAGTTTGGTAGGGTTAGGTAGTCACTACGGTCAACGTGAAGCGCCACATACGTGTTGAGTATGAGGTGGTACAATCATGGGGAATGATATGAGAATGGTTGATATGAGCTATAGAATGGAGGTTAGGAGGGTGGAGTGGACACAAATGTGGTGGGTGCCACGATCGTGGTTGAGGGATGGTGCTACGACCGTGTTGCATGGCACGACCGTGCTGGAGGGGGAATGCCTCAGTCATTCTGCTTCTTGTACCCGCTATGTCTTTAGCTTACCACAGTCATGACGGACAACACGAGAGAGGTGGCATTCATGGGCCACAGTTGTGTTGATGACCTTGACCATGGCCTTTCAGGTGTATTTCACATTGGATCCCTATGACTTTTGGTGCCTTGGGTCACAATCATGGTGTGCACCATGGGCGAGTTGTGATTCTTTGGCCACAACTGTATTGATGGCCATGACCGTGTTGTCTTCTATGACCACGACCATTTTGGATGACCACAACCATGGGAATATATGTATAAATCTTGTGGGTTCCTGTGACTTTTTGGACCATTTCACCACGACCGTGGTGATGTAGCGTGACCGAGGTAGGGATCTAAGCTGCTTCAACTTGCTTCAAACTTCATCAAATAGTTGCTAATTTCTTCAGATCAATTCTTGTATATCCAAAGAATGCTCATGGAAGATTTAGACCCTATCTCAGAGTATGAAAACTCAAAGATGCTATCCATCTCTCTCCTTTACATCCAATGCATGCACAAGTGCTCTGAAAAACATAAAAAAGTAGCCATAAGTGTATTTAACATGATAGTTCATATCGGGGGGAATTTATTTGCAATATACCATGTTTAGATGTGACTATAATGCGAAAAGGCACAAGATGAAGCCCTAAAATAGGGCTGCATCACCACCCCAAACTTAAAACATACCTATACTCAAGTATGCTCCAACTTAATCTCTCTTTAAATTCAATCAAGGAATTCATGGATAATGCAATCATTGTGATGTTCACATGTTAAAATGAGTTCACATGAGGAATTAGGCATGCAATCCACTACTCTCTACTCATTTTCAGATTTCAAGTGTGAATCAATAATAGAGAATAAGAACTTAGAATATGGGATACCATTCACATATGTAAGTGATGCAATTTTCATAAAGTTTTAGGTAAAGTGTACATGCTTGAAATACATTTAAAAGGTTAGGATTACTATTTTGCTTGCTAGAGATACCTCATACACTTCATTTCACTGCTCATGACCCACTTGGCTTGTGTAATGGGATGAAGGCTAGGGTTGATTTACCCTAGCCCTACTAGGCATAAAAAGAGAAGAAAGGGTTATGGAAGAGGGTGGAGTGCTATTACACTCATCTTTTCTTTATTTGGATGTTCTTAAACAAGAGCATCCATTATTTTCTTTTTGCCTTTTCTTTTCTTTCCCCTTGGTGTAGGTAGGGCGCATGGTGGTGAGAGTGAAGCAAGGAGGTAAAGATATGGTCACCCCAAACTTTTGGGGGTGGCCAAGGCTAATACGTGCACTTTTGATCCTTTCATGTAGTGGAGAGGTAAGAATATGGTAGAAGAAATGTCGAGTCAAAGAAGGGTCACAAGCAGTAGAAATTCATGTATAATCTCACTCAAGCAAGCTAGTCCATGTAGCATTCACCAATCAAACAAGTCATGCATAAAATGAACAGTATAATAGATTGCATCCTTTTCATATAGAATAAATAAATCCCAAACGTTCAAGACTTGCAAGAATCACCCTTTTATTCAAAATAGAAAATTATTTCAAGAGGCTTGGAGGACATATAAAATTCCTACATATGACTCATTCTAACCAAAAACATCAAAAGCAAGTGGCACTGTCCAATATATAATCATTCTTATCACAACATATAGAGATTTAGTTGAAACATGCTATTGAGTAAGAACATTCAAGTTTGGGCAAAATTTGCCAAAATGGTGCCAATTTGCACTGTAATCACATCTAAACCTACTTTAGGGAAATTAAAGCATAAAGCAACAAATTCTTGCTAAAACACACAAAAATTACCAAAATATACATGAAAATGCAATGCATGACATGAAGGGGAGAAAAGAGATTTTTTTTTGAAAAATTACACAAAAATGCATGAAAATAACTACATGTATGCATGAATGCAAGAAAACACACAAGGTCAGGATAGACAAGTATGAAAGTTAGTCAAACTATTTGATCATCTTGTAAAAGTGTATAACAAAGACTATTGGAGGAAAAATGAGACAAAACAAGGGCTTACCACCCTACCACCCCAAACTTTTAAATCTTGTTGTCCTTAGTATGAAATAGAAGTTTAGACTAGTAGGGTAAATGGTATGAAGTCGTGGAAGACCACCGCCAAGTGAGGGAAGGGATCAACATAGCATTAGGTGAGTAGGGAAGACCACCATGGCCATGCTGAGCAACATGGCCGTTCTGGGTTGCAAGCAACATGGCCCTACTGCGGAGCACGACCGTTCCTAACTTCTTCATGTAGCTTCTTCAATGTCTTACAATATTCTTTTCAACTTTGATACTCCCTTTGGCTAGCTCCTTCATGCCACATCTTTTCTACATCATACCTGCTCTAACATGATTCACAAACAACAAAATTGTCAAGTATGGTGTGTGTAATTTTGGAAAAGATAAAGTGTAATAAAAACAAGGAGGATTTGAGAATCTCAAACCGTGTGGGTTGCCTCCCACTAGTGCTAAATTTAGATCCATTAGATGGGCTTGTTGCTCTTTCTTCATCAAGCGTCCACACCCCATGTGTCTCCTTCCTCTTCCAAAGTAACCCTTTCTAGAGCTCTGATGATGTGGCCTTCATCCCATGGAGTGTACATTGATTAGAAATAAGGGCTTGCCAACCACTATTCTTGGAAATCATGGTATTACAGGTTGGTAAATAGGTCCTCATCACTCAACCTTTGTCTTTCTTCCTTAGTAAAAATAAAGAAATCCATCTTCCACCTTCTATGCATGACTGTCAAAGTGCCTACATGCACATTAATCTCCACACCTACTGTGGACAAGAATGGCCTCCTCAATATGATGTACTCCTTTCCATCAATAGGATCAAATTCCATGATCAAAAACTTAGTTGGGAACACAATGGTTATCCTTTGTTCCGATAACTACATTATCAAACTCTAAGTTAACCTTACACAAAATAAGTCTGATAAATAGAAAGACAATACAACTAGCTAAACAAGGCCAAGGGATTACAACTAAGTTACACCAATGAAGCAAGTTAAGCACTAGATCCATTAATGGCCAAGTTATCACTAACTATCAAGACTAACACTTATCAAGCTCAGAAGAGCACTACCTACTCAAGCAAGATCTAACTATCTAAATCTAAGTAATTAACTAAGAGGCAATGAAAGCAATTAACTAGGCTAGCACTAACAAGCTAAGAGAACAAGATGGGTTTTAATAATATTAATGAGAGGTGGGCCGTTTGGGCAATGTTACTGAGATATTAGTTGGAGGAAACCTATCATGCAAGCCTAATCAATCATTCTAGGTTGTCAAACCAAACAACTAGTCAAATGCAAAAAAATCGTCCTAGTCTATTGGGTGGCCATGGATAGAATAGGGTGTGGGAAGGGAAACTAAACCCTTACACCTCCTAACTAGCCTTACGAGGCTCAACTGGCCCAAGGTTAGGTGGGATTTTAGTTGGATTTTTCTAATATTGGTTTCTAGAGTGAGATGGCTTAGGGTAATTGGGATCCAAATGTATGAATGGGAAGTAGATGTGAGGATATTTCACCCCACGTTACTCCCCATCTAGCTTTTAATAAACTCATAGGCAATTACACTAAATCACCTCACCCTAGCTACTTAGATCTCACACCTAGGAGTAGGAAAAGGGCTATATGTGTGGGGATATGGGGTGCTAGATAGGGATCCACTAATTGGACCGAGGAAGAAATCCCAAAATAGCCTCACATATGCTATCAGTTCCTAGACTTAGGTGGTTTCAAGCATAAAACCACAAGCAATCGATGATTTCAAGCACAAACCACAAGAATAACTATGGGAAATAAGATACAAGTATAAATCAACCCTCATAAAACAAAATTATAGAGTTTAAAAAATATATTCCCCCAACATGGTATCAAAGTAACATTGTAACCCCAAACAACCCACATTAAAGGGCTTAGCTAGACATAATATAAGAAAGAGGTAGAAGATCATGGTAGCTCTTGGAAGACTGTAACATACCGAATTCTGGACATTTTGCCTTTTTGGTCCTCTTTTTCATCTTTTCCTTTCATTTCTATCCTCTTTGGCATTTCTGCTCAATTTGTGGAGAATATAATGGCCTAATGAGCATTTGTTCACCTTTTTTCTCAATATTTGGGTTTATGCAAAAATACCTCACTGGAAGCTTAGTAATGGGTCAAATATGCAAAATGTCTACTTGAGTGATAAAAAGAATAAAGAAATTCGTGTTAGAACTTTCTAGTATCTTTTAGAATATGTAAAAGGATATAATTCTCGAAATATGCATAAAGGAAATAATAAATGTGGTAATTGGAAATAATATGGAATATAATGGATAAAAGGAGATAATGAGGAATATATTGTCCCAAAAATCATATGTGGAAACCCATGAAGATAATTTGGATGTCAATCTCATTTTCTTGACTTAAAAAGTAACTTAAGGACCAAGTATCATCTAATTTGGGAAGATAAATGCATATATTAAAATCATTATTAAAAGATAATAAGAAATAGGCCAATAAAGTGAAATAAAATACTTAATATCCTCAAATTATAAAACTAACTCCAAATTCGTAATCTAAACATAAAAATAAGCCTTTGGGCAAATTTGCAACTAAATTGGATAATGCTCGAATAATGAATAAAATAGGAGAGACAAAGTGTGTAGAATCTTCTATTTATTTAATAAATAAATAAATAATCTCAACTTGTGAAAATAATAACAAAATCGTGTCCTAATCTATTAGGAAGACTTATAGGTGAAGTTTCATAATTTTTGGAGAATCCTAGAGTCCTTAATGCATGAGGAAAGAGAAAATGGGATTTAAATTATTTAACATATTAAAAGTCCCCAAAAGGCAAAACTAATTTCATATTTCGATTCTACGCTTCAAAATTAGTCAGAATATAAATTTTGGTAAATTTTGGATATTGTTTGAGCCTCCAAACAAGGAGAGAGAAAAACATTCAAAATTAATAATACACTTTTGTCGAATTTTAATACAACTAGAATTCCTATGCTCTTTCCATCCACGAGATCAGACAACTCCTGGTCCTTCATGGACCTAGGTCCACTGATCTGATGACTCATGGTCATCTTCTTCCTCTAACCAAAAAGGGAAACAGGTGGTTTCTTTCCAAGAATTCAAATCCTAATATCTCGAGATATACTCGATGAAATTCGATGATTTTTGGTTCTATGAGTTCCTCGCGAGATTCCACACCACTTTATTCCAAAATTTTGTGTTTTGATGAAGATTTGGGAAACCCCCAAATCATGTGGCTCCTCTCTCTTACCCCACCTAGTTAAACCCTAGCCTAGACCTCCTTGCCTATATATATCCATACCCTTAGGTCTGCCGTCACCTTAACAACTCAACCATACTTTCAGTTTGGTGTTTCGTGGACATTTGGACCCTCGTCTAGACACCGAAGACCTACAGCTTGCGGCGCCCCTCTCGCTCTATTCTCTTCGTCCCCGTTCAATTGCAAGGTACCCTTAGATTCGTCTCATCTCCCTCTTTCTTTTGCATGTTTACACACGGAGTTTGGTTGTGTATATCATTTTTCCCCAAAATAGAAAGCTTACAGCAGAGATCTGCTCGCGGCTCACCGGTCGGGCACTTTGGGGAAGAAGATCCCCCACATTTTTACCTTTTTTCCCTCCGTTTCTCTTCATGCAGCTTTGTTCGCGATTGGGTAATTTGGTCTTTTGTGATTTGTTTGACCGCATTGACCCCGAGTGGTCTGTGGTCTCTTAGCCACTAATGAGAGGACAACAGGTGTGCGGGCCCCACCACCTGGCCCCACTCTGCTCTCCCTCTCTTCTTTATTTAATAATCGAATTTTTGATTTTCTGATTGGCTGATATCAAATAATTCATATAAATTCATCCAGTGGTCAAAAATTAAAAATAAGTAGTGTTTTGAAATCAGGAGAATGAGATCTATCCATTAAAAATATTTTTGAGGTTTGTTTCTGATTTTTGTGAAAAATTGTTTTTAGAATGATTTAATTAACCAAAAATCACAAAAAATGCATCTAAAAGTAGATATCTTCAAAATAAATAATATTATATGTTATTTTGATCAGAAAATCCTAACTAAGACAATGGTGATGTTTTCACAGTCTAATTCGAAGGTTTGTAAGAAAAGTTAGTAACTTTAGGGTTTTAAGCGTTTAATGAATGAATATAGTTCTAATACATAAACATGGTGTTGATATTATGAAAAGTGGAACATGGAATCGATTAAGTGGTGGAAGTTGATAATTGGAATCAATATTAAAGGTATGTGCATTTACACCTTAAGTTGGGAAATATTTGTGCCTTGTCCTACTTTTTCCACAATGAGGATTATTTGAACCCTGCATCCTATGCTCTTGATTCTTTTAATATTCTTGCCTCATAATCAGTTTTGGAATATTGTTCTTGGGTCTCGATACCCCTTTGCCATGTTCTATTTAAATGATGCTATTACTTTCCATTGTTTCTATCATGTTGATTTTATTAGACTAACTAGCTATAGTAGCGGTACTTATGTACAACCACCCATAGTTTGGGAATGTGTTATTTCTCCCCTGGGGAATGTCTTATTGTCCCCCGCACATGAAATATGTGCAGGTGATTGGGAATGTATTATTCTCCCCTCACCCTTTTGGTTGAAGGTCCGGTAGGTGCCTCAACCCTACTTAGTTAAGATAGTCAATATTAATCATGCATGCAATTCTTCTATTACACTTTGTTTATGGCAAGCATATATTGAAAGCTTCTTTTATATATGGCCTCATTCTCTTGATTGTCTTCATCTTATGATGAACATTAGCCTAAATTTACTTGCTTTTCTTACCTCACTATATTAGAATAGTTTGTGACACATACTTTTTATTTTCCTTTCCCTTTTGCTGGGTGCCTTCCCAACCACCCAGATGTGGAGCCAGGTGATGTATAGGACTTGAAAATCTTTGCTTTTCCTGGACTTAGCTGATGGAGTTATGCTTTGGGAGACAAGGCTGTGTTAGTTAGACTTCCCTCTATCTAGATCCTAAATGTTGTATCTTGATGTAAACCTAAAAGGGAGATTTTTGATGTATCTTGTACAATCTTTTATGAAATTGAATATAGTGAGGAAATTTTTTTTATTCCGCTGCTTTCCAATGTGTTTTGTTTACCATATTTGAGTAAGGATGTGATCTCACACTCTTTATAACATGGTATCAGAGCCCATGGTAGTTGGAATCTGACTATTTCATTTTTGTCTCCCTAATTAGAACCCTAGATTTGCATAGTTTCCCTTAAGTTACATGTTTGCCCTAGATTTGATCTATGTTGATGATAGGTTGATTTCAGACCCTACAACACCTTAGAGTCTTAATGAATAACACTCTAATATCCTTATAATTAAAATATGCATAACTTGATGTTGTTTAGGTTTGCCTTTACACAACTATTAGGGCATGAAGTTGAAGCGAAGGTGTCTAGAAATTATTAGGGTTTCAGGGGCTGGCAATATTTTCCTCTGTGCCACTAGCTTGATTTATGAGGACTCCCGTACCCATATGATACCGACCTGGCCCGAGATAATACAAATTGTCTAAACTAGTTTGCTTTTAGGCTATAGTAACCTTAGACATATATGTTGTATATCTTTGAGAACCTTAATAGGTTGACCTAGTCTTTTAGGTGTGATAAGCTTGAGACTTGTTTGAGGATATATACCCTATATAGTTCCTTATATCCCTTAGGACCACATGCTTGGATAAGTTTATCTGTAGAACCTAGACCTTGGAGTTTGGGTGTTTGGGATGATATCAGAGTGTGCAGTGGAAGCATGATGGATCTTGAGAATGGTTTAGTTAGACTTATCCTTTAACCCTAGTTAGTTTGGCTTAATAGGTCAAACCCTTTAAGGGGTGGAGTATGGTTAGGTTGGATGTTCGAGTGGTTAGATTTCAAGGTCAAAATCCTCTTTAGGGGGATGGAACCCTATAACGTCTTGAAGTCTATCTAATCTATCTTTGGAGACCCTAACTCCATACTTAGGAGGTTGTTGTGCTTGAATCCTTAGTGTTGTCCAAACAAGTAATAGTGGTAACCCTAACATGTTTATTTATATATATAATGAACATATAATGGTCATCTAATGAATAATTCATATGTTCAAACTCTAATGGATAACCAATGCACATAATAAGAGTAAGTCACATATTAATACGAAATTATGGATCACATGATGCTAACCATGCCATAAACCCTAATGATATGATGAGTAAGATAATTATAACATAATTTGAAATTAATGCATGCTAAGGATGAATAAGTGAAATAAAATTGTTATGTTGACCTAAACCATAAGTTGTAATAATCTAACCCTAATCTATACATCTTTAATGCCTTTCATGATACATTAATGATGTTAAGTGCCATAATCAGTTAAGATACTTTGATACACATAAATGATATATATAACCATCTAATCACATATTAATAAAACCATCATTATGAAATGCATGTTACCTTGTAATCTAATACACATGTGATTAGTCACCTAATGTGAATCTATTCATTAATATGTAATATGTCCCACCTTGATCATTTAAAATACATGTAAAGGCTTCAATGTGAATATGAAGTAATTGGATTCACATAAATGTGCAAAATCAATAATATAAATGAATGACTATGAGAAATGATTAATGATGACATTAATGTGAGCAATAAATATAATATGACAATGTGAAAAATGTTTAATATGAGTATAAGTAACTAATGTGACATTAATTGGAATAATTGTATGCTTAACCACAAATTGAATAGAATGTCTTATTTCATGTAAAATAATTTGTTATAATTAATAAAGTGGTAATATGAGGATAATGAAGTATAAATCCGAATTATTAAGGACAATGATCAAATATAATAATGAATGTTGAGATAATTGAGTAACTCCTAATTGTGCTAACATTCTTAGTAAGAAAAATGAGATACATATATAATGTTTCATGGATGATAATGAAATATAACCCTTTTGGCAATAAAGTGAATATGACATGAAATAATTAAAATAATGATGATAATGCGATATCATAATGAATGTAATCCTAATGAGCCATAAATGTAAATAATGTTAAATATCCTAAAAAGAATATCTTCATAATGAACCCTAGGTGATCCATGAGAACCCGAGCTATGATTAGTTGATGTATGTGAAGTGTCTGAACCCTTAGGTGTAGTTGAAGTATAAGTTTTGGTGGAAGGCATATAATTGAAGGAACAACCTGAAGTTTTGTGATGTGAGGTTTCACACTCACCCTTCCCTAATTGCTAGTGATTTCAGGGACAAAATCCTCTTTAAGGGGTGGAGTGTTTTGTAACATACCGAATTCTAGACATTTTTCCTTTTTGGTCCTCTTTTTCATCTTTTCCTTTCATTTATATCCTCTTTGGCCTTTCTGCTCAATCTGTGGAGAATATAATGGCCTAATGAGCATTTGTTCACCTTTTCTCTCAATATTTGGGTTTATGCACAAATACCTCACTAGAAGCTTAGTAATGGGTCAAATAAGCAAAATGTCCACTTGAGTGATAAAAAAATAAAGAAATTCGTGTTAGAACTTTCTAGTATCTTTTAGAATATGTAAAAGGAGATAATTCTCGAAATATGCATAAAGGAAATAATAAATGTGGTAATTGGAAATAATATGGAATATAATGGATAAAAGGAGATAATGAGGAATATATTGTCCCAAAAATCATATGTTGAAACCCATGAAGATAATTTGGATGTCAATCTCATTTTCTTGACTTAAAAAGTAACTTAAGGGCCAAGTATCATCTAATTTGGGAAGATAAATGCATATATTAAAATCATTATTAAAAGATAATAGGAAATGGGCCAATAAAGTGAAATAAAATACTTAATACCCTCAAATTAGAAAACTAACTCCAAATTTGTAATCTAAACATAAAAATAAGCCTTTGGGCAAATTTGCAACTAAATTGGATAATGTTCGAATAACGAATAAAATATGATAGAGAGAGTGTGTAGAATCTTCTATTTATTTAATAAATAAATAAATAATCTCAATTTGTGAAAATAATAACAAAATCATGTCCTAATTTGTTAGGAAGACTTATAGGTGAAGTTTCATAATTTTTGGAGAATCCTAGAGTCATTAATGCATGAGGAAAGAGAAAATGGGATTTGAATTATTTAACATATTAAAAGTCCCCAAAAGGCAAATATAATTTCATATTTGGATTCTACACATCAAAATCAGTCAGAATATAAATTTTGGTAAATTTTGGATATCGTTTGAGCCTCTAAATGAGGAGAGAGAAAAACATTCAAAATTAATAAGGCACTTTGCTCGAATTTTAATACAACTAGAATTCCTATGCTCTTTCCATTTGTGAGATCGGACAGCTCCTCGTCCTTCGTGGACCCGGGTCCACTGATCCGACAACTCATGATCGTCTTCTTCCTCTAACCAAAAAGGGAAACATGTGGTTTCTTTCCAAGAATTCAAATCCTAATATCTCGAGATATACTTGATGAAATTCGATGATTTTTGGTTCTACGAGTTCCTCGCAAGATTCTGCACCACTTTATTCCAAAATTTTTGTGTTTTGACAAAGATTCGAGAAACCCCCAAATCGTGCGGCTCCTCTCTCTCACCCCACCTAGTTGAACCCTAGCCTAGACCTCCTTGCCTATATATATCCATACCCCTAGGTCTGCCGTCACCTTAACAACTCAACCATACTTTCGGTCTGGTGTTTTGTGGATGTTTGGACCCTCATCTAGCCACCAAAGACCTCCAGCTTACGGCACCCCTCTCGCTCTATTCTCTTCGTCTCCGTTCAATTGCAAGGTACCCTTAGATTCGTCTCATCTCCCTCTTTCTTTTGCATGCTTACACGTAGAGTTTGGTTGTGTATATCGTTTTTCCCCAAAATAGCAAGCTTGTAGTAGAGATTTTCTCACCACTCACCGGTCAGGTGCTTTGGGGAAGAAGGTCCCCCGCATTTTTACCTTTTTGCCCTCCGTTTCTCTTCATGCAACTTTGTTCGCGATTGGGTAATTTGGTCTTTTGTGATTTGTTTGACTGCGTTGACCCCGGGTGGTCTGTGGTCTCTCGACCACTAATGAGAGGACAACTGGTGTGCGGGACCCACCACCTAGCCCCACTCTGCTCTCCCTCTCTTCTTTATTTAATAATCGAATTTTTGATTTTCTGATTGGCTGGTATCAAATAATTCATTTAAATTCATCCAGTGGTCAAAAATTAAAAATAAGCAGTGTTTTGAAATCAGGAGAACTAGATCTATCCATTAAAAATATTTTGAAGGTTTATTTCTTGTGTTTGCGAAAAAGTGTTTTTAGAATGATTTAATTAACTAAAAATCACCAAAAATGCATCTAAAAGTCTATATCATCAAAATAAATAATATTATATGTTATTTTGATCAGAAAACCCTAACTAAGACAATGGTGATGTTTTTAGAGTCTAATTCGAAGGTTTGTGGGAAAAGTTAGTAACTTTAGGGTTTTAAGCATTTAATGAATGAATATAGTTCTAATACATAAACATGATGTTGATATTAGGAAAAGTGGAACATGTAATCGATTAAGTGGTGCAAGTTGATAATTGGAATCGATATTAAAGGTATGTGCATTTACACCTTAAGTTGGGAAATATTTTTGCCTTGTCCTACTTTTTCCACAATGAGATTTATTTGAACCCTACATCCTATGGTCTTGATTCTTTTGCTATTCTTGCCTCATAATCAGTTTTGGAATATTGTTCTTGGGTCTTGGTACCCCTTTGCCATGTTTTATTTAAATGATGCTATTACTTGCCATTGTTTCTAGCATGTTGATTTTATTAGACTAACTAGATATAATAGCGGTACTTATGTACAACCATCCATAGTTGGGGAATGTGTTATTTCTCCCATGGGGAACGTCTTATTCTCCCCCACACATGAAATATGTGTAGGTGACTGGGAATGTATTATTCTCTCCTCACCCTTTTGGTTGAAGGTCCGGTAGGTGCCTCAATCCTACTTAGTTAAGATAGTCAATATTAATCATGCACACAATTCTTTTATTATACTTTGTTTATGGCAAGCATCTATTGAAAGCTTCTTTTATATATGGCCTCATTCTCTTGATTGTCTTCATCTGATGATGAACATTATCCTAATTTTACGTAATTTTCTTACCTCACTATATTAGAATAGTTTGTGTCACATACTTTTTATTTTCCTTTCCCTTTTGCTGAGTGCCTTCCCAACCACCCAAATGTGGAGCCAGGTGATGTATAGGACTTGAAGATCTTGGCTTTGCCTGGACTTAGCTGATGGAGTTATGCTTTGGGAGACAAGGGTGTGGTAGTTAGACTTCCCTCTATCTATATCCTAAATGTTGTATCTTGATGTAACCCTAAAACAGAGATTTTTGATGTATCTTGTACAATCTTTTATGAAATTGAATATAGTTAGAAGAAAAAAAATTATTCCGCTGATTTCCAATGTGTTTTGTTTACCATATTTTAGTAAGGAGGTGATCTCACACTGTTTACAAAGACCCTTATTCTTCACCTCCTTGTTGTAGAAGACATAACACCTCCCTCCAAGGTCAAAACTGGCATGATAATATAGGGGATTATGGTGGAAAATGCTAGAAAACTAAGGTTTTGGGTGGAAATGAGGTGGAAATGGAAGGTGGGAGGTAGATGAAGCTCTTGAATACAAGGAAGGTGACAATGAATGCTAATAGGTAGGTAAAGGGAGGCTAACATCATGCCCCATCCACCAACTATGTATATATATGTGGTAGGAAAGCACTATGTTAAGTCGGGGTAGAAATGAAAATGCAGTGGAAAAGTTGGGTAGGGTTAGGTAGTCACCACAGTCATGATGAAGTGCCATGACCATGGTGTATATGAGGTGGTATGGATGTGGGGAATGATACAAGCGTGGTGGATATGAGATGTAGAATGGAGATTAGGAGGGTGGAGTGGACATAGCCTTGGTGGGTGCCACAATCATGGTGGAGGATGGTGCCACGACGGTGTTGTGTGGCATGGTCGTCTTGGAGGGGGAACGCCTTGGTCATTCTGCTTCTTGTACCCATCCTATCTTTAGCTTGCCACAATCATGGCAGATACCATGGGTGAGGTGGCCTTCATGGTCCACGGTCATGCCGATGGCCACACTCATGGCCTTTCATGTGTATTTCACACTGGATCCTTGTGACTTTTGGCTCCTTGGGCCACGTCGTTGTATGCGCCATGGGCGAGTCGCGGTTCTTTGGCCATGGATGTGTTGATGGACATGGCCATGTTGTCTTCGGTGACCATAACCATTTTGGATGACCACGGCTATATTCATGTACAAATCTTGTGGGTTCCCTGTGACTTTTTAGACCATTTCACCACGACCTTGGTGATGTAGCATGGCTGAGGTAGGGGTTTAAGCTACTTCAACTTGCTTCAAAATTCATCAAATGGCTACTAATGGCTTTAGATAAATTGTTATACATTCAAGGAATGCTCGAGGAAGATTTAGACCCACTCTCAGAGCATGACAACTCAAAGATGCTCTCCATCTCTCTCCTTTGTATCTAATTCATGCACAAGTGCCCTGAAAAACAGGCAAAAAGCAGTCATAAGTGTATTTTACATGATAGTTCATATTGGGGGAATTTATTTGCAATCTACCATGTTTAGATGTGATTATAATGCAAAAAGGCATAGTATGAATCCCTAAAATAGGGTTGCATCAGAGAGCTTGAGTTTAAAATCAACAACTTGACACAGAGACACTCTCTACCGAAGAATGTGGCTAGACACTGCATCTACTATTTGGAGGGTGGGTTTAAAGACTAGGGAGCCTCCCTTATACACTGATACACTATCCATGAGCCTATTCTTGTTCTTTGTTTTCTCTTGCATCCTCAACATTATTAGAGAGAAGAGTTTTCAATGAGATGTGGGTATTAATCCCGTTTTCCTTACTCTATTTTCTCCACACCTTTCTTGCATGTTAATTAAAAATTTAGGTAGAGAGAAACTGGAACCTGGGATTAGAGCATCGATCATTATCGTTGGATCCATGATATGACCTTAGATGGGTGTTCTTTAAGGCGAAATATTTAGGATCTGTAGGTAACAAGACCTCGAGCCTATGGGGAGATAAACCCTTATATATTTCACATTCCACAAGGATATGAAAACCATTATCCCCTATATAGTATCCATGTGAATGAATGGTGCATTTCTTAGAACAATTATATAGGTGGTGGTGGTGGACTTATTGTCCTGTAGTTTTATCATAGTGTTAAATTTCTTTTCTTGCTTTGTTACTTTAATTAATAAACCAAAAATCAAGCATCCATCTTTTGGATGAAAATCCAAATTGTTCTTAAAAATATTGTCCTTTGCGTTTGATCTTAACTATAATGGGATAAGACCCTTCCACTTGCAAGTGATATTATTTTTCTATTGTTTCTGTAAAAACTAAGGATTCTATCCCTGGTGAATTTGAT
The DNA here is from genome assembly GCA_963693085.1 of Alisma plantago-aquatica. NCBI lineage: Eukaryota > Viridiplantae > Streptophyta > Magnoliopsida > Alismatales > Alismataceae > Alisma > Alisma plantago-aquatica. The sequence goes on from OY856413.1 coordinate 1,089,450,013, forward strand.
AGTGTGATAATTTATCATATTATGGAGGTTCCACCTTGTCTCTTTTTCCAAAATACTCCTTAGGTCTAGTGAGAAACACTCTATCATCATTGTACAAGTTATTGATCAAATCCCAACATTATCCAACCGGTAATCTTCCAATACAAATGCATTTTTCAACAAGAATTATTAGGAGTCATAGAAACAAATCTCATTGGCAAAACTTCTAAAGAGATAATCATCACTAAATACATTACTAAATAATACTAGTATTTATAACAAGAGAGAAATAGTGGACATTGGCACATGTTCATTCACTCATCTTGTGAGAATAAGAAACACTTTTCTGATAACACCCAAATTTACAAGTATTTGCTAAGCATTTATTTATGGTTTTGTGTCGTTATAGCCTTAATATGCCCTATAATGCTTATGTTTTAGTACCTTTTATCCTTTCATAGGTAAGGTAGCTGACCTAGCCAATAAAGTAGCTAATATAGCCAATTTTGAGACTTTTAGGCACTGAACTAGAAAATGCATCAATTTCTCTTCATCTGTGTACATTCATCATGGTTTCAGTCACCATCTTTAGTCGAATTTTGCCTAGTATATTCGCTTTTATCTCCTAAATCATATAATATACATCTTTCTCAATTCATGGGCTATCAAGGCTTATTGATAAGGGTTTATATTGTTTTCATGCAGATTGAGTTGGGCCCATCCACTACTCGTGGTCCCCTCTTTATCCAATCCCACTTCAGCTACAAGAGACCGCAATCATTACCTCCTGAGGGATCACGACCAACACCCACCGGTCCTCCCCCACAGACCGTGATCCAACTCCTCCGTAGACTGCATCCAACACGTGCACCTCAACCTCAATCACCTCCTCACGATGCATGTCATGACTCCTCCGCAAGTCGTGCGCGACAACAACTCCATCAACCTTGCTTGTGATCACCTCGTCCTCCTGACCACCACCTGTAGCCTGCCCTAATCGTGACCTGCGATGGCCAACACCACACCGTGAACACACTTCCAAGTGCCTGCTCCTTCCAATATCACGACTCACTAGTGCCGGTAACCCCTGATCACGGTCTACGCCTCCAACCCCCAGATCGTGACCCCACCCTCATCACCTCAACATGGAGATCGACCTTCACCTACATCCGCCACCTCTGCTGATCGTGGTCTGCAAATTCTTCACCAAACCTCATCCATCTCCTCAAACACGTAGCGTAAGGTTGCGACTCCTCAACCACCTACACCAATCTCCTCACTCACGATCTTCTCCATCCCATCGCGACTTCCACACCTCCACCGTCGCTATGGATGCTGGATCATAATCAACTTCGCATCACCTCGACCGGTGATCATCCACTCACCCCTACATCGCGATCCTCCTCCGATAGTGACCTGCGACTTCTCACCTCTTTGTCCTCACTCACCTCCATTAACTCTTCCACATCGCTTTGTCTGCACCTTGGCCAGACCGTGACATCGCCACCCCTTCTTCACTTGTTCGCGACCTCATCAACTCCCGTCCTCCACACTGCGACCTCGTCCTTCACCCACTCCCGTTGGATCGCGATCACCCACTTACCTCATAGCGCAAGACCGTGACTTCCACCAATGTCGACACCACCGCAATAGGTCGCGACATCCACACCTTCTCCAATCATGATCTATGCCATCCTCGCCTGCGATCCAACAGCGACCTGCATCGCAATGCTAGCAGACTCTAGTGGCCCCACGACTATAAAAGCCCCCGCCGCATTAGAACAAGGGGGGGACTTGACATAGCCGCTAGGCTACCACTGCCCAGTCTGACCTAGAAGCCCGATCTCCAGCATCTAAGAACTTCCCCTGTGGTGTTCTTGCGTGCGCGACTCATCTCCGCCCAACCAAATCCGTGGTGGAAACCAAAGCTCCATCCAACCGCCATCCATCCCACTCCTCTGCTTGCCTAATCTGTGTAGAAACAGCAGATCAAGTCCATCCATCCATCCATTTCCACCCAGATCTATAGTGGAAACCCAGATCTGGACCATCCAACCATCATCATGCCACTATTCGGGGAGGATCCTAGATAGAAAGGAGGCCAAAGTGTCTAAAAGATCAAGGAGGAAGGCCAAAAAGGTGAGATCTGGCCTATACGGAGGCTAAGGAGCGAGAGCGACCTCTCCTCTGTAGGTGAAATCCCTCTTTCTTCCTCCTTCCTTCTTCCATTCCCCTTTATTTCTGTGCAAACGATGTTCTTTCATCTTTTTTCAGTGCCTACTATGCTTGTATGGCTAATTGATCTCCTTCTTGGCTATGTAGCCCAGTCTGGGCATTGTTTATGTACTTTTACCTTAAAGAAAGTACCTTAATTTTAGATCTAGTAGGTTTGATTATTCTATCTTCTCTTTATGGTTATGATTTGCTAGTTTGGTTGATCCCTTTCTAGTTTGTACTACTATTTTTTCCTGTATCGAGAGATCCGTTGTAGAAATAGACAGGAGAAGGTAGTTTGGATCGAAATATGAGAGGAGGACGGTTCAAGGTCATCTGTTCCTAACATCCTAGGATATTCTAAACCTGAGAGGGTATCTAGAATATCCTTGGATGTTGGTTTGTCATCCCCGAGAGAGGTTTTACAACATTGATGGGTTTTAGTCACACTACGCGAGAGTGAGTGGGATGACCCCACATGAACACATGCCATGGTGTGTGCTATGATTGAATGTAGGTTGCTTGATGAGGTGTTTGAGGGTTGTCTACATCCGATAACGGGTGCATAGACTTCCCAACTTATGGTTACATAGCTGGGAACTCCTTCTCTCTGATTTAGTAGAATCCTACATACTCTGTTTTATTTTCTTTTCTTTGTTTTGTTTTTCATTCGTAACAACCCGCTAGACCAGTTCTAGCTCCATACTTTCCTCAACTATCATCTTGGCTTATCTGACTCAAGAACAAAATCTCAAGCACCCTAAATGTCACCATGTCCCTGTGTTCGACCCCGTATATCTACTTTGACCCCGTAATAAAAGTTGCGGGGGTCCTTGAAGGTTTCAGGTTATAAATTTAAAAGTTGGATTCCTTCTAAATCTGCCTCCGTATTCCGGACGCGCGATTTGGGCCGATCAACTTTTTGGCGCCGTTGTCGGGGACATGGTTTTCCACATTTACACGCCTAAAAGATTTTGTTCTGTCACTTATAAGCCTATATATATGCATACTTTTTCTTTTGTTTTAAACATACTTGTCCATATATACTGAATAGTTTTCCTTTTTCTTATACCTTTTTAGCCATGGATCTTGCTTCAGCAAGATAGGTTATATTGTCCACTTGTCCTCTCAAAATTTTCAACAGTTCTGACTACTGGAAAATAATTGAAAGTCATTCTCTACAACTAGTCAAGTTATACTCACCTCCACCATCGTCGTATGTTGAAATTCCAACAACGGAGACTTCCAGTCAGCCCTCGACTTCCATGTTATCATGGGATCAAGAACTGATTAAGGTAATGGAGTTGGTTTGGGAAAGTGTTCACGCACTCACCTTCTTAGCTCCTCATCTCCAAGAACAAGTTGATCCTCTCTAGCAACTATTAGATAAGAAGGAGCGCCAACTCCAAATAGCAACAGAGATTGCAGACCACACTAAAAGTATACTTCAAACTGTTGAACAAGGATTCATCCGGAAACATCAGTTTGATACAGTGGATTCCCATCAGATGTGTATGGCAGAATTGATGGGTCTCGGAAGCATTGCTGCTCAAGTACAACAACTTCATGATAAAGATGTTGAACAAGGCAGGAGGCTCCAAGAGCTCATCGATTTGGTTACAATTCAGTTACAAATGCCATCACAAGATCATGAAGATTACAATCATCAAAACCATTCCATTGGGCCTGAAGTGGAGCTCGTCCTACCATCCTATTCAGACCATCAACTGAGTTCACCAGGATTTTTCTATGAAGAACCACCAACCTGGGGGAACTCTTCATTTTATCCAGATGATCCAGCTGATTAACCAATGGAAGATACTAGTAGCCAACATGAATGGTTAAATGATGATGACGATGACTCCTATCCTCACTAGGGAAATCAGACAACCTCACAACAATGGGGTCAGTTTGAAGAATTGAATCAGAAATTGATCCAGACCAAGGTGATAATTCTCACATTGAGACTTGTCACTTAGCCACCACCCACATACCTACTATGGTCTGGAATAACTTGTTCAAGGAGGAGGATGATGATAGCTGCTTGAATTGGAGCAGTGAGTATACTGACAAAGACGAGTTGGAGTAGCATGAGCCATCATTCACCACCATCCCTTTACAAGGCTTGGTGGACATCGAAGGCACAAGATGGACAATCCAACACAACATGGCTACTGAGCATGAAGATACCCCAGACCCCATAGAGTGTGACAAGCTTGGGGTGGTAGAACCGCAATTAAACTCACACGGGGATACTTCTTTCTCAAAAAATGATTGGATGACTCAGACTGTAGATGAAAACTTATCTGAGCATCCAACCTCAAGTTCAGAGGTGGAGAGAGAAGTGAGGGGTCCTCTAGAAAACTTTCAGCCTCTCCCCTCTGTCTCATTCTGTGTCGACATCCTAGGGCCTTCCTGCTCAAATTCATATATTGGAAGGTACCTTGAAGATGATTTGCTGAATAATTCATCTCAACACAATTCAAATCAGTTCCAACACAAAGATGACTTCACCGAGTCCCTGAATTCTATTCCTCTCCTTCAAACTCAGAAGGGTCCACATATCTACCTATTCTAGTGCTATTATGTGGCGGAACCCGTCATTGAGACACATGTGACACTGGTCCTAAAACTTAGGATTTGGGATCCCAGTGCCGGTATCGTGGGGCAGCCACCCCCTTTCTCTTACTCCTTTCTTTTCTTTTTATTTCATTAAAATAAACTCTTGTTTTAGCTGCTTAAATATTTCCTTGCATACATGTATCATTTTAGGACTTTAATAAGATTTCCCACCCAAAGGTACATGCATTCCCACCCTACTATACTAAGCTTAGGTCTTGCTCGAGGACGAGCAAACTTTTAAGCTTGGGGTGGTAGGCTATTCGCCATTCTATCTCTTCATTCTTCATGCATGCATTTTTACTCCCTACATTTAGCATAATTTTTTAGCTTTGTAAGACTTTGTTTCGTAATTTGTAGCTTTGAAATTAAGGATATGCAATGCAAATCTTATAGCTAAATGCTTATCTTTATGCCTAAAATTTTTCATCTTAAACTACTTGATCTTTTGCTTGACTTGCTCTTTGACTCTTTCCTTAAGTTTGGTAATGGATCTAAGGTTATGTGACATTTTTAATAGCTTAAAACTATATTCCCTTGATCTATGATGTGAACGACAAATCCAAGGTATGGGACCGTTGGAAGAAACTAAAGCACGATCAAAGATTCTTAGCTGTGGTTTCACAAGCTTTTCTCTACTCTAAGGTTCCTTGAATCATAATTATTACTTTCACTCATGCATCAAGCAGACAATGATGAGTTTTGAGCTATAATCAGGTTGAAATGTTTTCCTTGACTGAATACACACCTCCTCACCTTAGATTGAGTCAAAAAGATGAAAAATTAAAAATTTGCAAAAGAGGCTCGACCGCCCACAAAACACCAAAATTATCATTATAGTTCTCACCCAGGCCTATAAATTAGAATGCAGAGAATAAAAGCCTGAGTGTGATTGAATGAGCACTTGTTTTGTCTTTCAGGAGAGTTGTGGGTGATGCCCATACAGTGTATGACTGTGCTCATGAACGTGGGTATGTTGTGCCTGGTAGTGTCATTCCAAAAACTCATTAGAGAGTCATTAGGAATCCCTAGGAGACCTATGAGATCATCCCAGTAGTAGGGTTGGTTCAAGTGCAGTATGAGGAGTTCATCTCACTAGTTTGGGCCAACTGGTTCTGACTGTAGGGACTGTTGCTCATTACATGGACCAGCCTGATGCAGATCGGGATCCTCAGAAGTCATTAGAGTCTTTTCACTTTGCTTCCTAGGACCTAAATAAGTGAAAGGTGCATTTTCCCTGATTGGTCTACATAGATTCATGATGATGGTTCATTTCTCATCACCCGTGTGATCACATCTGTGAAAATTATTTTATGTTTAATAATTATGATTCAAATCCTCATGACTATGGATAGGTTGTAGTGAATTCACTTAATCTTTCCTGGACACTCTTTGACCTTGCTTTGGCAGGATTGTGCCTATTTGGTGGGGGTTTGTTCTGAAATGACATGGATCAGGAGTATTGATGTTTTAAACTATTTTTCTTAGCCTTAGCATCTATTGCCAAGTTTAATTTGGATATTATCTTTTTGTTCTTTGAGCATAGTCTTGCTTGAGGACAAGCAAGGTTTTAAGCTTGGGGTAGTTGATAACACCCAAATTTACGTGTATTTGCTAAGCATTTATTTATGGTTTTGTGTCGTTATAGCCTTAATATGCCCTATAATGCTTATGTTTTAGTACCTTTTATCCTTTCATAGGTAAAGTAGCTAACCTAGCCAATAAAGTAGCTAATATAGCCAGTTTTGGGACTTTCAGGCACTGAACTAGAAAAGGCATCAATTTCTCTTCATCTGTGTACATTCATCGTGGTTTCAGTCGCCATCTTTAGCCAAATTTTGCCTAGTATATTCGCTTTTATCTCCTAAATCCTATAATATACATCTTTCTCAATTCATGGGTTATAAAGGCTTATTGATATAAGTGAACCAATTTCTAGGGTTGAGTCACATGGCACTACTCGTAAGTAGCCCACTCCTTAACTCATGGCAGGCTAATGAGTCTCATGGAACTACACGTAGGTAGCCCAGTTTATAACTCTCGGTAACCTAGACCTTTCTCTAGGATTACCCCTTTTTCTTAGCCTTTTCAAAGCAATAGAGGTGGACCCAGATCTAGTCAATTATATACGCACATTTATAGTGATAATCATAGTCACTTTATAGTTGCATGAAATAAATAAACATCCAACAATTATTTTCAAGCAACCGATTAAAACTTCGGGAATCGCCGTGAAACTAGAGCGATTATTCATAAGCGTAACCACATACCTGATTTGATGAGTCATGCAGATTATTCAACATATACTTCATGTATATACCATCAAACCAATCAACAGATCCAAGCAAGTAATTCAATCATCACATAATTCCTGAAAAGAATATGTACTCTATTTATTACATACTTTATCAAGAATCTATTTTATTGACTTGGATTCTCTTTCTAAGGTTTCTAATTTGCATTAAGGTTTCATTAATATCCATTAGGATTTCTTAGATCAATTTCTCAAACTTTATCCATTTTAGGTCAACAAACCCTAAAATACTCTTTTCCATTTATATGAACCTTAATTGCTCAACTATCCAGTTTAATAGTATTTTATACCCAAATTGACTTAGGATCATCACATCCCTATTTATTCATGGATTTGAACCATTAAAACAATTAAAAGACATATTCATCTAAATTAGGGTTTTCAAGCTCATTAGTGCATAATCATGCATGAAACCCTAAATTAAACCAATTATAAAAAGATCATCCTTTTAGATCGTATTTTCACTTTTATTAACAACAGGTTAATATCAACTTGAATTAACAAAAAAAACATCATTAAGTCCATTTATCATCAAATCTAAGGGTTTTTCTTTAATTAAATCATTAAAGATGATAGCTTTATGTCCTTTTTCAAATTTCAAGTGCATAAACTCTAAATTAGACTAATCATGTGCAAAGTTCTTCCTTTTTGAACATAATGTACTTTTTTACATTTAACAGGTTAACATCAACTCTAATGATCCATTAAACCCTATTAAACACTTTATTCATTTCAAAATAGGGTTTATTAATCTTTAATTCATTAAAGATGATAATTTACACTATTTCGAACTATGATCAGATTCAGGCTATAAAACTATTTTTAATGGGTTCCTTTCATTTTTCTGATAAAAAGACATATATAATTTGTACTTATCCGAACTACAGTTTATTAGATACGATTTTAGCAAGAAATCACTTACCACGGCCAATCAGAGCGCGCCACGTCGCTCATTCTCCATGCAACGTTGCCGTTTTGGAAATAGAATCGAATTACGATTATTCCCTTGACTAAGTTGTGCGCGCCTTTAGCCCGCGGAGGGCAATTTTGTCCAACTGTGACTTCATCTTCTACCTTGCGTCTTCCCCGCCGCTGCTGCTAGGTCAGGGCCGAACACTGCCATCCTTCTCCTCCTCGGACTCCGTCGGCCATCAGGGATGGCCCTCCCATCTCTGACTACCTCCTTCGCACCCGCCCATGCTGCGATCGGAGTCCCAGATGGTCGGGAGGTGCGGTGCTTGGGCCTGCAAGACGCAGCCTTGTTGCAGCCCTCCGTTGGTTGTGTACTAATGCAGGAGCAACGAGATGTTGCCCGATCGTCCTCAGGTCGTCAAAGGTACCGCATGCCTTCGTTAGGACGACACCATAGCCCTCGTGGCTGCAGGGTTAAAGCTATACCCTAAAGGTTAGGGTTTCGGTGAAGAAGGTGAAGAAGAGATATTTTGTTGTATGGACTCCCTCTGGACTCGATCCCAAATCTTACCCCTTATATAGGGGAGGGTCAACGAAGCCATAGGTTGACTTAACACGAGTCAAAGTGTCCCTTTCTAAATAGGAAATCAATTCCTTCAATGAGAAGTATATTCTCTCTCTCCTTTTTCTTCCTTGATATTCCTTATCTCATGGATACTTAGAAAAACGAAAATCCTTTCTCTTATTATCATTATTGTTTCCCTTTTAATCCATTCGCATGAAATTTTATTTTCTTTTAATAGAAAATACTTCATTTTTATCAATATCACCAAATTCATTAATAATGTATCATATTATCTTTTATTTTGCAAATTTGGTATTTTCTCTTTCTTTCCTCTTTATTGGGACTCCTGGGATCCCAAGACATTCCATTATTTCGAAATTCCCTTTTCAAGGATAATTATTATTCTTCTAGATGCATCTATATGCATTATTTTTCATTATCATGTTTATTTCTCATTAAATTATCTCTTTTTGAGAATTTCTCTTTATTTCTCTTTTATTTTCCTCATTGGCATCCCTTTAAATATTAGCAACCACATGGATACGAAATTTCACCAAGGAAACTCATTTATGCCTCTTTCCACTCATTTTCCACATTTTACCGTTATTTTCAATTTCTTTCTTAATAAAGAAATACTTAATTAATATTTTCTTTTCTTATTGCATTCTTTATGCAACTTTGGACTCCTTGGAACCCAAGAGGCACGAAATCCCTCTTTGGATTTCCCTTCTAGAGGTTTCTACATATTTCTTTTCTCAAATATTCAATTATTCATTCACTAATTGAATTTTCTTTGTTATTTCCTTGTTATTGGGCCCAATAGCCAATAAAGCCCACAACACATACATCAAGGCTATTGTAAATGAAATCCATGTCTTCAAAACAAATTATATCATTATTTGTTCAATTATCTTTAATATGAGAAATTACATTTCTCACCAATTGAACCCAAAAATTGGGGTTGTAACACAACCACTAGGGTTAGTCCAACGACCCCCCAAATTATCCCCTATTTAGGTGGACTGAGAGGGCAAGGGCCATTACTCTAATACTAGATCAAAGGTTTAGCAAATAACCAAAAATAATTTATAAAGTTTTTCTAAATAGGAATGATTCTGTACAAGATTATCTTTGCTCAAAGGAATTGCATCATAAGGTCTTCTAAAATTTTGCAACATGAATTAAAACTAACTAAATCCTCCAGAGATTACATTAGTTTTTGTTTGGTGTCTTCTTCATGAGAGTCTGCTTTGCATCTATCTTGTAGCAATAACAATATATTATCTTGAAATGTGGAGAAACCAAAACTCAGTTAGTATAAAGAGTTATAATGATATGTTGAGGAAATAAAAGATTGCATCTAGGTGTAACAACATAACCACATCAATTATTGTTATAGAAGCAAAATGTGTCATTTTCTTCATAACTTCTCAACCATTTTTATTCAACCTCTGGTATACCCTCTCTTAGGGTATTGTCCCTGTAGTGGATTTTATGCCACCTCTCAATCTGGATTTAGGTGCCTTATTGGTCACCTCTTAATTTGGAGCTAGGTGCCATGTAGGTCTCCCCAATCTAGGGCATGACCTCTTATGACCTTCCCAATATGGGGTTTGGTCTGACCTTCCCAATCCAAGGCTTGGTATTTAGCCATCACCATGACTTTACATATCTTTCCATTTTCAAATTTCCAGAGTTGGTATGCAGGTTCGAGCAAGTTATAAGAATAATGTTGTGATAGCCATAGTGAATTTATAGATTGTAGGAAATAAATATCAACCAAGCATTTAATTTCAAGAAATCCGGTAAAACCTCAAAAAATGTCAGGAAATTAAAGCGGTTAGTCACAGGTGTAACAACATACCTTGTTCATGTGTTCTTGATATCCAAGCAAGAGCAATCAAACAATCAACCAAGTAAATTATCCTACAAGTTAAAGCAATACACTCATGTATTATTATTTTATCCAAATCATTATTAAGACTGATTTGGGTCTCAAGTTAGAGTTTCAGTTGGGATTTGGCTTTCCAAACCCTAATTACCACTTTTCATGACTTTTGGGTTTACAAACCCTAATTTATCATTAATTGCACTTTTAGTCTCAAAGAAACCCTAATTTATCAAATTATGGGTCGTTAAGTTCACATAACTTTCAATTTTCTCTTTTTATTCATAAAAGATCAGTCTTTTATCATCAATATCAATTGGACACATTAGAATCATCAAATCTTGGAAGTTAGGGTTCTAATTCATGTAACTCATTCAAGATGCCAACTTTATGTACTTTATGAACTAGAAGCAGATCTAGATCTTGATTATATTTTTATTGGATTGCTTGTATTATTCTAAGAAAAAATCATATATTACTTTCCTTAAACCGATTATCCTACTAATTACTAGAATTTTTGCAAAATAATTCATTTAGACCAATAGGGCCTGCCACCTAGGCTGAGAGCCCCAAGTCCCGCCCTTCCAGCTTGCTCCTATTTGTCCATGCCGACCGAGCGGATAGCCCACGTGGCTACTCTCTCAATCCAAACAAAAAAGGCAAAAGCTCGATAATATCCTTACCTCTACAATGTGCATGAGGGAAGTGTCATCCTTTCCTCACTTGCCTTCTTCAACCTTGGTCTGGACTCTCTTGCGAGAATGTCGGTCAACCGATGAGTTGAATCTATGATCTAGTGAACAAGCAAGGAATCTAGGACCTTCTCCACCTTTGTCTCACCTCCCCAAATCCAAAGAGCTCTTCAATTCCTCCGCCGAAGGCCAGGGCCATCGGGACGATAGGGTAGCATGTCAGCATAGAAGCAAGGTCATCGTGGGTAGAGGTCAAGATCAAGAACCAAATTGGTGGTGCAAAAACACTTGCAGAGTTTGACTAAAGGTCTAGGATCAGTTGGCACCTTTGCAGAGGGTAAGGGATCCCCTATATATAGTTGAGGGTCGACCATGGCTAGCTGTGGATGGGGTGAATCTTCTAGAGTTCCCCAAACTAGGTAAAACCTAGGGTAGGTGGGTGCATTTCTTGCTCCCAAATCCATTGGTCTAATTTCCATACTTTCTCGTGTATTAAAACTTTGGGAAATCAACGTTGAAATTTACCAGTTCAAGAATATGTTTCCATACTTGGCTGAGGTAGGTGATGAGCGCATCACCCTTGGATCTCAGATCTGATGGTCCGCATTGCATGCACCAATTAAAATGCTAATAATAGGAATTCTAATATGAATGTAAATTGTGACATTTAATGCTTTTCCATACACTTTAGGGATTTTTATAAAATCTACATCTCTCTAATCATCTATCCTTTTAATCTCAAATTTTAAGAAAAAGTCTTAAATGACTTAATATACAGTGTGAAAAGATTGAGACCAAAATTCAAAAATAAAAGGAACTTTTCTTCATAGGCAATTATCCCTCTGATTTCATGCATTTAAGGCATCAAATCCAAACCTTTTTGCTTTCTTCCTTTTCTATTTTCTTTATTTTGGCTATTCTTTCTATTATAAATCATGTGCAAAAGAAAAGTAATTAGTAGTGGACATCCTTTCCACTTTCTAGAGAATTATACACAATTCTGTCATGTACACACAATTACATCTATTTCTTTTTCTTTTAGCTTATTATGGCATTTTCTTTTATCCTTTTCCCCTTTATCCATCATTGGATTAATAAAATAGTGGCAATCACAAAATCATTCATTCAAGGGAAATTTGCAAAGAAGAACATTCTTTAAAAACAAAGCACACAAATTTCCAATCAAGTCTCTTTTACTAGAATAATTGCATCTCAATTGTTTAAAATACAAGTGAAATTGGGTTTATAACATCATTCCCCCTTTATAGGAATTTGTCCTCAAAATAAGACTAATCAAACAAACAACTTAGGGTAAGACTTTTCCATGTCCATATTTAGCTCCCATGTGGCTCCATCCTCTCCATGGTGCTTCCAAAGAACCTTAACCATCTCTATCTTTTTATTCTTGAGCTCTTTCACCTTAGTATCTAGTACCCTCACCAGTGAATCAAGGTATGCTAGCCTCCCTTGGAGTTCAAAAGGTTCAATACTTAGCTCATGGCATAGATCCTTCACATATCACTTTAGATTGGATACATAGAACACATCATGCATCATACTATACTGAGGGGGTAACGCTAAATGATAAGAAACTTCACCAATCCATTCTAAAATCTCAAACGGATCCACATATCAGGGACTCATATTTCCCATGTTCTTAGCTCTAGCCCGGAGGGGTCAGACTTCAACATACAACTTTCTTCAATCTAGGGCTCTCTTTAGCCTTTTCTTGATCAAAGTGACTTTATCAACATACAACTACAGTTCTTCTAACCTCAGGAAGGTCCTCTCACTGACATCATCCTTGTGAAGTGGTAAACAACACAACCACTCATAAAGAGCTTTGTGTGGAGGCATCCTGATACTACCTTGGTAACTACTATTGTAAGAAAACTTAGCTAAGGGCATGTATTTCTCCCATTATCCACCCCAATCGAGCACACATTCTCTCAATAGATCTTCTTAAGTCTGGATTGTTCTTTCTACTATCAATCATTCTAGGTTGATAAGTTGTGCTTAACTTCAATCTAATGTCAAGTTCTTCATGCAATTTCTTCCACAATTTGGAGGTGAACTTATGGTCACAATAAAAAATAATTGAACTCGAAACACCATGCAGTCAAACTATCTCTCTAATATATAGTTTAATTAGGTCTATCACCTTGATAGTGATCTTTAAGGAAAGGAAATCTGTTGAGTTGGCAAGATGATCTACCACAACCCATATTTCATCATGACCTTTCTTTGTCTTGGGGAGACCCACCACAAAGTCCATGGTGATCTGTTCCCATTTCTACTCAGGAATCTCAACTAATTTCAGTATTCCACTGGGTCGTTGGTGTTCAACCTTCACCATCTGACATGTGAGACAACTGGACACATATGCCACTACGTCTCTCTTCATTCCATGCCACTAAAAGTATAATTGCAAGTCTTTAAACATCTTACTAGTTTCAGGGTGTAACATATACTTAGAACGAGCTTCTTGCAAGATATGATTCTTTAAGGGTGAATCTTCATGAACCTAAATACAACTATTGTAGTGGATTCCATCATCTAATCACACTGAGAGATGTGTTTGAGGTTTCTCCAACAAACCTTTCATCTTGTCAAGCTCTGGGCTAGCTAATTGGGTATCTACTGACTCGGTCAACATGTCTGGTTTCATATGAATGTTAGACACACAGATCTGGTCTTCTAATAGATGTGGAGTCCACCTAGAAAACTCTCCCAGTTCTCTCCATTAGGTAGATAAGATAGTTGCACACTTGAGCTATGTTTGACTAAGAGCATCTACTACTACATTAGATTTTCTTGGGTGGTAGGCGATGGTGAAATCACAGTCTTTCGTATACTCCATTGATCATCTTTGTCTCAAGTTTAGGTCCTTCTGAGTCAGGAGGTACTTCAAGCTTTTGTGGTCAGTGAAGATTTCAAAAGTGGCTCCATAAAGATAGTGTCACCAGATCTTTAGGGCATGTATAATTGTAGCCAGATCTAAATCATGTATTTGGTGGTTTACTTCATTTGGCTTTAGATGTCTAGAGGTATAAGCAACAACATGTCTATTCTACTCTAGCATGGATCCAAGCCCCATCTTTGATGAGCCGGTGAAGATCATAAACCCTTCATTTCCTGGTGGTAGAGTCAACACGGGAGATGTGGTCAACTTTTCCTTCAATTCTTGGGGCCGAGCTCACAAGTCAGACCATACATACTTCTCATCCTTTCAGGTGACCTTCGTGAGGGGCAGAGCGGTCTGTGAGAAATCCTTAATGAAGTGTCAATAATATCTAGACAATCCCAACAAGTTACAAATCTCAGAAAGGTTCTTTAGTGTTGGCCAATCACATACAACTGACACTTTAGAAGGATCCACTAAGATGGTCCCTCCAGATATAATGTGTCCAAGGAACATGACTAAGTCTATCCTCACACTCTGAGAATTTCTGATAAAACTTCTACTTTCTCAAGATATCAAGGACTCTAACCAGGTGGTCACGGTGTTTCTCTAAGTCATTACAGTAAACCAAGATGTCATTTATGAAAACTATGATAAAAGAGTCTAGGAAAAGTTGAAACACACTATTCATGATATTTATAAACACACTCAGGGCATTAGACAACCCAAACGACATAACCAAAGACTCATAGTGGCCATAATGGGTTCAAAAAGTGGTTTTTGGGATATCCTCGCTCTTGACTTGTTTCTGATGATACCTAGATCTCAGGTCAATTTTTGAAAAGACTCGGGCTGACTTGAGCTAGTCAAACAGGTCATCTATACGGGGTAAAGGATACTTACTCTTAATGGTATCCTGATTCATCATTATGTAGTCTATGCACATTTGATGTGATCCATCCTTCTTCTTCGCAAAGAGGACTGGTGCTCCCCATGGTGATGTGCTAGGTCAGATGAAGCCTTAGTCTAGCCATTCATGTAGTGGCGTTTTTAGCTCAAGCAACTTAGCAGGGGCCATCATGTAAGGTGACCTAGAAATAGGGTTTGCCTCAAGATCTAACTCTATAAAAAAGTCCACCTCTCTCAGTAGGTATCCTAAGAAAATCACCTAGAAACACATTTGCATAGTTCCTAACCACCTCTATCTCTTCTTAAGGTTGCACCTTAGGCTCTGGCTTGGTAACTACTGTTAGGAATGCCTAACAACCTTTGTCTATCATATGCTCTTCCTTCAAGGCTGACACATACATGCTAGTGGTAGCATCCTTCCTACCTCTAATGGTCAATGGTGGATGACCTGGTCTCCCTATTCTTATTTTCTTTTCCTTACAAACTATCTTTGCCCTATAAGTATAGAGCCAATCCATACCAATTATTACAACAAAGTCCTTCATGTCAAGAAGGATAAAATCCATAGGGAGCTCATTATTCAGATATTTAACCGGTATAACTAGGGTTTTCAAGAGAGATGTAAACATTTGACCACTCGGGGTAGTGACATTCAAAAAATATCCTAAATACTTAATTTTCAAACAAAGCATAGTTGCATGATTTCTCAAAATAGAAGTATTAGTAGAACCAGAGTCAAACAGAGCTTTTACATTGTGTCCCATGATCTCAAGCATGCCTACATTGTTTTCATAACAGTCAAACTATTGCATTGCTTAGATAAAAATAGGAAAAAACTCTTAAGGGTTATTGCCCACTACCAAATGATTAGCACTGGCTTGTGCCTCTTCATTGTCAATGGTGAAAACTCAGTCTTGCCATTGTTTTCCTATAGGTGGGGCTATAGCTGGTGCAACTACTTCTAATGGTGGCACTATTGCCACAGGCTGGGCTGCTATTGGGCTTGGACCTCTTAGGTCAGAAGAGGACAGTTGGCCTGAGAGTGTCCTTGCTTGCAACAAAAACACACTTTCTTCTCGAAGCAATACTTGCCTGAGTGTGACTTTCTATAGTTGTGGCACCTTGGGTGGCAGTTCTCATTACATGGTTTTCTCTTTCCTCCATGTCTTCCTTTGGCATGGTTGTGTCCTTATCCTTTCCTATGATCATTCCTTAGGCCAGAGACTGTAGTCTCGGTGAAGTTTTTCATTCTGCTAGCCATCACATGAGGCTTGATTGTAGGGTGTAGATATTCTATGAACTGGTCCACCCACCTTTCCTCCATCAGCATGTAACCAAACCACTCTAAGAGGTAGAACTTGAGGGTGAAGTCTTCTATAGATAGATTGCTGTGAACTAAGTAGGTGAACTCCCTCTATTTCTCTTTCTTGGCTGAGATGGGTACACATCTAGTAGAGAAGATGGTTTTGAAGTCATTCTAGGCCATCAAGTCTTCATTCAAATCTCAATCCATGATGTGGTTCTCCCACTAGATCTTAGTTGCTCCTTCCAAAAGGTGAGCGGAAAAAGGGATTTGCTTGTCCAGCTACACTTCCAGCATATGGAAGACATTCCCTACTTCTAGAATCCAAGCGTCAGCTGTGTCGACTACTTCCATTTTATCTTCTCTCCATAACTTCTTAATGTTTAGCTTCACAGAGTCCAAAATGGTGGCTCCAAGGTGACTGCAGATAGGTAGTGGCTCACCATTTTCATCTGTGGCTATGTCCTTGAGGGCCAGGGCACTGATAGCCTCAATCAATTTCTTCTGTTGTTCCATCCACAGAGCATAAAGAGTGTGGACTACTACTTGTACGACTACAAGTCCTGGGCCACCAATAGGTTTCTCCTTGGGCTTGACCTCATCTTTTGACATTGGTTTGCCTTTCTGATCATTCTGTTGGTTCAAGTTTTCAAAGGGAATGGGTTTAGGTTCGAGGCCTTCGTCAGAGGTTCCTTCAGGTCTCTTCCTCTTTGTGGAGTACTCTTCCTCCATAGCTGTTCTCTTCTTCTCTAAGGACCTCCGCTTCCTATGGGAGGGCCTACCCTATGAACGATCTTGGGGAGTGTCAACGGGAATGACGACACTCTTGTAACATGCCATGGTGGTTCACATAAGCATATCATTAAACTTAGTCTAAGGTTTTAGAACATTAAATCATCATAAATTATGTCTGTGACATCTTGATTACATGCTTTTTATTATTTGGTAGAGGATGCCCCTATTTCTCATAACCCTAATACGCAGAGGGGGATAGCGACAGTTAAAGGTACCTAGGGTTTTATGAGTGAAGGGGGTAAAGAGATGACGAAAAAGATGAGAAATCCTAGAGGTATGTTATTTTGAGTAAATCCTCTAACTTTGTCCAGGCAAGAAGCACGAGTGTGGGAGTTCTCTTAAGCTGACTAGAAGTGTGGAGGAAAATATTTCCATCCCCCAGATTGTGGTCCTTTCTTGACACCATTGCCTTTAAAAAACACTCTAATAATTCTATTTGGACTCTATAGAATTTTTTAAATTCAATAATTATTAGAGGTTAAATGGTAAACCAGCTCTGATACTAAATGTAATGACCCCCTCTCCCTGTTATCCCATATTCAGGCGGACCGAGAGGGAAAGGGTCATTACTCTAATACAAGATCAAAGGTTTAGCAAATAACCAGAAATAATTAATAAATTTTCACTAAATAGGAATGATATTTTACAAGGTTATCATTGCTCAAAGGAATTACATAATAAGGTTTTATAAAGTTTTGCAACATGCACTAAAACTAACTAAATCCTCCAGATATTATATTACTTTTTGTTTGGTACCTTTTTCGTGAGAGTCTGCTTTGCATCTATCATGTAGCAATAATAGCAGATTATCCTAAAACATAGAGAAACCAAAACTCAGTCAGTATAATGAGTTATACAGGTATGTGGGGGAAATAAAAGCTTGAATCTAGGTGTAACAAAATAACCACAACAATTATTGTTATAGAAGCCAAATGTATTATTTTCTTTATAATTGCTCAACCATTTTTACTTAACCTCTAGTATACCCTCCCTTAGGGTTTTTTCCCTACAGTGGACTTTAAGCCACCTCTCAATATGAAGTAGGTGCCTTATTAGCCACCTATCAATATGGAGTTAGGTGCCATGTAGGTCTTCCCAATCTGGGGTATGGCCTCTTATGACCTTCCCAGTCTGGGACCTAGTCTGACCTTCCTAATCTTGGGCCTGGTCTTTAGACATCACCATGACTTTACATATCTTTCCATTCTCAAATTTATAGAGTTGGTATGCACGTTTGAGAAAAATATAAGCATAATATTGTGATGTCCATAGTGACTTTATAGATTTTAAGAAACAAATGTCAACTAAGCATTTCATTTCAAGCAATTCAGTAAAACCTCAGACAATGCTGGGAAACTAAAGCGATTAGTCATAGACATAACCACATAACTTTATCAGGTGTTCTCGATGTCCAAGCAAGAGCAATCAAACAAGCATCCAAGTAAATTATCATGTAAGTTAAAGCAATACATGCATGCATTATTATTTTGTCCAAATCATCATTAAGACTGAATTGGGTCTCAAGTTAGGGTTTCAGTAGGGATTTATCTTTCCAAACCCTAAAAACCACTTTTCATGACTTTTGGGTTGACAAACCCTAATTTATCATTAATTTCACTTAGTCTCAAAGAAACCCTAATTTATCAAATTATGGGTTTCTAAGTTCACATAACTTTCAACTTTATCTTTTTATTCATTAAAGACCAGTCTTTTATCATCAATGTCAATTGGACACATTAGAATCATCAAATCTTGGAAGTTAGGGTTCTAATTCATGTAACACATTGAAGATGCCAACTTTATGTACTTCACAAACTAGAGGCAGATCTAGATCCTAATTATATTTTTATTGGATAACGAGTATTTTTTTGAGAAAAAATCATATATTACTTTCCTTAAATTGATTATCCTACTAATTAGTAGAATTTTTGTATAATAATTTGTTTTAGACCAATAGGGGCCTACCACTTAAGCAGAGAGCCCCAGGCCCCACCCTACCAGCTTGGTTGGGCTGGCCAATTGGTCCATGCTGATTGAGAGGCTAGCCCGCGTGGTGACTCGCTCAATCTAAACAAAAAAGGCGAAAGAGCGATAATACCCTTACCTATTCAACCTCGGTCCCGACTCTCTTACGAGCACGTTGGTCGACTAACAAATTGAATCTACGATCTAGCACATGAGTGAGGAAAGTAGGACCTTCTCCACCTTTGTCTTGCCTCCCTGAACCCAAGGAGCTCTTCAATTCCTCCGCCAAAGGTGAGGTCCTTTGGTACGATAGGGTAATATGTGGGTGAGGAAGCAAGGTCATCTAGGATAGATGTTGAGATCAAGAACAAAATTGGTGGTGCCGAAATGCTTATGGAGTTTAGCTGAAGGTCTAGGATCAGTTGGCGCCTTCGTATAGGATCATGGATCCCCTATATATAGTCGAGGGTCAGCCACAAATAGTTGTGGATTGGGAGAATCTTTTAAAGATCCCCAAACTAGGTAAAACCTAGAGTAGGTGGGGTGTGTTTCTTTCTCCCTAATCCATTGATCTAATTTCCATACTTTCTCATGTATTACAACTCTAGGAAATCATCTTTGGAGTTTACCAGTTCAAGCCTCTATTCATACTTGTCCAAGGTAGGTGATGAGAGCATCACTGTTGGATCTCAGATCTGATGGTCCACATTACACACACCAATTAAAAGGCCAATAATAGGAATTCTAATATGAACGTAAATCGTGACATTTCATGCTTTTCCATACACTTTAAGGAATTTTATAAAATCCATATCTCTCTAACCATCCTTCCTTTAGTATCAAATTTTAAGGAAAAGTCTTAGATGACTTAATATATATGTTTGAGACTGAAATTCAAGAAGAAAAGGGACTTTTCTTCATATGCAAGTCTCCCTCTAATTTCATGCGTTTAAGGCATAAAATCCAATCCTTTTCCCTTTCTTCCTTTTCTATTTTCTTTATTTTTTCTCTTCTTTCTATTAGAAATCATGCGCAAATGAAAACTAATTAATAGTGGCCATCCTTGCCACTTTGTAGAGAATTCTACACAATTCCCTCATGTACACACAATTATTATCTATTTCATTATTATCTATTTCTTTTTCTTTTTGCTTATTATAGGATTTTCTTTTTTCTCTTTTATCCATCATTGGATTAATAAAACAATGGCAATCATGAAGTCATTCATTCTAGGGAAATTTGCAAAGAAGACCATTCTTTAAAAACAAAGCACATAAATTTCCAATCAAGTCTCTTTTACTAGAATAATTGCATCTCAATTGTTTAACATACAAGTGAAACTGAGGTTATAACAGTTAGGAAATCTCATCAACCACTAGGATTAGAAATCTTGGCAACCACTAGGGTTAGAAAATATCATCAAACACTAGGGTTATAAATATTGGCAACCACTAGGCTTAGAAATTTCATCGACCACTCGAGTTTGAAATCTTGGCGACTACTAGAGTCAAGATCACATCGACCACTAGGGTTAGAAATATCGGCGACCACTAGGGTTAAAATCTCATTGACCACATAGAATCAAATCTTAGCGACCATTGTGGAGTTCAAAACTTGGCAACCAACATGAATCCAAAACTTGGCGACCAACATGGGTTCACACTTGGCAACCAACAAGGATTCAAAACTTGGCGATCAACATGGATTCACACACAAATGCAAGATCTAGGTTTTCTATCTTCAAGAAAAAAATTCACCAGGTTTAGATATACATCAAGAAGGATTATCTACTAAAGATCTACCATCTAAGCTCAACCCTAGGTAAAGATAACATCTTTCCACTTGGAACAACATTTTAGGGCAAGGTCATGTACATGCAAGATAAGAGTAAGCAATAATCATGGAGAAAGTTATATAACTCGCCTTATAGATAATGAAGAATCTCCAAACAGAAAGTTATCTCAAAGAAAGAGTGTAGAAACCCTAGATTAAGAACACCAATCATCCAAGCTAGATCCTTCTCCAAAAATGAAGCAACCCCTAGGCCAAGGAAGCAAGAAGAAGGTGTCTACAACCTCAAGCCCAAAGCTTCACCAAGAACACCATGGACCCGACAAATAAGGAAGAGAGAAGAAGATAGGGAAGCAAGAAAGACACCCAAAAAGTGGGATATATCACTTACCAAGTTCAAGAAGTAAATCAAGGAAGCACCAAATGACCTCTACAAGGATGGATCCAAACCCTAGGTGCACATGTAAACAAGATCGGCCAAGCTTCTCCAACCTTGGTTCCTCCTTCTCCACCAAGAAAGGGGGACAAGATCCAAGTAGCAAGGAAGAAGGGAGAGAGAGAGAAAGGTTGTAAAGAATTATTTTCATGCATGGTGGGAGGTATATATAATTCTTAGGGTGGGAGAGAGAGAGGAAGGGTGAGGTGTCAAGCCATGCAAGCTATGTGTCCAAGGTCAAACCATCTCATCCATGCAAGCATCTCATGCATGCAACCAAGTTGACTGTGTTGTTCAGAACCCAAATGAACACAATAAGAAAACTCATGATCCATACAAACTAGGAATGTTGGCGACCAAGAGGTATCAGAAAACCAATCAACCGCCAACCCTGAGAACCACATGAAAACTTGGCAACATCCAACACTAGAGAACATATGAAAACGTGGTGACCAGGATGACTCTAAAATCTCATCGACCCTCAGAACTATAGGACACATGAAAGTTTTGGTCACCACAAACATTGGGTGGCCCATCGGGTCCCAACACTCAAGGTCAACTATTCAGTTAGGGCATCAAAGAGAGAAAATCCTAATCTAAACACTGGGCTAGATTTCACTGCTCAACCAAGGTGTGACTGACGCTGTCTATTATCTCACTAACAGACTCACCCAGGGCTGAAATCCCTGAGTTTTACCAAAACCTTGTGCAATAATACCACCCACAAGCGGTCGGGTCTTATCACAGTATAGTTGAGGATCGAATCCCAAAGGACAATATTTTTAGGAATCTTTTACTATTCAAATCTAGTTGAATTAAGACTAATATTTAGAACAGAGGTTGGTTTGAGGTTAATTAAACTAAATGTGAAGAAAGTAAAGAGCATAATTAAAAGTTCATTAAAGATTAATGATGGGAATCGTTGGGATGGTCCCAGGTTTCACCACAGCTACACATGCAAACACATCCAAACACAAACATCCAGGCTAGATATAACCATCCAAATAGAGCTGCTGCAAACCCTCCGTTAGGATGTTTAGGTTCGCGTAAGCATCACCTTAGGCATCATATTTCTCATCACCATCCAAATCATGTACTTATGGCTTTGAAGTTACATATATCCAACTGAAGATGTGGCCCTCCGTTAGGATGTTTAAGAACACAAAAGCATCATTGTGGGCGAGATGGCTCGTCCCCTCATGGATCACACACTTACGACCTCAGGGAATCCCATCTAATTTCTCATCAGGGAGTCAAATGCATTAATCGACATTCAAATCCTACATATTGAAGTTCTCGTAACATAGGAAAGAACAAGATAAATGCAAGCAGGTGATCAATCCACAAGCACACATCGACGATTAACAACGAAATGAAAAGTTATATACATGGCATAGAATGTTTAATGAAAAGACATATAAGCATGGGCAGCGGGGCTAGTCCCCGCACCCCAGCGAAATGAAACTAATCGCTCATGATGTGAGGAACAAAAAGAACAAGAGAGAGGGAAGATTCCGATATGAGCATGATGCAGAAGATGGTTGTAGCTCGGTGAAGATACAGTCTTCTACGCCACTTCAGAGAAGATCTGAACGAGGAGCGAGGGACACCACGACAAATGGGGCAGACCTTCTCTCTCCACCTTCCTTCTCATCTTGACCTCCTTGCTTGTAGCAGGAGGAATAGCTTGTTGATGTGATGGCAGCGTAGGAACGGTGTAGATGATGAAGACGGCTGCAGATCTGGGTTTCCACCTTAGATCTAGATGAACGGGTTGGATGGAGTGGATAGATGGATGTACCAAGGGTCGAATGCTTCTTGGGCGCATCCTGGCAGTGGAGAAGACTGTCTCCTTAGGCTGAGGATAGACCTGTAGCCTAATGGCATCTGGAGAGGTTCCCTTAGATGGATGGGGTAGGGTCCTATTTATAGGAGTGGCTAGGCAGTGCCATGGTCGTGGCCCTTTTCTAGCATGGTCACGGTTGTTGTACACCTGGTCACAATTTTCTTTTCAGCCCAGGTCGCGGTTTTGTGGCATAGACCACAGGCGTGGCCTTTCTATGCCCTTGGTCGTGGTTGTTGGCCCTGTGATCATAGCTTGCCATTGCTTTCAACCGTAGGCTTGATGTGGCTTCAACCGCAGGCAGGTGGAAGGCGGGGATGGTGAAGGAGGAAGTCAGCTGTGACCTAGAGGTTGATGATGGTGCTTGTTGGCATTGAAGATGGAAGAGGATAGGGTCACTGATGATGGAAGTCACAAACTAGAGTAAGGGAAGTGACCACAGAGGTGAGGGTGAGAGGAGAAGATCGTGGGTCACGATCTGATGCAGGTTATATATAACTGCGATTAGATGAAGTCACGATGCCTTCTGCTGAGGTCGCAGTTTCTCTCTGGCGGCTGGTCGCGGTCCCTCATGACGGTGTGGTCACAATCATCATTTGGAGAGGTCGCGGTGTAGAGACCTCAACTGCGGTCATGGTTCTTGGAGCACAGACCGCGGTCTTCCCTCCCTCAGTCGCGGTTGTTGGCGTGATGGCCGTGGGCGCGTGAGCTTGGGAAGCAGGGGTGAAGTGTCTAGATGTGGGGGTGTCATTGCTGATGTTAGGGTTGGTGAGGGTGCTGTGGGAAGTAGGCGGGTGGTCGCAGAGAGGGCAGTAGCAATGGAGAGAAGGGATTGCAGAGGGTGGAGGAGATGTGGTCACAATCTGTATGTGAGGCAACCGCAGTCGCGGTAGTTAGAATCACGGTCGGGGTTTAGGGTTAGAGGGAACGAAAAAGGAGGGGACCATGAGAGATCATGGTGCATGGAGAAGGCCAGGTCGCAGTGTCGTAGAGACATAGGTGACTGTGGTGCAGGTGGAGGTTGAGGTCTGGGAACCACAAACCATGATCAGGTGAGGATTCGAAGGTGACGTCATGATGGAGTTGGAGGAATACCATGGTCATGGTTCTGTGGTGGAGGAAGCTGTTCGTGGTTAGGGCGATGGTCGTGAATGTGGGCTAAGCAGAGGGAGAGGGAACCACGGGTGAAGTGGCAGATGCCGCGGCCTGACCAGGAGGGCTTGTGGTTGTAGGGTTTTGCTCCTGTGACTTGAATAAAGAAGAAAGGACCACGATCATGGATGGGCCTTGGAGATAGGGCCCATGTGCTCCAATTCATCCTGCAAATAGATGCACACTTCGATTAGAACCATGGATGAACCAAACGAAATTAGGGAAAATCCAATCAGGCTAGGCAAACATGTATATGAGAGTTTTGAGAAATAAAAGCGAAAAATTGGTGTAAAACTGGGCCCAACATGGTGACTGAACCTGGATGAATATGCCTTCATCAAAACACCCCAAACTTGAACGTTGCTCATCCTTGAGTAACAAAAAATCTAAAACAGTCACCAAATGAATACTTTCAACTCGTGTGATTGCTTCATCTTCACATAATGATTGTTTCTTCTCTACTCTGCATGACTAAGCATCTCAACTTCCTGAGACCACTAAACACATCTTACCATATCTTCGTTCCTGAGTTTGTTTCCCAACATCACTTCCTCCCCATGTTTTCCAAGATCAAGCATCTCTAAGAGTTTTGTAAGAGTCCAGAGACACCCACAGAACAACAAGTGTGCACCTGATCTAACACTGGTGTTTTTCAAGATATTGGCAAAGTAGGCATTCATTGTGCCAATAGGTGGAAAAGGGAGTGAAGGGGAGTATGGAAGGAAAAAATAAATCTCTCCTCTATTAGACTTGAGATTTTTATTATATGGTTGCAATTTCATTGACTGCAACTCTTATTATTATTATTTTTTGTGTGAATCTCTCCTCTATTCGACTCGAGATTGCATTTTTGTGTGCACATTGGCATCTTTTCTTGGTGGTACGCCCCTATTACATAGCAGGGGGTATGGAAGAAGCAAATAAAGAGGGAGGAGGTGTGCCACCATGAACCTAGGGTTTGGCACTATTTTGGCTATTTTTGTTTATTTTTGATGGATGGAGGGGTAAGAAGATGATATAAGAAGTGTAGAAGAGAGTTCAGATCAGAATGCAACTTGATTTACAATTAAGTGCATTGAGTTGTTCTCCTTATCATACTCTGCTCAAATAATGACTTGATGAGGATCCGGTGGAGATTCCATGCTATTGTTCCACTAGTCAGTTAGGAAGCACAATGTGTTTGATCCCTCTCAGTTTGACAGATACTTGCCATTTTCACTGATCATGAGGTTAGGATTCATAAGCTTCACACGATGATTTCTAACCATTGGCTAGTTTCAGAAATTTCCCCCCCTTGAGGTTTTACTTCAAATAAGGGGGGGTATAATGATTCAAACATGCATGGAAAAATGGTATAGCTGACTAGGTAATGGATTTGATTGAAACAAAAAGTGTCAAACCTTCATCAAGTTTCTATACAAAACTACTTTGAAAATTTCAAAATTTTGAATTTTTTTGAAAAATTTGCTCAAAATTGCAACAATGAAATCTTAAGTCTGAAACGGATAGGAGTGGGTGGAAAGTAAAGTACGTACCACCCACCCTCCACCCCAAAATTAGAAATTTTCTCATCCCGAGCAAACTCTAAATCCAAGATACAGGGGAAATTTGTGCCGGTTGGTCCACCAGATGTGGTTGCGTTCCAATCACCGCAGATCCTCCATCTAAAAATCTCAAAAATGAAGACTAATCAAAACTTAAGATAGCATCTCGTGATGTGATATCTGTTCAGTGCAAAATTTTCTAAAAAGTAAAAATAAAATGAAGGAAATTTTTCTATTTTAGAATTAAAAGTAAAAGTGAAATTATTGATCGGGTTTCCTCCCAACAAGCGCCTTTGTTTTATGTCGATGGCTCGACATGCTGATATCATCACCATGGTGGGGCTCTAAGTGGAGCTTGAGCTAGATTGACATGTTCTTTTGGTGATTTCTTTTTCAACCATTCATTAATCTTTGATATGATTATGGCCTCTTGTATTCTTCCCCATATGGAGCGACCATTGTCAGAACGTATTGGGAAACAAATTGAGTTATGTTGAATTGTTCTTTGTTGCTCAATTCGAGGTGGAGAATAATTACAGGGGATCTAAATGGCATCATTGATGATGTAGTGTTTTTGAGGCACGGAGGAAAAGTTCTTTTGCTGATGCACTATCCCTTGATCATAGAAATTATGGTCACTGATGTCTATCAGATATGGATTTGGGGGATGGTCTTGGTAGAAGCCACAATCCTGATCTTGTTGAGGAGGAAAGATGAAATGAGTAGTCTCCATCAGTTGGGCTACCGATATAGTTGTTTCTCGATGAGATGGATCAAGGATTCCTAAAGAAGGTTCTGTATGTGTAACAACAGGGCTGGAATGTGTCTCCTCTACAGTTGATGGTGTTTCTTTTGTGTCTACATAGACTGGTTCACTCTCAGTCTCCTTTTCATCATGGTCCTCTTTTGAGGGAATATCATATTTTGAGGAAAGGAATTGCTGCAACATTTGAGTAAATTGATTAACACAATCAACAAAATATGCCTCTTCTTCTTCAGTACGTTCCTTTGCACTTTTGGATGCATAGAAATTAAAAGATTGGCTTCCCACTCTTAGGGTCAAAATTCTAGCTTCAACATCAATTAGAGCTCTAGTAATGGAGAGAAATCATCTTCCAAAAATGAGGGGGTAGCGTGGATTCTCTTTGATGTCCATAACTATGAAATCACATGGGACATATAGATTCCCAAGCCTTACGGGGATATCCTCGATCATGCCAACTGGCCTGGTTATGGAGGAGTCAGCAAGCTCGTTGAACATTCTAGTTGGTAAGAAGTTAGTAAGGCCCAGTCTGTTGCATAGACTAAGAGGTATGATAGAAATGCTAGCTCCAAGATAAGCTAGACCCAGTTAGTTGATGGAATCTCTTATCGAGCATGAAATTATGAAAGAGACACGGTTCTTAGGTTTGCGAGGCATCCTATCCATAACTAAATCTAATGATGTTCTTGCCAGTTTCACTGTCTGATGTTCTTCTATTTTGTACTTTTGACTAAGCAGGAGTTTGAAGAACTTAGACCATTGGGGCATCTCATCCATGACATCTAGGAGTGGGACATTGACATACAACTTTCTCATAACTTCCTTGAACTTTTTGAACCTAGTATCGAGCTGGGTAAAATTGAGTCGACTTGGAAATGATACACGACGTTTATACACTAGAACAACTGGCTCAGGTGATTCTTCTGCTTCAGCAACATTAGGTTCCTCATAATTGGCCTTGTTTGTCATTTCAATCTGAGCTGCAACAACACGATACTTACTGCCTTGGACATTTGTTATGGTGACTGAAGTTGTGGGTTCTGGTAAGACAAAGCCTGAATGAGTTGTCACAGCTTAAAGTTTCTCCACGTGCCTCGGATTATCTTCTGGTTGCGCAGCCAAACCTCCGGAAGGTGGCTAGAGGCTAGCTGCAAGTTGAGCAAGTTGGGATTCAATAGCCTTTTGATGGGCTTGTTGGTTCACTATCATAGTCTGCTATGACTGCAACATCTTCTCAATGGCTGATAGTTTGTCATCAAGAGAGATGGGATTGGCTTGCTGCCCTTGTTGTTGATAAGGGACTTGGTTGGGATTTTGGAATTGAGAGTTGTTCTGATAATTGTTGTAATTTCTATTCTGGAAGTTACCTCTAAAGTTCCCTTGATTCCTGAAATTTTGTTGTTGGTTATATTGATATCCCGGCGGGCCTCATTGTTGATTATTCAAACCAAGTTGTCGTGAGTTTTCTGCTCCTGAAGGATTTCCATATTGAAAACCTAGATGGTTCTTGCTCTGATTTGGATTATAATATCCTTGACCAAGGATAGTGTTGACAAGATTCAGATTTTCCATTTGACCATTATCTCCTTGGGTACAAGTATTTCCCAGAACGACATCATAGAGGATATTACAAGCTAGCGTAGAATGATTGGTGCCTTTACATGCTTCACAAAATAGTGAAGCTGACTTGACTTGTTCTTGTTGTCATGGGGGCAAATGTCTTCTTTCATAGGCGGCAAAAGATGATTCAAGTTGGTCTTGTTTCACAACTAGAAGCTTAGGAGACTCGACGATAGACTTGTACTCAGGAGTAGCTTCTTCCATAGCAACCTTCAACACTCCTTTACTTACGGGTCTACCCCAGTTGGCTTGATTTTTAGCTCTAGGGGTGACAACCTTCCATGCACCATCATAGATTTGACGCATGAAGTTTCTCCCAGACGAGGAGTCTAAGAACTTCTTGATATCATCATCCACACCCCTATAAAATATTTTGATGAGTTGATTCTTAGGAATGCCATGGTGTGGACACTTGCGTAGAAGCTCTTTGTATCTTTCCTATGCTTTTGCAAGGGTTTCACCAGGAACCTGAGTGAACTGTGTTATTCGGCCCCTAATTTCATAGGTGAGAGAAGGAGGATATAATTTTTCTAGGAAGACATTTTGAAGTTTCTCCCAAGTAGTGATGGGTTTGCATTGCAAAGAGTTATACCAACTCATGGCTCTATCAGCAAGAGAGTATTTGAAAAGACAGAGTCTGATGACATCATCTGTGACTCCATTTTGCTTTGTCATAGCACATAGATCTATAAACCTCAGAAGATGTTCTTGACTATCTTCTCCTTGCTTACCATAGAAAGGGCTACTCTGAAGCAGCATAACCCAATGTGCCCTGATCTCAAAATTTGGAGCATTAATGGGAGGAAGTTGTACTGGGTGATGAACATCAACAACCTTAGGGACAGAGAACTCTCGAAGGTCTTTTTGTAACTCAGCTTGTTGAGCTACTGCTTGAGCTGCTTGGATTTCTTCTTATACTGCATCTTGGGTTTCTTGCATAAACCTTTATCTTTGTGCATTAAGGGCTTGATCTACCCTTCGGGAAATTTCCTCCTCTTGAGCCATCCTAGCTTGGTTCTCTCTACTCTGACGACAAAAGGTTTGTTCTATCTCAGGGTCAAATCCAGTAGCAAGGCCGGAACTATTTGAGCGGTGCATGCACTAGTCTTTGGTGGCACCTGGGATGGAGAGATCTTTCAGAAGTAAGAGTGACTGAGTAGAGTCAAATTCAAGTAGATGCTCAATTGTATCAAAATTAAAAGAAAAATCCTAAATTAGCCTTTATAGAACTAGATTCAACTAGATGATTCTGTTGTCCCCAAAAATGGCGCCAGAATTTGACGTGGTCTATTATTGCACTAACAAACTCACTCAGGGCTGAAATCCCTGAGTTTTACCAAAACCTTGTGCAATAATACCACCCGCAAGCAGACATGTCTTATCGCAGTATAGTTGAGGATCAAACCCCAAGGGACAACATTTTTAAGAATCTTTTACTTGTCGAATCTAGTTGAATCAAGACTAATATTTAGAACATAGGTTGGTTTGAGGTTAATTAAACTAAATGTGAGGAAAGTAAAGAGCAAGATTAAAAGTTGATTAAAGATTAATGATGGGAATCACTTGGATGGTCCCGAGTTTTACCACCGCTACACATGCAAACACATCCAAACACAAACATCCAGGCTAGATATAACCATCCAAATAGAGCTACTGCAAACCCTCCGTTAGGATGTTTAGGTTCACATAAGCATCACCTTGGCATCAGATTTCTTATCGCCATACGAATCATGTACTTACGGCTCCAAAGATACATATATCCAACTGAAGTTGTGGCCCTCCATTAGGATGTTTAGGCACACAGAAGCATCACCATGGGCTAGATGGCTCATCCCATCACGGATCACAAACTTACGACCTCAGGGAATCCCATTTGATTTCTCATCAGGGAATCAACCGTGCTTATCGACATTCAAATCCTACACCACAACCTGTATACAAAATATATTGCTCCACATATACATGCCATATACAAACATCAACACACTTCCAAAAGATTGAGTTGATATAAATATCATCTATAAAGCATCCCATGTCAACACCTGAGAGTACAGGGACGACTCTAGGACACTACTAACTACTAGCCAACCTTCTACTCCTACTTCTCTCCAAGCTATTATTCCTCACTACCATGATCGTGATGATCACCTAAAAAGATGTGGTGACCCACGAGGTAAGACTAATGGCCCAATGAGAGATATAACTCTAAACAACAATTATTGCTTACAATAGATTATATTATTAAAGAAGTTATGAAGATTAGACAGATTAAGCAAGTTAAACTGATAGGCATTGCAACATGCATGATTAACATGTATATAAAGGAATAGATAAGACTATCATTTACTAAACAATTGACTTCTCTTACTACATTATATAACAACTAGCAGTATAAGAAACAAGGAATGGGTTAACAAACAACGTGAATCATGTTTAACCCTAAACAAATATACTACACCGCTAGATTAATCTTTTATTAAGCCATGGGGAGTGTTAGGCATACCACTCAGACTCCAACTGATCACTGTGAAGTGCCATTCAGTTCCGTATAAGATCTAGAAGAGTTAGAATCCTAAGATCTCATCAATCCTTGGCCAGTACGAGTCAACTGCAATGACATATAAGTTCAGCTACAAAATAGCCTAGTCTGTCATTGGTATATAGGTCGCAGTTCTAGTAACCAGGGTATACAAACCCTATCATATGGGGCACAACCACAGTTGTACTCAAGCACATCACGCATATTGAATCATAATAATCAGAGATAAAACCTCAACCGTTCTTTTTCTGAGATATGACCACAACCATCCTAAAAAACCATGCATATACTCAATAGTATACGACTCTGAGCTTCCATTAGAGGAGTACTCATTTCACCATCCAGAAAATCCTAATGTTGGAATGGATCTAAGGCACATTGCACTACATGATTAGGGTTTCACTTGATTAGTAAATGTAAATTAGGTGAGTTAAGACTACATCAATAAAGTTGCATACAAACCTTAAAAGGAGTTCTACAAAAACATGGGTATGTTACAACTCCATAAGATATAAAATGTATGGGATATTATTATTATCACAATCATCATAGGATACCAATCATCATGAAGAGGATCACACCTCCACAAGGGATCAATTATGCCCAAGGGTCATTAAGACCATCACATCATTCCCTATAAGAACATCATTATCTTTCCATGCTTTATCAAAGGTTCATCAACCACCACCATACATGTGACATATAAGTTTGACATAACATTGCATTAAAGAGCTTATGATGTTCATATGGAAACAAATTAGGGATTACAATAACACCAATGCAATATTCTTCATCATACTAATCACACAAGAAAGCTAAGTATGATTAACCATCATCACTTACTTGTATTAGGGTTGGGAATATCATCGACTACTAGGGTCAGAAATCATGGCAACCTGTTACGACCCCCACCTCCCGATAACCCCCAATTAAGGGAGACTGAGAGGTCGAAGCTGCACCCATAATTTCTAGATGAAAGGTTCGGCAATTAACCAAGAATAATTATCAAATTTTAACATACTATACTAAAAAGCTGTAAGAAAATAAAATTTTGCATACCTTTTTGAAAACTTGGATCTCTAAACTTCTATCCACTTAAGGATCCTACTCTAACTAATCCTCCTTGTATTTAACTTCATATATTTCACAATATGATGATTTACTATTTGTCCTTTTGGCTTGTACCTAAAACGCCGACAAACAAAACGTCGGTTAGCCGAAGCTGGTATGTGGGGGAAACAATAATCATGTAAATATGTAATCATTCAATTAATCATTTGACAACCAAGATTACATTTTAGATATAACTCCACGTCCACCTAGATCTGTGGTGGAAACCCAGATCTGGACCATCCATCCATCATCACGCTGCTGTTCGGGGAGGATCCTAGAGAGAAAGGAGGCCAAGGTGTCCGGAAGATCAAGGAAGAAGGCCAAAAGGTAAGATACATCCTATACAGAGGCTAAGGAGTGAGAGCCACCTCTCCTCTGTGGGCAAAATCACTCTTTCTTCCTCCTTCCTTCTTCCATTCGCCTTTGTTTCTGTGCAAATGATGTTCTTTCCTATTTGTTCGGTGCCAACTATGCTTTTCTATGGCTAGTTGATCTCCTTCTTGGCTATGTAGCCCAGTCTGGGCATTGTTTATGTACTTTTACCTTAAAACAAGTAACTTTATTTTAGATCTAGTATGCTTGCTTGTTCTATCTTATCTCTCTAGTTATGATTTGCTAGTTTGGTTGATCCCTTTCTAGTTTGGACTGCTATTTCTGCCTATAGCGAGAGATCCATTGTAGAAATAGATAGGAGAAGATAGTTTGGATCGAAATCTGAGAGGAGGACGGTTCAAGGTCGTCTGTTCCTAACATCTTAGGATATTCTAAACCTGAGAGGTTATCTAGAATATCCTTGGATGTTGGTTTGTCATCCTTGAGAGAGGTTTCACATCATTGATGGGTTTTAGTCACACTATGCGAGAGCGAGTGGGATGACCCCATAGGAATAAATACCACGGTGCATGCTATGATTGAATGTAGGTTGCTTGATGAGGTGTTCGAGGGTTGTATACGCCCAAGAACGGGTGCATAGACTGCCCAAATTGTGGTTACATAGCCGAGAACTCCTCTCTAATTTAGTAGAATCCTACAGACTCTGTTTTATTTTCTTTTCTTTGTTTTGTTTTAATTCGTGACAACCCGCTAGACTAGTTCTAGATCCATACTTTCCTGAACTATTGTCTTGGCTTATCAGAATCAAGAATGAAATATAAAGCACCCTAAATGTCACCAAGTTCCTGTGTTTGACCCCGTATATCTACTTCGACCTCATAATAAAAGTTGTGGGGTTCCTTGAAGGTTTCGAGTTATAAATTTAAAAGTTCAATTCCTTCTAAATCTGCCTCCGTATTCCGGACGCATGATTTGGGCCGATCTTTTTACTCCATCAGTGAAGCCAGTATTGAATGAACTCCTATGTAAATACATCGTTGTCTTATCCTATATATACGAACATGTCAGGGCTTTAGAAGTATATCATTCTACATCAACTCCCGACTATGTCCAAAATTTGTCCCATCAATCTGAATGGTAGATGCATTAGACCAGAATGGATATTGAAGATAGTCAAAGGAGGTTGTAGTTTGACACATGCTTCATACACCATTAGACGTACCTAACTTACATGACAAATGTTGTGTCAATATAAGAAACATGGACATGTTGGCATGTGCGTCAACTATAGGGACCTCAATAAATCTAGTCTAAAGGACAAATTTCCATTGTCATATACTTATATTGTGGTGAACAACACACCTAGGCATAAATTTATTAGTTTAATGAGAAGGTAATCAAGATACAACTAGATCAAGTTGTCATTGTAAGTCATAGAGAAAACAACCTTTATCACAGAGTGAGGAAAGTTTTGCTACAAAGTTATGCATTTTATACTCAAGAACGTAGGTGCAACCTATCAACGTGCCATGGTGGCCCTCTTCCATGTCCTCGCGCACAATAAAATTGAACTTTATGTAGATGACATGATCACCAAGTCAAAGACAATAAAATATCACAAATCCTATCAAAAGTTGTTCCAAAGACTAATGAATTTCTGCCTCTAAAAATATTTAGCAAATTGTACTTTTGACACCTTAGTGAGACATATAGTTAGCCAGCCAAGTATGGAGTTTGATCAAGGGAAAGCTCAAATAAAAATCTACTTACCCACTATTCATATGAAGAAAGAGATTAGAGGCCCTATTGGAAAGACACCGATACATCAAGAATATCATTTCAAAGTTGATGCTGATTTTGTAAGTCAGTCTCAAATTGTTGTGCAAGGAATCCAAAATTGGTTGGAATGCTTAATGTCAAGTTGTGTTCAAAAAGATGGAGCACTAAATGTCCAAACCACTAGTTATTAGGCCTCCAATGCATTCATCCCTTAGTTTTATGACTATCTGATCCATGTACAAGAAGTTCACAACAACTGGGCTCAAATACAACATTGTTGAAAGCAATTCTCTTGCTCTAGTTCATGAAACTAGGAAACTACAAAACTACTTAATGTCATGTCATACCCAACACACATCATCACACACCATGACCCATATCTTATCTATGAGACTGTCCATCCTTGATAAGATGATGCACCAAATGGCAAGTCTTGCTCTCTAAATTCAACACTACATGTCTTCCCATGAAGACATTTAAGACTCAAGCTCTCATTGATCAACTAGTACAAAGCCCCATGAATTCTCCGATAGACAAATATTTCAACTTCCATGACAATGAAATCATTTTTATTGACATCAATAGATCCTCCATAACCAACCCCAATGGCATGTTAATAATGTTATTCAACTATGCATCATACTAGAATGTTGATGGAGTGAGTATAATTCTCGTCAACCTATTATGAGATCTCATCCCCATTTTCTAATGCCTATAGTTTCACACCACCAAATTTTTTTTCTGAGTATGAAACCTAAATATTAGGTCTTCACGTAGACAAAAGGATTGGAGTTGGAAATATCAATGTCATTGGAGAATCCTTATTGTGTAATAAATCAAGAGAAAGTAGGAACACCTTATTCGATTCTAGGATTTCCTTTCCAAATTGGATGCAGCGGTTGATGAGTGCAAGTTTGCTTACTAGATGTAAAACCCCAATTTTCTTATCACATGAGCAGAAGCTAATTTTTTTTCAACCGGGGAGTGTTACTAACATGATATGCAATTACAATAATGATATATGAAAACCACTACAAACTGTGTATAAAATAAATTCTCATCATATTCTCAGAAAAGAAACTTACTTACATCAAGATTCATAATAAAGTCTATATACATGATGCTAAAATATGCACTCTATCTTAACATCTCAGATCATGTAGATGGCGCCCTACCAATCAAACCTCCTAAAGTTGTCACTACATCATCTTGTCATGACTATCTCCTAAAATTATGTCTTATGGACATCTCATCCCCAGCCATGCACAATGGTAACCTAGGTTAAAGTAAGTAGCATTGAATTTCTAATAAGATAAAAATAAATATACTAAGATTGAAAGCTAAATATTTGAGAAGTGTAAACTTATACTAAATTAATGTGTCTTTTGTTTATGTCTTTTATCTAATTTGTGGCCATCATTATACAATAAGTCATCCTGAATTGACGTATCTATGCCTTTGAATTGGTAGCTGATTCAACCCTATTTTAGGGATTCATCTTGTGTCATATTGCACTTCAATCATATTTATACCTGATAGATTACATGTTATTTCCCTCAATATGCATATTTGTATAAAGTGCACTTATGGACAGTATTTGCATGTTTTTAGGTATTTGGATGATGCTTGATGGAAGAGAGAGAAAAGGAGTGTTCCTAGGGTTTCTCTACCCTTAGAGAGGCCTAAAGTGAAGTTTGATGCTCCCTAAACCTACCCTTAGTGGCCAAAGATCCATTGAAGTAAAGATATCCAAGAAAATCCAAGGAAACAAGTCAAAGTGCTGATCCAGAGGCCAGCATGACCATTGTACCACAAAATGGCCATGCTAGCACACTTGCAAATCAATACATCCATCTCCAAGCAAAGCATAAATCACCACAACCGTGCCACTCAGAATCTCCATGGTGGTTGACTACAGAACGGCTGTGCCACCTTGCACGGCTATGTGAGAGCAGAGGTAGAACAGCCGTGGAGCAGAGAATGAGCTATGCATTTTGAGCCACCACATCCGTGCTACCCTAGCCCCACCATGGCCATGGTTACCACTAGTGCACTTCTTATCAAGGCTACACACTAACCAACTAAGGGTGTCTATATGCAACCCTAAGGGTAAACAACATGGGAGGAACTTTCAAAATTTATATTAACCCTAACAAAGGTCGATCACAAAACCAAATAGATCACCCGCAAGCGCACATGGTACTATTGTAGTATAGGTGATTGGTGAGAGTAGGGGTCAGTCCTCAGGGATAGAGGGGGCACTAGAGATAGGCTAGTGTTGGCTATGTTCCTAGTACAAATATCAGGGTTGAAGGGTTTAAAAGGGGTTTGTTTTATGATTAATCTAAGTGAACGAGCAAGAAAGGAAAAATTGAATCTAAGTTAACTTAAACAAGCAAGTTTAACAATCTAGGTTAACCAACAAACTAAGCAAGAGCAAAGGTAAGTTACACTACACTAGAGGAGCATGAAGCAATTTAGAAACTAAGTAACCACTAAAGCAAGAAAAGATCTAAATTAACCCTAACTATCAAAACTGAGCAATTAACTAGGTTAAGCAAGAACAACTAGACTATGCTAGCATAAGCAAGCAAACAGAGCAAGTTGAATTTTAAACAAGATGATTAAGGTAGGTGGGCCGTTTGGGGATGTAACATTAATATTAGTTGGGGGAGGTTATTGGACAAGCATGGTTCTCATCTTTCATCTAGATTACCAAACCAAACAATAAGGCAAATGCTATTAGAATGCACCCTATACTACTAGTGGAAGACTAGGGTTAGGTGTAATTCTAATAGGATTAGCCAAATTTAGGTTTCTAGGATAAGTGGTATTGAGAAATTAAGGGCCAAGGGTAGATATGGGAGTAGAGATGAGGGTATATGACCTCATGCCACTAACCATTTTAGCCTTTAGAAAACCCTAGGCAATCACATCAATCCCACTTATACTAGTAACTTAGGTCTCATACCAAGTAGTAGGAGAGGGGGTAGACATGTAGGAATAAAGGGGACTAGCTAGGGATCCCCTTTTGGGACCTAGGAGTCATACCTAAGATTGCCACATGCATCCCAATTCTCCTAGAAACATGGTATCATCAAGTACTATCAAACAAGCAATTCATAGAAAAAAGCATAAATCACAAGCATGGCAACGGGATAAGAGACAAAAGCATAGAGCAATCATCATATATAAAAATAAGTTCATTACAAGCCAATATTCACCCAACATGGTATCCAAGTCACATTTTATCCCCAAACAGCCGACCACTAGGGGCTTAGCTAACATGATCAAGAAAATAGCAAAAGAAAGGGGAAGAAGGGGAAGAAACTCTATGGATCTCGTGTAAGTAGCCTTCTTATTCACCTCCTTGCTATTGGGGACGTTCTCTCTCCTCCAAAGGTGCAGATGAGCATGTAGATATGGGGGATTATGGAGGAAAACCTAGAAAACTAGGTTTCCAAGGTGAAAATGGAGATGGAAATGGTAGGTGGGAAGCATAAATGTAAGGGAAATGCACTAAATGCTCAAAGAGTAGGTGGAGAGGAGTAATGGAGGCTGGGAGTAGCTAACCTAGTGTTGTAGCTGCCACCTATGTATATATAGGTGGTGGTGGAAGCACTAGGGTAAGTAAGGATATTGTGGGAAAATTAGTGCAGAAAGTGGTAGGTTTTGGGTGGCAACATAGCCGTGTTGATGGGCCACGACCGTGGTAGGGGTAGTATGGGATGGTCGTGGAGAGTGGACACGAGCATGGTATGGAAAGGGTGGTGAGAATGCAAGTAAGCAGGTGGGCATGGCTGTGGCGGAGTGCCACAGTCATGTTGGGTGAGTAGCACCACGGCTGTACTAAGTAATACAACCATTTTGGAGGAGGAGGACTTGATCGTGGGGCAGCAGCATGGGCGAGTTGATCTTCAAAGGCCACAGCCGTGGTAGATGGCCACAGTTGTGGGCACTCCCTATTAATTCTAAGGATTCTTGCACTAAATTCCTATGGCTGTTGTGGGGGGCACGAGCGTCTTCTCCTCTACTAGCCACGACTGTGTTGGTGGCCACGGCCATGGTATCTTCAATGGGCCACGGCCGTGCTGATGGCCATGGCCGTGGTAAGTTGGGGAGAAGTCTCAACTGATTCTATCGATTCTTCACCATAAAAGACACGACCATGGGGGTTTTCTCACGATCGTGTTGGGGTCTGCAACACTCAATTGATCTTGAATCACCATCATCCATGGGCTTCTTTGCTTGATGTCAATCCTTCGCCATTGAAGGCAATTTGAGGGAGCTTTGGGGCCTTCTTTACAGCCCGCCATGAGTAAAGGAACCCTATGAATCCTTCCTTCTCTCTCATTCACCCTAATCATGGTCCAAGTACCTGAAAATGATGCAAAGAACATCCATAAGGGCATTTGGCAATGATAAACATATTGGAGAAATTAGCTTGTAATCTAACATGTCTAGATGTGATTTAAGTACAAAATGGCACAAGATGGATCCCTAAAATAGGCCTACATCACCACCCCAAACTTAAAACATACTTGTCCTCAAGTATGCTCCAACTCAATCTCTCTTTTCAGTTTTCATTCAATATACAAGAATGACAAATGCATTGCAACAGAAAATTATTGACTACATGGTCTTGGAAGTGACTAAGTGCATGTGTTCCCCCTCTCTCCTTTCCTCTTTCAAATACCAATCATGAAATAATCACTGAGCATACAAACTTCAAATATAAAGCATAGAATGCACAAGCTATCCATATGTCCTTCATGCCATTC
Organism: Alisma plantago-aquatica; assembly: GCA_963693085.1. Taxonomy (NCBI): domain Eukaryota; kingdom Viridiplantae; phylum Streptophyta; class Magnoliopsida; order Alismatales; family Alismataceae; genus Alisma; species Alisma plantago-aquatica. Next base: position 1,089,488,764 of record OY856413.1, read on the forward strand.
TGGGTAAACTGTTTCATGTTGGTGTTAATCAAAGATGACTAGGAGTATTGTTTCACTTTCATGCATTCACTCTTATGTCTCAAACCACACTAAATGACCCACATGGTTGTAGAAAAGGGTAAATTGAGCTAGATTTTATGTTTTCTAGCTCAATGGGTGTGAAAAAGGAAGAAAGGATTACAGTAAGATTTTGGAGTGCTTTTACACACTCATCTTTTCTTTATTTGAATGCTCTTAAACATGAGCATCCTTTTATTTTATTTTATTTTATTTTTTATTTTTCTTTTCCCTTGGTGTAGATAGGGCATATGGTGGATAGAGTGGAGTGGGGATGTGGAGATGTGGCCACCCCAAACTTTTGGTGGTGGCCACAACTGTTATGTGCACTTTGGCATCTTTTCATGAGGCAGAGAGGTATGAAGATGGTGAAAGAATAGTCAGATCAAAGAGGGGTCATTAATGTAGTCTTCAACATAATATTTCCTACATGAAAGCTAATCCAACACTTCATAAAAAGATATCACACCACATGATAGAGAAACATGACATTCACATTTCTACCAAGTGATTCCATAGGCTTAAGCGTTTGTAGCTTGCTCAATTCACAAAACAACCAAAACATTCACAAACTTAAGAGAGGTGGTGCACATGTAAAGAGTCAACAAACAAGACCATATAGAAATAAAATCTAAGAGAACGACATGCATTTGTCAAAGGATTAGAAATTTCATTTCAAACAATGGAAATTAAGTCAAAACATGCTTTTTGGACAAGAGCATTCAAGTTTGGGAAAAATTGGCCAAAATGGTGCCAGTTTTCCTTTAATCACATCTAAACCTAATTTTTTATAAAATTTAAAGCATAAAACAATAAATCCTAGTTAAAACATGCAAAAATTACCAAAAATCTACATGATATGCAATGCATGGCAAAAAGGAGCAATTTTTTTAAAAAATTAGGCAAAAATGCAAGAGAGTAACTACATGCAATGCAAAGATGCAATAAAAAAAAGAGTAAGAAAAACTAAACTAGATAGCATAGGCGGAACAAAATCACAGAGAGATAGAGGGTGGGGCGTACCGCCCTACCCACCCCAAACTTTAGAATCATGTTGTCCTCAGCATGAAACTATAGCTTAGGGTAGATAGGGAGAGTGTCATGGCTGCGGTGGCTGCTGGATGGATGAGTGAGGAGGATCTGGAGGAGGAGTTGAGCCTGTAGGAGGATGCTGATAGTAATGTCCCCTGTAGTCATCCTAGGGTGGAGGGTATGTCTCTGGATATCCAGCTATGCCACCCCAAAAATCTCCACCCCATTTGGGGTTTCTTGCTGCCTAGGCATGGTGGTAGTGATACAAGTGGTTGACCTGGTGGTGCATTTGTTGTTGGTCTTGCCACATGTATTACTGGATCAGTTGCATGTCACTCTGTGTCTTTTGAATGCCCTCTAGTTGTGCCTAGATGGTGGACATGTCATAGGCATTTGTTGAGGGCTGCTGCAACTGGGATGTTCCTTCATCCCTCCTTCTTGTCCTTTGGGGCTGCCTGCGTCCTTCACTTTCTTGTTCCTACCCTTGCACATTTGATTTAGCTATCTCTCTATGTGCAGAAGTGGCTCCCCTAGTGTATGTCTCTAGTGGGTCTTCTTGTTGCCATTTCAACAATCTTTCCCTCAGTCTATAGAAGATCCCCAACATGGATAGAAGTGACACCGCATGGTATGGCAGCTCAAGCTCAATGTCGGGCACACTACTTGTGTAATATATCATCCTTTTATCCTTCATATTGATAGTGTGCGAGCGCATAAGATAATTCAGGTCAACAAGACCGATCCCACTCGTGTCCTCCATTCTTGAAAGATCATACCCCAAAGCATGTGCGATTGAGGTTACCAACCCACCCATAACAAAAGGTGTTTTTACTTTTGATGGGTATGGTCCTCATATGATCAATTAACAACATTTTAAGGTCTATAAACTACTTGTGGTGCATTGTTATCAAGACAAACATGTCTTTCTATAAAATCGAGCCTTGATTGTCATATCTCCCCACAATGGTGTTGGCTAAGACCTTTTGCACATAATGAAAAAGTAGGTTTCTTATGGCAGTAGTTTTTAACCTCCCTATGTAGTAGTCCTCACTTCCTGTCAAGAGCTTCTAGAAATGTACATAATTGAAATCAACTTCCTTTCCAAGTAGGCCATCATACATCTTTTTGACCTCTTCTGGATTGGTAGCAAAGACACAATTCAACTCAGTTGATGTGAGAGTGTGCATGTTGCCCATCATGGCAAACTTGATAGCTTCATTCCCTCTCACCTTTGTCTTCTCAAGTGTGGCAAAGAATTCCTGAGTCGAAGTGGTGTAAGTTTTTTGGGGTGTGAAAAGAACGTTCCACAACCCTATTTCCTTTAAACTCCCTTCCACCACTTCTTTAATTCCTAGATCATCAATGACCTTCTCACAACCATATCTAGTAGGGACGACTCTCCTTGTCATGGATTCCATGTATGTGAGAGAGATCTTCCTTTGCCTGTGTCCTCTACCATAGGACACTCCAATGGGTGCTTTGCCCAAAGTCTTCAATCTATCTTACTCCAACAGGGCCGACATGTCCTCTCTTTCGGGTGACAACTACATCTCCTCATCCTCATTGTCTTCCTCCTCCTCATCCACTCTATATGACTGTGACCCTGAAATCATGTCAAGGTTGTACCACTATGCAAATTGGTCCTCATTCGAATGCAGTTGCCGTGTAGATTGCGGCCTCTCACTACGTTCCGCCGCCATGTGAGATGTCGAGTGGCATACTGACATAGGCTTTGGTAGGTTCTTTGATGATGATGACGTCGCTTTTGATTTCTGCCCTTTCTTTGCAATCACCGGCTCAACTTCATCAATCAAATAGTCCATATTTTCCTCGGACACCTCTTCTTCTTCTTCATCTCCCTCATATGTGGCGTCGGTGATGTGGTGGTTGTCAGATGAATGGGAGTGGGATGCACTCACTGATTGTGAGTGACGGAGGGATTGGTATGTAGAGGTGGTTGGGGATGGGGTATGTGAGGGCATAGAAACATCATAGGAGGCATTTTTGGAATGCTGCTTTCCTCCGGTGATGATGTTGGCCCACTTTGTGACTGCCTTCCCAATTTTCTTCATGGTTGGGCTGGGAATGGAGGGTGGAATTCAGTTTTTTGTATAGGGGGTGATATGGATGTGGATTTAGGTGTAGAGTGGAAGGAGAATGAGGTTTATATGGTGGATGTGGGGTTTGCTATGGATTTGGGCAAAAAATGGAGGGTTTTAGTGGAGGTTTAGGGGAGGGGTCTGTTGGGTGGATTGGAGATGAAGGTGGAGATGGAGGGCCGATTGAGAGAGGAAAGGTGGTGGAAATGGAAGGAGCATGTCTGGGGAATGATTTGGTATCGATTGGAGGTTGATTGGGGGTGTTTTGAGGTGATGGAGGTGGAGAATGATAGAGGTCGAGGTTGCTATGTGCCACCATAGTCGTGTTCTTGAGGAAGAAGAGGAAGAAATGAAGAAGGGGTCAGGTTGATGTGTATAAAAGCTATATTTTTTCCCTAAATTGGGTCGGGAAACAGTCATGGAGGGTGGCCACGGTCATGGCCAGGGCTTGGTAGCACGGCCGTGGTGGAGTGCCACGGTCGTGTTGTTGATGAAGAGTGTTTCCCTTTGACCTTGCCATGGTTGTAGTCCGGTGCCACGGTCGTGGCCATCCATCTTCACCTAGGCCGTTTCTTGTTGGCCACGACGATGGTCATTCATCCAAAAACCCTGACATCTTTGCAACTTTGACGAAATAAAACCCATGACTGTGGCGGCTGGCCATGGTCGTGTTTGGACACTTATGTCATGGTCGTGGCCGAGCTCCATGACTGTGTTGGGGGGAAATCCTTCAACTCTCTCAACTCAAAATTAAGAACTTCATTTTTCTTTGGCATTCTGCCACAAATTTGCCTTAATGACCATGGCTCAACTTTGATCCCTCTCTCTCTAGTGCCTCGTGTCATCAAAACTCAAAGAAAAACTATTAAACACAAGTGTGTGTGTATTTGTAGAAAATAAAACAAAAGTATCAAAAAGTAAGGTTTGATAATCTTAAACCACATGGGTTGCCTCCCACTAACACTAAATTTTATGCCTTCAACCGATTTGATTGATTCTTGACTTCTTTCACTTCCTTGGGATTCTCAAGGCATCCTTGTAGTATATCTCTTTCTCATCTCCTTCCAAGCACATCTCTTCATCAAATTGTTGTTCTTCTACAAGCATCACAATGTCAGAACTTTGGTTGGCCTTGTCTGAGCCTACTTCCACATCTGGCTTCAATCTCTGTCCATTGATGGCAAACTCTTTTGCTCCTTCTTTCTCACAAATCACAACATCCCTGGATGGATACACTTTCTTGATAAGATAAGGTCCTTCCCATCTAGACTGGAGTTTTCTAGGAAAGAACTTCAGCAGTGAATTGTACAACCATACCAACTTGCCGAGCTCAAACTCCTTCTTTTTGATCATCTTATCATGAAGAAACTTAATCCTCTCATTGTTATTCTTGGACATTTCATACGCCTCATGGCGCATTTCCTCCAACTCATTCCGTTGAAACTTCCTCTTCATTCCGACATTTTCTCCATCAAGATCCATAGTTTTCAAAGCCCATAATGTCTTGTGTTGCATTTCAACTGACAAATGGTAGCTTTTTCCATAGACGAGCTTGAATGGTGTAGTGCCGATTGGGGATTCGTAGGCAGTCCAATATACCCATAAAGCTGCATTGAGACGGAGTGACCAATCCTTGCGGTCCGGTCTCACTATTTTCTCTAGAATGAGCTTTATCTCCTGATTGGCCAACTCAACTTGGCCACTAGTTTGAGGGTGGTAAAGAGTGGCTACTCGATGGTTTACTCCATTCTTCTTAAGAATCCCTTCAAAAGTGCGATGAATGAAGTGACTTCTGTCGTCGCTAATCATGCCCCTTGGAATGCCAAAATGGCTAAAAATGTTCGATTTCACAAAGTCACACACCACCTTGTGGTCATTCGTATGGGTTGCAACAACCTCGATTCACTTTGACACGTAGTCCACGATGACTAAAATGTAGACATACCCTAAAGAGGGAGGAAAAGGACCCATGAAGTCAATTCCCCATACATCAAACACCTCCACTAAAAGAATGGGTGATAGAGGCATCATGTCCCTCTTAGAGATAGTGCCCACTTTTTGGCACTTCAAGCAACTCTTGCAGAATTCATGGGAATCTTTGAAAAAGGATGGCCAATAAAACCCACATTGAAGAACCTTTGCAGCCGTGCGTTTTCCTCCAAAATGACCTCCACATATTTTGTAATGGCACATGGATAGGATTTCTTGTTGTTCCATCTCCAGAACACATCTCCTAATGAGCTGATTGGGACAATATTTGAAGAGGTGAGGGTCATCCCAAGAATATTTTTTGACCATAGCAAATAATATTTTGCTTTCCTCCCTTGTCCATGTGCTAGGTATCCTCCCTCTAGCCAAGAAATTAGCTATGTTTTTATACCATGTCTTTTGAGTAGAAGAGAGTAGGAAGAGTTGTTCATTTGGCATCATTTACTTAATTCAATTTGTATCATCAAAGGGCTCATCAATTTGGGAGAGATGGTTGACATCACCATTTTCCACTCCCTTCTTATTTACGATCTCTGCATCAAACTCTTGAAGCAACAAAATCCATCTGATCAGCCTTGGCTTTGAATCTTTCTTTGACATGAGGGACTTTAGTGCAGCGTGGTTCGTGTAGATCAATACTTTATTCTGCAAAAGATATGATTGGAACTTGTCAATAGCGAAGATGACTGCAAGCAACTCCTTGTCAGTGGTTGTGTAGTTTCTTTGGGGTTCATCTAGAGTTTTGCTTGCGTAGTAGATAGCATGTAGAATCCGGCCAACTCTTTGGCCCAACACAACCCCCACTGCCATGTCAGATGCATCAGTCATAATCTTAAATGGCAAAGAGAAGTACGGGTGCTGCATCATAGGAGAAGAAACCAGTCTTTCCTTCAAGTGGTTGAAAGTTTCAACACATTTGTCATCAAAATGAAATTCAACATCCTTCTCAAGCAAGTGACATAGAGGTGTTGAGATCTTGCTAAAGTCTTTTATGAATCAACGGTAGAAAAATGCATGTCCCAAGAAAGATCAGACATGTCTTACGGTGGAAGGAATAGTAAGAGTAGAAATGAGGTCCACCTTGGCCCTATCAAATTCAATTCGTCCTTTGAAACTAGGTGGCCCAGAACAATGCCTTCGGGCACCATGAAATGACTCTTCTCCCAAGATAGCACTAGGTGAACCTTTACACATCTCTCAAAGACAACAACCAAGTAAAGTAAGCATTCATCAAAAGTTTTACCAAAGAATGATAAATCATCCATGAACACTTCCAATGATGAATCAAGCATATCCAAAAAAATTGAGGTCACACATCTCTAAAATGTAGAAGGGGCATTACACAACCCAAATGACATTCTTCTGTAGGCAAAAGTACCACTCGGGTAGATGAATGTTGTCTTCTCTTGATCTGTAGGATGCACAACAATTTGGAAGTATCCAGAGTACCCATCAAGAAAGCAATAGAAGCTTTACCCCGCTAGCCTCTCTAGAATCTGGTCAAGGAATGGGAGAGGGTAGTGGTCATTTTTGGTCTTTTCATTTAGCTTTCGGTAGTCAACACATGTTCTCCACTTTGATTGTTCTCTTACCGGCATAAGCTCACCATCCACATTTTTTTCTAAAGTGATCCCACCTTTCTTAGGAACAACCTGGATGGGGCTCACCCATGTACTATAAAAAATGGGATAGATAATTCTAGCCTCTAGCAACTTCACAACCTCTTGATTTACAACTTCTTTCAGCCTTAGATTCAACCGCCTTTACATTTGGCGGGTTGGCCTTGCATCATCTTATAAATAGATCTTGTGCACACAGATGGAGGGGTCAATACCTCTTGAATCAGCTATAGACCATCCAATGGCTTGAATGTTCTTCTTCAAGACTATCATCAATGCCTCCTCTTGTTCTGGTGAGAGAATGGAGGAAATGATTACCGGGAGGGTGTCATTTGCCCCTAGAAAAGCATACTTCAATCCTTCTGGAAGTGACTTCAACTCAAGAGCCAGAGGTTCTTCAAGCGAGTTCTTTAATGGTTTAGAAATAGATGGAAGGTCTTCACTTGCAGCCACCAAGGCTAGCTCATTCTCTTCATCAACTTCATCATCATCATCTGGGAACTCAACTATTGGCTCTAGACCTCTACCTTGAGTGGCAATTTGAATTCATGTAGGTAGGCATTCCTCTACAATTTCATCTAGACACTCAATGAGATAGTAATTTTCTTCAGTGGCCCCTATTATCTCGGTTGTGGCTGAAGATTTAAAGATGTTCAATCAGATCTTCATGTGCATGAATGTTACATACATAGTACCAGTCCTCACATGAATTACCACATCTGCTGTGGCTAGAAATGGGCTCCCCAAGATAATAGGCACCCTCCTTATGTCTTTTTCCATGTCTAAGACAATGAAGTCGGTAGGGAAGAAAGCATATGTCTCATCATCAAGCCTCGCAAGCACGTCATCAACACGCCCTCTAGGCGTCTTTACCGATCTGTCAGCCAACTGTAAAGTACAATGAGAAGGACTCAATTACCCCATTTGGAGCTCTGCAAACACATCATACGACATTAGGTTAATGCTAGAACCTAAGTCTAAGAGGGCTTGGTCTATGCAATGTGCCCCAATGTAGCATGAGATGATGGGAGCACCGAGATCTTTTCTTTTCCTTGGCACAGTGTGCTGCAAAATCGAGCTCACTTGATCAGTGAGCTTGACTTTCTTTGGGGTTCTCCCCATGGTCTTTCTCTTGAAGGTGCATAGATCTTTCAAGAACTTAGCATAAGAAGGGATTTGTTTGACTTCATCAAGTAGAGGAATGTTGATTTTCACCTATTTGAACGTCTCAAGGATGTCTTAACTATGCTTATTTCTTCTCCTCTCAACCGAAGGCTCCTTAAGAGCTTCAGGAAATGGGGGGAGTTGGGATCTCACATGGTTCAGATCAACATTATCGTCAATGGGAATCATAGGAATCACAATATCAATGCCCGGTATCACAATATCAACTCTGGCTCTCATCACAGTATCCTCAGGATGTATCTCAGTATCAACTAGTCCAGTCTCAATATCACATATGTCAACACAAATAGTATCATGTGGGTGCCCCAAAGTCTGGCCACTTCTCAAAATAGTCACTGCCTTCACATGCTCATGGGTAGTGGAAGAAGAGGCTTGTGGAGGTGGTTATGGTTGTTGGGGTGGTGGTGGCCTTTGGTGAGGTGAATTTGGGTTTTGGAGGATGGATTGCAATGGTGGTTGTTGTGGTGGCTGTTTTTGTTGTGGATGGGGGTGGTATTGTGGGGGTGGCTACTGGTATGAATGAGGTGGAGGTGGAGCATATTGGTAGTTAAGAGGTGCTTGAGGAGGTGGTGGAGCATAGGGGTTCAACGGTTCTTGGTATGACGGCAAAACATATGAACTTTGAGTGCTCCCTTGGAAAGTACCATCATTATTTGGGTTGGACATCGGTTTAGGCGGAAGTCTTCCTTCTTCCCTCCTAGAAAGAGAGAGAGAGAGAGAGAGAGAGAGATCTGATCCAGTCTTTACTCAAGGCGGTTGATGGACTACCCATGTGAGGTCACATCCTTCTTCACATCATCCAAACTTCTTAACCTTCCAAGCACTTCTTCTTCAAACATTGAACTATAGCGTGGCTTGAGCTACCCTTTTCCTTGTCCATCCTCATTTTGTTGCTTCCAAGAGAAATTTGGATGGTTCCTCCACTCAGGAGTGTAGGTGTTGGACATGGGGCCTTGATTGTTTTGGTCACCAAAGGATTGTAAGGCATTCACTTCTTCATCAACAGAGCCGACTACATGGTGGGTTGGCTAGGAGAACCACCATCTTGGTTCTTCATCATATCCACCATCATTTTCATCATATCGGGGTTGGCAACATTACGGGTTGGAGATACGGAAGAAGGTGGAGGGATGTAGGTTTGGCTGCAATGCTCCCCTTTTATAGAAACCCGATGAAGGGAGTTTTCAACAAGATGCTCGAAGAAAGGCCACGATTCCTTGGGTGGCGTTGCCACGAAAGTACCTCCACAAGAGGAGTCGATGTTGTTTTAGCTCTATTCTTCAAGCCCAGTGTAGAAGGCTTGAACTAGTTGCCACAATGACACTTCATGGTGGGGGCAATTGCAGATAAGTTTTTGGAACCTCTCCCATGCCTCGTGAAGGGTTCATTCTCTTTCTGGGCAAAGGAAGTGATGCATCATCTCATATAGGTTAGCTTAGCAACCGGGAAGAACTTTTTGAGGAATTCATTCTTGATTTCATTCCAGGTTACCAACTCTGGCTTCGAAACATACCACTCTTTAGCTTTTTCTTTTAGGGAGAATGGAAAGAGGGTTCTCCGGATGGATTCGTTGGTGGCGGCGGGGGTATGGAAAGTGGAGCACGTCTCAAGGAATGCATCGATGTGATGGTAGGAATTCTCATTCTCCATCCCATAGTAAGTAGGGAGGAGTCCAAGGAGTGCGGGTGGAATGGAGAACTGTTGACCCGGTATTTGGTCAACTAGGGTGGCAATGGGGGAATTGTAGTTCCCCAAGGTGAAATACTCATGGAGTGGGCGGTGGGGCTACATTGGAGGTGGTTGAACATCCACATGAGGGTTGTTGTCTGCCATCTCGGCCTTTCGGTGTTGGTTGTGGTGACTTTGGTGTCTCCTTCTACCTATCTCGGGGTTGTACAACACCAAGTCAGTACAAGTGGAACGCGTGTGGCGCATGTACAACTATCACCTGCACAATACATAAACAAGCAACAGGAAACCAAGTTAGAATGGCAATATGAAAAAGTGAACAAAGAATAAAGAATAACAATGATGAGGGAAAAAGGAAAGGCTAAGCTACACTAACTAGCTAGGCCAAACACCTCTATCCCCGGTGAGGACGCCAGAAAGCTTGGTGCGTTTCTTATCAAGGCTACACACTAGCCAACTAAAGGTGGCAAGATGCAACCCTAAGGGTAAAACACATGGGAGGAACTTTCAAATTTTATATTGACCTTAACAAAAGTCGATCACAAAACCAAATAGATCACCCGCAAGCGCACGAGGTACTATTAAAGTATAGGTGATTGGCGACAGTAGGGGTTGGTCCTCAGGGATAGAGGGGGCACTAGAGCTAGTCTAGTATTGACTATGTTCCTAGTATGGAGATTAGGGTTGAAGGGTTTAAAAGGGTTTTGTTTTATAATTAATCTAAGTGAACGAGCAAGAAAGGATGAATTGAATCTAAGTTAACTTAAATAGGCAAGTTTAACAATCTAGGTTAACTAACTAACTAAACAAGAGCAAATGTAAGTTACACTACACTAGAGGAGCAAGAAGCAATTTAGAAACTAAGTAACCACTAAAGCAAGAAAATATCTAAATTAAACCTAACTATCAAAGTTGAGAAATTGACTAGGTTAAACAAGAACAACTAGACTATACTAGCATATGCAAGCAAATAAAGCAAGTTGAGTTTTAAACGAGATGATTAAGGTAGGTGGACCATTTGGGGATGTAACTTTAATATTAGTTGGGGGAGGTTATTGGACAAGCATGGTTCTCATCTTTCATCTAGATTACCAAACCAAACAACAAGGCAAATGCTATTAGAATGTACCCTATACTACTAGTGGAAGACTAGGGTTAGGTGTAATTCTAATAGGATTAGCCAAATCTAGGTTTCTAGGATAAGTGGTATTGAACAATTGAGGGCCAAGGGTAGATATGGGAGTAGAGATGAGGGTATATGACATCATAGCACTAGCCATTCTAACCTTTAGAAAACCCTAGGCAATCACATCAATCTCACTTATACTAGTAACTTAGGTCTCATACCAAGTAGTAGGAGAGGGGGCAGTCATGTGGGAACAAAGGGGACTAGCTAGGGATCCCCTATTGGGACATAGGAGTCATACCTAAGATTGCTACATGCATCTCAATGCTCCTATAAACATGGTATCATAAAGCAATATCAAACAAGCAATTCATAGCAAAAAGCATAAATCACAAGCATGGCAATGGGATAAGAGACAAAAGCATGGAGCAATCATCATAGATAAAATTAAGTTCATTACAAGCCAAAATTCCCCCAACATGGTATCAAAGTCACATTTTATCCCCAAACAACCCACCACTAGGGGCTTAGCTAGACATGATTAAGAAAATAGCAAAAGAAAGGGGAAGAAGGGGAAGAAACTCCATGGAGCTCATGGAAGTAGCCTTCTTCTTCACCTCCTTACTACTGGGGACGTCCTCTCTCCTCCAAAGGTGCAGATGAGCATGAAGATATGGGGGATTATGGAGGAAAACCTAGAAAACTAGGTTTCCAAGGTGAAAATGGAGATGGAAATGGTGGGTGGGGAGCATAAATGCAAGGGAAATGCACTAAATGCTCAAGGAGTAGGTGGAGAGTAGTATTGGAGGCTGGGAGCAACTAACCTAGTGTTGTGGCTGCCACCCATGTATATATAGGTGGTGGTGGAAGCGCTAGAGTAAGTAGGGGTATTGTGGGAAAATCAATGCAGAAAGTGGTAGGTTTTGGGTGGCAACACAGCTGTGTTGATGGGCCACGGTCGTGGTAGGGGTCGTATGGGACGGTTGTGTAGAGTGGACACATGCATGGTATGGAAAGGGCGGTGAGAATGCAAGTAAGTAGGTGTCCATGGCTGTGGCAGAGTGCCACAGTCGTGTTGGGTGAGTAGCACCACGGTCGTGCTGAGTAACATGACCGTTTTGGAGGAGGAGGACTTGATCGTAGGGCAGCATCACGGGCAAGTTGATCCTCAAAGGCCACGACCGTGGCAGATGGCCATGATTGTGGGCATTCAAGTGCACTCCCTGTTGATTCTGGGGGTACTTATGCTAAATTCCCATGGCCATTGTGGGGGGGGGTGACCGTCTTCTCCTCTGCTAGCCACGACCATGTTGGTGGCCACGACTGTGGTTTGTTGGGGAGAAGTCCCTGTTGATTCTGCCGATTCTTCACCATAAATGACACAACCGTGGGGGTTTTCCCACGGTCGTGTTGGGGTCTGCAACATTCAGTTGATCTTGAATCACCATCATCCATGGATTTCTTTGCTTGATGTCGATCCTTGGCCATTGAAGGTAGTTTGAGGGAGCTTTGGGTCCTTCTTTGGACCCCTCCATGAGTAACAGAACCCTAGGACTCCTTCCTTCTCTCTCATTCACCCTAATCATGGTCCAAGTACCTGAAAATGATGCAAAGAGCATCCCTAAGAACATTTGACAATGATAAACATATTGGAGAAATTAGCTTGTAATCTAACATGTCTAGATGTGATTTAAGTACAAAATGGCACAAGAAGGAACCCTAAAATAAGGCTACATCAACCATCATGACCGTGCCACCTTCAGGACACTGACATCTAATGATGACACAATCAAGTTGACCTTGTTCTCATTCTCTCTCAAAGATAGAGCCAAATATTGGTATGACTCAAGGAGGGACATCATGAGTTGGGAAATAATGAAGAATGCCTTCCTAAGACAATTCTACTCTATAGCAAGGTTGACACAAATGTGGTGTGCCATGACAATTTTTAGTTAAATTTGCAATGAGCAGTTTCACAATGCATGAGAGAGGTTTAAGAAGATCTTGAGAGAGTGCCCACACCATGAGATCCCTTTGTGGCAGCTAGTTCAATCATTCTACTCCATTCTATATCTAAAGGACCAAGATACATTAGATTCTTCTTGTGGAGGAGTTTTCATGGCTAGGCCACCTGAGGAGATATGGCCTTTGTTTGAGCAGCTGACTGAAGGATCAAGAATTTGAGTTTCTAGCATGATGAATAACGAGGGCTATGCCTTTGGTGTGACACCTCCTACTCATAATGACTCAAGCCCACAAGTGATGAAGATTCTTGGTGATATGGTGAGCTTCATGAAGAACTAGGTGACAAATGTTCCTTGCCACCTGGTCAATTGTAATGAGTTCTATGGTGAAGAAAAGAAGATATCTCACTCCTATAGCTACTAAGAGCCACAAAGTCCAAGATACAACTCAAGGTTTGAGGAAGAGGTCATCTCTAGGATAAAGAGCATTGATGACATACAAATTAATATGACAAAGCTTGAAGAGAGGATAGAACATATATCTTCTAGAATTGCTCTTTAAGAAGAAAAATTGTCTTCAAAACCCATCTTAAGCTTCAATGAAGCAAGTGGACCAAGACCCTCTTCACACGTTTTCTATAGTCCACCTCCCATGCAAGTGCTTGTTCCAACAACAACAAAAAAATATTTGTCATATATGGGCCTTTTTTAGTGTTTTATTCCTAAGTATAGATTTAGATTTTTCTTCCAAGGTGATCCCAAGCCTTATATACCACCTTCCCCTCCATCACCACCATTTTCTCAACAATTCACCTTCCAACCTCAATTCTCCCCTCCACCTCAATCTCAACACCAAGTGTCACCTCCACCTCCTCCACAACCATAACTATCTCCCCCTCTCCACCATGAGCAAGGAAGTGTTGTGACAGTTCTAAGGAGTGGGAAATCTCTTGAGCATCCCACAAGTCAAAGAAAAGTTGACAAATCAAAGCAAAGGCAGCCAAATGGTGATACTATGATTGAAATGTCCAAAGATGATTCTGTGATACATTCTGTTGATTTTGGGGTACCATGTGCTCCACCTCATACTCCATTTGCAAGTCTCACCATCCCTAGTGTTCCATCCCATGTTGATGCGAGCAAGGCCAAAGCAAGTGAGCCACCATTCATTGAAGCATTAGATGAGCCATCCGAAGTAAGGAGGAGATAAAAGCACAATGTTGATATTCTTGAGGTGTTTTGCCAAGTGAAGGTCAATATTCTATTATTAAATGATATCAAGCAAATCCCATCATATGCCAAGTTTCTAAAAACTTAAGCACTATGAAGAGAAGGCCAATGGGGAGGATACCAAAGAGAGTGAAGTTAACTGAACATGTGAGCTCTATCCTACAACACTCACTCCCCACAAAGAGGAAAGAACCAGGAGCCCCAATCATACCTAACTACATTGGGGGGCATCACATAAAAAAATCCCTACTTGATTTGGGATCCAATATGAATTTGATGCCATATATCGTCTATGTTGAGCTGGGTTTAGGCAAGTTGAAACCGGAACATTGTACTCTCCAATTGGCAGATCGCTCCATCAAAGTGCCTAGAGGATGCGTGGATGATGTGTTGGTGATGATTGACAAGGAAAGAGGAGCAGTATTCCAGGATGACTTCATTATTCTTGACATGGAGCCGGATGATATGAAGATCCCCATCATCTTGGGCAGACCATTCTTATCCAAAGATGATGCTGAGATACATGTTTTATAGCAACATAATGATAATATCTTTCATGGACATGAAGATAAAGATCAACATATACAAGTCCTCAAACCCGCGTGTTCGAAATGAGGATATTGGATATCTTCACTTCAAGAGTCCTATTGATCATTTGAGAGAAGGAGATCTAGATGAAGGAGTTGATGACAGTTTTGGCAATCAAAGGGGTGAGGAACATAGGTTTAATGCAAATGAGAGATGTATCCATTGCAGGACTGGGCACATGAGGATGTAAAATGGATGAAAAATGAAGAATCTCTAAGAAGCCTAGCTGAAGGCATGAAACTTAGCGTTTGTGGGAGGCAACCCACCTAGGTTTGGGAATTTTTCACCCAACCTTCCATTTTTGATACTTTTGTTTTGTTTTTGTACTTTTCCAAGAAAACACACACAGACACACTTGTTTTTAATAGTTTTTGTTTAGTTTTAAGATGTGCATGCGAAAGTAGGGTGAAATGAGGGAAATTTGATGAAATTTTGGCAAGATATCAATGAAAAAATCATTTTGGATCAAAGATTTGATGTTTTGGTGAGATTCAAGTGTGAAACAACAACCGCAGTACTCATCATGACCATGGTGACATGGAATGGTGGTGCACTCATATTCAACAAGGGAATCGAGAAAAATTGAAGAAATTGAGAATTGAAGACCAAACCCACCACGGCCGTGCAAGGCAACACGACCATGTAGCCATCCACTCCGAACGATCGTGTGGGCCACCACAGTTGTGTACTGAGCCAACCACCATGTAGCATGGCTGTGCTACAACCCGACTCCAACATTGAAGTCTGTTTTGCAAAAATCACAACTCAGTTCTATTTTCCATTCTGCGAGTACCACAACCGTTCTCCCTGAACGACGGCCGTGCAATGCCTCCCAGCCACTCTACCACCCTCAAATCTCACCAAATCATCCCCAATCTATCTCCAATTAATCCCCCACCATTTCCACTACCTTAATATCCATGTTCCACCCATTTTCATTCGTAAAGCACCCCATTTCTCTCCAATACGCCCCAACAACCCTGTTCTTTAGAGAAAACCTAAAATCCCATTTTCTCCACCAATTTCGATCCATAATGAAGCAAATGGCTAAGAAGGCTGTGTATAAGATCAAAGAGGTCATCTCCTATGGATGCCGGCCCAAGAACACATCCTCTTCAGCTTCGCTGGCCCCTCTTGCCCTCGCGACACCATCGACAACCTCTGATTCACAAGGGGAATCACCCCATGCGGTTGCGGCAATGGATCCTATGATGGAGGAGTCATCCAGAATACCTAGCGGAGGTAGGACAACAACTTGACCATCAGTTTTAAAAGCCCACCCTTTAGTTTTGACAACTCAGCCATCATTTATAGATGCACAACCTTCGACGTCTACGACACCACACCCACAACAACAACCGAGAGCATGACGGCGACTACTGGTAGATGATACAGATGAGGCAATGCCAGATGCACAACAAGAGGATGCACCTGAAGTGTGTCACGAGGCAACACCTGACAGTCATAGCAAGAAAGGGAAGAAGCCAAATCATCCAGAGTGCTTGGCACACTGAGTGATTGCCACTCGCTACGCGTGCCCAGAGACGATGAAAACTTTGGGCATCTTCGATATTTTTTAGGATACCGTGGAGCCCGTTGGGCTAGTTGAGGTGTTGACCACAATGTAGGAGACCTATGTGGATCTTGCATAGAAATTCTTTGCAACATTAGAGAAGGTCTCGCAGGATGCCATCTGTGTCACCTTGGGGAGTAGCACCTATATCATCACTTCATCCTTTCTGAATGTCATCTTTACTCCAACTCCTGAGGCATCATCATCTCTTGATCAAGGAAGCACTGATAGGGAAACCGATGCAAACTACGCTGCAATGTGGAAGAAACTCACAGGGCAAATAAATTTTGTGTTGGGTAAATCAAAGACTAGGCTAATTCACAACCCCATCCTAAGGTACATTCAGAAGGTCTTGGTGAACACCATCTTTGCCCGATATGAAAATAAAGACATTTGCACCAAAAAATACCTTTTTGTGTTGGGATGGATGGTACAGGGAAAGCTGGTAAATCTGGGGTCACTTATCATTGATCATATGAAGATAATCCCATCCAAGAGAAAGAATCCTTTTATCATGGGAGGGATTGTAACTTCCATTGCTTTGGCTCTAGGACATGATGTATCTGGCTACACAAAGGCAGAAGGAGGAAAGCTAGTTAACCTACATTACTTGACTCACTCATCGATGATATCAGTGGTTGATCAGAAGATTTTCTATCAGGTCAAGCCTCCTTATGTTGGGGTTTCACTTGAGCTCCCCTACCATGCCACACCTCTCCTAGAGGGATGTGGTCCATCTCCGGATTTTATGGTCATCTTAAGGAGGTGGGAAGAGGAGCATCCTAGAGATACATGGCAGCAACAACCCAAAGATCTGCTTGAGGGACTTGGAGAGTCACAGGTAGCTACTGAGAGGAGGATAGGTGAGGAGTGAGAGAATCATAGGGTGATGCATCATGAGGTAGAGACATCACTGTAGCAGTAGCAACCCACAAGAAATGCATTTGACATGTCCACCATACATGCATAGCTGGAGGGTATCCAGAGCACTTAGGATCACATTTTGAGCACCCATGAGGGTATTTTGGGGGGCACAGGAGGGTTTCCAGTGCACGTAGGATGCCATGTGGTTAGACCATCAACAGATGAATTATCAGGTCAACCACTTAAATCAGTTCCAGCATGCCTAGTCACATTGGAACCCCCAGTTGGGGGAAGATTGGTGGAGTTCACTGTCAGCATATCAAGACAAATACCCACCTCCACAGTCAGACTACTGGGGTTCCTACTACCAGCACCCTCCACCATAGGGAGGACCACCTCCACCACGGTGATCATCTACCCTATCATTCCTAGACTTTAGTGTCATGCTAAGGACAACATGATTCAAAAGTTTGGGGTGGTCGGGCGGTATGCCCTTTTCTCATTTTCACTCTCATTTTGCATTTCACCTGCCATTTACTTTTGTTTGCTTGCTTTTGTTTGTTTTAATTTATATTTTACCTTCTTTGCATACCTACATGCCATGTAGTACTTTCTTGCAATTTTTTTCGTAATTTTCAAAATTTTCCCTTTTTGCCATGCATTGCATATCATGTAGATTTGTGGTAATTTTTGCCTGTTTTAGCTAGGATTTACTTGTTTAATGATTTAAGTTCAATAATATATTCTTAGATGTGATTGAAGGCAACTTGGCACCATTTTGGCCAATTTTTCCCAAATTTGAGATTTCTTGCCTAAAAGTGTGTTTTGACCCAATCTCAACTTTTTGGATTAAAAATGATGACCTTTGACAAATGCAAGTGAATTATCATTGTTTATTTCTAAATGGTATCAATTCTTGACTTTTTACATGCACACCACCTCTCTTGTGTTTGTGAATGATTTTGTTGAATTGTGACTCGAGCAAGCTATGAGCATTTAGTGCCTATGAAATCACTTGATAGAAGTATCAATTTTAGGTTGTTCATTCTTGTGGTGTGAAATTGTTGGATGAAGTGTTGGATTAATTTTCATGCAGGAGACCTTATGTTGAGAATTACACTAGTGACCCCTCTTTGACCCAACTCTTCACTCACCATCTTCTTACCCCTCCACCTTATGAAAGGATTCCAAAGTGCACATATCATTTGTGGTCACCTCCAAAAGTTTGGGGTGGCCACATCTACATCTCACCACTTCACTCTCATCACCATGTTCCCTATCTACTCCAAGGGCAAAGAAAAAAAAGAAAAAGAAAAGAAAAAGAAAAATAAAATAAAAAGATGCTCATGTTTAAGAGCATCTAAACAAAGAAAAGATGAGTGTGTGAAACCACTCCAAAAGCTTACCGCAATCCTTTCTTCCATTTTCATACCCAATGAGCTAGGAAAAATTAAACCTAGTTCATTTTGCCCTTTCCGCAGCCACATGGGTCATTTGGTGTGATTTGAAACATAAGGTTGAATGCGTGAAGGTGAAATAGCACTCCTAGTCATCCTTGATTAACACCATCATGAAACGGTCTACCCAGAACTACATGAAAGAAATACAGATAGCTTGTGTGTTTTATACACTATATTTGAAGTTCGCATGCTTTGTGCTCTTTTCATGATATTTTTGTGAAAGCATGAGAGGAGAAAGGTGGAATGCACACACTTAGTCATTTTTGATCCCATTCAGCAATAATCATCTTTGCATTGCATTTGTCATTTCTTAATTGTGGAAAGTTTGCAGAGAGATTGAGTTGGAGCATACTTGAGGACAAGCATGTTTTAAGTTTGGGGTGGTGATTCAGCCCTATTTTAGGGCTTCATCTTGTGTCATATTTCACTTCAATCACATTTATACCTATTAGATTACATGTTATTTCCCTCAATATACATATTTCTATAAAGTGCACTCATGGACATTATTTGCATGTTTTTCAAGCATTTGGACCACGCTTGATGGAAGAGAGAGATGAGTGATCCTAGGGTTTCTCTACCCTTGGAGAGGCCTAAAGTGAAGTCTGATGCTCCCTCAACCTACCTCTAGTGGCCAAAGATACATTGAAGCAAAGATGTCTAAGAAAATTCAAGGAAACAAGTGAAAGTGCTGATGTAGAGGTCAGCATGACCTTGGTACCACAGAAAGGCCGTGCTAGCACACTTGCAAATCAACAGAGCCATATCCAAGCAAAGCAGAAATCACCACGACCATTCCACTCAGAATGTCTATGGTAATTGACTACGGAATGGCTGTGCAACCTTGCATGGCCGTGTGAGAGAAGAGACAGAACGGCCGTGGAGCAGAGAATGGGCTATGCATTTTGAGCCACCACGGCCGTGGTGACCTAGCCCCACCACGGCCGTGCCACCTTCAGTACAAAATCAACCTATTCCCTATGATTTTTCACCATTTCTCACCATGGTCGTTCCCATCCACCACGACCGTTCTCGCTTCTCCCCACCATGGTCGTGCTACCTACAAAGACCTAGCTACTTTTGCACTATTTTTCCCATACTACCCCTACTTGACCTAGTGCTTCCCCCACACCTATAAGTACCTAGGTGGTGGCTCGATCATGAGGTTAGATACCTTCTACCACCTCTTGGCTCCCCATTTTCACCCCTTAGCCATTCCACTCCATTTCCACCTCCATTTCACTCCATTTCACCATTTCCACCACCAAAACCCTAGTTTCTTCTTGTTTTCACCCATTTCCACATCATTCCATGCCCCTACACATTGGAGGAGAGAGGAGGGCATCCTATAGTAGCTGAAGTGGAGGAATTCTTCATCTACACTGAGTTCCATGGCTTCTTCTATCTCTTTCTCCCTTCTTTTTGTACTTTGCATTGTGATGAGTAGCTAGGCCCCTTGGGTCGACTGTTTGGGGTGTAAAATGTTACTTTGATACCATGTTGGGGGAAAATGATATGTAAACATTGTAATTTAATTTTCTAATTATTATGTTCTATTTCTATCTCATTCTACATGAATTGCTTACCGATTTGTGCTTGAAATCACCTAGGAATTTAGGGAAATTGATTATATGTGTGAATTTTGGGATTTTCTCCTAGGTCCAATTCTTAGATCCCTAGCTAGCTACCCATCCTCATACATCCTAATCAATTCTCCTAACCTTAGTTGAGAGATCTAAGTATCTAGTTTAGATGAAATTGGTGTGTTTAGCATGGAACTTTCTCAAGGCTAGAATGTGGGTGATGGGAGGCCTAAAACCTCACTTCCACTCCCATTACTAATCTCAGCCCCTAATCATCCTAAGATCATATAACCTAGAAAGCTAGGCTTGTTTAGACTCTAATTGAATTACACCCAAGACCTAATCCAATTGAGCCTCGCAAGGGTAGTAGGGAGTGTTAGGGACTAGTTCCCCTATACACAACTTAACATATCCATGGCCAGCTAGTAGCTTAGGCTAATTCACTAGACTCTAGCTTGTTGTTTGGTTTGATAATCTAAATGGAATCATAATGTTCATGTCACCCCCAACCTAATTGATAAGTGCATCCCCTAAACAACCCACGCCTCCCTTAATTGCTTTAAAACCCTAGTTTCCATCTTACTTAGCTAGTGTTGCTTAATTAGTTCTATTCTTACTTAGTTAGCTTCTTGCCCTGTTATTGCTTTGTTCTTTCTAGCTTAGGTCTTTAATTTCTCTTAAAACTTATTATGCTTGCCTTAGTGTAGATTGTTCTCTTCTTGTCTTTTCTTCTCGCTTGTCTTTTCCTGCTTAGTAGAATTAATTGTCTAGGGTTAACTTAGATTTCATTCTTATCTTTAACTTGCATGCTTGTTCATCATTAGTTTAACAATCAAATCACCTTTAAACCCTTAACCCTAGTCTCCGCAGTAGGAACCTAGCACCAAAAACTAACCAAGCTCTAGTGCCCCTTTTCTCCCTGTGGATTGACCCTATACTTGCCACCTTACCTATAATATGACACGACCCCGTGCACTCGCGGGATAATATTTTAGTAGAAGTAGGCGTGTCTGTGTAGGTCCATTATAAGTTCAAAAGTGAATCCACCATGTGCTCCTGTCCGTGGGGTTGCATCTATTCAAACTCCAATTGATTAGTGTGTAGCAACATTGATAGGAGCACACTAGTAGAAAAGTACCTCTGAATGGCACAACATGTCTCTAACTGACACTGAGGTGTCTCTAAAGTGGCATGGCTATGCCTTGAATTGGTACCAAAGTACCTCTGAATTGGAGTAAACACTCAAATTGGCAACATATGCCTCTGAATTGTCTCGGGACTAACTGAATGAGGACTTATCATACAATCTCTTATGTGAATGCTTTGACTTAATAATCTTAAATCTGAACTTACTAAGTTCTGAATCTAAACTTATCTTATATGGAAATTGAATACTGATAACTGAACATGTACTAAATTCTGTATCTGAATTTGAATCTAGTCTAAATATCTCAAAAAGTTTTTCCTACTTAATTGATGCATTAAATTATTCTATTAGAAACTAAGATCATAGTAAACTAAATTCTTGATCTGAATCAATTCTCTTAAATTTTAAATTAAATTTAAGTTTGAATTGTGAATCTAAATCTAAATATGTATATTGATTACTAAATAGTTGTGATTTAATCTGAGACTCTGATTAGCTATGTGGATCTAATTTATGACTACTCACAATTAGTAATCTAAATCTAAAATGTGAAATATAGATTCTTGTTATTTGAATAAGTATTAATCTAAAACTCTTTTTTATAGATCAATTAGCTAAATATTAATATCAGATATATGACATATGTGTATAAAGGCTCGAGAAATAAACTAAAATGAATAAATAAATACTAAGTATCTGAAAGTAGATTATATATATAAAATCTATAATTTGATATCCTCACAATAACTTCATCTAAATAATTGCTGATGAATAAAAGAAATATTATATATGAGATTAATAACTAAGTGCCTAAAAGTAACTTAATCTATAAGTTACTTTGCATATGGGTAGGCTGAATCATAATAAGAATGAAATTCAATAGATATGGTGTTGGTGTGTATGCCTAGAGAGCCAATCATATGATGATTGTATGGCATAAAATGTAAATGATTTGATTTATAATAAAGGCAAGCTTCCAATTTATTCTATTCTATTCAGTTGTGAGATAATTATGCAACATAATAAATGTCTTAAGGGTGATATTACTTAATGACGTATGTCTTCAGGTTGAAGACCAGATAAATGGGATCATAAGGATGTCAAGAGTGCACATTCTTGTTATGTCCCTAGCCGATTATCATTGTGGAAGAAATGTAGAAAACATTAATACATAAGACTAGGGTGTGTGTTGGGTGATGACAAAATCTCACCAGTCATATGTGATATCAAACCAAAAACATAGATACATGTTAGAGAATAGTGTATCGGACAGACCCACCATGAGAGTGATAGATGGAAACCTTTACAATGCTAGTCATAGTCAACTCTCATAGTGTTGGTGGTAATTTTGGTTCTTAGACCTGAAGTCACTACACTCATCACATGTCATTTGGTGTGCTTTGACATCATCCACCGTAACCTTGAATAACGATTGTCATAAAGGTGATGATTGGGAGTGCTTTGACATATGGGGATAACTGTGAGTGATGTAGATGAAATTTGTCCCTCCTATAGGAGTATGATATCCTAGGCCTCTTGATAAGTGAGACTAAGAAAAGCATAGCTGTGCACATGTGAGTCAATATGTGATACTGAGCTTACATATATATTAGACAGTCTTCTCTGGTTCAAGGAACATAGATTTAATGTTGAAGAGGATGACTATTCTGTGCCTCGAGTTCAATCTGGATATTAATGAAAAATGAACTATACAAATACTATATCACCAATCACAAATTGTAGGTTCAAGTTTTTCTTCAACTTTCCATTTACTTAGGTAGCAATGATGAGTGGCTATACACCACTATTAGCTTGTGATGTCATAATTGGTTATGGACATTCACTACCAACGTAAATTGGGACCTATAGAGTCACAAACATAGGATACACCTAGAAGAGAAGTTTAATAATGAATGATTATTGAATTCATTATAAAGTGTTTTGGTATATAATTCAAGCAACAAATCAATTGAACAAACTCCCAATTGACCGGTTTAAGTGTTGAAACGACCGATTCAAATTTCAAGTTGACAAGATATTGCATTGGTTGAATTCTAGTTGAGCTGGGGAGTGAAATTACCAGTTCACTTAGTGAACCAATTGGTTCACAGTTGTGAGAACCACAAATCAGGCATTTCACAAAGTGAGATGCCCAATTTGTTTTTCAATTGGATTGCATCAAGGATTAGTGGTGACGTCATGTTATCTATTAATTGGATTAGAATTTCCAATACATATGCGATTGGGAAACATGACGAAATGACTGGTTCACTTGGCGAACCAATTGACTCACATGCCAAGTGATCAGTTTGCTTAGAGAACCAACTATTTCTCCTGTCACAGGTTGTGAATTTTCATGAGCTTCTGGTCCTTTCTACTCCTACATAGAGTGGGATCCCTGATTCTAACCCTCCTATAAATAGAGGGGTACTGGGGCTTCTCAGACACATCAATTGCTTCTGGTTTTTTGTCATCTCTGGTTGTGGTAACTGAGAGAACCCTAGCAAGTCCTACCTGATAAAAAGAGGGATCGAAAGGGAGAACAATTGTGAGAGAGCAAGTTGGTGACTAGTACACAAACGAGATAGACAACTCCTTTGTGTTTGTTCTACTAGAACGAAAAGAGTTCTTGATTTTCCATGTGGACTTCTAAAAGAGGTGTGGAGGCCATTGCCTGCCACTAGAAGGATAACGTCAACCTACTATCTGTGGTGGAGACCAAAGAGCTACTGCAGACGCTGTATGAGTGCAACTAGAAGGAAGCTACACAACAACGATGAAGAGATTATCGTTGGACTTGCTCCAGGACAAGGTATATCCTTGAAACCACCCTTTACATTATATAGTTGTTGACACAATCTATTGATTTAATGGGGAATATGGGAGTACATTTTTTGTTTTCGTTTCCCACCTGATGCCATATTTCCCTACAGTGGTATTAAAGACACACCAATCTACTATATTTTGGATAATCAATATGATCAGATTTTTGATTTTCATCATTTATTTATTGCATACAATGTGAATATTAATGTCCGATAAAATACCACATACAATCCCAAACTAATATATATATATAAATAAAATTTAGACACGTCATCCTAAAAGTGAGTTTTGATGGTGGATGTTAAGCATTATGGACAATAATCCTGTATATCTATGCATGATTGTATGGTTGGTTATGCCTATTTTATATCATTTTGCATATCGATCCTCTACCTTATCTTCCAATTATAAAAGTATTATTATCTCCTACCTTTGCTCCCCTTGAATGTAACTCGAGGTTTCTCTATAATTATGTAAAATTATGATAGTTCATTTTATTTTATAATGAAGAAAATGATCCACCTTAGAAGCCAAACCGATTGACTGGAGGCCCAGTCAATCAACTGGATGACCCAAAAGATGGTGGACTGGAGTCTAGACGATTGGTATGATGACCAATCGACCAGCCAGGAGGTGAGATGATCGGTTCAAGGGTTGAACCAATCAACCCAGATTGGCAAGCATGAATCTTCATCAACAACATGTTTCTGCATGAGATGTAGACCCTAGGTTGTGGTAATTCCTCACGGCTTAAAGGAATTACAATAGAATGGCCATAACCATCACTTATGTTTATTGCATGTTTTCATTGTGGGATATATCATGTATATGATACATACTATATATGTGGTGATTGGATAATGTGTATGTATTTATAAATACAAATATCACAATATAATATTAAGCCTAAGATGCTTTCCATAAGTATCACATATGAAAAGCTTGATCAACCAAGCGTAGGTGACGCCAAAGTGTGGTGAGCCATCTATCTCGTAGAAGTGTGATGGTAGATATGTAGATATGCCAAAGTAGGGTACATATCCTATTGTGTTGGATTTCAGGTCAGGCTGAACTAGGTGATCTTAATGAGATTAAGTACCTAGAAGCATAGAGATGGCTCATGACAAAGAGTTATGCACACCATCTATCCAAGAGTTGCATTTATATGTAATTGAAAAAAGTTTCCTACCTTTTTTTTGAACTCATTGGCCCTTTCATTATGATGACAGAGAAGAGTTACAAAAAGGTGGTACAACACTTTCAATACATATGATGGATAAGTCTCACATCAACCTGTATCCCTCTAGGAGCAAGGTCGTGAGCTTCTTGATTTCTAGTTCTTCTTGTGTGGGAGAATGCCACTTCTAAGAAGAAACAACATAGAGCTTCAATATCTCTATAAATGGCCATACATGGGCTGCGACCCCTACAGTGCCTATTGATGTTTGCCATGACATTACTTGCATCAAACTCTACCTGGATTCTGTCAACATCAACTGCCCTAGCATGTCTCAAAGCCAGCAGAATGACCATCTCCTCAACAAATATCCCAAGCACCCATGTAACTTTTTCTCACTGTCAAAATGGCAGCAAAATTTACCTACCTAAATATTCAAGCTGTGGGTGATCAACCAAAGCTGACTCATGATTTGATGAAATATGAATCTAGGCTTACTAGAAGATTGTACGCTGTAATCTTATAGATTTGTAGTGAGGGCTGTCAATTTGAACAAAAAAGTGGGATCCATAATTGATTAAAGGCCTAGTTAAATATCATAAAATATTATTCCAATCAAAGCAAATCAAAAGGTGTTTTGACAAAAATGTAAAATTTTCTCCTGTAGAATCAATTGTCAATCAAATCATCAGTGCAACCGGTTGTCATGGAATTGGAATCCCAATCCCATGAACCAAACATATACCAAAGGCAACATGCGGAAGTGTAAAACTTAGCACACATGAACAGATAAAAAGATAAAGGCACCAACACAGTCTCAACATTCAACAAGTATAAATTATACAAAATGCATTATATTCATGAATTCAGTTACATATTTCTAGAGTCAAGGTACAAGTCATTCATGTGCACTAAATTTGGATCTTACATCAAGTACACCTAGCATAGCTCACCAAGCCCATCATCTTTCTAGTCATCTCTGAACCTAAAAACAACATATGAGAAATGGTTCAACACATGAGGTGCTGAGTATGGGGCAGAAAGATACATATATATATAAGCTTTGCATAATTTGAAAAGATTTCAAGATGAAATGAACAAGAATAAACATGTTAACTAGTTAACAAAATGTGAAACTATGTTTTATGTCATTTCACTCCATTATATCGATAATATTAAGCATGTTTAAGGCCTTTGACCATCTTCCCATCGGAAGGGTCCATAAGGGTTACAAAATTAGCTAACCCTTTTATACAAGAGGGACCTCAAGGCCATAGACAAGATCTAACCCTTTATCAACAATATTATAATGGAGTTTTGTATATATATGTGTTCAAGTTATAAAACCGACGAGGCAAACATCGAGTAAGACATATAAATACTACATGGAAATATTAGGCAAGTAAACAAACAAGCATACAATACATATCATTTCAAACAAGAAAGCTATTCATATAACTAGATAAGGCCCATACCTAATTTAGAGATTTCATAACCTAACATATCCTTCACCATCTAGCCACAAGCCAAACTTGATTAAGAACAAGATTTCATATATACATTAGATTCCTATCATTAACCCTAATTAGGTGCATTTTAGGGTTTTATCCAAGATAGGTTCCAAGTTTCCTATTAGTACATTTGATGACCTTATACTGATTTAGAGTTCATCATGTGGGTGTGGTTCAAGTTTCATGCCATTATGACGTTCCATGCACTTTCTATAATCATATCAAGGTTTAAGGCATTTACATGCATTCTAGGGTTGAAAGACTCACAATAGAGCAACTAAGGTCTCATATCATCAATACATGAGATTCAAACAAGATGCAAGATTAGATCAGCAAGATATAGATACACGAATCATATTCACAAAATATAGCAACTTTGATCAAGATCATACATTAAAGTCCAAGGACAAGTCACATAGTACAGGTGAGAGTAATTCTTAAGCAATAGGGGTGATAAGGACCCTCCTATAGATCAAATATGTACTAAAGATTCTTATTTCATGATTAGGTAGATAGATGATCATTAAAGGTTCAAGTTGTATCACCTAGATGCATTGAATGTACTAAACATGGCTAAAGTTGTCATTTTATAGAAATCATGGGAGTAAACATTAGAATTAGGACCTAGAACCATTCCCAATTGGTAGGTCTTGTCGAGCTGATCAATTTGGTATATTTATTTGTCTAATTTGACCAAGGGATTTGGGAGATATCAATTTTAGAAGATTATAAGTCAAACTATAGAGAAACCAAGCAACATACCCTTCATTATTTCCCTTGGGACACAGATCCTTGGATCGGGGTTCGGCGGCCATGGTCAAGGTCGCTCGTCACCGTGCCCTCTTCAGATATGGGCCTACTCGCCCCCATTTCTCACCACTCTAGGTTCCTGGCCTAGCAATTTCCATCGACCAGGTACCGTGCCGAGACGTTGTCAACCGCCAACGAGAGGTCATGGATCCTCGCTCACCACCGCCTCCTGTCGCTTGCGATCCCACTCGGGATTGCTCTGTTTCTTCCATGGAATAGGGGAGGAACAGGGGTTCCCACCCTGAGGACTTACAACCATGGTTCTCTCTTCGAGCGGGGAAGACACATCAAGGGCGGATGGGGAGGGGGTCTGAGGCACACCGACCACCCTTCATTCTTGTCGTGCTCGCCGTGGTGGTGGTGTGTGGGCGAGCCTAGCCACCTAATCCAGTCACTAAATAGAAGCCACTAGAGAGGGAAATGGTGTATGTGGTAAGGAAATGGCGAAGGAGGAGGAATGAGAAGGCAAAGAAGAAGGGGTTGGTCAAGGGGTCTTATAAAGAATCTTGAGGCCTAGGGTTTAGATGGGGGTGTAGAGGGCTAGTTTCATCCACCACCTCCATCTCTTGGTTTGGAAGGGACAAAGGAGGGAAGTTACTTCCCTTCATTACTTTCCTGAAGTGGAATGGGAAGGGGGATCAATAAGATTGGCCCCAAAATAAAAAGGGCTTGAAGTGTCCAAAATCGGCCCAAAGCAGCATAAACACACCAAGAAAAAGGCTAAAACATAAAATCTTCAAAACATCATATGTAGAGTTTCATAGGTCCAAAAGATTCCATTTTTGTGACGTTGGACTTGAATTTGAATCGTCTATAACATGTTACATAGTGGAGAGCATGAGTATATAATGATGAGGTTCAAAAATGGATTCAAGGGGATGATGTATTAAACTATAATACTAAGCTTAAAGGTGTTGATTGGTGTCACACACTGCAAAATTGAGCATTAAAGAAATCTAATTGGAGTGTCACAACACTCAAACTGTGAAATTGACATCCAAACTAGATAATTGGTCATATTAGTGTGAGGGAGAGTATAATCAAAGGAATATAAAATTAGGGTTGTCACATCCTTCCCTCCTTATAAGAAATTTCGTCCTCAAAATCGTCCAAGATCATAAACAAGAGTCAAAGTCAAAATTCATCGAATCTAGGTATCCAACCATGGTTGTCAACACATTCTCCATATTGGGATGCACACTAGGTTTTCCTCATCAAGGGTGTACTCATCTCAATGATATACACATTTACTTATTACCCCACCATATTATGACATCATCATGGCATTAGGGTTTTCCATCGCCTAGTATCCATACATTAGGGTTTTTATTCATATATGAGACCAAGGGGTATCATCAAAATCTATGTTATCAATTCTCAAACGAATAATGTTCATGGTCATGACTTCAAATGAGACTATCATCAAGTGTGTATCTCATCTTACTCTAGATTTCATGCATGTTTTTGCTTTTCCCCAAAATTTTTTTAACTTTACCCAATTATGTTCATCATTTTTTTGGGTATGGCATTAGTCATATTACCCCTAATTATTCAATCTAAGATTTCTAGGCATCATAGAATCAATCTCATGATTTCAAAGCTACATCTTTTATGTATGGTATGATTTCATACTAGATCTATCTCATGAGAGTGGCTCGTTGCACATATATCAAGATTTTAACTTAAGTGAGATTCTTTCATGGATCGAGCATTATTTAAGGAACAACATTATCATTAACGTCAAGGTTTCATAATTTTCTCACTTGTATCTAGAAAGATCTCCACAAGCTCAAGCCACTCAATCTAAGACACACACACACACATATATATATATATATATATATCCAACAAGACCTACTAACCGTAACTTCTATCCATAACAAAAATTTCTACCCATTTTTTGAGAAATAAGGGTAACCACTAGATTCCTTTATATACAATTACTAACTCGAGTATGAGGCTCATCATGGATATCACACATCATATACATCATCTTAGGTCTTGGGACATCTCCCTCACCTATATATATCAAGAATCAAATTTTCAATTGCCTCTTTCTCTAGGGTTAAGTCTTTCAATAGGAAATCTAGGGTTTGACATTTTCAAGGGACCATAAAATAGTAGACTTATCTCATATACTTAGAAGTATTCTAGCTAGGGACTCATCATCATGTATTTCATCATGCATATTTTTCAACATTTTACATATATTTTGGAGTTTAGGTACTCTGACCTTATCCCAAGCCAAGTCAACTCATATCAAGAGGTCACCCCTTTTTGTATGTCCCATGCTAGAGGTCCTCCTTTGTAAAGAGATTGAGGCCCATGTTGGTCTCAAGTGTATGCCACATATCATATCTCAACACGTATAAGACTAGGTACAAGCAAGCATGCCGACCCACTAGCTATGTTTAGCACATCAACCAAGTCATATGTATTATACAAGTTTCTAGGTTTAGCTAGGGTTGCATGGTCAACTCATTCCATATCGTCAACCTATTTGAATTTATCAAGGACAAATTTGGGTCTTATTAACATCAACATCATCATCAATCATTATCATCATTTTAGGTTTCTAGGTTACTCACTTGACTAACCTATATCATGGCTCTAGACAACTTTAGAGACTATCACTATCATATAATCTCTCTCATCTAGACTTGATGTTACATCTATTTCTCCTAGGTTGCATGGAAACTCACTGCCTTTCTGCATGTGGTAACATTTTTCATATGTACATATAATAATACTTGAAATATGTTTTCTCCAACGTTTAAACAAACGATGAAAACCACCATACTCCATTTGAATAAAACCAAAATCAAAATGAGTTACCACACTCATGAGGTAGTCTAGTATCATGATACCTAGAGAACTAGCAAGAACATGGTGCACACTTATGTAGACATCCTAAGCACATGTCACAAATCATGTCAAGGGAGGTAATTTACACGTCTACACCTAGTTCTAGAACATCTAGGTTCTAACCTAGAGGCTAAGTCAACCTAATCTGCAAGGATATTTCATTAAGTTTCTAGGGTTGAGATGTAAGGTGAGTTTCATTTGTGTTTCATTTGAGCAATGATTGGTGTAGTTATTGTTCATGCTCTGATACCATCTGTCACGGAACTGGAATCCCAGTCCCATGAACCAAACATATACCAAAGGCAACAAGCGGAAATGTAAAGCTTAACACACATGAATAGATAACAAGATAAAGGCACCAACACAATCTCAACATTCAACAAGTATAAATTATACAAAATGCATTATATTCATGAATTCAGTTACATATTTCCAGAGTCAAGGTACAAGTCATTCATGTGCACTAAATCTGGATCTTACAACAAGTACACCTAGCATAACTCACCAAGCCCATCATCTTTCTAGTCATCTCTGAAACTAAAAACAACATATAAGAAATGGTTCAACACACGAGGTGCTGAGTACGGGGTAGAAAGATATATATATATATATATATATATATATATATATATATATATATATATATATATATATATATATATATATATATAAGATTTGCATAATTTGAAAAGATTTCAAGATGAAATGAACAAGAATAAACATGTATACTAGTTAACAAAATGCAAAACTATGTTGTATGTTGTTTCACTCCATTATATCGACAATATCAAGCATGTTTAAGGCCTTTGACCATCTTCCCGTCGGAAGGGTCCGTAAGGGTTACAAAATTAGCTAACCCTTTTATACAAGAGGGACCTCAAGGCCATAGCCAAGAGATAACCCTTTATCAACAATATTATAATGGAGTTTTGTATATATATATGTGTTCAAGTTATAAAACCGACGAGGCAAACATCGAGTAAGACATAGCAATACTGCATGGCAATATTGGGCAAGTAAACAAACAAGCATACAATACATATCATTTCAAACTAGAAAGCTAGTCATATAACTAGATAAGGCACATACCTGATTCAAAGATTTCATAACCTAACATATCCTTCACCATCTAGCCACATGCCAAACCTGATTAAGAACAAGATCGCATATATACATTAGATTATTATCATTGACCCTAATTAGGTGCATTTTAGGGTTTTGGCTAAGATAGATTCCAAGTTGCCTATTAGTACATTTGATGACCTTATACTGATTTAGAGTCCATCATGTGGGTGTGGTTCAAGTTTCATGCCATTATGACGTTCCATGCACTTTCTATAATCATATCAAGGTTTAAGGCATTTACATGCATTCTAGGGTCGAAAGACTCACAATAGAACAACTAAGGTCTCAGATCATCAAGACATGAGATTTAGACAAGATGCAAGATTAGATCAGCTAGATATAGATACACGAATCATATTCAAGAAATATAGCAACTTTGATTAAGATCATACATTAAAGTCCAAGGACAAGTCACATAGTACAAATGGGAGTAATTCTTAAGAAATAGGGGTGATAAGGACCCTCCTATAGATCAAAAATGTACTAAAGATTCTGATTTCATGATTAGGCAGATAGATGATCATTAAAGGTTCAAGTTTTATCACCTAGATGCATTGAATGTACTAAACATGACTAAAGTTGTCATTTTCCAGAAATCAGGGGAGTAAACATTATAATTAGGACCTGGAACCATACCCAATTGGTAGGTCTCGTCGATCTGATCAATTTGGTATATTTATTTGTCTAATTTGACCAAGGGATTTGGGAGATATCAATTTTAGAAGATTATAAGTCAAACTATAGAGAAACCAAGCAGCATACCCTTCATTATTTCCCTTGGGACACATATCCTTAGATCGGGGATCGACGGCCATATTCAAGGTCGCTCATCAGTGTGCCCCCTTAAGATCTAGGCCTACTCATCCCCACTGCTCACCACTCCAGGTTGCTGGCCTAGCAATTTCCATTGTCCAGTCACCGCACCGAGACGAAGTCAACCGCCAATGAGAGGTCGTGGACCCTCGCTCACCACCGCCTCCTGTCGCTTGCGATCCCGCTTGGGATTGGTCTATTTCTTCCATGGAATAGGGGAGGAATAGGGGTTCCCACCCTGAGTACTTACAACCATGGTTCTCTTTTCGAGTGGGGAAGACACATCAAGGGCGGATGGGGAGGGGGTCTGAGGCATGCCGGCCACCCTTCATTCTTGTCGTGCTCACCGTGGTGCTGGTGTGTGGGTGAGCCTAGCCACCTGATCCAATCACTGAATAGAAGCCACTAGAGCAGGAAATAGTGTAGGTGGTGAGGAAATGGCGAAGGAGGAGGAACGAGAAGGCAAAAAAGAAGGGGTTGGTCAAGGGGGCTTATAAAGAAGCTTGAGGCCTAGGGTTTAGATGGGGGTGTAGAGGGCTAGTTTCATTCACCACCTCCATCTCTTAGTTTGGAAGGGACGAAGGAGGGAAGTTACTACCCTTCATTGCTTTCCTTAAGAAAAAAGGGAAGGGGGATCAAGAGGATGGGCCCCAAACTAAAACGGGCCCGAAGTGTCCCAAATCGGCCCAAAGCAGCATAAACACACCAAGAAAAAGGCTAAAACATAAAATCTTCAAAACATCATATGTAGAGTTTTGTAGGTCTGAAAGATGCCATTTTTGTGCCGTTGGACTCGAATTTGAATCCTCGATAATGTTACATAGTGGAGAGCATGAGGATATAGTGATGAGGTTCAAAAATGGATTCAAGGGGATGATGTATTAAACTATAGTACTAAGCTTAAAGGTGTTGATTGATGTCACACATTGCAAAATTGATCATTAAAAATCTAATTGGAGTGTCACAACACTCAAACTATGAAATTGACATCCAAATTAGATAATTGGTCATCGTAGTGTGAGGGAGAGTATAATCAAAGGAATAGAAAATTAGGGTTGTCACACCAGTCCTTATGTTGAAGGACAATCTAAACGAAATACATTTCCATAACTAGATCGAGGCCTTAAGAAGTGTTCTCTGTGTTCTTGAAACACCAGTGCAAATGAAATTTCTCCATGTGTGCTGAAGTCTAAAATGGATGCTTACTTGAAGCATGCCAATTATGTTATGGACATTAAAGACCTGATGCTGAGCTATATGGACTATGAGTTGCATGAGAAGCATGAAAGGTATAATGTCTCGAAGGCATTGTTTGAGTGTAAACTGAGAGAGGGAGACCCGATAGAGTCCCATGTGCTCAATATGATTGGGTATGTAGAACATCTAGAAAGAATGGGATTTCCTTTAGGTCAAGAGGTGGCCACAAATATGATTTTGCAATCATTGCCTAAAGCATATAGCCATTTTATCAAGTGCTACAACTTGACTAACATAGCTAGACCATTGTCTGAGTTGTTTGACATGTTGGTATATGTCGAAGCACAAATGAAGAAGGAAAAATATGTGATGGAGATCGGTGGAATAGAGTCCAAGGACAAAGGAAAGGGCAAGAAGTGTTCTGAGACTAAGCTAAAGTCCAAGTCTTCTGCACTCAAAATAAGAAGGATAAGGAAACCTAGGAATATTAAGAAAGGGATACAAATATCTACTTCAAGAATATACATAATTGAGACTAATTTCACTACTTCTCTGTCTTGGGTACTAGATACCAAATGTGGATCACACATTTGCTTAAATGTGAAGCAAATGGAGCAAGAGTTGCTTCTAGCTCAGATGGAACATATGAGTTATGTTTACCTGGTGGGCTTGTAATACAGTTGGAGAACTGCTATTATGTACCTTCCATTAATAGGAAGATCATATATGCATCTTGTTTGGACAAGAACGAATTTGAATTTCTTATAAAGAATGGTTGATGTTCTATTAGTAAAGATGAGATCTTTTATGACAGTGACCCTATGTATTATGGTCTATACTTGATAGATCTAGATACAAGTGTATATAACATAAATACCAAAAGACAAAGAGCTCGATAACTCAAACCAAACTTACCTTTGGCATTGTCGTCTAGGGTAGATAAATGAGAAACACATATCTAGACTTCATAAAAATGGTTATATAGACTCTTTTGATTTCAAATCAATAGAGGCATGTGAGTCTTGTTTGTTGGGAAAGATGAAGAAGACTCCCTTCACTAGATATAGTGAGAGGGCTGGTGATCTATTAGGACTCATACATACTGATGTGTGTGGCCCCTTTAGAACAAATGCTAGCGGTGGGTATCAATACTTCATTATCTTCACTGATGACCTCAGTAGGTATGGTTATGTTTACCTAATGAAACATAAGTCATAAACTCTTGAAATGTTCAAGGAGTTTATGATTGAAGTATAAAACCAACTTGGAAAAAGTACCAAGGCACTTCGTTCTGATTGAGGTGGATAATATTTAACACCAAGAGTTTGAGGACCTTGTATGAGCCTGTGGTATCGTATCACAATGTACTCCACCTAGAAAACCACAACATAATGATGTATCAGATAGAAGGAACCACACATTGATAGATATGGTGTAATGAATGAAGACTTTTACTAATCTTATGAATTCCTTCTGAGGTTATGCACTAGAAACCGCAACATTTACGCTTAATCATGTACCCTCTAAATCGATTCAAAAGACACTGTATGAGATATGGACTGAGAAGCATCCCAAAATGTGTTTTATGAGGATCTGGGGATGTGAAGCTTATGTGAAGAAAATGTTTCCTAAAAAGCTTGGCCCTAGATCTGATAAATGTAATTTTTTTTGGATATCCCAAGGAAAGAAAGGGATACTACTTGTATAAACAAACTAAAAACAAAGTGTTTGTTGCCAGAGATGCTGTATTCTTAGAAAAGGAATTTATTTCAAAAGGAAACAATGGGAGGAAAGTAGAACTCGAAGAGGTTCAAGACCAACAACAAAACATTCAACCTGTAGGTGTACAAGAGGAACAAGGAGAATCAAAATTCATTGTGGAATCTCAAATTCCTCAAGTAACATAAGAACCTCATAGATCTGGTAGGACATGCCTTGAGCCAGAAATATTTGATTATATTGTGACATTAGGAAGGCGGTGAGTAGGTCATAGATGATGAGCCAACAACATATCTAGAAGCTACTAAGGGACTAGAGTATGAGAAATGACTCGAGGCCATGAGATCTGAGATGGAATCCATGTACACCAACAAGGTATGGACCTTAGTGGATCTACCTGAAGGGGTAAAACCCATAGAGTGCAAGTGGGTCTTGAAGAAGAACACTGACATGGATGGCAACGTACAAACTATAAGGGTAGATTGGTTGAAAAGGATTTCATACAAATTCAAGGTGTTGACTATGAAGAAACCTTTTTTCCAGTTGCCATGGTTTGGTCCATCAGGATTAGGCTTGCTATTGCAACTTATCATGACTATGAGATTTCACAGATGGATGTCAAAACCACATTCCTTAATGGGAATCTTATTGACGATGTGTATATGACACAACCTGAGGGTTTTATAAATCCAAAGGATGCAAATAAATTCTATAAGATACAAAGGTCAATCTATGGATTGAATCAATCATCTCGAAACTAGAATCTTAGTTTGATAAAATAGTCAAAGAGTTTGGATTTAGTCAAAATGAAGATGAACCTTATGTGTACAAGAAGGTTAATGGGAGCATAGTCACATTCCTCATATTATATGTAGGTGACATACTATTGATGGGGAATGCCATTCCTTTTTTGTAGATGGTAAAGAACAATTTGGGAAGTACATTCTCTATAAAAAGCTTGGGTGAACCATCCTATATCATGGGAATCAAGATCTATAGAGATAGATCTATAAGGCTTCTTGGACTAAGTCATAGAACATACATTGACAAAGTATTGAAGAGCTTCAACACAGAGAGCTCAAAGAGAGGAAACCTGCCCGTGTGTCATGGAGTTACCATCTTTAGAGCTCAGTGTCCCAGTTCTTGTGAAGAAAGGGTGCACAAGATTAAGATTACATATGCATTTGCAATTGGATCTATCATGTATGTAATGTTATGTACTCATCCAGATTTCTTGTATGCCTTGAGCATGACAATCATATATTAGTCAGATCTTGGTGATGCTCACTGGATAGCCATGAAGAATATCCTTAAGTACTTGAGAAGAACTAAGGATCAGTTCCTCATCTATGGTAGAGAGGAAGAGTTGGTGTAAAGGGTTACATCGATGCAAGCCTCCAAACTAAAAAAATATGATTACAAATCGCAATATGAATTTGTGTTTTGCCTTAATAATGGAGCTGTGAATAGGAAGAGTTTTAAACAAGAGAATATAGCCAATTATACAATAGAGGCAGAGTATATTGCTGCATCAAATGCAGTAAAGGAGGCTGTTTGGATCAAGAAGTTCGTCTCATAACTAGGGGTGGTTCCAAGCATCAACGACACAATTGATCTATATTGTGATAACAATGGAGCTATTGCAAAAGCTAAAGAAATGATATCACATCAGCGTTCCAAGCATATAAAAAGGCCTTCTATCTCATAAAGAGATTGTATAGTGAGGAGATGTGAAGATTTACAGAGTACCAACTGAATATAATGTTGTTGACCCCTTGACAAAGGCACTTTCACAGTAGAAGCATGATGGCCATGTTAGATCACTTGGAATAAGATTCATGGGTGATTGGCTCTAAGTGTAAGTGGGAGTCTGTTGGTATGTATTCCTAGAGAGATAATCATATGATGATTGTGGCATAACTTGTAAATAATTTAATTAATAATAAAGGCAAACTTCCAATTTATTTTGTTTTATTCAGTTGTGAGATAATAATGTAACGTAACAAATTTCTAAAGGATGATATTACTCAATGGCGTATGTCTTCGGGTTGAGGACCTGAATAATAGGATCATACAGATGTCAAGAGTATACATTCTTGCTATGTCCCTAGCTGATTATTACTGTGGAAGTAATGTAGACAACAATAATACATAAGACTAGAGTGTGTGTTACTTGATGACAAAATCTAATCAGTCATGATATGTGATACCAAACCAAACACATAGATACATGTTAGAGAATAGTGTATCAGACAGACCCACCATGAGAGTGATACATGGAAACCATTACAATAGTAGTCATAGTTTGCTCTCATAGTGTTGGTAGTGATTTTGATTCTTAGACCTGAAGTCACTACACTCAACACATGTTGTTCAGTGTGATTTGACATCATTCATTGTAACCTTGAATGAGGGTTTCCATAAAGGTGATGATTGGGTGCACTGTGACACATGAGGATGACTATGAGTGATGTAGATGGAATTTGTCTCTCATATAGGAGTATAATATCCTAGTCCTCTTGATAAGAGAGACTGACTAGGTTAACCAGGAAGGATGTTCCTTTTGCTTGGAATGACAAGTGTCAACGTACTTTATTTCAAAACATATAAAAAGGTTATATTAGGGTTATAAGCATTCAATTATGGTAATTAAGCTCATTCAACTCATTAAGCAAGTTCAGAAGCCTTACAATTATAAACCCCTAACAAGGATTTTGCCCCAAAATCCTACGCAAAAAGAGATGGGTATTTTCTATGCATCTCATTCTCTAGTTTCCATGTGGCTTCCTCTATGCCATGATGATTCCACAAAACTTTCACTAGTATTATATCTTTTCTATTTAGCTTTTTCACCCTTCTATCTAGGATCAACACATGACCCTCAACATAGGAGATATCCTCATCTAACTCAACCTCTAGTGGTTGGATTGTCTGGTCAGTATCTAGATGGAATTTCCTCAACATAGAGATGTGAAATACATTATGTAATCTATGTAGCTCTGGTGATAGCTCCTACTTATATGCTACCTTTCCAACATGAGCTAGGATAGGGTATGGTCCCATAAATCTGGGAGGCAACTTATACTTATTTCCAAACCTCAACACACCTTTCCAAGGAGAAACCTTAAGATATACTCTATCTCCCACTTGGAACTCAAGTGGTCTGCATCAGTTATCTGCATAAGATTTCTTCCTGTCCTGGGCTGCTTTCAACTATTGTTGTATCACTTTAATCTTTTCTGTAGTCTGTTGTACTAGCTCAAGACCCAAAAGTTGATATTCACCTATCTCATACCAGCAAAGAGGAGAACGACATCGTCTCCCATACAGAGCCTCATAAGGAGCCATATCTAGCTTCTTTGATAGCTATTATTGTACGCAAACTCTATGAGAGTCAGATGTACATCCCAACTACCAAGAAATTGTAGCACACATGCCCTCAAGAGATCCTCTAAAGTATGAATAGTCCTTTCAGACTGACCATCGGTCTGTGGATGAAAATCTTTGTTGAATCTCAGTTGTATTCCCATTATAGAATGCAGACACTCCCAAAAATGACTTGTAAATTGTGGACCTCTATCAAAAACTATAGTCACTGGAATGCCATGTAGACAAATTATCTCATCAACATATATTTGTGTCAATTTCTCTATTGTAAACGTCGTCTTAACTGGGAAAAAATGAGCTGAATTAGTCAATCTGTCTACTATCACCCATATGGAATCATGACCCTTGGCTGTCCTAGGAAGACCAACCACAAAGTCCATAGTAATATGATCCCATTTCCACTGTGGTATTGGCAAGGGTTGTAATGTCCCTGTAGGCTTCTGGTGCTCAGCCAAGCGTGATGGCTGTCCTAGGAAGACCAACCACAAAGTCCATAGTAATATGATCCCATTTCCACACAAAGATAGTGTCTCCAAATCTTTAAGGTATGGACCACCGCTGCAAGCTCCAGATCATGTGTTGGGTAATTCTCCTCATGTTTCTTAAGCTATCGCGAAGCAAAAGAAATCACATTTTTATCCTGCATCAACACGCATCCCAACCCATTCTTTGAAGCATCACAAAAGACAATATAGCATTTTCCTTGCTCTGGCAGTACTAACACCAATGCACTAGTCAACTTTTCTTTCA
Organism: Alisma plantago-aquatica; assembly: GCA_963693085.1. NCBI lineage: Eukaryota > Viridiplantae > Streptophyta > Magnoliopsida > Alismatales > Alismataceae > Alisma > Alisma plantago-aquatica. The sequence continues at coordinate 1,089,528,149 of OY856413.1, forward strand.
AAAGTGAGAGCTTCTTGTGTGTGTGCTTGTGTATTCTTAATAATTTAAGGCCATAGACACATGGGGAAGCTACTTTTACACCTCATGCTTGCTTCTATCCTTATCCATGGGCTATATTTACCTCTTCTTTGCTTAAATTCGAAACTATGCTTGCTTTCTCTTTCCTCTAACCTAGAGAAACGAATCCACTCTATTTTTCTATGGAACCAACTGCTCTACGGTAGAAGACAATCTCTTTTTGGAGAATAAGGTCTCCTAGAGCTCCACCTAGCCCTACCTAGGGTTTCCAAGGTCATCTTTTAGGGATTTCGACCAAGGCAAGTTGTTTTCTTCCTTCCTTCTTCATTTTTTTTGCTCTTCTCCTTCCTTATACCTTCCTCCAAGTCAGGACCCTGTTGTTCCATGGTGAAAGTGGCTCTAGAACTCAAAAATATATCCTTCTTGTTTCTTTTTCTAGGGGTTTGCTTCCTCGTGGAGAGAAGTGCTTATTTGGCCAAGTTCAGATCTAAATCCAAGGTTTTCTTACCCTATTTGCTCAAGATTCTTGTAGTTTGGGATCTGAACTACTCTATAGAGGTGAGTTATATAGCATTCTTCACTTATATTTCTTACTACAAGCTTTTTAGTTCATGTTTATGCCTGAATGTGTTGAATTAAGCATAGAGAAACCATGCTTGTTTAGAATTACGAATTTTTGTGGTGTTCCCTATTTTGTTCCAGTTCTATATGAACTTGTAAACAAGTCTACGACCTTTCTAAGGTGTAACATGATCTAGTACAGGTTGATAGCAACAACCTATGGTTCTAAGCACAAAACAATTGATGGTTCAAATTAGGGCTGTCAAACTATTTCCTTCCCTATCACACAACCGATGGTCATACCATTCAACAACCAATGGTGTTGCTATCTTGGCAACTGATGTTCATGATCAAGGGCATCAAATTTATGGTGAAAACCTATGGTCACCCCCTTAGGTCAGGTTTTTTCTCAATTAGACGTTTAATTATCATTTACGAAGTATTCTAATGATGTTATCAATCGATGATGACATTAGCTTAATATTTGATGGTGTTAACTAAATGTATTACTAATCTAACAACCAATGGTGACCTAATGATCAAAGTTGATGGTGGATTAGGTCATCACCATGTATGATGAGTTAAGAATGTAATTGTAGATTTGACTAAACCTTGAACCAATGGTTCCTTGGTTCAATTGATCTAATGGTTAGACCTATACTTCAATGGATAACCTTGAACAATGAACTTGATCCAATGAATAATATTTATGCTTTAACATCTAATGGATTAGAATAAATAACATGGTATTATATGTGGGTCCTAGTGATGACAATTAGATGGTTCAATACAATTAATTTGTAGTCTTACCTTTGCCATCATATAGTTATATTTGATAAATCGCTATAATAAGTGGATGTAGAACTCCCATGTGATCTAACTTGTTATACCTAACCTTAATGTAATTATATGATGTTGAGTGGTTATAATCAGACTTCTTGAATGATTAATGTGATAATGAATTACACTCTTCTTGTGTTGAAACCACATTGTAGTACTATTTGAATATCATAGTGCCTTGCCATGTTAGTATCTATGGACACATATGTGCTAATGATCTTTTAAGCCTTGTTTAAGGAATGTAATGATGATCATAACCTTACTATGAAAAATGTGATGGTCTTAATGACCTTTGGGCATGTTTGAAGCCATGATTGAGGTGAAATCCTCTTCATGTTCCAATAAGGGTTAAAACCCTAGAACTTGTGATAAGATATTGGTATCTTGTAAAAGTATGATGATAAGTGTGGTCCATTAATTTACAATGAATGATAGCATGTGGTAATGTGATTAAGATTTATATCTCAAATGTTTTATATCTTTTGAAGTTGTTATACATATACTCTTGTTAGAAAAGAATTAGGGTTTGAATGTCCATTTGTATGATTTAACCTTAATTCACCCAATTGGCATAACTAATTAAGTGAAACTCTAATCATGTAGTGCCTTGTACCATAGATCTATCTGAGTGTCAGAAATTGCCAGATAGTGAAACGAGTATTCCTAAGGGATACTCGTAGCACATACTGATGAGTATGCGGGGTGCTTGTCATCCTGAATTCAAATGTTAGGGAGGATGACAATGGTCATACCTAGATCTTAGTTTGAGAATGGCTGCGGTTGTGTCTCAGTGATTATATATATATGATGATGAGATTGGAGGACAACTGTGGTTGTACCTCAGATGGTAGGGTATGCGTACCTGCCTCCTTTCACTAGTGTCATGACTTGTACCAAGGACATACTAGGTTGTTAGCAGCTTGACCTTATGTGTCGCTGTGGCGGACTCGTACTGACTGGGGGCGGAGAAGATCTTAGGAGTCCGACTCTTTCTAGATCTTGTATGGCATTTATTTCGACTTAGTAGTGGTTAGTTGGGACTTGAATGATATTTCTCAAATCCCTCAGGGCAATGTAATAAAAGAAGTGATATAACGCGTGTAGTATAATGACTATGGTTAAATACATATCACATTGTTTGATTAGTCTTTAACTTGTCTTTATACTATTTAGTGTTTACAAGATGATATCATATGACCTTTGACTAATTATACTTCTTGTCAAGTTAATTTGCTTAATTGGTTAGTATGCTTAACCTATTGAATCTGCTTAAGTTGCTTATTCATTACTGTATCTGCTTAGTTCATTTACTATCAATCAATATGTTATAATCAATATATGTTGGAGATAGTTATATCTCTCGCTGGGACTGGGTCTCACCCATGGGTCACCACATTTTTTTAGGTGGTCACAAGAAACAAGGTTGAGGTCGCACTGTGGAAGAGAACCAACCCGATGATCAATAGATTCAAAAGGTTGGTTAGTAGTAGAGTCCTAGTGTCATCCCTGTACTCTTAGGTTCGGGTATGGGATGTGTTTTCTAGATGATATACTTGTATCGACACAAGATTTTGATAGTATGCCAATGTTTGTAAATATATGGCATGTACATGTGAAATATCTTTTGTATGCAGGATGTGACTGAGGTCTTTGGACCCATATGTAAATACTTGTTATAGTATATGAGAATGGAATGATGGCCTTTTTATAAATGTTCTAGAGTTTATTTACATTGTTGGAATTGGTTTTAATTATTCCTCATTTTTTTACTATGTGATAAATTAGTAGTTGATCGTGTTTTGTGTTTTGAGTAATCTCATTAGCATGACGAGGTGCCACAATACACATGTGAGTAAATATGTGATATTGAGCTTACATATATCTCAGAAGTCTACTCTAGTTCAAGGAACATAGATTGAATTTTGGAGAGGGTGAATATTCCATGCCTTGAGTTCAATTTGGATATCAGTGACAATGAAACTATACAAAAACTATAACACCAATCATAGATTGTAGGTTGAAGTCATTCTCTAACTTTCCATTTACTTGGGTAGCAATGATGTGTGACTAGGCACCATGCTTTGCTTGTGATGTGATAATTGGTTTTGGACATTCACTGCCAATGTAAATTGGGATCTATAGGGTCACACACATAGGATGCACCTAAAAGAGGAGCTTAATCACAAATGATAACTAAATTGATTGCTAAAGTGTTTAGATATTCAATTCAAGCATAAATTAACTCATTGGACTCTCAACTGACTAGTTCAAGTGTTGTAATGACTGTTGGAGTGTCAGGTTGATTGGATATTTCATTGTCTAAATTTTGGTTGACCTGGGGAGAGAAATGACTGATTCACTTAGTGAACTGACCTGTTCACGGTTTCCAGATGACTATTTCACAAAGTGAGGTTCTTGGTTCTTGGTGCAATTTGTTTGCATCAAGGATTAGTGTTGACACTATGTCGTGCCTTAATTGGGTTAGAATTGCCAACACATATGCAATTGGGAAACATGACGAAATGACTGGTTCACTTGGTGAACCGATCAACTCACATGCCAACTGACCGGTTCACTTAGTGAACTGACCATTTTGCCTATCGTAGGTTGTGAATTTTCATGATATTTTGTCCTTTTCTCTCCCACACAGATTGGGAACCCTGACCCTAACCCTCCTATAAATAGTAGAATACTAGGGCTTCTAAGACACATCAACTGCCTTTAACAATTATTTGTCTTCTCTAGTTGTGGGAACTGAGAGAACCCGAGCAAGTCCTACCTAATAAAGGGAGGGATAGCAAGGCAGAATATTTATGGGAGAGAAAGTTGGTGACTAGTACATCAATGGGAGAGGCAAATTCTTCATGTCCATTCTACAAGAACGAAAGAGTTCTAGATTGTCCGTGTGGACTTCCATAGAGGCATGGAGGTTGTTGCCTACTGATAGGACAAAAATGTCAGTCTGCTGTCCATGGTGGAGACCAAGGAGCTGCTACAGACACCATTCAAGTGCAACTATATGGAAGCCACACAAAACAACGAGGAGATTGTCGCTGGACTTGTTCTAGGACCAAGTATATTCTCGAAACCAACCTTTCAATTATATAGTTTTTGATGCGATCCACTAGTTTCATGGGGAATATGACAATAAAATTTTTGTTTCTACTGCCTACCTGATGCCATATTTCCCTACACATGGCCCACTTACCTTGTTTGAGGAGATCCTTAATGTAGTCTAGATTTCTTGGTTTACAAGGTATTTACTGGGACATTAACAAAATTCTATAAGCCCATGCTTATTTTTCTCTTTTTCATTTTTAAATCTCAAACCCGATAATCCTAACTTTATTTATCAACTTAGGGTTCATATTTAACCAAAACTTACTCTGAGTTAAAACTACTTTTAATTCTAAAAATTATATTAAAAGCTAGAATCTCATATTATATAGTAAGTATATATAGATGTCCCATATGAACTAAGTAAATAACCTTATACTCTAATACATTACTATATACATAATTAACTGATAGAAAACCTCAAAGATACTCGGACATTATTATTACTGACTAACATGCAAAGCATAAGAATAATATACTTAAAATCATATTGCATATCACTAATTCATATAGATCACATATTGTTCCAGAAATAATCATTAATTATCTTACATTATGGCCAATTAGGTCCAAATATTAAATACTAATAAATTATACATGAAACTCTATTCAAAATTTAGATATAGTAAGCACAAATATATTAAAGTTTAGGTAAGAATATCATATCATTTGATTTTCAATCAATGGAGGAAATACCCATAATTCCCTTACTAGAGTTTATATCAAAACATTGATAAAGAATCGAATCTGAAAGATCAAGCCTTGGATTCATGTTGAACATATCAAAATATATGTACTATAAAATATTCATAAATTTCTAAACTCATTTTCTATTTTTAATGCACAAAATATTGAAATCATATAGTTTTTGGTACATAAAATATATATATGCTTAAATGTTGAACTCATCCATTAGAGGAATTTTTATAATGTATTATACTCAAAACTCTTTCTATCGATACTTTGTACACTCAAAATGGATAACTATAGCCTAGATATGATTTTTCCAAAATTATTACCATTTCAATGATCTGTGGTCGTTCGAACTTGATCCAGCGACCATGGTTAAGATAGATCACACACATGAGCCTCCAGCAAGGGGCATGCTCATGCGGACCCAAAGAGGGGAAGGTCTCCTATTTCTCCCAACATGAACTGCAACCGCTGCCTAGGCTTTGTCCGACAAGTCCGACCTCGAGTTCTAGGCCATCTTCACACGAAGTGAGGCCATCATCTGCTTTGGTTGGACCTCCCTTACCAAGGCGACGATGTATCCATGAATCCAAGTGTATGAATAAAAAAATCACTAATGCCTCCTCCATGTGTGCCACCACCCACAACCTTCTTTCTTGGTTCCTCTCTTCCAGCCTCCCAAAAAAATGAGAAAAACCCTAGAATCAAACTCGTCTAACCTACTTACATAAAAAATTGGGGCTTTTATTGCCTCTAACTATCTGGATCATAGGAAAGTATCCCCCTTTAGGGGGGACTATGTGCGGCCCCTAATTCACCTATGCGTGGATCTCCATCAACACAAGTCTGAGAAGTTATTTTTTTCTTATAGATCAAAATCCATATTAAGAAAATAATTTCATAGCCCACATGTTAATCCCATTAAATCTTAAATTTTGGAATTAGTCACATATTTCCATTATCATTCTTAGAGCATAAGATTAGATAAAACTAATCAAGTAATCACTCCAAATTTACCTTTTAAATGAATATTTGATAATTACCAATATATTCACCTAGGCCACTAGATAAATCAAAATCATCTGAAATTTCACCAATAATCTTATATTTAAATTATCCATCTACTAAAAATATTTTGAGCATTTATTGTGAGCATGAAATACTCCATTCCTAATTTGTAATCCAAGGTCCTATTTGTAAGATCTAATTGGCCCAATTGGGCTAGAATTGGGCTCTAGGGCACTTGGCACATTCCTTAGTCTTTCAAATGGTACATGATCTTAGTCATAGTCTCTATGAAACTAAATCTTGAATTAGTATAATTTATCAATTAAAATTTTCTTATGATACATTAGGTCAATATTACTCTACTTTCTTAATAAGGAGACCTAAGTTGGTCTTGGGCTCAAATTCATTAATTAGAGTATAATACTTCATTTAGTGTTCTACTTTGGATGTCACCTCATATCATCAAACTAAATCTACAATCCCCAATTTTTGAGGATATTATAAAAGATCCCTTCTACATGATTTTTCCCTTATATCCAAATATAATGAAAATTGGATGGAACCTTACTATAACCATAAATAAATCCTATATTGATTCCATGAATAACTTTATAATGTACTTGCTAAGTTCCAAAAATTAGGCAGTGACAATACTACCCACTTTTTTGGGAATTTTGTCCTCAAAATTTGACTAAACTATAGGTGGCTACCCACCTTAGGTTTCACATACCTTGCATACACTAACTCTTAATGATTGTCATAAAGTCTCACAAGAACCTTCAAATTATGACCTTCTCGTGGGTGACTAACTATGTCTAGCAACCTTATTAAAATATCATGTAAAAGAAAAATGGAAGTTCGTAGGAAAATCTTAACCATAAATGACTGTTCTTTCTTTATTATTAATTCTTTACTTTTACATATCTTAATTTCTATGGAAACATATACTCTAGTACCTGGGTCTCATGACCTGTACCAATGTGACTGGGTCACATAACCTGCATATAGATCCTAAATTATGTATTTGAATTGGCCTACACTATGGGCCTAGATTAACTCCATATATGATTTCATCTTATTAATTTTGATCCTAACCTAAATCTTACTGCATTTTCTATCTTATAGTCATATCATGATGTTAAATCTTAATACATGGATGCTATCTTGGAAACATAATCATGACTTAATGCATTCAAATCATATAATCTTATTGTGTATTAATTCTTACATCTTAATCATTCTAAGATATCTTATTAACATGCCTCTACTTAATATCTTAGGCACAATGACGATATAGCCATGAAAAAACAAAATTCTTACTTGCATGTCTTATCTTAGTATTATCCCTTATGACTTTCTTCATCTTTTCATGGCGCTCAAGGTGAACCCAAGGTACTAGTAGTCACTACTGTCTCATGAAATTATACCTATCCCCAAGAATATTGAATCAAACCTTAGTCAAGAAACTCCTCCAAGCTCTTTCTCATGTGAAAATCATCTAAAACCCAATATTATAATGATCCAAGACCATTGATCCATACTATCACAACTTAAATATCCTCATGTGTAATGTTAAAGACTTTTAGTTTCCTCTAGAAATCATCATACCTTAATCTTAAACTCGTTTCATAACACCAATTCTATTATCCTCAAGTATTTTCCTTAAAAACCATCATGATTTGATTTTCTACTGTAATTTCTACATGGGATGATGGTCCTAAGGCCATCAAGAGTTCTCTAATTCTCATCAAGTGTAGTAGGAAAAAGACATCGTCTCCATACAATCATTATTTCACTTTAAAGTCAAGTCACTCATCTATTTTAAAATATCTACCTTTGGTATGCATTCTAGGGTTGTAATAGGTATGCAATTAGGTTTAAGTGATCATCTACCTCAGTCTTTTTGTATCAACTTTTCTTTTTTCACCTCCTTATGCATGCCGATAGGTCATACATCTGAAGGTGTCATGTCTTATCATATTTGACTCACCTGACATCACACATGTCCCATACCATATGCACTAGAAAAGTGATACAAGCGTAATAAGTATGTAACGATGCATATAACGTTCCCTCTACAAAATCCCATAAGCTTGTGTCCCATACCACAAACATGTGGGAAAAAGAGAGGGTGTGATATACACAAATCTAAAGTTAACATAAAAAGTCCAAAGCATCTAGACACTAACCCTAATACATATCTCAACTTTTATTTCTTGACTAAACCTCTAACCCAAATTCTACCATCTTTCACTCACTTCTTTAACAACTTGGATTACTAACTGTCTTTCTAAATATGTCTAGGTCTCACTTAGTTTCTAATGGGAAATCTAATCTAAGAATGCGAGAATTTCCTGATGGTCTTCTACATTATTGCTCCGATACCACATTGTCACACCCCAATTTTCTTATTACACGAGTGGAAGTTAATTTTTTTTCAACTTCAGAATGTACTAACATGATATGCAATTACAATACTGGTAGATAAAATTCATTACAGACTGTATATGAAATAAATTCTCATCATATTCTTAGAAAAGAAACTTACTATAATGAACCAAAACTTAGAATTTTGCCCTATTCCATGATTAGAAATGTTTCTTAGATTTGACCGAACAAGGATAAAAATTATACACATTTACATAATGACTTAATTGTGTGGTGTGTTTTGGTTTCCTTGGGGTTGGTTTCGACGCCCTTCTGTGTATAGTATTATAGCCTTGCTATACTTTCTTTTTTGACAATACATTTACCTTATCCAAAAAAAAAAATTGTGTGCCAACATGTAATAAAATCATGAAATATGTTACATGTATTTCCTTTACTAACATACTAGCTAAACAAAAATAAATAACATGATTTGGAGTAACAATTGGTAATTCTATGTCCATAAATATTGATTATGTTCTATTAATTAAAAAAAATGAAATTAATGGATTAAATATGTAAAATAAGTAAAATGTAGAATTTCGTGCAAAATAATAATATATAGCTCTTTTGAAGATGTATTGAATAAAATAAGACTTAATTGAGTGGATATTTATAATGAAGGTATAATGTTTTGATAAACATAATGGTAACAAGCCATACATTGTAATGGTGCAATAGTTCATAAAAGGGAATATCAAAAGTAAAATATAATGGTAAAAAAGTGTTTCTTGGGTCCCAATTGCCTTGGTGCCCAATTTTATATTGTTTAAATAATGATAAATTTTTTAATTCTCATTGTAAAAGAAAATAAGAATAGGACCCAAAAGTGTTAAATAAATTACTAAATAACTTCAATAGTAGAAATAAATCCCAATTTTGAAATCTACATACCTAAATCAATTTATGTGTGAACTTCTACAATATTGGGACAATCTTATCTATCCTAGTGTAGTTTGGGGGAGAGAATGTATATGGAAGCCCAAAATATTAAATAAAATGCTAAACGACCACAATAGGAAGAATTAATTGTAAAACGTTTTCCTCATGTTCAAGTTTGCTTGTAGGCTAAGTTTCACATTTTTTAGGAGTTTCTAGATGCTTAAAATTCCTTAATAAAAGAAAATGAGAGATAAGGCCAAACATATTAAACTTATTATTAAAATGAAAACATCTAATATATTAAATGAATAATCTAAACCAACATGTATGGATTGTAATAAATAAAATTGTGGTGTAACATAATGGGAAACAATGTTGTACGTGCATGAAAATATTATCTTAAACTCCAAAATTTATTTTAGAAACACATTAATATAAACATATGTAACTAATAGAATTGCACTCATATGTACTAAATATTTAGATGTAAAATGTCAATAGTAAGTAGAAGCAAGATAATACAATTTCCCCTCTTTAATTATCCTTAAAGGATGCTATTAATATTATGGAAATAATTAACATGTATTGGGAAACTAAGTTATGATTATCTGAAAGAATTAGAAATAAACACGGTTGAGGATAATTGAAGAGAGATTAAGGAATTTAAGCAAATAAAAGATATTTTTTACTTCTTTCATCAGTGGATAATTTTCAAAGGATCATAAATACCGAATATAGTAACTCAATATATACCATATAAATATTCATTTTAACATTGCTAAACGTTCATGCATATGAAATAATCCACTATACAATTTTGAACAAAAAAGTAATGACAAATTTAGTTCTCATGTATTAATGGAACAATTGTCATATTCCATTTTAGTTGGATAATACTTGTAGCCATAAACACATTATAAAAAAATTAACAAGATAATGCTAAAAGGATTCAAATAAAGTTAATAACACATTGAACATTCTAAAAATGAAAATTAATGTACAATTCAGATTCTACATGTGTTAATTAACCTATGTGTTAAAGTTTATTTTGTTTATACCCTAAAAAATATACAAAAAGAGAATATACAATTGGAAACATTAAATATTAATTGTTTAATTTAGTACATTCTATTTGATATGGTTTCGAATTTTCTTCCTATCATGTTTTATTTTCCTTTTCCTTTTCCATGTGGACTATCTTTCTTCCAATTCCTGCTTTCCCTCTCCCTGCCTATTTTTCCTTTATTAACCTTTCCTTGCTTTCTCCCGCATCCCTACAATGATATTGACATTTTGATTTACTTATTCCCCCCCTATCTTTTTGCAATATCCTATTTGACTAGTTGATGAATGTAATATATATACCCCACGATATGTTCTCTCTTAATCATTGAAGGGATTATACACTACCGCCATGCATCTCTCCAAAGAAACCCACGCATGTTAATCTACATAAAATCGGTCCAAGGACTAGTTTCATCACATGTTTGTCTTTGATACACCTATCGATACCCGATTATCATCGACCATCAACTATTTACAACAACGGGTCTTGAACCCTCTCACCCCACAAACTCATCACGACAGGCTCTGACAAAGGCCCTCAATGTTTTCCTATACTATGTTTCAGGATCACATCCTAGTGTGTTTGGGAGTAAGATTGGATTAAGATTCTGACCTTGGATACATGTAAACTCTATCTGAGGTTTGTGCATCTTTTCAATTGTTTAGGCGGTGCTATTATGACCAAACATCCTCTCCCATATCAGACATGAGTAGATATTCTTTTTTTCATCATCATGAAACCCTTAAATTACTTGTATAATGCTTATGGGTCCTCTAAACCCAAATGATTTATTTTGTATGTTCTCATCCCGTTATTTCACATGGATTAAAGTTATAGTTGCCTTTCCCTATTCATGTACATGTTTAGACTAGCTTTATTTCTTGTAGTGGTACATTGGTACAACCATATTTATAGGGGGCGTGCTTTTCCACATGGGTGTGCTTTTCCATCCATTATTTATAGAGGCATGCCTTTCCTCCTAGGGTGTGCTATCTCCACCCATTATTTAATGTTGAGATCCAATGGTGTCTCAATCCTTCTTGAAATAATTTTAGTCTTTTTTTGTTACATGCACAATTTATTTTTGTTATTATAAATGGAAAATTTGAAAGGCAAGATTTCCTACTTGATATTCTTTAGTTAGACATGCCTCACCTCTTGATTTGATATTTGTTTTGAAAATTATTTCTCTTGATCATCCCTTATTTTGATGCTCTTCTTTCGAATTATCGAAAGTAGTGCCTAGTTGTAATTTACTACACATACTCAACATTCGTTGGCATCCTTTCCTTTTTTATTCCTTTTTCTAGGTGTTGTTTTTCAACCCACCCAGAGTTAGCACAACCCAAGATTCAGGGAGAGGAGGAGTTAGCTCAGGACCAAGTGCTAGGATGAGTTCTGAGATGGAAAGGTTGTTCACCATAATATGATCCTAATAATTAGATTCATAATAGACTTTTCCTATAAGGCCCCATGCTAAGATGAACAATGAATTTGTGTAATGGTTAGATTTTTATTTTCCACTGCATAAACTAATTTTCTGTACTCATTTGTTTGACAAAAAATATTGCACCCCTTTTATTTGGTCATATTTGTGTTTTTGGGATCTATGCAAATTTATTTTCTTGAATTAAGCAAGGAGTGGTCCCCTACTGGGTCCCACACCTTACACTTAATTACATCAAACTTGATTATAAAATCCATATACATTGTGCTAAGATATGTACTCTATCTTAATGTCTCAGATCGTGTAGATGATGCCGCACCAAGCAAACCTTCCAAAGTAGTCGTTGCATCATCTTGTCATGACTATCTCCGAAAGTTCTATACCAGTGGACATCTCATCCCCAGCCATGCACAATGGAAACCTAGGTTTGAGTAAGTAGCATTGAGTTTCTAATCAGACAAACACAAAAATACAAAAACTGAAAGCTAAATTGATATCTGAGAACTATAAACGTATACTGAATTGATGTGTCTTTTCTTTATGTCTTTTATCTGATTTGTGGCCACCCTTATATGATAAGTCCTCCTAAATTGGCGTATATATACCTCTGAATTGATACCAACACACCTATGAATGGAACTACATGCCTGTGAATGACACCAAGGTGTCTCTGAAGTGGCGTGGCTACACCCTAAATTGGTACTGGAGTACCTCTAAATTGGAGTAAACACTCCTCTAAATTGATAATAAATGCCTATAAATCGTCCCGAGTCTAAATGAATGAGGACTTATCATATAATGTCTTATGTGAAGGTTTTGATTTAATTATCTTAATTGTAAACTTACTGAATTCTAAATCTTAACTTATCTTACACTGAAATTGAATATTGATAACTGAACATGTACTTAATTTCAAATCTAAATCCGAATCTAGTCTGAATATCTTAGAATGTTTGTCTTACTTAATTAATGCATTACAATTATTCTATTAGAAATTGAAATCTTAGTACACTAAATTCTTGATCTGAATCTCTTCTCTTAAATTCTAAATTAAATCTAAGTAAACTCTGAATCTAAATCTGAATATATATCTTGATTACTAGACAATTGAGATTGGATTTGAGACTCTTATTAGGTATGTGGATCTAATTTATGACTACCCACAATGAGTAATCTAAATCTAAAATATGAAATCTAGATTCTTGTTGTCAGAACAAGTCTTAGTCTAAACTCTTATTTAGTAGATCAATTAGTTAAATTCTAATATCAGATATATACCATATGTGTCTAAAGGCTTGAGAAATAAAGTGAACTGAATAAATAAACATTAAGCATATGAAAGTAGCTTAAATATATAAAATATATAATATGATATCCTCACAACATAACTTCATCTGAACAATGTCTGGCTAATAAAAGCATTATTGGATATGAGATGCACACTAATAACTAAATGTCAAAAAGTAACTTAATCTCTAAGTTTCTTTGCATATGAGTAGGTTGAATCATAATAATAATAATGAAATTCAATGTAGATGAAGCACTTACCTTGTTTGAGGATATCCTTAATGTAGTATTCATTCCTTGGTTTACAAGGTATTTACATAGACATTAACAAAATTCTATAAGTCCATGCTTATTTTTCTCTTTTCATTTTTAAATCTCAAACCCCATCATCCTAACCTTATATATCAAATTTGGGTTCATATTTAACCAAAACTTACTCTGAGTTAGAACTACTTTTAATTCTAAACATTATATTAAAAGCTAGAATCTCGTATTTGTAACGCCCATCGCCACACAAAATGAGATTACTCAGAATGAAGTGCAGAACAAATACTAACATCCAGGATTACCATAAACATGGTAAATTAAAACCGATTCCATATATCCACAGAAGTAGAAACATATTACATCTGAGTCCAGACAGAGTCACTTATATTACATATCATGTCACAAGATGATACATATCACTATTCACTTTGCCAACTTGCCACAACCTATTACATATCATAACATGTTCGCATATACAAACCATATATGTACAACCATGGCCTACTGCCAAATCTCATGTCATTATACAATGTCTACAAAAAACCCCCAAGGACTTGAGAGTACAGGGACGACATATATGACTCTACTATAGAACACTAGAAACATATCCAACTTTTTACAGCTACTGCTACTCTTGCTATTCAGCCTCAACTGCAGGATCTCTACCTAGTCGTGCACGACCACCTAAAAGATGTGGAAACCCACAGAGTGGGACCAATTTCCCAGTAAGAGATATAACTCTCCAGCAACAACTATTATAAGCACAGATAAGATGAAGCAGAAAGATAACATTATCATCAAATTGAGTAGATTCAGCTAAATGATATGAGTAAAGAAATTAACATTGTATATGCAATTTAGGAATCTACAACTAAGGCGTACGATATCTTATACTTTTAGAAGGAATATGAAGAACATGTTTAATAGTTGATTTCTCTACTAGTCAGTACAAGAGACAAGGTAAGGGGGTAATCCAATGTGAATTGTGTTTGACCGTAAGCATAAATACTACATGACTGTATTACGTCTTTTATTTTCCCTGAGGATTTGAGTCATACCACCCAAATCCAACTGACCCTACTAAGTCAAAATCAATGCCATACAAGATCAATGGAAGAGTCGGACTCCATGATCTTCTCCTACACTACTTGGTCTGCACTGCAGTGACATATCAGTCAAATTACAAAACAACAACTTATAGTCAATGCTATAGTCCTGTAGACAACAATGTATACCCAAAGATATAGTCCTATAAACACCTATCCTGCCTTGGTATAGGTCATGGTGCTAGAAACCATGGTATATAACCCAATCACTTAGGTACAACCTCAGCTCTCCTCTATCACATCATATCACATCAAATCATCACCGAGACCCAACCACATTTGTTCTCAAAACACTTGGGATCAAGACGTCAAGGACACATAGTCACTTTCACCTCTCATACTCAACAATATGCAATCCGAGTTTCCCATGGGAATATCGATATCACCATCTAACAAAGTTCTGACTCTAGAATGGATCTATGGCACAAGGAACTACATGATTAGTGTATCACTTGATTAGTTAATCCAATTAGGTGTCTTTTAGCATCAATAAAGTTATAACTTACAAACCCCAAAACAAATTCTACGAAATATAGGGGTAGAGGTACAAGTCCATAAGATATAAAACATATGAGGTATAACTTCTCACATCATCTCTTGATATCACTTCCATACATGGCCATCCACATTATCACATCACTAGAGGATAGCAATCCCTCATCTCATCAATAGAGGATATCACCTCACACTAGGCATTGAGCCTCTTCCAGGTCATAAAACCCAAATCACATCATCACTTGTCTCATCATGCCTCATAAAGGCCTATAATCATCATCCTGTGTCATGTCAAATACACCATAGCAATCACTAGCTATGCTATTTATTCCACATACAAGGTTAGGGCTATGATAGAAGGAAAAACCATGTGTCAAAATCTTGTAACCAAAGATGAAAACCTCCAACATAATATGATGGCTGAAACATAACATGGTGATAAAACCAAAGATCATGTTGCATGCAAGAAACGACAACTCCATAGTCATTTATAATTTGGGTGCTTAAAATTAAGGTTTAGGAGAAAGAGTAATATTAAACCCTATATCATGATAACATCCTCTAGAATCTTAGAATCACATTTTAGAGATTCAAACAATAGCATGCAATCAATAATATGGTGCAATAATAGAAGAGGGGAAAGTTATATAACCCGTCTTAAGATGAAGATCACGCTCCAAAGCCACGAGCTCCAAGAGAGAAGTGGAATTCCAAACTTGGATCAACTCCAAGGCCACAAGGTCACCTCAAGAAGAAGAAACATAACAAGGCCAAAGAAAATCTTAAGAAGGAGAAAAACACAAACCCTAGGCCGAAAAAGAGAGGAGAAAGAAGGAAGGGGAAAGCTTCATCTCACTTAGGTATACCATGGCCAAACCATAGTCTCGACCTTTGTGAAGAGAAGTTCCTTAAGATACACACCATGGTAGTCCATATTCTCATGAAAAAGAGAGGAAGAAGGAAGGTAAGGTTACAAAGGAAAAATGAGATCAAGGTAGATAACAACTTACCAAGAAGAAAGATCCCCAAGAATCACCACAAGAGAGATGATCAAGATCAAGATCACCACATGCAAAGGTGATCAGACACCAAAGCTCTAAGATAAGAACCTTCTCTATCTCCACCAAGCTCAAGGATTAACATAAGGGATAATAGAGGAAGAAGAACTAAAACATATACTTGCATGTGATAGAGAGGGTTTATATACTCGAAGGTAGGAGGCAGGTAAGGATCATGAGGTGTTAAGATGTGAGAGAACCATAAGGACACTTGTACCATAAAGGATCAACCATTGAACCACTCTAGACTTGAATGCAAGAAAGGGTGATAAAAACAAGGTAGTGTAGTGACCCATTAGGCCCACTACACCCCAAAGTCGTAACAAAACTAAAGGAACACTATGTAGCAACCGCCACACTAGGTCACCAAAGCCAAACGGTTGCAACACTCCATCAAATACAAACCCTAGTGACACAAAACACAAGGAACAAAACATCAAGTTCGCGAAAAACATCAACCAAAAGAGTGTTGCGGTCGCAACACCCAAAAAGCCAACCCAGAAGGTCGAAACACCATCACATTCAAGCCACACAAACCCTAACATCATCTCATGATGCCAACTCACCATGGTCCAGTAAGCCACCCCTAAACATTAATCTCTATCATGATGCTAAGGCACAAAAGGCACAACCTACATTTGACAAATTGCATGATAGACCCTCAACATGGGTAAATTGCAACTTGGTCCAAAACAACCGTAACTAGTGCAAACATTAACCAAGCATGACCAAAACTAAAAACATAGCCATGTCACATGTTATTAAGGTTCATCATATGATCTGATTAAGGTTTAAGCATCTTATTAGGCACAGAAAACATAATCAAGCAATAAGCTTGGTTAGGGGTCTTACAATCATAAACCCCTAACAAGGGTTTTACCCCCAAAATCCTACACGAAAAGAAATAAGTACTTCATATGCATCTCTTCCTCAAGCTCCCACATGGCTTCCTCCACGCCACAATGATGCCACAAAGCCTTAACCAAAATGGTGTCTTTCTTCTTCAACTTCTTGATACTCCTATCAAGGATCAACATAGGACCTTCCACATATAATACATCCTCATCTAGATCAACCTCTATTGGATGTAGCACCAACGTAGTGTCAGGGTGACACTTCCTCAACATCAAAACATGGAACACTAATGCAACTTGTGCAACTCAGGTGGAATCTCCAACTTGTAAGCCACATTCCCAACACGTGCCCCCACAGGGTAAGGTCCCATATACTTGGGAGGCAACTTACCATTCTTCCCAAACCTCAACACGCCTTTCCAAGGTTAGACCTTGAGAAACACATTGTCTCCCACTTGGAACTCTAATGGCCTATGATAGGTATTAGCATAAGACTTCTGCCTATCCTGGGTTGCCTTCAAATGTTACTGTATCATCTTAATCTTTTCTTTCATTTGCTAGACAAGCTCAGGACATAGAAGGCGATATTTTCCATATAAAGCCTCGTATAATACCACATCGATACTCGTATGATAGATATTGTTGTTGGAAAACTCTATTAAACTAAGGTGCACATCCCAACTTCCCATAAACTATAAAACACAATCTTTCAGTAGATCTTCCAATTTTTGTATAGTCCTCTCAAACTATTCATTTGTCTATGGGTGAAACATTGTACCGAACCTCAACTACGTACCCATGGCTGTATGCAGATACTCCCAAAAGTGACTAGTAAACTGAGGACCTCTATCTAACATGATGGTAATTGGAATACCATGCAAACCCACTATCTCATCAACATATATATGTACAAGCTTCTCATCTATATACGTTGGCTTCACAGGAAGGAAATGTGTAGACTTAGTCAACCTTTCAAGGATCACCCAACTGGAATCTTAACCTTTGGCTATCCTAGGAATTCCAACCACAAAGTCCATCATGATATGATCTCATTTCCACAATGGTATAGGCAACGGTTGAAAAATTCATGTAGGTTTTTGATGTTCAGCCTTAACCTATTGACACACTACACATTTAGCCACAAACTCAACTACGTCTTGCTTAAAACTAGGCCACCAATACATCTCTTTTAAATTGTAGTACATCTTGGTGCTACTTGGATGCATAGTTGATGCGTTGTCTACTGTGCGCAAACCGCAAGTGAACATATCACTGTAATAATGGACTTGTGAGGCCCGAGTCAAACACGGGGAAGCATTTCTCCAAAAACTACTACTAACTACAAATCAATCAGCTAAGTCGATGATGGTTGTTTGAGTTGAGTTGAACTACTAAATTAATACTAAACCAAACAAATTAAATGATTTGATTAAATCAGAAAGAGAACAAGTTCCTTAGGACGATGGTTTTGCCATATATATCACTTACAGTCTATCCTACACACTAATACCTGTCATCTCAATTCCTGGATAAGGAGCCTGTAGCCAAAATTACATGCTTCCGCAGTGTAATTCACTACCTATACTGATGTCAATCCCACTCCCACAATTATTGGTTTGATTAGTTAGGTGGTTTACATCAATACTCTAGGTTTCTCCCCTCGTCTATTTGCCGCTTTTCCCAAAGGGTACAATAAATGAGTAATTTTATGTTTTCCAAACCTTAATCCCTCTCTCGAGATGATTAAGTGTCTTTTAATCCATTCATTGTGACTAAGCATAAATAGAACAAGCATCATCCATATAATTATATCTAGTAACGAGTGATAAATGGATATTAATTCATAGAAAAAAACTGCAGTGTATATCTAGGCTACTCCTGGGTCCTAAAGAACAAAGGTTTTTAGCCTTGCATTATTTTCATGAAAAAACACACAAAAGGGAAGAACAAAAATGTGGGGAACATAGTAATAACTAAGGTTACCCATGGATCTTTGGCTGTTCGGACAATCCCCTTCGTAGTACGTGCAATCTGCTATCTTTTGATGGTAGAAACATCCTCCGTAAGTGCTCAGATCACTCCCGGTTAAGCTTTTGGTCCTTTGTCCTTCTCTTCTCTCTCTTCGGTCACCATACAATGAAAATGGGTCACTCCTTAGGTATGGTCGTTGTCCCCCTAAGTCATAGGCATCACTTCCGGTGTGAAATTTGTCCACCGTTGGATTAGAAGCAAATATGTGGTTGACCTGATCGGGCAGACTCGGTGGTACCAATTTGATGTGTCGGTGGTACCAAGTCACTTAAGTTAGGTCACACGATCAAGCCGCCTATCTGACATCAACTCGGTGGTACCGGATTTTAGGGTCGATAGTGCCGAGTTTTCTTGATTCACACGGGGCTCTCTGATGGTATCTCAATGGCACCGACTTCTTGGGTCAGTAGCACCGAGATCTGGGTTGTTTTTAGGAAGCTCTCTGAGGTCAAGTCGGTGCCACCAACTTTTATGGTGTCAGTAGTACCAAGCTGTGTCAATCTGCCTTGTACTTGAAAACACATAAAGCATCATAAGTGCTCGAAATGCATAAAATGCTAGTAAAAATGATTGAAATCATATAATTTGATGCAAACAAGGAAATATAGGCTAACTATGACATTCCATGCATAATAGGTAATATAAATGTCAAAACTACACATGAAAACAAAGGAAAATGAGCCTATAAAAGAGACTAAAAACACATGCATCAAACTCCCCTAAGCTTGAACGTTGCTCATCCTCGAACAACAAACTCTCAGATCTGTTTGATAAAAGTCAGCAAAAGGAAAAAGCGCATACACTCTTTTCTTAAACAACCCACCTAGCAAGCCCTAAACTGGCTTTCACTGACCACTGAACCACTAACCGCTCTAAAGTGACCAAAAACTACAATAAGAGATTTCCCTCAATCAATGACATAATCAAGTAAGCAATTAACATTATAATTATTCAGACATTTGCTTGATGTATTGCGTGATTCCCAACACTAAATTGTTCTTTCGTAACTACCAGCTAACTGGAAGTAGATCTCCATCTAAACATGAATGAGGAGATAAATTGTGAACAGTGGCCTAACAATAAGAGCATTTGACGTGGTTCTTACTGCACTAACAAACTCACCCAGGGCTGAAATCCCTGAGTTTTTACCAAAACCTTATGCAATAATACCACCTACAAGCGGACGGGTCTTATCACAGTATAGTTAAGGATCGAATCCCAAGGGACAACATTTTTAAGAATCTTTGCTAGTCGGATCTAGCTCAATCAAGATTAATATTTAGATCAAAGATCGGTTTGGGTTTAATTAAACTAATTGCAAGGAAAGTAAAGAGTAGGATTAAAAGTTGATTAAAGATTAATGATGGGAATCACTGGGATGGACCCAGGTTTCACCACCGCTACACATGCAAACATATCCAAACACGCACATCCAGGATAGATATAACCATCCAAGTGGAACTACTGTAAACCCTCCATACAGACGTTAGGTTTGTGTAAGCATCACCTTAGGCATCAGATGTCTCGTCGCCATCCAGATCACACACTTATAGCTCCAAAGATATAGATATCCAACTAAAGTTGTGCCCCCCCATACGGGTGTTAGGCACACAAAAGCGTCACGGTGGGCTAGATGTATTGTCACTTCATGAATCACACACTTACGACTTTAGGGAATCCCATCAAAAGTTCTCGTGAAGGAGTCAACCACATTAATCGACATTCAAAACCTATGCATTGAAGTTCTCACAACATAGGAATGAAATAGATCATGCAAGCAGGTGATCAATCCATAAGCACACATCAAACGATTAACAACAAAATGAAGAGTTATATACAAGACATCAGATGTTTAGTAAATGAACATGTAAGCAAGGGAAGTGGGGCTAGTCCCCACACCCCAGTGAAAGGAAACTACTTGCTCATGGTGAGAGAAACAAAGAGAGTAAGAGAGAGGGAAGATTCCACCATGGGCATGCTGAAGAAGATGATCATAACTCGGTGGAGAGGCAACCTTCTACGCAACGTTGGGGCAGATCTAGACGAGGAGGGAAGGACACCACAATAGATGGGATAGGCCTTCTCTCTCCACCTTCCTTCTCTTCTCGTCCTCCTTGCTCGCAGCAGGAGGAGCAACTCATGGAGGCGTTGGCGAGCGTGGATTATGGCTGAACGGTCCAGATCTGGGTTTTCACCTCAGATCTGGTGGATGGAGATGAAGGATGGATGGATTGGATGTGCAAGACCACCACAGAGGAGGCTCTTGACCGTGGATCGGACTCCCCAAGGGTCGAGCACTTCTTGGGCACCACCTGGCAGTGGTGGAGTTGATCTCCTTTGAATGGTGGGGGTAGGTATCTATTTATAGAGATGGGTGATGGTTTGACTTGCTAGGGTCGCGATCCCACTCTCACTGGGGTCGCATAGCCATCGTGGTTCAGATGGAGGTAGGGAGGCACGATCTACGGAGGGTGTGGCTGAAGGAGGCGACGTCGTTTGAAGGCTGACATCGTGACCTGGAGGCAGATGCATTGGAGACCATCACGGGTCGAGGTCGAAGGCATGGTTGTTGCAATGTTGACGTGCTGTCGATCTCGAGTCGAGGTGCAAGTGAAGAGGAGCATGATCATGACCTGGTATAGGTGGGTGTCAATGCAGGTCATGATGTTGACATTGGTGGAGAAGTCACAGTTCAGGTAGAGAAGTGCAGATCGCGATCAGTAGGAGGGGGTGTGATCGCAGTTGGCAGATGGGCTGGCGCCGATGGTGAAGGTGTAGATGCTGATGATGGTGGAGGTGGACCGCAACCAAGTGGTAGGCACTGATGGTGGTTGTAGGAAGGTCACAATGATGGTGGGAGCACTGTCGTGATGTGGAGGAGTTGATGGAGGTCGTGATATGGAGCAGGTGCTGATCGTGGGAGGAGAGGGGAGACTGTGGACGTTGGTCACGTTCTGGTAGGAGTGGATGGAGGTGGCGACATCGAGGACCCCAAGTTGTGATGATGGAGGTTGCGGTGAGGAGGAAAGGGCCACGGGCACGGTGCAGAAGTGACAATATAATCAAAGGAGATGATCACGATGCGGTTGGTGGCAGGGAGTGTTTGCTGACCACGGTGGAGAAGAGTTGGCAGAGAGATCACGGTTGGGTTTTATCTAGGAAAGGACCGCTGTCTGAAGGTGATGGTGCAGATCGCGGTTAGGTTGGAAAAGATCGCGATCCAGTGAGGGGGAGTCGAGGTGTTGATTGCAAGGGTGAAGACGAGGATCAGTAGTGATGTTGGTGGAGATGAAGATGTGATTGTGAGTCGTGGTGCGATGGAGGGGGAAGTTGATCGCGGTGTGATGGAAAGGACCGCGGGCGTGGTGTAGAAGAGATTGCAGTCCTATTAGGGTTAGAGGGAGAAAGGGAGTTGCGGATGAGTATCACAATTAGGCTGTTGGAGATGAAGAGGTGGGCCAGAATAAAGATGGGGCCCTCCATTTGTAGATGGGCCGCATCAATTTGCCTACTAAACTTGCATAAAAACATGTAATCCCTAGTAAAAAGCCTTGATAATCCAACCAATTAAGTAAGATTGCATATTGTAAGATTTATGAGATAAAAGCGAATGTACTTAAGTGAAAATGGGCCAAAGATGGTGACTGAAATCATGATGAATATGCATTCATAAAAACACCCCAAACTTAAACCCTTCTCATCCTCGAGTAACACAAAATCTGAAATAGTTGCCAAATGAATAATTTTGACTCATGTGATTGCCTCATCTTCACATCACAATCATTTCTTTTCTACTCTATATGACTAAGAATCTCAACTTCCTGAGATCACCGAACACATCTTACAATATCTTCGTTCCTGAGTTTGTTTTCCAACATCACTTCCTCACCACTTTTTCCAACAACAAGCATTTCTAAGAGCTTCATAAGAGTCTAGAGATACCCGTAGAACAACAAGTGTGCATCTGATCTGACATTGGTGTTTTTCAAGATAAGGGAGGCATTCATTGTGCCATTAGGTGGAAAAGGGAGTGAATGGTGGTATGGAAGGAAGTTGTATATCTCTCCTCTATTCGACTTGAGATTTTTATTATGTGGTTGCAATTACATTGAATTTTTTTTATGTTAATCTCTCCTCGATTCGACTCGAGTTTGCCCTTTTTTGTGTGCGCATTGGCATCTTTTCTTGTTCATTTTGGTGATACACCCCTTTTTCATAGAGAGGGGTATGGAAGAAGCAAATGAAGAGGGAGATGGTGTGCCACCTTGAACTTAGAGTTTGGCACTATTTTGGCTATTTTTGTTTCTTTTTGATGGACGAAGTGGTAAGAAGATGGTAGAAGAAGCGTAGAAGAGAGTTCAGATCAGAATGCAACTTGATTTACAATTTAGTGCACCGAGTTGTTCTACTTATCATACTCTGCTCAAATAATGACTTCATGTGGATCCGGTAGAGATTCCATGTTATTGTTCCACTAGCCAGTTAGGAAGCACAATGTGTTTGATCCCTCTCAGTTCGATAGATATTTGCCATTTTTACTGATCATGATGTCAGGATTCATAAGCTCCACACGGTCATTTCTAACCATTGGCTAGTTTCAGAAATTGTCCCCCTTGAGGCTTTGCTTTGAATAAGGAGGGTATAATGATTCAAAATTGCATAGACAAAGAACTAGCCAGCTAGGTAAAGGTTTTGATTGAAACAAAAGGGTCAAAACTTCATCAAGTTTCTATACACAACTACTTAGAAAACTTAAAAAATTGAAATTTTTTGATCAAAATTGCAACGATGGAATCTTAAGTTTGAAATAGATAGGAGTGGGTGGAAAGTAAAGTAAGTACCACCCACCCTCCACCTCGAACTTAGATATTTACTCGTCCTGAGCAAACTCTAAATCTGAGATGTTGGGAAAAAATTTATGCTAGTTGGACCACCGGATGTGGTTGCGTTCCTCTCAGCAATGTGTCCTACATCTGAAGTCTCAAAAATGAAAACTATCAAAACTTAAGATTGCATCTTGCGATGCATTATCGGCTGGGGACAACATTTTCTAATTCAAAACTGAAATGTAAAAGCTAAGTTAAGGATCAGGTTGCCTCCCGACAAGCGCCTTTGTTTTATGTCGATGGCTCGACATGATGATATGATCACCATGATGGGGCTCTAATTGGGGCTTGGGCTGGATTGACATATTCTTTTGGTGGTTTCTTTTTCAGCCATTCCTTTATCCTCGATTTGATTCTTGCTTCTTGTATTCCCCCCATATGGAGCGACCATTGTTAGAACATATTGGGAAACAACTTGAGTTATGTTGAATTGTTCTTTGTTGCTCAACGCGGGGTGGAGAATAGTTGTAGGGTATCTGAGTGGTGTCATCGATGGTGTAGTGCTGATGAGGAGTAGAGGTAAAGTTCATTTGTTGATGTACTATCACTTCGTCATAGCAATTCTGGTCTATCAGATACAAATTTGGGGTATGGTCTTGGTAGAAACTACAATCCAGACCTTATTGAGGAGGAACGATGAAATGAGTAGTTTTCTTCTGTTGGGTTGTCGGTAAATTCAAGAGGATAGTTGTTTCTAGATGAGAAGGCTCATGGATACCTAAAGAAGGATCGATATGTGTAACAAAAGGGATGAGAGGCGTCTCTTCCACAGTTAATGGTATTTCTTTTGTCTCTACATAGACTGGTTCACTCTCAGTCTCCTTTTCATCATGGTCCTCTTTCGAGGGAATATTAGATTTTGAGGAAAGGAATTGCTGCTGCATTTGAGTTAATTGATTAACACAGTCAACAAAATATGCCTCTCCTTCTTCAGTGCGTTCCTTTGCACTTTTGGATGCATAGAAATCAAAAGATTGGTTTCCCACTCTTAGGGTCAAAATTCCAGCTTCAACATCAATTAGAGCTCTAGTAGTGGAGAGGAAAGGTCTTCCAAAAATGAGGGGGTAGCGTGGATTCTCTTTGATGTCCATAACTATAATATCACACGGAACATATAGATTCCTGAGCCTTATGGGGATATCCTCTATCATGGCAACTTGCCTAGTTATGGAGGAGTCAGCAAGCTCAATGGACATTCTTGTTGGTAAGAAGTTAGTAAGGCCCAGTCTGTTGCATAGGCTAAGAGGTATGACAGAAATGCTAGCTCCAAGATTGTCTAGACCCGGTCGGTTGGTGGAATCGCTTATTGAGTAGGAAATTCTGAAAGAGCCAGTATCCTTATGTTTGTGAGGCATCCTATCCATAACTAAATTTGATGATGTTCTTTCCAGTTTCACTATCTGATGTTCTTCAGTTTTGTACTTTCGACTGAGCAGGAGTTTGAAGAACTTATACCATTGGGGCATCTCAGCCATGGCATCTAGGAGTGGGACATTGACATACAACTTTCTTAAAACTTCCTTAAACTTGTTGAACCTAGTATTGAGCTGGGTAAAATTTATTCGATTTGGAAATGGCACACGAGGTTTATACACTGGAATTTTGAGTTGCAGAGGGGTAGGACATGAATCTTCTGGCTGTTTTGTCTTTTCTTTCTGAGTTACAACTTCACTATGCTCACCATTTTGGAAATTTGTTACAGTGACATGAGTTGTGGGTTCTGGTAAAACAAGGCCAGAATGACTTGTCACAGCCTTAAGTTGTTCCATGTGCCTTAGATTGTCTTCTGGTTGGCCAGCCAAATCTCCAGTAGGTGGCTTGAGGCTAGCTGAAAGTTGAACAAGTTGAGATTCGATAGTCTTCTGACGGGCTTGTTGGTTCGCTATCAGAGTTTGTTGCGACTAAAGCAACTTCTCAATGGCTGATAGTTTGTCATCAGAAGAGATGGGTCCAGCTTGTGGCCCTTGTTGTTATTGTTTATAGGGGACTTGGTTGGGATTTTGGAACTGATAATTGTTGTAGTTTCTATTCTGGAAGTTACCTCTAAAGTTCCCTTGATTCCCAAAAATTTTTTGTTGGTTATATTGGTATCCCAGCAGGCCTCGTTGTTGATTATTTGAACCAAGTTGTCATGAGTTTTCTACTCCTAAAGGATTACCATATTGAAAACCTGGGTGGTTCCTATTCTAATTCAGATTATAATATCCTTGACCAGGAATAGTGTGGACATAATTCAGATTTTCCATCTGACCATTACCTCCTTGGGTACAAGTATTACCCAGAACGACATCATAGAGAATGTTATAGGCTAGAGTAGAATGATCAGTTCCTTTACATGCCTCACATAATAGTGAAGCTGACTTGACTTGTTCTTGTTGTTGAGGGGGTAGCACCTCCTTTCATAAGCGGAAAAAGATGATTTGAGGTTGTCTTTCTTGGCAACCAGAAGCTTTAGAGATTCGGCGATAGACTTGTACTCAGGAGTAGCTTCTGCCATAGAAACCTTCAACACTCCTTTACCTATAGGTCTACCCCAGTTGGCTTGATTTTTAGCTCCAAGGATGACAACTTTCCACGTGCTAACATAGCTTTGACGCATGAAGTTTCCTCTGGATGAGGAGTCTAAAATTTTCTTGATATCATCATCCACACCCCAATAAAATATTTCGATGAGATGATTCTTAGGAATGTCATGGTGTGGACACTTGCGTAGGAGCTCCTTGTATCTTTCCCATGCTTCTACAAGGGTTTTACCAGGGACCTGAATGAATTGCATTATTCGGCCCCTGATTTCATAGGTGAGGGAAGGAGGATAGAATTTATCCAGGAAAACATTTTGAAGTTATTCCCAGGTGGTGATGGGTTCACATTGCAAGGAGTTATACCAACTCATGGCTCTATCGGCAAGAGAATATTTGAAAAGATAGAGTCTGATGGCGTCATCTGTGACTCTACTTTTTCATAGCACATAGATCTATAAACCTCAGAAGATGTCCTTGACTATCTTATCCTTACTTACCATAGAAAGGGATATTCTGAAGTAGGGTAACCCAATGTGTCTTGATCTCAAAATTAGGAGCGTTGATGGGAGGAGGTTGTACTCGGTGGTGAACATTAACAACCTTAGGGATTGAGAATTCTCTAAGGTCTTTTTGTAACTCAGCTTGTTGAGTTGCTGCTTGGATTTCCTCTTGAACCGCAACTCGGGCTTCTTTCATAAGCCTATCTCTTTGCACATTAAGGGATTGAGCCACCCTTGGGAAATTTCCTCCTCTTAAGCCATCCTAGCTTGGTTCTCTCTACTCTGACAATGAAAGGTTTGTTCTGTCTCAGGGTGAAAGCTAGCATCAAGGCTGGAACTATTCGAGCGGTGCATGCACTAGTCTTTGGGGGTACCTAGGATGGAAAGATCTTTTGGGAGTAAAATGGATGGAGTAGAATCAAATTCAAGTAGATGATCGATAGTATCAATATTAAAAGTAAAATCCTAAATTAATATCAATTGAATTAGATTTAACTAGATGATTTCATTGTCCCCAGCAACGGTGCCAGAATTTGACGTGGTTCTTACTACACTAAAAAACTCACCCAGGGATGAAATCCCTGAGTTTTTACCAAAATCTTGTGCAATAATACCACCCGCAAGCGGACGGGTCTTATCGTAGTATAGTTAAGGATTGAATCCCAAGGGACAACGTTTTTAAGAATCATTGCTAGTTAGATCTAGCTCAATAAAGACTAATATTTAGAACACAGATTGGTTTGGGTTTAATTAAACTGATTGCAAGGAAAGTAAAGAACAGGATTAAAAGTTGATTAAAGATTAATGATGGGAATCGCTGGGATGGACTCGAATTTCACCACCGCTACACATGCAAACATATCCAAACACACACATCCAGGCTAGATATAACCATCCAAGTGGAGCTGCTGCAAACCCTCCATACGGACGTTAGGTTTGCGTAAGCATCACCATAGGCATCAGATGTCTCATCACCATCTAGATCACACACTTACGACTCCAACGATACAGATATCCAATTGAAGTTGTGCCCCCCATACGGGTGTTAGGCACATAGAAGCATCATCGTGGGCTAAATGTCTCGTCACCTCACAGATCACACACTTATGACTTTAGGGAACCCCATCAGAAGTTCTCGTCAAGGAGTCAACCATGTTAATCGACATTTAAAACCTACACATTGAAGTTCTCGCAACATAGGAACAAAGTAGATCATTCAAGCAGGTGATCAATCAACAAGCACACATCAAATGATTAAAAACAAAATGAAGAGTTATATACAAGACATTAGATGTTTAGTAAATGAACATGTAAGCAAGGGCAGTGGGGCTAGTCCCTGCACCCCAATGAAAGGAAACTACTTACTCATGGTGAGAAAAACAAAGAAAGAAAGAGAGAGGGAAGATTTCACCATGGGCATGGTGAAGAAGACGATCGCAGCTCAGTGAAGAGGCAACCTTCTATGCAACGTCGGGGTAGATCTGGACGAGGAGGGAAGGACACCATGGAAGATGGGGTAGGCCTTCTCTCTCCACCTTCCTTCTTTTCTCATCCTCCTTGCTCGCAACAGAAGGAGCAGCTTGTGGAGGCGTTGGCGGGCATGGATGATGGCTGAACGGTCCAGATCTGGGTTTCCACCTCAGATCTGGGTAGACAGAGATGAAGGATGGATGTATTGGATGTGTAAGACCATCGTAGAGGAGGCTCTTGGCCATGGATCGGACTCCCCAGGGGTCGATCGCTTCTTGGGTGTAGGCTGGCGGTGGTGGAGTCGATCTCCTTTGAATGGTGGGGGTAGGTGTCTATTTATAGCAGTGGGTGACGGTTTGGCTTGCTAGGGTCGCGATCCCACTCTTGCTGGGGTCGCACAACCATTGCAGTTCAAATGGAGGCAGGGAGGCATGATCTGCGGAGGGTGTGGCTAAAGGAAGCAGCGTCGTTTGGAGGATGACATCACGACCTGGAGGCGGGTGCATTAGAGACCATCGCAGGTCGAAGTTGAAGGCAGGGTTGTTGCGATGTTGACGTGTTGTCAATCTCGAGTCAAGGTGCAAGTGAAGAGGAGCATCATCGTGACCTGGTATAGGCGGGTGCCGATGCAAGTCACGATGTTGATGTTGGTGGAGAAGTCGCGGTTTGGGCAGAGAAGTGCATATCATGATCAGTAGGAGGGGGTGTGATCGTGGTTGGCAGATGGGCTAGAATCGATGGTGAAGACGTAGATGCTGATGATGGTGGAGGTGGACCGTGACCAAGCATAGGGTGCTGATGGTGGCTATAGGAAGGTAGCGGTATTGGTGGGAGCACTGTCACGATGTGTTGGAGTTGATGGAGGTCACGATCTGGAGCAGGTGCTGATCGTAGGAGGAGAGGGGAGACCATGAGTGTTGGTCGCGATCTGGTAGGAGTGGATGGAGGTGGCGACGTCAAGACCCCAGGTCGTGACGGTGGAGGTCGCAGTGAAGAGGAAAGAACTATAGGTGCAGTGCAGAAGAGATGATGTCGTCGAAGGAGATGATCACGATGTGGTTGGTGGTAGGAAGTGTCTGCTAACCACGGTGGAGAAGAGTTGGCAGCGAGATCGCAGTTGGGTGTTATCTGGGAGAGGACCGTGGTCTGGATGTGATGGTGGAGATCGCATTTAGGTGGGAGAATATCATGATCCAGTGAGGTAGAGTCGAGGTGTTGATCGTGAGGGTGAAGATGAGGACCAGTAGCGATGTTGGTGGAGATGAAGATGTGACCGTGGGTCACAGTGCGATGGAGGGGGAAGTTGATCACAGTGTGATAGAAAGGACCGCAAGCACGGTGTAGAAGAGACCGTGGTCCTATTAGGGTTAGAGGGAGAAAGGGAGTCATGGATAACTATCACGATTAGAATGTTGGAGATGAAGAGGTGGGCTTGAATAAAGATGGGGCCCACCATTTGTAGATGGGCCGCATCAATTTGCCTACTAAACCTACATAAAAACACGTAATCCCTTGTAAAAAGCCTTGATAATCCAACCAATTAAGCAAGAATACATATTGTAAGATTTAGGAGATAAAAGTAAATGTACTTAAGAAAAAATGGGCCAAAGATGGTGACTGAAATCATGATGAATATGCATTCATCAACAATTAATGGTGAAAATGGGTGGCAATTGAAAAATTCAAGAGTACATCCAATCTATTTATGCACAAGAAGAATGAACCTATATGAATGCACACGAATGTAATGAATGAACCTAATGCCTAATTTACTTTTTCATGAGATTATGCATGTAGAACAAGCTAAGAATTTTTTTTTCTTTCTTCAACTTGGGAAGTTGCACATGTGGATTATACTCTTCTTCATAAAAGAATGCAAAATATACTTCATTTATTTTATTTTTTTCAAATTTCTTTTTAATAAGTCTCACATTGTGCTTCTCACTTTCTTCTCAACTTTGCTTTTGATATTTTTTTCTCTGCATATCATCTTCTTAATTTCAAATTTAAGAATCCACACAGCAAAAGAGAAAATGCATGTAATGGTGGAATGAATGCACTATATGAATTATGTTATGCAAGATAAAATGGTACGTAAGACTATCAATGACTACGAATGCAAACCATTTCTTTTTTTTCTTTGTGCAAGTAAACTACCGTATATGATATGCAATGCAATAAAAGAAAAATAGTTTGGATTACTCAAGAATTTTGAAGTGGTGAGTCAAATGAATGAATTGAAAAGATAGAATCACACAACTAAGAGACAATTCCTTTCATTATATTATGATGTGTCCCTCTTAAATGACAAGTTTTCAAGGTGATCCAAGGGATTATTTCTCATATATTCATTTAAGATCTCATTATGATTTGGTCAGTTTAGGCTCAACATCTTCATCATACACATTTCATTATTGAAAAATACTTTCTTTTATGTACTGTGTCCTAAAGCTGAATAATTCAAACACTTCCTCAGAAGGTGTTGTAGAAGGATGTTGCAAATCAAACTTTTAAAAACATGACCTTCATTTTCATTTAACACCAGAGAGTACAAGCATTCAAGATTGAAACCATGCAAATTTTTGACTCCATAATTACACTAGATACATGTGGATCCTACTTGCACAACTAAAAATAAAGTAAAAAAACTAACTAAAATAGCAAAACAAAATGAAAACAAAGATAGAAACTAAGATAAAACTAGGATAGAATGCTATTCCAGCACCCCTAAGCTTGAATACAACTATGTCCGCATAGTCAATACTCTCACCCAAGAGGTGGAACAACGATACCATGGATCAGAACGATGGAGGTGGCATGTTTGGGTCATGGGGAGGGAACATCCCCTGAAATGATAGATCAGATGGAGGCATCAACGACGACTGTGGATACTCTCTAAAGTATCCACAGTTCCAATATTTGTCATAGAATGGACGCCAGTACTGCTCAATCCTCTGCAAACGTGTATGAACATTCTCCTGGTTTTTGCATTCTAGTGTTGGATGTGACCTAGTCTGGGAACCATGGTGAAGAATAAGAGTGAGGATAGGAGAATGGAGTTCAAAGAAGTCCACTGGTGCCTGTGGTCACTGCGCTCTAGAAGATAGGAGAGGAGAATGCCTGAGGGTGTGAATGAAAATAACTCCACCTCCTCCCTTCTCATAGCTACTCGCGACACTGACGGTACTACCGACAGGAGAGTCGGTGGTACCGAGTTGCAGAGCATAATCTGTGGTCGGTGCTTGTGACACTTACGATTGGCTAACGTGATGTGCATGGATCGCTCTTTGTCGGTGGTACCAACGGCACCGTCGGTAGTACCAACTTATGTCGTGGATCGGTGCCGCCGACCGCTCGATGAAGTGCATCTGAGATGTTGGATCATGACCACTTGGTATGCTGATGTGGTGAGTCAGTAGTACCGACTTCCTTAGTCGGTGCTATCAAGATTTTACATTTTTGTCGGTGCTCATGAAAAATGGACTCAGTGTTCTAAGCATGGGAGTTCCAAGGCATCGGTAGCACCGATGGGAAGTGTCGGTAGTATCGAGTCCTTATCAGTTAAACTGTGATACATCTCTAGAGACTTAGTGGTACCAACATTTCTGGTTGGTGCCACTGAGTTAGCGCTGCTGGTTTGCAAAAAATGCTGACCCTATTTCGGTACCACCGACTAATTGACTTGGTGGTATCGACATGCTTTGTCCTACACACTCAAACAGAATGGATCAAGGTACCTTTTTTACTAAAAATCAAATTGAAAGTACATCTAAACATGAAAATTAAATCTAAGAGATGCGATAAATATTGGGTTGCCTCCCAACAAGCGTCATTGTTTAACTTCCAAGACTAGACTGTCCTTAGAGCATAAAACTAAGGAATGGTGCAAAGTTTCACCTCCTCTAACCTTGGATCTACCTCCCCTCCAAAATAATGCTTGAGTTTTTGGCCATTAACAAGGAATGACCTAATCCCATTTATAATGGTCATAGCACCATGGGGGTGAACTTTCTCAATAACAAACGGTCCACTCCACTTGGACCTCAGCTTCCCTGGATGCAGTCTAAGCCTAGAATTAAAGAGGAGGACCTTCTGCCTAGGAAGAAACACCCTATTAAGAGTGTGTCTATCATGAATTTTCTTTATCCTCTCATTATATATCCTAGAGCTTTCATAAGCGTTCATCCTTAGCTCATCTAATTCATTTAATTCTAGAAATCTCTTCTTACCCTCTTCATCTAAATTGAAGTTCAATTTCTTCATAGCCCATCTGGCTTTATGTTCTAATTCTACAAGTAAATGGAATGCATGACCATAGATCAAATTAAAAGGTGTGGTACCTATTGGAGATTTATAAGTTGTTGTATAGGCCCAGAGTGCATCATAAAACACATAACTCTAGTTCGTCCTATTGGTTGAGACTGTTCTCTCTAAGATCTTCTTAACTTCCCTATTTGAAATCTCAACTTGACCTTGAGTCTGTGGGTGATATGGGGTACCCACACATTGTTTCACCCCGTACTTGCTGAAGAGAGCCCCAAACTACCTATTAGTGACATGTGAACCACCATCACTAATGATTAGGTGAGGGACACCAAACCTACAAAAAGTGTAATCCTTCACAAATTTGCACACCACTTGTTCATCGTTGGTGCGGGTTGGAATTGATTCCACCCACTTAGACACATAGTCAACTGTAAGAAGAATGTACATGTACGAATTGGATGACACAAATGGACCTATAAAGTCTATACCCTAAAGATCAAAAACTTCAACCTCCTGAAATACATTTAAGGGCATCTCGTGTCTCTTTGAAATTGTACCTACACGTTGACAAACATCACAATGACGAACATAATTATTTGCATCTTTAAATAAAGTGGGCTAATAGAACCCACTCTCTAGGACTTTGGCTTCCGTCCTAGAGCTAGCATGGTGCCCACCTGTGGGTAGAGAGTGACAATGTGATAGAATGCTCTCTGCTTCACACTCGGGAACACACATTCTCAACAGACCACCCCTGCATTGCTTGAGAAGAATTGGGTCATCCCAAATATAAAATCTTAAAGAATGGAAAAACCATTTTCTCCTGGTAACCCCAATCTACAGGTATCTCCCTACAAGCCAAGTAATCCACTATATCTGCAAACCATGGGTCATTATATTGAATAACATATTGTTTCTCATCTGGAAACTCCTCAATAATGGGGATAGCTTTGTCTCTCTCATCCGACCTTTCTAACCTAGAAATATGATCATCCACTACATTTCCGCACCTACTTTGTCTTTAATCTCAATCTCAAATTCCTGTAACAAAAGATCCACCTAATAAGTCTAGGTTTTGCATCCTTCTTCTACAACAATTACTTGATAGAGGCGTGGTCTGTCCAGACTATCACCTCAACCCTTACTAGGTATTTTCAAAATTTTTCAAAGGCAAACACTACTACTAATAACTCCTTTTTAGTAGCGGTGTAGTTCATTTGTGCATCATTTAAAGTTTTAGATGCATAATAAATAATAATAGGAATTTTATCACGATGTTGACCTAACACCGCTCCCACTACAAAATATGATGCGTCCCACATGAGTTCAAATGGGAGGCTCCAATCCAGAGCCTACACAATCGGCTAGAAATCAATTTTTCTTTAAGTGTTTCAAAAGCTTTTAAACATCGTTCATCAAAAGCAAAATCAACGTCTTTTTCTAAAAGCTCAGACAAAGGCTTGGAAATTTTTGATAAGTCTTTTACGAATCGGCGATAAAATCCCACATGACCTAAGAAACTCCTAACTCCTTTCACTGATGTCAGTGGAGGTAGTGAGGAAATAACCTCAATCTTGACTGGATCAACTTCCATGCCCTTGTTGGACACCTTGTATCCAAGAACTATTCCTTCACTCACCATCATGTAACACTTTTCCCAGTTAAGAACCAGGTGAGTGTCCTCACATCTTTATAACACCCTGTCCAAATTATGCAAACAGTCACTAAACGACTCCCCATAAACTAAAAAGTCATCCATGAAAACCTCAAGGCACCGCTCCACCATATCAGAAAAATGGAGAGCATACACCTTTGAAACGTGGTAGGAGTGTTACATAGACCAAAATGCATTCAACAATAAGCAAAAGTTCTATAAGGGCAGGTGAAAGTGGATTTCTCCTGATCCTTAGGCTCTATAGAAATATGATTGTATCCAGAATACCCATCAAGAAAACAAAAGTGAGATCGACCGGATAAATGTTCCAAGATTTGGTCAATAAAGGGTAGGGAGAAATGGTCCTTCAAAGTGGCTGCATTCAACCTGCGGTAGTCAATACAAACACACCACCCTATCACAAGTCTGGTGGAAATATGTTCATCGACTGCACTTGTGGTAACTATAATCCCCCCTTTCTTGGGAACCACCCGTGTAGGACTCACCCACATAGAGTCAGATATTTCATAAATTATACCGGAGGATAAGAGCTTGACGACCTCCTTCCTGACCACCTCAGTCATGATCGGGTTGAGACACCATTGAGACTGAACAATTGCCTTCGCTCCCTCTTCAAGATGGATCTTATGTTGACATAAGGCTGGCGAGATCCCTTTTATATCTGCTATAGACCAACTGAATGCAGTTCAGTGGTTCTTCAAATAAGTGAGAAGCTTCTACTCCTCCTCATCACTAAGAGACGATGAGATGATCATTGGTAGCTTTTCTTCTGTAGCAAGGAACACATACTTTAAATGTGGAGGTAACAACTTTAGTTCTAGGTCTAGTGGGTTGAAAAGAGACAGGACCAAAGGAGGGGGGTGGTGGTCCTAGATCTTCAAAGTGCCTTGCATAATAGCAAGGTACCACTTTTAACAGTTAACACACTCCTCTAGACGATTGTTGCATAATCTATTATCCACTCTATTTTTCAAGTAGGCTTCTAAAGGTAACTGTAGAGATGACCCTATCACAGAATCAACCTTTACTTCTTCTTTTGTAGCTTGGTCATAATCCTCCCCGTCATCTCCTGGATAGTGCATAGCTTGAGTCAAAGAAAGTACCTTAGTGTTCTCTAGGATGTCAATAGATAGAGAGCCTTTATCCACTCTTGTCATCACATGAGCCATATCCAAGAATGGCTTCCCCAAAAACAAAGAAAGTTTGTTGTCTACCTATTGAAGCATGTTGCACTATGCCTTATCTCCCATTGCTTGGGAATGCTCTGACATCTTTATTTCAAATCTATCATCTTGGATTCCCATAGTGAGGCATCCTCTTCCCATCTCAAGTATCATGTCTACTGTATTTTGGATTGGTCTCCCCAGTAGGAGTTCATTACCATGGTCGTCTTGCATCTCCATAACCACAAAATCTGTAGGAAAAATGAACATGTCCACCTTCATTAGAACATCTTCACAAATTCCATATGGCTTCACTACATAGTTGTCCGCTAACTGGATTGTCATGATGCTCCTTCTGGTTTCTTTGAGTCCAAGCTTCTTGAAAGTAGATAGGGGCATCAGATTGATACTTGCCCCTGAATCACACAAAGCTTCTCCAAATTTTGTCCTCCCAATAAAGCATGTGATATTAAAACAACTAGTGTCCTATCTTTTGGGTGGCGGTGTGCCCAAAATAAAAGCACTGACTTGTTCTTTAAGCACCACCATGTCAGATTTTAGGATCTTCCTCTTCTTCGTAATGATATCTTTCAAGAATTTCCCATAAGATGGCATTTGTTCAATTGCATCAATCAAAGGTATGTTCATCGATAGTTTCCGAAAGTTATCTAGAAACTTCTTGAACTACCTATCCATCTTTGTAGCCTTTAAAATATTTGTAAATGGCATCAGAATCAGAAGTGCCCTCTAGTGAGGAGGAATGTATGCTCGAGTCTTATTGCCTCCTGCCTCATCAGCTTGTTCCTCTATGGTCTTCTCTTGGTCTGTAGTGTCTACTTCTTCTACTTCCACTGGCTTAGATTGAGTGTCTGCATCTTCTGTCACTACATTCTATAGTGCTCCATTCAATATCTTTCTACCACTATGGAGTAGAACCACTTTTTCCTATTAGTTTCCAGAAGGTACACTGGTGTTCGTCAGAAAACCCTGCTGCATCAGCTGCTTCAAAGGATTCACATCTACTACAATATGAGATATATGTGTCTTGATACTACGAAGTGCGTGCCCCATGATTATGCAAGTCCCTTTGTGTCTGTGCAATCTGCAGCTCATTTTAACTCACCAACTTTCCTAGCATATGCTCGATCTTATCAATCTTCTGCTGTTCTGGTGTGTATTGGGCTTGACCACCAAACTGTTGTGGTCTTGGTGGCTGCTGCTGTGCTTGAGAAGGATCTTGTTGGAAGTTATTGGGGGTCCTTCCATGAGAACTTGGGGTCTTTCCTCCATGAATAATCATTATTCCTGTACTGAGCTTGTCACACATATTTGCATCCTCTATCTCTTCTTCATTAGGGCCTCTATCTGGAGCACATAGTGACTTAGTAATGAGATCCAACTTCTCATTCAAGGTATATATCACTTTAGATTCACTGACACTCTTTATTGTGGCTGGTGTCTCTCTTTCTTCTCCCCATGATTGACTCTTTGACATGTTCTTGAGGATCTCTAAGCAACGAGTGGGCCGATTGTTAAGAAAGAACCCTACTCCTACACTATCAAGAGGAGTTTGCTCCCCTTTGTGCAAATCATAGTAAAAGATCTTGGCATTTCCCTTCAAATCAATGCCATGATGAGGCACTTTCCTAAGCATGTTCTAAAATCTCTCCCATGCCTCAGAATACGACTCCTCAGCTTACTGCCTAAAGTTGTAAATCTTATTTACTAGATCATTAGTCTTCTGTGGTTAAAATTAGAATTCAAAGAACGCATCAATCATCTGGTCCCACAACTCTATGATCTCATCATCTAAATTATTGAACCATGACTTCACACCATCTGCAAGTGAGGATGAAGATAGCTTGAGGTAGATTGTGCTAGCTAGGATCCTGTCTATTTTTACCATGTCACATCTCTCTATGAAATTTTTGATGTGTGTCACCAGATCTTCAGAATGATGACCATGGTATACCTGGGCCTTAACTAGTGAAATGAGTCCAGGCTCTATCTTATAGCTGCTCATGTTTACAGCTTGTATTTTGATGGGCTCTTTCTGGGTCATAGATGATGAAGCTTTGATTTTTTTCTTATATAGTTTGCTCTTCTAGTTCCTCTACTCTATCCCTCATTTATCTCAGTTCATGTGCTACTAGTGCCTCTATTTCTTCTAGCACAGGAGGATTCAGTGAAGGCGTTCTGCTGAACCTGTGTACATGTCTACCCTATACTGGCTCTCCCTATAAGAACTCTGCTTGCCCAAAACCTGGTGAAGATGGTTCATCATAGTCTATAGCTCTAGTTCGCACCATGCACTAGTGTACCTGAAACAAAGAGAATGAATGACAGCTTCAGAAGATTATATTTGAATGAAGAGATTATTAGGATTCAATTTGAATTAAAAAATGGCCTAGAGTGGCCGATTGCAGCTCTCATAGTGCTAGATGTTGCTGCTTCCCCGGAAATGGTGCCAAAAACTTGATGCATTGTCTATCATACGCAAAACACAAGTGAACATATCACAATAATAATGGACCTGTGAGGCCCGAGTCGAACATGGGGAAGCATTTCTCCAAAAACTACTACTAACTACAAATCGATCAGCTAAGCCGATGATGGTTGTTTGAGTTGGGTTGAATTACAAAATTAATACTAAAGCAAACAAATTAAATGATTTGAGTAAATTAGAAAGAGAATGAGTTCCTTAGGATGATGGTTTTGCCACAAATATCACTTACAGTCTATCCTACACACTAATACTTATTATCTCAATTCCTAGATGAGGAACCTATAGCCAGAATTACTTACTTCCGCAGTGTAATTCCCTACCTATACTAATGCCAATCCCACTCCCGTAGTTATTGGTTTGATTAGTTAGGTGCTTTACATGAATACTATGGGTTTATCCCCTCATCTATTCACCTCTTTTCCCAAAAGGTACAATAAATGAGTAATTCTATGTTTTCCAACCCTTAATCCCTCTCTTGAGATGATTAAGTGTCTATTAATATGTTCATGGTGATCAATCATAAATAGAATAAGCAACATCCATAGAGTTATATCCAGTAATGAGAGATAAATTGATATTAATGCATAAAAATCAACTGCAATGTATATCTGGGCTACTCTCAGATCCTAAAGAACAAAGGTTTTTAGCCTTGCATGGTTTTCATGACAAAACACATAGAAGGGAAGAACAAAAATGTGGGGAACATAGTAAAAACTAAGGTAACCCCTAGCTCTTTGGCTGTTCGGACGATCCCCTCCATAGTATGTGTGGTCTGCTATCTTTCGGCGGTAGAAATGTCCTCCGTAGGTGCTCAAATCACTCCCAGTGAATCTTTTGGCCCTCTATCCTTCTCTTCTCTCTCTCTCCAGTCACCATACAATGAAAATGGGTTGCTCCTTAGGTCTGGCCATCATCCCCCTAAGTCATAGGCATCACTTCTGGTGCGAAATTTTGTTCACTGTTGGATTAGAAGAAAATCTGTGGCTGGCCTGATCGGGAAGACTCGGTGGTACCGACTTGATGTGTCGGTGGTACTGAGTCACTTAAGTTAGGTCAGGCGATCCTGATCCCATCGATACCATTGACAATGTCTCGGTGGCACCGACTTCTTGCACATTCAAGTTGCCTCTCTGATGTCAACTCGGTGGTATCAACTTTTAGGGTCGGTAGCACTGAGTTTTCTAGATTCATGTGGGGCTCTCTCATGGTATCTCGGTGGCATCGACTTCTTGGGTCGATAGCACTGAGATCTAGGTTGTTTTTGGGTAGCTCTCTGAGGTCAAGTCGGTGCCACTGACTTTTGTGGTGTCAATAGTACCGAGCTGTGTCGATCTGCCTTGTACCATAAAACACATAAAGCATCGTAAGTGCTCGAAATGCATAAAATGCTAGTAAAAATGATTGAAATCATATAATTTGATGCAAATAAGGAAATATAGGCTAACTATAACATTCCATGCATAATAGGTCATATAAATGTCCAAACTACACATGAAAACAAAGGAAAATGAGCCTA
Organism: Alisma plantago-aquatica; assembly: GCA_963693085.1. Lineage (NCBI taxonomy): Eukaryota > Viridiplantae > Streptophyta > Magnoliopsida > Alismatales > Alismataceae > Alisma > Alisma plantago-aquatica. The sequence goes on from OY856413.1 coordinate 1,089,567,810, forward strand.
TAAAAGTGACTAAAAACACATGCATCAATAATGTACATCAAAGTTTGAGCCTTTTCCAAAACCAACTTCCTTAGATCATCTGCATCAGGTTCCACTGCTCTACCATGGTAACATATTGTCCCATCCTCTAATTCATGGAAGCCATCATGCTTCTCACTACCAAAATCTAATCAGATCTGCTGAATTATAATATCATCACACTATACATATCTAATATGCTGCCTTAACGTAGGCTTTACTTGTAAATGGGCCACTAGTCTTGCTAACAAGGACAACTCCAACTTTACATTCATTTGGTTCAAGGATACCAACTTATCTCTCTTATGGCACATAAAAGAGCATAGCTACACCTCATCCATAGATGATGACAAAGAAGATTTCTTGCTCAAATCAACTGCCACCATGTTTGCCTTCCCTGAATGATAGTATATGGTATAATCATAGTCCTTGATCAACTCTGTCCAACGTATCTGCCTCATATTCAACTCATGTTTTGAGAAGATGTACTGTAGGTTCTTGTGGTCGTTGAAGATATGACACTTCTCACCATAAAGGTAGTGATTCCATATCTTCAAGGCATGGACCATTGCTTTAGGTTCTAGAACATGCGTTAGGTATCTCTCCTCATGTTTCTTAAGCTATCATGAAATGAAAGAAATCATGTTCTTATCCTGCATCATCACACAACCCAAACCATTCTTTGAAGCATAAAAAAAGATGATGTAACCCTTCCCTACTCTGGTAGAACCAACACCGGAGCGCTAGTCAGCCTCTCCTTCAAAAGCTAGAAAGAACACTGAAACCTGTCATTCCAGACAAGTGGCACACCTGTCCCCATAAACTTTGTTAGGGGTAATGCCACCACGCTAAAATTCTTGATAAACCTCTAGTAACATGCTAAGACAAGGAAATTGCAAACCTCTATCGGTATATTGATTGCTCCCACTCTATCACAGACTGAACCTTATTGGGATCCACTTGTACACCCTCGATAGATATGACGTCCTAGAAAAGACACATCCTTCAGAAAAAACTCACACTTACTGAACTTAGCGTATAGTTTGTGCTGTCTCAACAATGTCAACGCCTGCCGTAAATGTTGCTCATGTTGTTGTCTATCTCTGGAGTACATCAGGATATTGTCAATGAACACTACCATGAACAAGTCAAGATGAGGTCTGAACACCCTGTTCATCAAGTCAATGGATGTTGTCGGTGTGTTGGTTAGCCCAAACGGCATGACCACAAACTCAAATGAGCATACCAAATACTAAAAGCTGACTTGGGTATGCCATCTACCTTGATCCATAAATGATGGTATCCTGACCTCAAATCTATCTTTGAGAACACTGTGGCACTTCACAACTGGTCAAACATATCATCTATCCGTGACAAAGGATACTTGTTTTTAATTGTCACTTTGTTCAACTGCCAATAGTCGATGCACAACCTCATGGATCCATCTTTCTTCTTAAAAAAACAACATTGGAGCACCCTAAGGGGACATGCTTAGTATGATAAATCCCTTCTCAAGAAAATCCTGCAACTGCTTCTTCAGCTCTTATATCTCAGTTTGTGCCATCCAATAAGGTGCTTGCACTATCGACTATGTATGGGGAATCAGTTTGATCTCAAAATAAATCTCTCAGGGAGGGGGAACACCAAGGAATTCATTAGGAAACACATCTTAAAACACACTGACAACGGGATCCTCCTGGATACCAGGACTCCTCGCCTTGGTATCCACCACATGAACTAAGAATGCCTCACAACCTTGCCTTATCAGATATTTCAATATCATAGCTGACACCAGACACGTCATAAGAATATTCCTATATCCTTGGAAGACCCACAAAACATCACTGTCAACTAACGTCGCCACCTTGGAACTATAGTCCAAGACCACTCGATACTTCTCCAAAGTGTCCATTCCAAGGATCACATCGAATTGTTGCATGTCAATTGGTATGAGTTCCACTTGAATGTTGTGCCCGAAAAGAGAAAGAACGCAAGAAGGACACACCTCCCACAGCTCAGCGGATCTAACCAAAGGGGTTTCTAAGCGAATACGGTTACGTCTATGACTAACAGGAAAATAATAACCACCAATCACTTCTCTAGTGATAAAAGAGTGCGTCACAACCATGTCAACCAAAACATGTATAAAGTAGGAAGAAGACAAATCAGAATGAAATAAGACCATCTGACCTATCACGACCCTCGAGTACTACTTCCAGCTGACTCATAGAATAGAATCAAGCTCTTTCTTATTGTCACCCCCATCCTATGCTGGCTTTCCTAGATGAACCAACCTGCGATGCCTGACCACGTCCTTGACCTCCACCACTACTGAACTATCACTGCTACGACCCTTGCTAAGTGTGTCTTAGTTGTTGTGTCACCTCTTCATTTTTGACAGGGCAAAACCACCTCATATGCCCAACCTGTCCACACTTATAATAGGTCTTGATCTTGTACCATGGCCTTGGCGTCCCTGACACTGACACTAATTTAGCATTGTGAGCTCCTACCGGTGAAAAGGTATGACCTGTACCCTTGTTTGGTAACCACGGATACTATTCTGCTGACCTTAGTTGTGATGGAGGTGCTAAAAACCTAGGCTTCTTGAAGCCTCCAGAAGACTGTCCTTGATACTGCGCCAGCCTCTTCTTGGCGTTCTCCTCTCATTTCTCAACAACTAACTACTCTTCTCTCTTGAATGACTCCACAAATGTGGAAAACCATTCCCTTTTCTCTAAAGCTGACACCAATGGTCAAATAGGAGCTCAAACTCTTCTTGAACCGTCTGATCCTCTCCTTGTCTGTAGTAGCCATGTGTGGGAAAAATCTTAGAAGCTCCATGAACTTCACCTCATACTCATTGATCGTCATAGATCCCTATCAGATCTTATCGAACTGCATGATCTTCTTGTCCATGTATGTCTCATGGATGTATTGGCTCACAAAATCACACCAAAAGTCTTCCCAACTGATCACAACACCATGCCTTTTATCCTTCTCGATGTCCCACCAATGACAAACACTCCCTTTTAGTAGGTACACAGTGTGTTACACCTTATCCTCTTCTGGGATATTGAGAATCTTGAAGGCCTTCTCTGACTCAATCAACCACATGTCAACATCTGCCAGATCTTCCATACTGATGTACTCCAACGCCCCCACACACCTTAACCTCTCAAAGGTCTTCCCAGAACCTTGAAATTCAACATTGGAGACATCTACCCTTTCTTGGGGTATGAGCATTATATCTTCCATATGCATCATTGTGGCCATAAACTATCCAAACATGGAATGAAAAGTGGCATTGGAAATAGTTGCTAGTTCGAACAGAGGCACTTTTAGCACTCCATCAACCCTTTCCTGCCTCCTGACACCACCATCTGGTGCAACAACACTGTTCTCTGCATGTTCTTTGTGTTCACCAGACATATCTTTTCTTCTTCTTCTTCTTCTTCATAAGAAAAACTTACCATTACATATGTTAGGCAAACCTAGAATAGACAAAAACCCTAGTCCTATGTCCCTATAGACTCAGCGAACCTAAAGGTCTAATACCAACCTTAACTATGACACCCATCACCACACAAAATGATATTACTCAAAACAAAGTGCGGAACTAATACTAACATCTATAGTTACCATAAACAAGGTAAATTAAAATCGATTCCATATTTCCACAAAAGGAGAAACATATTACATCTGAGTCCACATAGAGTCACATGTATTACATATCATGTCACAAAATGATACATATCATTATTTACTTGGCCAACTTGCCACAATCTATTACATATGATAACCTATTCACATAAAAAAGCCATATCTGTACAACCATGACCTACTGCCAAAGCTTGTGTGGATATACAATGTCCACAAAACACCCTCAAGGACCTAAGAGTATATGGACAACACATAGGACTCTACTACATAATACTGGAAGCATATCCAACCTTTAACAACTACTACTCCTTTTACTGCTCAGCCTCAACTGCACGATCTCTACCTCATCGTACACGACCACCGAAAAGATGTGGAAACCCACCAGGTGAGACCAAATTCCCACTGAGAGATATAACTCTTCATCAACAACTATTATAAGAATAGATAAACTAAAGTAGAAATATAATATTATTATCATGTTGAGAAAATTTAGCTAAATGATATGAGTAAAGCAATAAAAAATGTATGAGCAATTTAGGCATCTACAACTGAGTAGTAGGACATCTTATACTTTTAGAAGGAATATGAAGAACATGTACAATAGTTGATTTCACTTACCACATTATAAATCAACTAATCAATATAAGAGACAAGGTAAGGGGGTCATCCATTGAGAATCATGTTTGACCCTAAGAAAATATATTACACAATTGTATAATGTCTTTTATTTGACCTGAGGATTTGAGTCGTACCACCAAAATCCAACTGACCAGTGCTAAGTCGAAATCAGTGCCGTATAAGATCAATGGAAGATACAAACTCCATGATCTTTTCCTACACTACTCGGTCAGTTTGAGTTTGCACCATAGTGACATATCAGTCAAACTGCAAAACATCAACTTATAGTCAAATCTATAGTCCTGTAGACAACAACTTATAGCCAAATCTATAATCCTATAAACACCTAGCCTGCCTTGGTACATGTCACGGAAAGAAACTAGGGTATATAACCCAATTATTGAGGTAAAACCACAAGTATCCTCTATTACATCATATCACGTCACATCATCAATGAGACCCGACCGCAGTCATTCTTGAAACACTTGGTGTCAGGATCTCAAGGACACATAGTCACTTGCACCTCACATACTCAACAATATGCACTCTGGGTTTCCCATGGGAATACCCATTTCACCATCCAACAAAGCTCTAACTCTAGAATGGATCTATGGAACATGACACTATATGATTAGGGTTTCACTTGACTAGTTAAGCCAATTGGGTGTCTTTTAGCATCAATCAAGTTACAATGTACAAACCCTAAAAAAATCTACAAAACGCAAGGTTAAAGATACAACTCCATAAGATATAAAACATATGAGGTATAACTTGTCACATCATCTCTTGATATCACCGCCATATAAGGCCATCCACATTATCACATCACTAGAGTATAACAATCCCTCATCTCATCAGTGGGGGATATCACCTCACACTAGGCATTGAGCCTTATAAAGGCCCATAATCATCACCCTATGTCATGTCAAAGACACCATAGCAATCACTAGATATGTTATGTATTCCACCTACAAGGTTAGGGTTATACAAGTAGGAGAGATAAAACATCAACTCATGCTATTCATTCAAGCAATCTCAACAAGTACATCATACACTTGAAATTAGGGTTAGGGTTTCTCATATATCTGATTACGGTTTCTATGACATCACTCAACATTGAACCCTGATACACTACTTCCCACATATTTGGGGCACATTAGGATTAAGCATCATTATTATCATGATTAGTCAATCATCTCAAGAAGAACTATGCATCGACCATACAAGAAAACAAAAGTGTAGCGACCAACCTTAAAAAAGCATGTGTAGTGATCAACATGGTTCACATATGTAGTGGTCACTCAAGGATCAAGGTGTAGCGACAAACCTAAAAACAACATGTGTAGAGATCAACATGGTTCACATATGTAGTGACTACTCAAGGCTCCAGGTGTAGCGACCACTTGTTGCAACCATATGTGATTAACACTTTGTTGCGACCAAACCAGGTGTGTGGTGTGACCAACCAAAATATAAGCATGTGTTGTGACCACAAGAGATCATATGTAGTGACCCAAACCAAGCTCAAACACTATAGTGGCCACCCATTAGGGTTAGGGTTTGTTGCGCCTGCAACACCCCATCAACATGTATCGACCTCAAGCACTAAAGTGAGTGTAGCGACGACAAGGTCAGACCACTCCAAACAACACATAACCGAATCCTAAATAGAACTAAACCATGATCAAAATAGATGATGAACCTCAAGAAATATTAAGCATCATCAATGGGGAAAACTCTATGCAAATATGGTCATTAAAACCCTAAAATGAACATTACCAAGGTAAACGTGGAAAACCATGTTGATAGAAGGAAAAACTATGCATCAACCTCTCATAACCAAAGATTAAAACCTCCAACATAATATTATGGACAAAACATAACATGGTGATAAAATAAAAGATCATGTTGCATGTAAGAAACAACAACTCCATAGTCACTTAGAATTATGGTGCATGAAATTAGGGTTTAGATGAAAGAGTAATCTATACAAGAATACTTCATAATCTTAAAACCCTGGATCATGATAACATCATCTAGCATGTTAGTATCACATTTTTAGAGATTAAAATAATAGCATGCAAGCAATAATATGGTGCAATAATAGAATAAGGGAAAGTTATACAACCCGCCTTAAGATGAAGATCAAGCTCCAAAGCCACAAGCTCCAAGAGAGAAGAAGAACTCCAAACTTGGATCAACTCCACGGCCAAAAGGTCACCTCAAGAAGAAGAAACATACCAAGGCCAAAGAGAAGCTCAAGAAGTACAAAACACAAACCCTAGGCTGAACAAGAGAGAAGAAAGAAGAAAGGAGAAAGCTTCATCTCACATAGGTATACCATGGTCAAACCATAGTCTTGACCTTTGTGAAGAGAAGTTCCTTAAGATAGACACCATGGTAGTCCATAGTCTCATGGCCAAGATAGGAATAACAAAAGTAGGGTTCTAAAGGAAAAATGAGATCAAGGTATATAACAACTTACTAAGAAGGAAGATCACCAAGAATCACCACAAGAGAGATGATCAAGCTCAAGATCACGACATGTAAAGGTGACCAGCCACCAAATCTCTAAGATCAGAACCTTGTCTAGCTCCACCAAGCTCAAGGCCAAACACAAGGGAGAAGAGAGGAAGAAGATCTGAAAGAGAGGATTTCATGTGAAAGATAGTGTTTATATACTCAAAGGTAGGAGGGAAGTAAGGATCGTGCGGTGTCAAGATGTGAGAGCACCATAATGACACTTGTCCCACAAAGGATCGACCATGTAACCACTATAGACTTGCATGCAAGAAAGGTTGATGAAAACAAGGTTGTGTAGTTACCACTTAGGTCGATTACACCCCAAGGTTGCAAAAAAACCAAAGGAACACCATGTAGCAACTGCTACACTAGGTCACCAAAGCCAAACGGTCATAACACTCCATCAAAGACAAACCCTAGTGATCCAAAACGCAAGGAACAAAACATCAAGTTCGCAACAAACATCAACCAAGATAGTGTTGTGGTCACTACACACCAAAAACTAACTCATAAGGTCAAAACACCATAACACTCAAGCATCCATGCAAAGCCATGCAAACCCTAACATCATCTCATGATGCCACCTCATCAACCAAGGTCCAACAAGGCACCCCTAAGAATCACTCTCTCTCATGATGCTAAGACACAAAAGGCACAACCTACATGTGAAAAATTTTAAGATAGACCCTAAACATGGGTAAAAATTGTAGCTTGGTCCAAAACAAGCATAACTAGCTCAAACATTAAGAAAACATGACCAAATTGAAAACACATGCATGTCACATGTTATTAAGGTGCATCATATGATAAGATTAAGTTTTAAGCATATTATTAGGCAAAGAAAGCACAATCAAGCACTAATTTAGGTTAAGGGTCTTACAACCATAAGAGACAGGTAATTCCTACACATCTCTTCCTCAAGATCCCACGTGGATTCCTCCATGACATGATGATGCAAAAAAACCTTAACCAAAATGATATCCTTATTATTCAACTTCTTGATCCTCCTATCAAGGATGAACACAAGACCTTAAACCTATGAAACATCCTCATCTAGCTCAACCTCTTACACCAACTCAGTGTTGGGGTGACACTTCCTCAACATCAAAACATGGAACACTAGATGTAACATGTGCAACTTAGGTGGAAAATCCAACTTGTAAGCCACCTTCCCAACACATGCCCCCATAGGGTAAAGTCCCATATACATGGGAGACAACTTACCCTTATACCCAAACCTCAACATGCCTTTCCAAGGAGAGACCTTGAGAAACACCTTGTCTCCCACTTAGAACTCCAACGACCTACGATGGTTATCAAAATAAGATTTCTACCTATCATATGCTGTCTTCAATTGTTGTTGTATCATCTTAATCTTTTATGTCATTTGCTGGACAAGCTCAGGACCTATAAGCTGATATTCAATAGTCTCATACCAACACAACAAAGACCTACAATGTCTCCCATACAAAGCCTCATACGGTGCCATATCGATACTCCTTTGATAGCTGTTGTTGTAGGCAAACTCTATCAAACTGAGGTGCACATCCCAACTACCTACAAACTGTAAAACGCAGGCTCTCAATAGATCTTCCAAAGTCTGTATAGACCACTCAAACTGTTCATGTGTATGTAGGTTAAACACTATAATGAACCACAACTATGTACCCATGGCTGTATGCAGACACTCCCAAAAGCAACTAGTAAACTGAGGACCTCTATCTAACATGATGGTTACTGGAATACCATGCAAATGGACTATCTCATAAACATATATTGGTGCAAGATTCTCTATTGTATATGTTGTCTTCATAGGAAGGAAATGCACAAACTTAGTTAACCTATCAACAATCACCCAAATGGAATCATGACCTTTGATGTCCTAGGAAGTCCAACCACAAAGTCCCCATCATGACATGATTCCATTTCCACTATGGTATATGCAACAACTGAAAAGTTCATGTAGGTTTCTGATGTTTTGCATTAACCTACTAACACACTATGCACTTAGCCACAAACTCAGCTACGTCTCACTTCAAACTAGGCCACCAATACAAGTCTTTCAAATTGTGGTACATCTTGGTGCTACCTGGATGCATAACATACATCAAAGAGTGAGACTCTTCCAGAACTAACTTCCTTAGATCATTAGCATCAGGTACCACTATTCTACCATGGTAACATATTGTTCCATCCTCTGATTCATGGAAGCCATCATGCTTCTCACTTCCAAACTATAATTAGATCTAATGAATCATAATATCATCACGTTGTGCATCTCTAGTCTGCTACCTTAACATAGGCTTTACTTGTAACTGGGCCAACAGTCCTGCTAACAAGGATACTTCCAAGTTTATATTCATCTGATGCAAGGAGACCAACATGTCTCTCTTATGGCATACAAAAGAGCATAGCGAGGCCTCCTCCACTTATGATGACAAAGAATATTTCTTACAGAAAGCATCTGCCACAATGTTCGCCTTCCCTGGATGATAGTCTATGGTGCAATCATAGTCCTTGATCAGCTCCATCTAGTGTCTCTACCTCATATTCAACTCTTGCTTCAAGAAGATGTAGTACATGTTCTTGTGGTCGATGAAGATCTGACACTTCTCGCCATAAATGTAGTGTCTCCATATCTTCAAGGCATGGACCACCACTACAAGTTCTAGATTATGCTTTGAGTAGCTCTCCTCATGTTTCTTAAGCTGTTGCAAAGTGAAAGAAATCACGTTCTTATATTACATCGACACGCAACCCAAATAGTTCTTTGAAGCATCATAAAAGATGATGTAGCCCTTTCCCTTCTGTAGCAGAACCAACACCGGTGTGCTAGTCAACTTCTCCTCCAAAAGTTGGAAAGAATACTGACACTTTTCATTCCATACAAATGGCACACCTTTGCCCATCAACTTCGTTAGGGCAACACCACTACATTGAAGTTCTTGATAAACCTCCTATAGTAACCTGCTAATCCAAGGAAATTGCTAACATTTTTCAGTGTCTATAGCTTCTCCCACTCTATCACAGACTGAACCTTCTTGGGATCCACTCGTACACCCTCAACAGATATGACGTGTCCTAGAGAAGACACCTCCTTCGGCCAAAACTCATGCTTCATGAACTTAGTGTATAGCTTGTGCTATCTCAGCAAGGTCAATGCCTACCGTAAATGCTGCTCATGTTGTTGGCTAATCTGGAGTAGATTAGGATATTATCAATGAACACTACCAAAAATTGGTCAAGATAAGGTCTGAACACCCCGTTCATCAAGTCCATGAATGATACAGATGCATTGGTTAGCCCAAATGACATGACCACAAACTTGAATGACCATATCGAGTCCTAAAAGCTGACTTAGGTATGTCATCCACCTTGATCTGCAACTGATGGTATCTCAACCTTAGATCTATCTTTGAGAACATTGTGATACCTCACAACTGGTTAAACAGATCATCTATCTATAGAAAGGATATTTGTTCTTCATTGTCACTTTATTCAACTGCCGCTAGTCGATGCACAACCTCATGCATCCATCTTTATTATTAATAAGCAACATTGGAGCACCCTAAGGGGATGTGCTCAGTCTGATAATGCCCTTGTCAAGCAACTCATACAACTACCTCTTCAGGTCTTGCATCTCAACTGGTGCTATCATATACTGTGTCTGCGCTATCGACTGTGAACCAGTAAGCAAATTGATCTCAAAATCAATCTCTCGGGGAGGGGAATACCTAGAAATTAATTGGGAAACACATCTTCAAACTTATAGACAACTGACACCTCCTGGATACTAGGACTCCTCACCTTGGTATCCACCACATGCACTAAGAATGCCTCACAACCTTGCCTCATCAGCCTTTTCGTGTCATAGATGACACCAAACACATCAAAAGAATCTTTCTATCTCCTTGGAATATCCATGAAACATCATAGTCAAAGAATGTCTCCACCTTAGAACTATAGTCCAAGACCACTCGATACTCCTCCAAAGTGTCCATTATAAGGATCACATCAAATCCATGCATGTCAATTGGTATGAGATCCACTTGAATGTTGTGTCCTGAAAAAGAAAGAACACAAGAAGGACACACCTCCCATAGCTTGGCAGAACCAAACAAAGGGGTTTCTAAGTGAAGACAATCACGTCTATGACTAACAGGCAAAGAACAACTAGCAATCAATTCTCTAGTGATAAAAAAGTGCATCACAATCGGGTCAATCAAAATAGATATAAAGTAGGAAGAAGACAAATCAGAATGAAATAGCTCAATCTGACTTGTCACAACCCTCAGGTTGATTACTTCTTCTATTTGACTCATAGCATAGAATCGAGCTATTTCCTATTGTCACCCCATCCTATACTAGCATTCCCAAATTAACCAGCTTGCGACGCCTGACCACATCCTTGGTCTTCACCACTACTGAACTATCGCTACTACTACCCTTAATGTTTGTGTCTTGGCTGTTGTGTCACCTCTTCATCTTTCACAAGGAAAAACCACCTCGTATGCCCAACCTGTCCACACTTATAGAAGGTCTTGCTCTCGTACCATGGCCTAGACGGACCTATCACTGACATTGATGCAACCCTATGAGCTCCTGCCAACAAAAAGGTATGACCTCTACCCTTGCTTGGTGACCACTGAGACTGTATTGTTGACCTCTATTGTGACTGAGGTGCTGAAAACCTAGGCTTCTTGAAGCCTCCAAAAGAATGTCCTTGATATTGTGTCAGTCTCTCCTTGGCATTCACCTCTCATTTCTCAACAACTAATCACCTCTACTCTCTTGAATGACTATAAAAATGAGGCAAACCATTCCCTATTCTCTATAGCTAACTCTGGTTTTGTCAACTCAGAACTCAAACCCTTCTTGAACCATCTCATCCTCTCATTGTCTGTAGCAACCATGTACGGGCAAAACCTCAGAAGCTCCATGAACTTCACCTCATACTCGTTGATCACCGTATTTCCCTACAATATCTTCTCAAATTGCATGATCTTATCATTTAGGTATGTCTGGGGAAGTATTGGCTCACGAACTCCCATTGAAAATCTTCCCAACTAATCACAACACTAGGCCACTTCTCCTCCTCAATGTCCCACTAATGACCAACACTCCCTTTCAATAGGTATATTACATACTTCACCTTATCCTCTTCAGGGATATTGAGGATCTTGAAGGCCTTCTCCAACTCAGTCAACCACATATTAGAATCCATCGGGTCTGCCATAATGATATAATCTAACGCCCCCACACACCTTAACCTCTCAAAGGTCTTCCAGAACCTTGAGATTTAGCATTGCAGACAGCTGCCCTTGATTTGGGGATGAGCATTCTATCCACCATATGCATCATCATGGCCATAAACTATCCAAACATGGATTGAAAAGTGGAATTAGCCACAGTTGGTGGTCAAACTAAGGCTCTTCTGACACTCCATCAACCATTTCCTACCTTCTGGCACCACCACCTGGTGCAACAACACTACTCTCTGCATGTTCTTCATGTTCACTAGACATATCTTTTCTTCTCTTATTCTTCTTTTTCATAAGCAGAAGTTACCATTAAATATATTGGACAACACAAGAATAGACACAAACCCTAGTCCTATGTCCCTGTAGACTCAGTGAGCCTAAAGCTCTGATACCAACCTTAACTATGATGCCCATTACCACACAAAATGAGATTACTCAAAACAAAGTGTTGAACTAATACTAACACCCATTATTACCATAAACAAGGTAAATTAAAATTGACGAAACAAAAGATGGATTGAATGATAAAGTTGAATGTTGGAGAAAGGCATTGAAATCAAATGGATTGATGATTAATAGGAGCAAAACTGAGTATATGCATTGCAATTTCAGCCAATCTCATAGTGTGAATGATGGAGCCAAGTTGGACGGAGTAGATATACCAAAATGTGACAAATTTCGATACTTAGGTTCTATTATTCAAATGGACAGGGATGTCCAAAATGACGTTTGTCACCTGATCACTACAGAATGGTTGAAATGGAGGAGTGCAACTGGAGTTTTATGCGATCAGAAGATCCCTCTCAGGTTAAAAAGTAAGTTTTATAGAATAGCTATACGACCAGCCATGCTCTATGGGAGTGAATGTTGGGCGGTGAAGAAATAAGGTCTCAACAAGATGAACGTGGCTGAAATGCGTATGCTGAGATGGATGTGTGGGAAGACAAGAAAAGATCGTTTGAGAAATGACTATATCAGGAATAAAGTGGGGGTGGCGAGCATTGAGGACAAGTTGCGTGAGGGCCGAATCAGATGGTACGGACATGTGCAACGCAGACCTACTAGTGCGCCTATACGAAGCAATGCTATTGAGCCAAACACTATAAATAGAAGGAGAGGAAGGCCTAAATTAACATGGGATGAGCTTATAAAGAGAGATTTTGAATCTCTACATCTCAATTAGAATATGGCCCATGATAGAGCTGAATGGAAATGAAGGATCCATGTAGCCGACCCCAACATAGTTGGGATTGAGGCTTAGATGATGATGATGATGATGATGATGATGAAGAAGGTAAATTAAAATTGATTCCTTCTGGCCATAGAAGCAGAAACATATTACATACGAGTCCTCATAGAGTCACATGTATTACATATCATGTCACAAGATGATACATATCACTGTTCACTAGTCCAACTTGCCATAATCTGTTACATATGATAACCTATTCACATATACAAGCCTTATATGTATAACCATGTCCTACTACAAAAACTCATATCAATATACAACGTCTACAAAACACCTCTAAGGACTTGAGAGTACAGGGACGACATATAGGCTCTACTACAGAACACTAGTAGCATATCCAAACTTTAACAACTGCTGTTCCTCTTGCTTCTCAGCCTCAACCGCACGATCTCTACCTCATCGTACACGATCATGTAAAAGATGTTGAAACCCATAGAGTGAGACCAAAATCCCAGTGAGAGATATAACTCTTTGTCAACAATGATTATAAGCATAGATAACCTAAAAAATAAAGATAACATTATTATTAGGTGGAGCAAATTAAGCTAAATGATATGAGTAAAGCAATTAACACTGTATAAGTAATTTAGGCATCTACAACTGAGCCATAGGACATCTTATACTTTTAGAAGGAATATGAAGAACATGTATAACAACTAATATCTCTTACCACATTTAAATCAACTAATTAGTACAAGAGACAAGGTAAGGTGGTCATCCAATGTGAATCATGTTTGACCCTAAGAAAATATAGTACACAGTTGTATTACATCTTTTATTTGCCATGAGGATTTGAGTCATACCACCCAAATCCAGCTGACCACTGTGAAGTCAAAATTAGTGCCATACACGATAAATGGAAGATTCAGACTCCATGATCTTCTCCTGCACTATTCGATTAGTTTGAGCCCGCACCGCAGTGGCATATCAGTCAAACTGCAAAGCATCAACTTATTGTCAAAGCTATAGTCCTGCAGACAACAACTTATAGCCAAATCTATAGTCTTGTAAACACCTAGCCTGCCATGGTACAAGCCAAGACACTATAAACTGGGATATATAACCCAATCAATGAGGTACAACCACAACTGTCCTCCATCACATCATCACCGAGACCTGACCGTAGTTGTTCTCAAAACACTTGGGATCAAGATGTCAAGGACACATAGTCACTTGCACCTCGCATACTCAATAATATTCTCTTCAGGTTTCCCATAGGAATACCTATTTTACCATCCAACAAAGTTCTAACTCTAGAATGGATCTATGGCACAAGGCACTACATGATTAGGGTTTCACCTGATAAGTAATGCCAATTGGGTGTCTTTTAGCATCAATCAAGTTACAACGTACAAACCCTAAACAAGTTCTGCAAAAAACATGGGTAAATATACAACTCCATAAGATATAAATTGTACGAGGTATAACTTGTCACATCATCTCTTGATATCACTGCCATACAAGTCCATCCACATTATCACAAAAATAGAGTATATCAATCCCTCATCTCATCGACATTGAGCCTATACCAGGTCATAAGACCCCAAATCACATCATCACTTATCTCATCATGCCTCATAAAGGCCCATAAGGATCATCCTGTGTCATGTCAAATATGCCAAAGCAATCACTAGCTATGTTATTTATTCCACCTGCAAGGTTAGGGTTATACAAGTAGGAGAGAGAATACATCAACTCATACTAATCATTTAAGCAAGCTCAACAAGTACATCATACACATGAAATTAGGGTTAGGATTTCTCATATAGCCGATTATGGGTTTCCGTCACATCACTCAACATCGAACCCTAGATACATCACTTCCCACATATTTGGGGCACAATAGGCGTAAACATCATTCTTATCATGATTAGTCAATCACCTCAAGAAACACTATGTGTAGACCATGCAAGTTAAACAAAAGTGTAGCGACCAACCTTCAAAACTCATGTGTAGTGACCAACATGGTTCACTTATGTAGCGGCCACTCAAGGCTTAAGGTGTAGTGACCACTTGTTGTGACCATAGGTGATTAACACCTTGTTGTGACCAAACTAGGTGTGTGTGTGGCTACCAATCAAAACATAAGCATGTGTTGTGACTACAAGAGATCATATGTAGCGACCCAAACCAAGCTCAAACATTGTAGCGGCCACCCATTAGGGTTAGGGTTTGTTGTGCCTGCAACACCCCATCAACATGTATTGACCTCAACCACTAAAGTGAGTGTAGCTACCACAAGGTCAACCCACTCCAAACAACACATAACCAAATCCAAAATAGAACTAAACCACAATCAAAACATATGATAAACATCAAGAAAACTTAAGCATCATCAATAAGGAAAAATCTACGCAAAGATGGCCATCAAAAACCTAAAACCAACATTACGAAGGTAAACATAGAAAACCATGATGATAGAAGGAAAAATCATGTGTCAAACTCTTGTAACCAAAGATTAAAACCTCCAACATCATATGATGGCCAAAACATTACATGGTAATAAAACCAAAGATCATGTTGAATGCAAGAAACAACAACTCCATAGTCACTTCGAATTTTAGGTGCATGAAATCAGGGTTTAGGAGAAAGAGTAATCTATCGAAGAATACTTCATAATATTAAACCCTAGATCATGATAAGACCATCTAGAATCTTAGGATCACATTTTAGAGATTAAAATAGTATCATAAAAGCAAGAATGTGGTGCAATAATAGAAGAGGAGAAAGTTATATAACCCCCCTTAAGATGAAAATCAAGCTCCAAATCCACGATCTCCAAGAGAAAAGAGGAACTCCAAACTTGGATCAAATCCATGGCCACAAGGTCACATCAAGAAGAAGAAACATACCAAGGTCAAAGAGAAGCTCAAGAAGGAGAAAACACAAACCTTAGGCCAAATAAGAGAGGATAAAGAAGAAAGAAAAAAACTTCATCTCACTTAGGTATACCATGGTCAAACCATAGTCTTGACCTTTGTGAAGAGAACTTCCTCAAGATAGCCGCCTATGGTAGTCTATAGTCTCGAGGAAGAATGAAGGTAGGTTTCTAAAGGAAAAACAAGATCAAGGTAGATAACAACTTACCAAGAAGGAAGATCACCAAGTATCACCACAATAGAGATGATCAAACTCAAGATCACAACATGCGAAGGTGATCAGACACCAAATCTCAAAGTGTAGGCTATTAGGGCATGGATATAGGCTGCAGAAACAAATATTTAACTGTCCATTTCCTAATAGCAAGATTGCATAAACAACAATGTATCCATGAAGGAAGACTTGCAAGATTATACTAGAGAAAGTCCAGCAACATTACCCTTGCAGTCGTAGATGCACAATTGTCATCTAGTTTCTCTTAGACTGTGTCTGTGAAGCTCTTGGTCTTCACCACAGACAACAAACCGAAACAATGTCTGTAGTAGCTCTTGCAGTCTCACCACAGACTACAGACAGACGATGTCCTCCAAGTGGCAGACAACAGAATCCTACCTCTAGAGTAGCCCACATGAACCATTGGGAACTTCACCTCGTGTTTCCAGAGCCAACAGGAAGGAGTTGTCCCCTTCTGTCAGCATACTAGTTGCCGACATGCTCTCCCACAACTGATCTCAGTTGTTCTCTCCCTCGCTATCCCTCCCTTTGATGGGTTGGACTTGCTTGGGCTCTCTATTGGTTACCACAACAAGAGAGGACAACAATTGTCAGAGCAACTGATTCTCAATTGTGTATCTTGGAAATCCCCCAATACCCCTCTATTTATAGTAGAGTCTAGGGCTAGGGTTCTCGACCAATTTGTGAGTAGAAGGATTTGGAATCATGAATGTTCTAGAACCTACGAACGAACTGTAAGATGATCATCTCACACTACAAAATGGTCCTCTCGTGTGCAAGATGGTTATTTTCTGTAGTTTCCTATTTTGAATCAAATTGACAATTCAAATCCAATTAATGCACAACGTGACATCAACACTAATCCTTAATGCAATGAAATTTCCCCAAGAATCAGGTGTCTTGCTCATGTGAGTCGGTCATCTCATGACCACAAATCGGTCATCTCACTCATGTGAGCTGGTCATCTTATGACTACCAACCAGTCATCTCTCTCACACGAGACAACCATCTCATGCCCCAGTTCTGGCAGAACTCCGCTAATCTAGTTTCTAATCAAACTGACACTACAAATAGTCAGTCTAACACTTGAACTTGATGATTTTGAGTCCAATCAGTTGATCCATTATTTAATTGAATACCTAAACTCCTTTAGCATTCAATCTAAACATCATTCATGAATATACCCCTTTAATCCAGGTGTATCCTATGCCTGTGACCCTACAGGTCCAGAGTTACATTGGCAGTGAATGTCCATAAAAACTTATGACATCACAAGCAAAGAGCAGTGCCTAGTCACACATCATTGCTACCCAAGTAATTCAGAAAGTTGGAGAACAACTTCAACCTATAATCTGTGATTAGTGTTACCATGATCATATAGTTCCTTTGTCTCTAATATCTAGATTGAACTCGAGGCACGAAATCGTTATCCTCTCAATGTTCAATCCATGTTCCTTGAACTAGAGCAGACTATCTAAGATGCGTATGAGTTCACATATCACATATTGAACCACATAAGTACATCCGTACATTTCTCAGTCTCACTTATCAAGAGACCTTGGATATCAAACTCCTGTAGGAGGGACAAATCCTATTTACATCACTCGCACTCAGTCCCCATGTGTCAAAACTACCCAAACATCACATTTATGGCAACCCGCATTTCAGGATTATGTTTGATGATATCAAATTACACCCAACACCATGTTATGATTGTAGTGACTTCATGTCTAAGAACTACAATCACCACTATCACAATGAGAGTTGAATTACCATTCCATGGTCATATCACTATCATGGTGAGTCTATCTGATATACTATTCTCTAACATGTACATGTGTGCTTGATTTGATATCACATATCATGACTAGTGAGACTCTGTCATCAGTCAACACACACTCTAGTCTTATGTATTAATGTTTTCTATTTTTCTTCCATAGTAAGATCTAAATAGGGACAAAACAAGAATGCATGTTCTCTTATCATACATATGATCTTATTGTTCATGTCCTCAACCTGAAGACGTATATCATCGAGTAACATCATTCTTTAGACATCTACTTATGTCTATGTCATCATCTCATGACTAAAACAAACATAATAGATGGAATTACCTTTATTATTATCAAATTAGATATATAATTCCACATCCCAATCATCATAAGATTGGATCTTTGAGCATACATACCTATAGACTCCCACTTGCACTTAGAGCCAATCACCCACAAATCATATTTCAAGTGATCTTAACATGGCCATCATGTTTCTACTGCGCAATTGTCTTTATAGTAGGTTTAGAAATGTTTGCTTCAAGTTGATATTTTGCAATTTTTCACATCTCTTCGATGTATGACTAATTGTATGAGATGGAAGTGTCGTAGTATGCTACTTGATATTCCCAACCTAACTAGTAGCTCCACTATTGTCATAGTATCTCTACTATGTCATTAATGGTTTGGAACCTCACACAAGTTCACCCATATGAACTTTTCTGATCCATACAATATCCTCTGATGTTCTCATAACATAGATACACTTGACATCTTTTATAGATACAAAAAATTGTCATTAGCTCGAATGTTTTCCAGCTTATATTTTCATTTTAAGGCCAAACATAAATTTAGATATAAAAACATAAATTTTTCTATTTGGAAGCTTTCATCGCTGTACACCAAACTCTTCCTTATTACCATAACCAAGGAACAAATCCTTTTAGTGCTTCACAAGAACCTAAGGATGTTCTTTATGGTAGTCCAATGACTCTCACTGGCATCTGACATATACCCTCTCGTCATGTCCAATACATATGAGTTTACTAGATGGGTATATATATCCTCTCATCATATCCAATACATATGAGATAGACTGGATATCCTCTTATCATGTCAAATACATATGAGATGAATATATACCATCTCATCATGTCCAATACATATGAGATAATAGAATAAGTACATAACACTAAATTAATAGATCCAATTGCAAATGCATATGGCATCTATCCATGTGTTCCTATTCTTCACAAGAACTGGGACACTTGGCTCCTGAGAGACTAACTCCATGGAACATGGACACATTTTCTCTCATTGAGTCTTGCACGCTGAACCCTTTCAGCATATTGCCATTGTATATGATCTTTCTTAGGTCAAGAAGCTTTCCAGATCTATCTCTATAGATCTCAATCCCTATCACATAGGATGCTTCACCTAAACCCTACAGAGAAGGTACTTTCCTTGTTAGGTTTTAACATATGCAAGATAAGGATGTTATTCCCCATCATTATGTGGAATATTAATATGCTCCCACCAAATATTTTGTAATCACAGATTGAATCTGCATTCTGACTTAAGTGAAACCCTTTGACTATCTTGTCAAATAGAATATTCCAGCTCTGAGATGCTTGCTTCAATCCAAAGATTGACCCGTGTAGCTTATATAATTTATTTGCATTAATGGATTTATAAAACCTTTAGGCTATGTCACATAGACATCCTCATAATTATTCCAATTATGGAACGTGGTTTTAACATCCATATGCCAAATATCATAGTCATAATAAGATACAACAACAAGCATGATCCAGATGGATTTAACCATGGTATTTGGTGAAGGACTTCACCATGTTCAAGGACTTCACCATGTTCAACACCTTGAACTTGTTTGAAGCTTCATTTCAACCAATCTACCCTTCCATGTTGGTCATCTTATAGAGACCCAAATGCACCCAATGGATTTTACCCCTTCAGGTGGATCCACCAAGGTCATACCTTGTTGGTTTACATGGAGTCCATCATTTATCTCATGGCCTCAAGTCATTTCTCATTTCTGGCCCTTCAATGGCTTCTTGGTAGTTTATTGAGTCATCTCTATGATCAACTCACCACCCTTTCAGAGTTATAAGATATCATAATCTTTAAACTCAAGGCATGTTCTACTATAACTATGAATCATATGTGTTACATGAGGTTCTTGAGATTCCACAACAGGTTATGATTCTCCTTGTTCCTACTATACCTCTTTAGGTTCAATATTTTCATATTTGTCTCAAACATTTTGAGTTCTACTTTTAATTCCACTAATTCCTTTGGAACTAAGTTCCTCTTACGGAATACAATTATCCAAATTAACAAATTCTTTTTTGTCAAATTGGGATAAGAGTAGAATTTAACAAAATAACATTTATGTGATTTTTGGACAAAGCCTTTTGAGAAACAATTTTCTTATATAGGTATTCATCCCTAATCACTAAAAAAGACACATTGGGACACCTCCCATGCCATATCTCATATGGTGTTCTTTGAACCATTTCTAGACAGTACATTGTTTAGTGTTTAAGCATGTGCCCAAAAGAAATGGGAAGATCAACTAGATTCCATTATTACTCGCACCATGACTTAACAAGGTATGATTCCTTCTTTTTGATACACTCCCATGATACACTATCATTGTATTTCAGGTGGAGCTCATCATGATGCATTATCATGATCTTCCAGAAGGTCCTCAAACTCTTGGTTTCAATATTTCAACATCGATCATATTGAGGTATCTTAATGATTTTACCAAGTTAGTTATGTACTTTATTCACAATCTCTTTGAACACTTCAAGAGATTCATACTTGTATTTCATAAATACAAATTTCATATCTACTGATAAGATCAATGAATATAATGAGGTACTAGTATCTACCTTAAACATTTATTCTAAAAGGTCTATATACATTAGTATGTATGAGCCCTAATAGAATAATCGCTCTCCCACTAAATCTATTCTTTTGTCATATTGCACAAAAAATAAGATATGCATGTCTCTATTGGTTTAATAACCAAAAGAGTCTAGATAACCATCATATGGTTTCTACAAATGCACATCTCATTTATGTGCTCTAGATGACAATGCTATAGGTATTCATTTGTTTGAGCCATCAAGTCATTCAATATATGTATCATAAACATTTATCTCTATAACTATCACTATAGATTGCGAGACATAGGACATTTCTATCAAGATCGTATCTTTTAAATGAAACATAATGTCTTTGCCACATAAGACATAATGTTTTCATCAATGATAGGTACATAATAGCAATTCACTAATTCTATTATGTGCCCATGAATAACAAATTCCAACTATATAGGAAACAAGCCTTGCTCTAAATCATTCTAGTTTACTTCTGCTCAGGTCCTTAAGTAGAGATCTCTATATCCTTCTTCTTTTTGAGATCCTCTATAAAGAGGAGAGTTCCTTTCCAATGTCTAGACATGTGATAATGGTGGCACTTTCTTTCCTTAATCCATTAAGTGAAAAGGAGATATTCCTTATACAATGACCCTTTTCCATATATTGAGTTCAGAAGACTTGGAGGTAGGCTTAGCGTCAGAATGCTTCTTGGCCTTGCCTTTGCCCTAGGACTCACTTTTGTCGATCACCATCACATATTTGCCCTTCTTCTTCCTTGCTTTGGCATCAACATGCCAAGCATTTGATAAAGTGACTATATGATTCATGTAACACTTGTATAATTGTATCCATGGTTAACTTTTGACCTAAGGGAAATACCAGTCACTCCATATGCCCAATCATATTGAGCACATCAGGTTTTACTGGACCTCCCTTTGTCAGTTTGCACTCAAATAGTGCTTTGAAGACATTATACCCTGTTTTCTTTACATGATTCTTAAGACATGTTACCATCTCAAGAATGTCCATGTTTTCATGTTATTCATGCGACTCATAGTTCATACACCATTAGGTATTGAATTGTCTATGGCATCATTGGAATGCTTCCAGTAAGCACCCATTTCAGCCTTAGGTGCATTTAGAGAGGGTTCCTCTAGCACTGGTCTTTCAAGGACATAGAGCTTTCTCTCATGTTTGAAAACACCTCTCAAAGTCCTAAACCATTTGTTGAACTTTATCCCATTTTTTCCTTCTAAAGGACTTATCACAATATGAATGTGTTTGTGTTTGACATTTGATTCTACAAAGAAGTATTGCAACTTTTCAAATCATTTTTGATTTAATTTGATTTGATAATTTTGACACTAATTAGATATTTAATTAACTATCACTCACACTATTTTTTTTCAAATTGATAACCCCCATGTATCAATTAGAAAGATTGCAACGTACAATCTTCTAGTGAGCCAAGATCCTAATTTCATCAAATCATGAGCTAGCTAGGGCTGTCACCCACAACTTGATTCTATTAGGTAGGCAACTTTTACCAATTGCATCATATCTAGCTCTTGATAGATGATATTCAAAACTCCTTGACATTGATCATCTATATGCTTCTAGGTGCTTAATCCAGTTAAGGTCACCTTATTAAGCCTAAGCCAAAAGCCAACATGATAGAATATGCACCCTGCTAGGGAAGACCTACATATCTACCATCACACTTCCATGAGATAGACAACGCACCATGCTAGGGAGTGCCCACGCTTAGTCAATCAACCTTTTCATGTGTGTTGCTTATGCAAAGCATCTAACACTTAATATTTAGATTGAGGGATTTTATATATAAATACATATACATATCCAATCACCACATACTTCTAGTACATATCATCTGCATGCTATAACCATAAATGAGAACATGCAATAATTGAAACACACAAGTGATGGTTATGGCCACACTAATGTAATTCCTTTGAGACATAATGAATTACAACCACCTAAGGTCCACATAATATGCAACCTGTTGTTGGTGAAGATCTATGCTCGAACCAATATGGGTTTATCGGTTCAACTCTTGAACCAGTTGATTTGCCCAGTTGGGCTCTTGAAATGATCCTCTAGAAAGCAATGTCTGGATACCTCCAGCCGATCGGTTGGGCCACCGGTCGATTGGTTTTTACTCCTGTCGTCTGGCCTCCTTCGTCCTCCAGTTGATTGGGTTGTCTCACGAGCTGGTAATTTCACCTTTGTGTAGATCCTCATCTCACTTCGAAACATAAATTAAAACTATCCTATTTATTTTTACATTATAAATGAGAAACCTCGAGTTACATCTGAGGGGAAATAGGAAGGAGAGAATTAATTTACATTTGGAAGGAAGAGAGAGGTTTGATACATAGACTAAGTGATAAAAGGAATAAACAACCACAACCATGCATACACAAATCTGGGATTATTGGCCATAACTGTTCTTCACATCCACCATCAAAGCCAATTTTAGGGAAACACATGTGAATTGCATATATATCATATATATATTTAGTTTGTGGAGTCGTATGTGGAATTTAATAAAATATGCACATTAATCACTTTAATATTCACATCATATGCAATAAAAGAATAAAAACTAAATCCAATCACATTGATTTAGATCCCAAATACATCATAAATTGATGTGGCTCTAATACCACTGTAGGGAAATATGGTGTGGATATAGGCAGTGGAAACAAAAATTTAATTGCCCATTTCCTAATAATAGCAAGATCACGTCAAAAAAATGTATCTAGGAAGGAAGGGTTGCAAGGTTATACCTGGTCCTCAAGCAAGTTCAATGACATTACCCTTGTAGTCGCAGATGCACAACTGTCGTCTAGTTGCTCTTAGACAATGGCTTTGCAGTTCCTGGTCTTCACCACACACAATAGATTGGAACAACATCTACAACAACTCCTATTATCTCACCATAGACTGCAGGCTGACATTGTCCTCCAAGTGGTAGATAACGGCCTCCACCCTCTAGAGTAGTCCACACTGACCATTGGGAACTCCATATTATGCTATCAGAGCCAATGAGAAGGAGTTGTCCCCTTGTATCAATGTATTAGTCACTGACATGATCTCCCACAAATGATCTCAGTTGCTCTCTCCCTTGCTATGCCTCCCTTTTACGAGTAGGACTTGCTTGGGTTCTCTATTGGTTACCACAACCAGAGAGGAAAATAATTGTTAGAGCAATGAATTCTCAATTGTTTATCTTGGGAAGCCCCTAGTATCCCTCTATTTATAGTAGAGGCCAGGGTCAGGGTTCCAGATCAGTTTGGGAGTAGAAGTGTCTGGAATCATGAACTTTCTAGAACCTAAAAACTACAAGACAATCATCTCACACTGTGAAATGGTCATTTTGTGCATGAGTCAGTTATCTCGCTAAGCGAGACAGTCATTTTGTGTAGTTTCTTGTTCTAAATCAAATTGGCAATTCGAATCCAATTTATGCACAACATGACGTTAGCACTAATCCTTGGTGCAATCAAATTTACCCACAAACTAGGAATCTCACTCGTGCGAGCCGGTCATCTCATGACCACAAACTAGTTGTCTCACTCATGCGATCTGATCGTCTCATGACCATGAACTGGTCGTCTTGCTCAATTCAGTTTCTAATCAACCTGACACTCCAAACAATCAGTCCAACACTTGAACTTGATGATTCTGAGTCCAGTCAGTTGATCCATTGTTTAATTAAATACCTAAACACCTTTGGGATTCAATCTAAACATCATTCATGAATATAATTTTTTAATCCGGGTGTATCCTATGTGTGTGACCCTATAGGTCTAGAGTTACATTGGGGGTAAATGTTCATAACAACTTATGACATCACAAGCAAAGAGTGGTTCCTAGTCACACATCATTTCTACCCAAGTAATTTGGAAAGTTGGAGAACAACTTCAACCTATAATCTATTATTAGTGTTACCATGATCGTATAGTTCCTTTGTCTATGATATCCAGATTCAATTCAAGGCATGGAATCAGCATCCTCTCAATGTTCAATCCATGTTCCTTGAACTACATAAGACTCTCTATTATGCATATGAGTTCACATATCACATATTGAACCACATCAATACAGTTGTACATTTCTCAGTCTCTCTTATCAATAGGCCTTGTATATCAAACTCATGTAGGAGGAAAAAATCCCATCTACATCACTCACACTTAGTCCCTATGTGTCAAAGCTACCCAATCATCACCTTTATGGCAACCCGTGTTTTAGGATTACATTTGATGATATCAAAGTATACCGAACAACATGTGATGAGTGTAGTGACTTTAGGTCTAAGAACCACGATCACCACTATCACCACTATGACTATGAGAGCTGATTCTGACTACCATTCCATGGTCTCCATGTATCACTCTCATGGTGGGTCTGTCTGATACACTGTTCTCTAACATTTACCTATTTATTTGACTTGATATCACATATCATGACTAATGAGACTCTGTCATTAGTCAACACACACTCTAGTATTATGTATTACTATTGTTTATTTTGCTTCCATAGTAATATTTGACTAGGGACAAAATAAGAATGCATGTACTCTTCTCATACATATGATCTCATTATTCAAGTCCTCAACCTGAAGATATATGTCATTGAGTAACATCATTCTTTAGACATCTAATTATGTTTGTTCCATCACCTCATGATTGAGACAAACATAATATACATAATTACCTTTATTATTATCAAATTGGATATCTAATGGCACATCCCAATCATCATATGATTGGCTCTCTGGGCATACATACCAACACCAAGATTAACAGCTTCTCTAGATCCACCAATCTCAAGACTAAACACAAGGGAGAAGAGAGGAATAAGAGCTAAAAGAGATACTTACATGTGAAAGAGAGGGTTTTAATACTCAAACATAGGAGGGAGGTAAGGATCATGAGGTGTTAAGATGTGAGAGCACCATAAGGACACTTGTCCCATAAAGGATCGGAAATGCAACCACTCTAGACTTGCATGCAAGAAAGGGTGATAAAAACAAGGTAGTGTAGTGACCACTTAGGCCCACTACACCCCAAGGTCGCAACAAAACCAAAGGAACACCATGTAGCAACCGCTACACTAGGTCACCAAAGACAAACGATCGCAACACTCCATCAAAGACAAACCCTAGAAACCCAAAACATAAGGAACAAAATATCAAGGTAAAAAAAAACATAAACCAAGAAAGTGTTGTGGTCATAAAACACCAAAAACCAACTCGTAAGGTTGAAACGCCATCACAGTCAGGCATCCATGCAAAGCCATGCAAATCTTAACATAATCTCTTGATGCACCTCATCAACCAACATCCAACAAGGCACCCCTAAGCATCACTATCTCTCATGATGCTGAGGCATAAAAGGCTCAACCTACATGTGAAAAATTTAAAATAGACCCTCAACATGGGTAAATTGCAACTTGGTCCTAAACAAGCATAACTAGCTCAAACATCAACCAAACGGGACCAAACTGAAAACACAGACATGTCACATGTTATTAAGGTGCATCATATGATCAGATTAAGGTTTAAGCATCTTATTAGGTAAAGAAAGCACAATCAAGTACCAGGTTAGGTCAAGGGTCTTATATTATTACAGAGTAACCATATGTTGGTGTACCCACATGAATCAAATAAATAATCTTATGCTCTAATACATGACTACATACATAGCTAACTAATAGAAAACCTCAAAGATACTCACATATATTATTACTAACTAACATGTAAAGCATAGGAAAAATATACTTCAACTCATATTGCATACCAAAAATTGATATAGATCACATATTGCTCCAAAAATAATCATTAATTATCATACATTGTCCACTTAGGTCCAAAAATTAAAAACTAACAAAATTATACATAAAACTCTATTAAAACTTTAGAAATAGTAAGAAATATATATTAAATTTTAGGAAAAAATATCATATCATTTGATTGTCAATCAATGGGTGAAATACCCATAATGCCCTTATTAGGGTTTATACCAAAACACTGATAGAAAATCGGATTTGAAATATCCAGCCTTGGATTCATGTCTTATCCGAGCTCGATCACCTAATGAGAGTTTTTAATCCTATTAGGTGAGAACATGCTGCATTAGATATCTATTATGGTTTTAATGTCCATCTTTAGTCACATACATCTAAGTACGTGTAGGTTACATATACATGAATGTTACATATACGTGTGGTTAATAATATATGTTCCTCCAAGGCCTTGAAATGTTGTTCTCTATCTAAATATATGTATTACATATTATTCCTAATATTGTATTTAAGATCCATATTTTTGTCTATATACATTTGATTATGTAACTCTTAAAAATTCCCTAAGAATAAGCATGTACTATATAGTTAAACGAACAGATCCACTACACATATACTTAAAATTACATGTCATCACTAGTTTATTTTTAATATATATACAAAGTTATTTACATCCATATTTATAAAGTAAACCATCTTATTCCTATCTTTTATGTAAAAGTTTGTATATTATTATTGGTAAATCTAGATTAGCATAGTATATCACTCCTATCCATATCTATGATTTCATTTTCATATCATGGTTAAGGTAAATCAAATACTCTTATGAATAAATGTTGGAAATGCTAACTTACTTCCTATCTAATAAGATTATAGATTATATTATTTATGCATCTAGGAAATATTGATATAATATATGTAGGTATCATACACCAAGTAGCCTAAGTTAATGTTGTAACCATATCTTATACTCATATATTCTTGATTATTAGTAGTCCCAATATTCAATATTTCCTAGTTAATCAATTGGTGCATTGTAACTGCCAATTCTTACTTTAGCATATACTACAACAATGATATTATATATTTATACTACTCTAAGTACTATCTAATTTGTTATAGTCATGAATCTCATTAATTGAAATCAAGAACTATAGAAATTGTAGTGACTAACCTACAGAATGCAGTTGCAATGATCTTTGATGTACCACTCTTCCAACTAGACTTGTGGCAAAAGATGGAACAAAGCACAAAGATGAGTGTTATGTGTTCATCCCACATGTACCTTAAGTGCTGCTTTGCTAAAGACATTTCCATACACAACAATAAACACTCTCTTTGCTAGATTTTCTGTGATTTAAACCAACCAATCTCACATGCTTGAATTGTGATATCTTGGTTTCTAATACTATAGATTTGCACAGAACTATCTGCTATCGGACATGAACTAATGCTGCATCAAGTTCCTATGGCTCAAAATGGTGGTGATGCTCTACTAAATCTAGATTAACAACTCCTATAGACAGAGTAGTTGACAATCATCGATATATTTGTGAAGTTTGATCTCTAGTGCGACTGTAAGAGATTAACATACTCCTATTGGGTTCAACCATTAGCCTTATTCTACTATAAGACCCCATGAAGGGTGCCTTATAGATTCTATGGCAAGATTCAACTAAATCTCATGGGAGAATATGGCTATAGGGAAGAACCAATCGATCCTCTCAAGACATGGTCTTTGCCTAAAGGTAGTGCACTAGATCCACAAATCCTTGGCTAGTCAAGAGGATCTTTGTATTGGTGATTTGGAGGTCTGGATGAAAGGGAAATGAAGAAGAAAGGAGAGGAGTGTGGTCTAAGGTGAGTCTAGGGTAACAATAGGTTTTGTTTGATCCTGTGTGTGGTTAAGGGGTATTTATACAAGCTAGGAGGTTTTAAGGGCTTGGGTGGGGTTTAGATGAGAAGGAGTGTCTATATAACTCATTCTGAAGTTAATAGCAAGCAAGTAATCATGACCATGGTGTCTTAGTGGTACATCTCTAGTTGCAGTAATGGGAGTTAGTATAGGGAAGATATATTCACGTACATCTAGGGTTGAAGGTTGTGGTTGAAGATGGGGAGAGGAGAAGGGGAAGAGAAAGAGAGGGTAAGGAAACACAAGAGAATAGGAGGAGGGAATGTTCATTGGGAATATGTAGCATAAGGGCTACCCAAAGGAAGGAGAAGGCATTACAATGAAATAAACTAGGAAACTTAGGCTTTAATTGAGATATTAAATGCAGTGATATGTATTAAACCATGTAAATTCAATTAATTAAATGAGGGGGTATACAATGGCCAATTGATTTGAAATTTGAGATATAGACTAAATAGGATGTGAGGAACTTGATTTTAATGTTAGTTTCACCCATAGAAATACATTGTGTATTTAATTTTATTATTTGTAAGTTAAGTACTCAATAAATAAATTCAATTTCTTTCTTAATTTATTTGAAGCATATTTCATATTTATTTATTTTCATTTATCAATTAGACTTATAGTTATTCTAGATTTTAAATTTTGGGTTAATATTGATTAGTTAGTGAATTTAGATATTAACCTTGAATTGAAGACTTAATTAGTTATTTTATCATTAACCTTATATAATAGGTTATTTGTTAAGACATGTTTTTGTCTCCAAAAATTCCCAATTAATATAATCACAAAAAAATCGAATACTCAAATAATTAAAGGTGTACCTAAGGAAAGGGAAAATTGATATATATACACAGATTCGAGTGTGTTATAGACTCAACCTCAAAGTCCTAGTTTATTAACCCTCATTTTATTTGGTTATCTATGATCATCAATGTTCTAGTTCAAAAGGTGTTTACAATATTAATAGGGAACATGTTCCTATGCAGCTTCCCTATCATCGTTTGTAGAACCTTTTGACATTAATGTCATTAGTTGGAAGTATACGGATGTTTTCATCCATTTCTTGAATCCATGTGTTACCACCAATGTAAACCTCATGGGTGATGTAGTGTCCTTAACATTTCATGTTGAATTTCTCTTGATTATCTAGGTTGAGATACATATGTAGAACAAGGTGAACATGACTAATTAGGACGTACCCTTTTGGAAATGTATGAGGCGATCCATGATTGGTAACACTAAACGTGGAGTATATCATGGAGTCTTAGTTATTCAATTGTGATGAGTGTGTATATAAGATCTTCAACCCAATCTATTTGGGAAAAAATCTTCCTTTTGAACTATAAATAAGGAAGGGATCTTGATCTCTACTGATAGAATGATTTTAGACCTGAAGATGAGGGAGTAAGGAGTTGCACATGTTGATGTATGAATATATATCATGAATGCCCATATTTGTTAGTGATTGGTCTTGTTAATATTTTTTGGGGTCGATACTCTTCTTGAGTATCTTGATGATATTCTCGTTGGCTATTGCAACTGCTCCATTCCTTTGAGGTCAATAAGGAGAAGTCATGTGGTTCCTGATGCCAGAAAATAAAGGTACTCTTATACATATTTTTCTATGAAATTGGTGCCTTTGTTGTAGATGATTTTGTTTGGAATATCATATGTGGTGATGTTGTTGTTGCAAACAAACTTGATGACCATTTAGACTGATGTAATGGAGACCGAGAATTTCCCTAACCACTTGGTGAAGTAGTATATGAAGACCAACTTGGAGCAGTAGTTGTTGGAAGATGTTAGGTAAATCTCGATAATCATGTGTACTCCTCAAACTACATGGCATGTCTATGTTAAAAAGATGTATTGGTGGCAAGTGGCAGAATCAACATTGAATTTAAAGATTTGACATTTATGGACAAATTGTGCATAGTATAAGTCAATCTTGGTCAACTAGTTAGCAAGGGGTTAAATGCATATGTTAAGGGAAAAATGGCCCATGTGATTACCACATAGGCCTTCATGGACCTATTGAATAACATGTTTGGATTTTACTACATTGAGGCAGCGTTTAAGTGTTTGATTGTAAGAGTGTTGATATAGAATAGTAGCTCCTACGATGTAAATGGATGTCATACACTATATTGTTTTTTAGTTACATTTGGTAGTGCCATGATGGTAGGGATGACCTTTGAGGAACTATTTTTTGTTGAAGAACTAAGGTTCTTTGTTGGATGAGGTGGATCATTCAATAATCATGCAATTGGTTGGTCATGGTAATGTTTTGAACTCATCCTTAAAGTTGTATGTATCTTGAATACCAATCCAAGAAGGTGTGGTAGACTATGCATGGCCCATGTTTACATGCCACTTTCTTAGTGTCACACCTTAATTTTTGGAACTGAGCAAGTATAAGAAAAGGTATTCATGGAATAAATATAGGATTTACTTATGGTTATAATAAGGTTCCATCCAGTTTTCATTATATTTGAATATAAGGGAAAAAGCATCTAAAAGGAATATTTTATTATATCCTCAAACATTGGGCATTTCATATTTTATTTGATTATATGAGGTGATAAACAAAGTAGAGCATTGAATGAAGTATTATGACACTATTTAATGAATTTGATCCCTAGACCAACTTAGGTCTCCTTATTAAGAAAGTAAAGTAATGTTGACCTAATGCGTCAAAAGGAGTCTTTAATCGAGAAATTATATTGATTCAAGATTTAGTTACATAATTGAGAATATGATTAAACACATGGACCCTTTGAAAGACTAAGGAACATGCCATGTGCCCTAGAGCCCAATTCTAGCCCAATTGGGCTAATTAGATTTTACAAATAGGACCTTGGAGTAAAAACTAGGAATTGAGTACTTCGTTCTCATAATAAATGCTCAAAATATCTGTAGTAGAAGGAAAATTGAAATATAAGATTATGGGTGAAATTTCATATCATTTTGATTTATCTAGTGGCCTAGGCGATTAAATCGATAATTATCTAATATTTATTAAAATGGTAAATTTGGATTGATTACTTGATTAGTTTTGATCTAATATTTTTCTCTAAGAAGGATAATGAAAATATATTATTAATGCAAAAATTTAGGATTTAATGGGAATATTATTTGGCCTATGAATTTTTTCTTAATATAGACTTTTATCTAAAAGAAAAAAAGCTCAAACTTATACTGATGGAGAGTCGGGCATAGGTGAACTGGGGGCCGAATAGAGTCCCTCCTAAATGGGGATACTTTCCCATGACTCAGATGGTTAGAGGATATAAAATTCCCAATTTTTTTTTATCTTAGTAGGTTAGACAAGTTTGATTCTAGGGTTTTTCTTGTTTTGGGGAGGCTGGAAGAGAGGAACTGAGATAGAAGGTTTTGGGCGGTGGCACACATGGAGGAAGCATTAGGGAATTTTTATCCAGACACCTAGAGCCATGGATACATCACTTTTTTGGTAAAGGAGTTCCAACCAAAGCAGATGATGGGCCTCACTTTACGTGAAGATGGCCTAGAATGCAAGGTCGGGCTCACCAAAAAAAGCCCAGGTGGCGGCAGTGGTTCACGTTGGGAGAAATAAGAGACTTCCCTATGTGGGTCCATGGGTGGAGAAGGAACTGGATCCCCCAGTTGGGGATCCGCGAGCCCACCTCTTGTTGGGGGCTCATGTGTGTGGTGTGGCTTAACCGCAGCTGCTGGATCAAGTTTGAATGGTCGTAGATCAATAAAAAGGTAATAATTTTGGAAAAACCATATCTTGGGTTATAGTTGTCCATTTGAAGTGTACAAAGTATCAATATAAAGAGTTTTGTGTATAATACATTATAAGAATACATGCAATAGATGAATTTGACATTTAATCACATATATAATGTACCAAAATATATAATTGATATTAATTGGATTCCACTAAGATCTTGCAAACTCTATGTGCATGTTACATTTGGACTATTAATATCTAACAGTAGTGTAGCCATATTTTAGGAACTAGGTTTTATTTCCCTCTCATGTACTGGGTTTTATTCCCTTACAATGCTATATTTATAGGCATTAGTTTTATTTCCATACTAGGCATTGGGTTTTATTCCCCTATTATGTTTTATATATGGGCATTGAGGTTTTAGTCCTACTATAATGTCTAGTGGTTCATGGTCTCCTAGCCCTATTTTAGTTTATTCCATGGTTCAGGAAAGCGGTATGCGGTGTACGGGCGGAGAGGGTACTGCATAGAGTATATGCGGTATGCGGGAGTATATGCGGTTTTGGATTTTTTATATTTCAATAAACTAATTATATATAAAATAATATAGTAAGATCATAAATTAAAATATATAGAGTAGGCATGTACATCTATTTACTTTTAAACATATTAATATGCATGTATGATGTATGATATGCTTATATATGTATATATGTCTATATATAGAATGTGTTTGTAATATATGTACAAATACTAAAATGTAGGTAAATCAATCTACAAATATATGTATAGTGTGTATAGATGTGAATAAATCAAAATGTATATATACATTCACAAATAAGTGATTGTATATTTAGGTATATTGTATATGTATCTATACATGTTAATATATCAAAAGGTATTTGAATAAATATACAAATGCATGTGGAAAATTTTTATATGTATTACAATGTATTCATATAATTCAATGACTATATAGCTCAATTTATATATATAATGAAATGTGTGTATATATATATGTATGTATGTACGAAATGCATGAACATTAGTTGTGGGCTTTTCGAAAAGCGGAGTTTAATCGGCCGCTTAATCGGCCAAGCGGGAGTATATGCAGTCCATGACTGCTTAGCGGACCGATTACTAATATGCGGAGCGGTAGGGTGACTGAATAGGTATATACGGGAGTATATGCGCCCGTGCGGACCGATTTCCCAAACAGTGGTTTATTCTAGTCTTGTTTAGTATACATTGACTTTTATATATTGTTATTTGCGATGAAGGCAAGAAATCATTTACTTCATTAGATTGTTTCTCTAAATTGTTAGTGCCTCAACTTTATTGCTCATTTCCTAGTTAATCATTCTCCTGATATATTGTCTTAAACTTATCAAAATTTTGTACCCCCTCTTGCATTAGTACTCCCACTTTAATACTTGTAATCCTATATAATGGCCAAATATTGATTTATGCACATCAACTAGTAACTCTGACACATACCCTTTTTTGATCTCTTTGTGGATGTTGTTCCCAAACCACCTAGGTGTAGGTGATTTAAAGATAGAAAATCAGGAAGGTCACATGCATTATGTGGACATATGGATAGCTTGGAATGTCCAGGTTACTCTTTGTATCCAATCTTGTATGTAAACAATTGAAATTTATATTTTGAAAAACCACCCTTGATGTGACGAACAACGTATGAATCACAAAGAGAATGTCTTTTTAATAGTTCAATTTTGCTACTATCAAAAGACTCTATTCGATATATTATACTCGAGGAATTAAAATTCATCAGTTCCATCATACCTAAAAGTGTGTTTGGATGGGATGAATATATTCTTCAATTAAGTAAGGAGTGGATCCCCTCTTGGGTCCCACTCTTTACATTATGGTATCAGAGTAAGTGCAGTCGGTGAATCTGATTTTTTTAAGTTATCCTCTATGTTTCCTACACATGCCTGGATCAGGTAGTTAGGCAATCCTATATAGGACGTTGATGCACTTTTCCTTAGTCGTGGAGTACCTAGTAGGGTTTTAATATAGTCATTCATTTCGTAAACCACTCTTGTGTGTGGGACTCAGTTTTGGTAACCCTAACACCCCCACACTCTCTATGGTGATGGGAAACTTCTTACTTAAAAGTTCACCCTTCTAATAATTAGGTCCCATCTCCCTCCTAATGGGAAGTTAGTTCAATTACTACTAAGCATAGGCTGAATTGAATAGTCATAGTTAGACTTACTATTAACTATAGGCTGAATTCAATAGTCTTAGTTCAACCATTTCCTTGTTGTTTTTCTAAGCATGCCTCGACTATGTCCAATTTAACCAATTTTGAACCCTGGTGCAAAAAAGGTGGGTGTCATGCCTTATTAGGACCAGTTAGAAGTTGATTGTGTACAATAAGAAACCTTGCTCCACTCCCATTCTATATGTGAATATAATTTGTTGGTATGCACTTATAAATGTTGGAAGGATTAGACTCTCTTAGTATGATAAAGTAATGGCAATATAATCTATTTAGGTTGACATGGTATAAAATTCCTAACTTAGTTCACATGTTAATTTTGGTACCATTTTTGGACTTACTTCACAAGGATTTTGTCATAAAAAGTATTTTCATTATTACACTATATGTACACAAAATGTTTTCTATATTTTTATCAAAGGTTTCATGAACCAAGTTTCCAACATGGGAGGTTTTAGGTAATTAGGAACCCCTTTAAATAGAAGCATGTGTTTGGTTAATTCAAGCCTAAAACATTGAGCTAAGAATGGAGAAATGAGTAAGAAGAAGGATTAGATGTACACAACTTTTTAGGTCTACCCCAAATTAGCTCTTTAAGTGGTTAATTGAATCATTGGTTATTCGTTTAAAGGTTGGTGTCTTTCACGGTAATGTACTTAAGTTAAAAATAATGTATCTATAGATTGATAGAGACATTAAATATATTCATTGAGTACTTAACTTACAAATAATGAAATTAATTGCATAGTATTTCATGTAGGCGAAACTAACATTAAAATTGAGGTTTATACATAGTGTTTAGTCTATAGATAAAAACTCAATTCAAGTGGCCATTGCTTACCCCCTCATTTAAATAATTGAATTCACATACTTTAATACATACCAATGCATTTAATATCCCAATTAAATCCTAAGTTTCCTATTTTATTTCATTGTAACTCCTTCTCCTTCCTCTGCATAACCTAGGTGTGGTGCATTCCCATTGTCAATTCCCTCCTCCCTCTTCTCTTCCATTTCCTTCCTCTCTCTTTCTCTTCCCCTTATCCTCTCTCAATCCTCTTCCATGGTCTTAAACCCTATTTACATGTGAATCTCTCTTCCTTGCACTAGCTCCCGTAACCGTGAAAGGATGATGCAACATGAAAACACCATGTTCACAATTTCTTTCTCACCATTACTTTAGAATATCTTAAATAGTCTCTTCTCCTCTGCTAAACCCCACCCAATCCCACAAAATATCCTAGCATGTATAAATACCCTACATCTCACACAAGATCATACAAAACTTGTTGACTTCCCTCAACTTGCCTTCATCACCAACTTATCCTTTCTTCTTCTTTTCCCTTTCATCTTGACCACCATGTCAACAATATATAGATCCTCAAGACTAGCCAGGGACTTGTGGAACTACTACACTACCTTTAGGCAAAGACTAGGCCCTAAGAGGATTGACCAATTCTGCCTTTTAGCCATATTCTTCCATGAGCATTAGTTGAAGCTCTTTTGAGTTTCTATAAGGCACCCTTCGTGGGGACCTATTGAAAAAAAGACCAGCGGTTGAACCCAGTAGGAGTATGTGAATCTCTTACAACAACACCAAAGATCAAATTTCAATAAAAGATATCAACGAATGTCAACTATGTTGTTTACAAGAGTTGTGACTCCAGATTCGGTAGAGAATCACCACCCATTTGAGACATTAGAACTTGGGGTATCATTGGTTCCTGTCTGATAGGAGATGGCATCAGGCACATCTATGGTATTAGAAACCAACGTATCATAGTTCAAGTATGTGATACTGGTTGGCTAAAATCACATAAAATATGGAAAATAGATGTTGGTTGTTGTTTACAACAATGTCCCTAGCAAGCAACACTTGGGGTACCTCTAGGAGGAACACATAAAACTTGTGGTTGTGATTTATTCCATCTTTTACTGCAAATCCAGTTAGAGGAGTGATACATTAAAGATCATTGCAAATTCATTTTGTAGGTTATTTACTACAATTTTGACAGTTCTTGATTTCAAAGGAGATAATTAATTAGATCAGTGACTACAATCATTCAGATAGTACTTAGAGTTGTATAGATATATAATATCATCATTGTAGTATATGCTAAAATAAGCATTGTCACTTACAATGTACCAATCGATTAACTAGGAAATGTTGAATACATGACTGCTAATAATCAAGAATTTATGCATATAAGACATGGTTACAACATTAACTTAGGTTATTTTGTCTATAATACCTACATATATTATATCAATATTTTTAGAAGAATAAATAAGAGAATATATACTTTTATTAGATAAGAAGAAAATTAGCGTTACCAATAGGTATTCATAAGAGTATTTGATATCCTTATCCATTCTATGAAAATGAAATCAAAGATATGAATAGCGGCAATGTATTCACTAATATACACTGGCATAGATTCATAGATAAAAGATAGGTACAAGATGGCTTACTTCATAAATATGGATGCGAATGAATCTGTATATATATTAAAACTTAACTATAGATGATATGTTATTTTAGCTTTAGGTGAAGCGAATTTGTTTCATTTAGTCATATAGTACATATTTGTTCTTAGGGAATTTTTATGAGTTAGATAATCAAATGTGTATACACACTCATATGCATGTCAGATACAATATTAGGAATAATATAAAATCACAAATATGTAGAGAGAGGATAACATTTTAAGGCCTAGATTTGAGGAATGTATATTATTGTCCATGCGCATATGTGACCTAGACATACTTAGACTCATGTGACCAAAGATGGATATTCCAACCATAATAGATATCTAGTGCATCATATTCTCACCTAATATGATTAAAAACTCTCATATGTCACTAGGTGATCGAGACTAGGATAAGAAAAACATGAAAATCTATAATAGGAATGCATTGACATGTCTTCTTAAGTCTAACTAACATACATGATGTGTTCTAAGATAAATACTCAACTTTGGGGACCAAGTACACCCCTAGATTTACCATTATCTGTGAAGATCAAGTATGCGTTTTCTCTCCTAATTTTGATTTAGACATTCAATGACTAATCATAATTTGTTAATTTTGAGAAATATTTATATTGACACTACTTTTTTTGTTAACATTGTTAAATTCCCTTTTTGAATATTGCACATTATACACTGTATTCTCCATTATTGATTATTCGAATTATATATCCCTCTTATACATTTGTCATATTTTAGATATTCTCATCCATTTGATACATGGATATTAATTGGAATACACAATACTTTTGCCTACTCTATATGCATGTTAGATTTGGACTACTAAAATCTAATTATAGTGTAACCATAGTTTTGGTACTGTATTTTATTCTCCTACCATGCACCAGGATTTATTCTCCTATAATGTTATAATTTTAGGCATCGGGTTTTATTCCCCTACCAAGCATTGGATTTTTTCCCTTGCCATGTTTTATATATGGGCACTGAGGTTTTAATCCTCCATCTATGACTAGTGGTTTGTTTTTCCCTTGCCCTACTTTAGTTTATTCTAGTCTTGTTTAATATACATGCACTTTATATGTTGTTATCTATGATGAAGGCAATAAATTCTTTGCATCATGAGACTGTTTCTCTAAATTGATAATGGCTCAATTTCATTTCTCATTCTCTATTTATTCATTCTCTTGATATATTATCTTGAACCTACCTACATTTCATATCCCCTCTTGTGTGACAACTCCCACTTTTATACTTGTAATCCTCTATGATGCCCAAATATTTATTTATGCACATATACTTGTATTTTTTATGCATACCCTTTTGCTATCTCTTTCTGGATGTTGTTCGCAAACCACCTAGGTGTAAGTGACTTATAAGACTATGACTCAGGAAGATCACATGCATAGTGTGGAGATAATAAGGATAGCTTGGGATGGCCAGGTTACTCTCTATAGCTGGTCTTATTGTAAAAAAATTGAATTTTATATTTTGTAAAACCACCCTTGAGGTGAGGAACAATATACAAATTATAATGAAGATGAATTTGTAATAGTTCAATTTTCTACTGCTACTAAAAGATTCTATTTGATACACTATACTTGAGGAATTAAAATTCATCATTTCCATCATACCTAAAAGTGTTTTTGGATGGGATGGATATATTGTTCAATTAATGTGTACCATACCCAACTTTGCATACCTTACTCATCTCTCCTTTTCCTTTAGTATTTCACCAAAATAATATAAATAATGTTCCCATAGAAAATGATAATACTAGAATATGACTTGGAGTTTAGTAATAATATGTTTCACCAATATACACTACATAAAGAGTTTTTACACGTTCAAAGATTTCTTCTTAAAAGAAAAAGAACGTAAAAAAGATTACATAAAGAGTTTAAATGTGAAATAATCATAATAAAAATATATAGGTGGGACTTGATCTACTAATACCCTAAACAATAAATTCAACTCTATAAAATCTCCTAAGAGTATGAGGTAAAGGGAAAATGAATTAATATTAAAATAAATGATACAAATGACAATGGGAGAGTAAGTGACGCATTAAATGAATACTTAAGGTAATATAATATAAAAAAATACCAAATTACAAAACAAATGTTAAATTTGAACTCCTTGTATCTTAATTAGGCTAACTTGTAAATTGGAGGTCAAATGAAGGTTGAATGCTCCCCTAATTTAGACCAAGAAGGAAACATATAGGCAATATAAGTATTAATTGATCACTTAAATGACCACATTATTTATTTCCCTAAAGTTTTGTTTCATGGTCTTCTAATTAGGTAACATGTGATATATCTCTATGATTGCTTCCCGTTTCTCTCATGCATTCAATTTGTAATTGGTGACCATTCTTTCCCTCTCCTTTTCATCTTGCCAATTTCTCCTCCTCCTCCCTTCTCTCTCTCTTCCTCTCAGCCTCCCTTCCAAATATCTTTGTGCCATCCTTACTTTTCATTCACGTCGTAACGGCCTGTTTGGTACACAGTGAATGGAGGGGAGGGGAAGGGAGGAGAAAGGACTTATACTGGTTGCACATGGTGAATGGGGAGGGAAGGGAATGGAGGGGAAAGAATCAATTTTAATTCTAATCACTTTTCTCTCCACCGAATTGGAGTGGAGACAAGGGAAAGGGGAAAGACTTGACAAAAAAATATTACAAAGTTTGGAGGGAAATTTCAAATGTGGAGGAAAAGTATAAATAATATAGTGGGAAATACTTGCATAGCTTACAATGAATGAGAATAGCAAGCATGTAATCTCTATTTACTTGGAGGGATATACAAAATGTTGCACAAAATTTGAAGGGAAATTTAGAGGAAAAAAATAAAACAAAATTAGAATAAAACTAGAATGTGGTGTACAATTTTAAAAGGATTTTTAAAAAGTCTAGAAAAAATGGTAGAAAATACAGAAAGTTTGAGATAAATAAAAATTACAAAACATAATCACATAAGGAAAATATAAAAATGAACATAATTGTGGAGGAAATTACAATAGATATGGTTTTATAAATGTTTGTTTTCTTAGATGCACAATAGAAGTTGTTATGAAAATAACAAGAACATATATCCACGTGATTTTATCTTCATTAAAAATATAATGATATGTACGGTTTTATTTTTATCACAAGCCACATGAGTTTAATTTATATTTATTTTTCATGTATTAACATGTGTGTCATGTATGTAACTGATTGTGATAATATGGCTGGTTAAAAAGGTGACATATTTTTTGTGTCCTCTCCCCTTTCCCTCCCCATGCTAACCAAATAGACTAAAATAAGTGTCCCCTCCCCTCCCCTTCATTCACTGCATACCAAACATTACATAAATCCCTAGACGCCAATACTTCTCATCACCCTGTGGCCGACGGCTAGCAGCGAGACAATACCGTCTTCCCTACTAGATCAGTGTCTATCT
The DNA here is from genome assembly GCA_963693085.1 of Alisma plantago-aquatica. NCBI lineage: Eukaryota > Viridiplantae > Streptophyta > Magnoliopsida > Alismatales > Alismataceae > Alisma > Alisma plantago-aquatica. Next base: position 1,089,608,579 of record OY856413.1, read on the forward strand.
GCATCCCTTCCCCATCCAAACCCCTCCTATCATGAAAGTAAGGAGCATACCGGAAAATCTCCAAGGAAGCCACTGATGCTCTACCACTGATCCCTAACTAGGGTCCTCCTAACATGTTATGCACCTTGTCCCCAACCCTACTTCAGACCCAATGCCACCTTCATTGACCTCTTCAGATCTCCAAAAAATCCAATTAGACCTGCAACAATTGCCGTCCACCTACAGATGGACCTGCAACACCAAAACGCCCTTCATCATCACCTTCTCTCCTCGCCATGGATCAACCATCGTGTCTGTAGAAGAGAATCACCGTATGTGCACACTGGAGGTTGTCTATAGACCAACTAACTGGTTGATAATCTCAACCCTCTATTTCTGTTGTAGTGTAGAGACCGACGATGGCTTTTGTGTTTGGCTGGGTATACGACGACACACTTTCTCCTCTCTTCACCTTCTGCATCATTTCCACCATGTGTCTCTTCTCTAGCCTCCCTATTCCAGTTGCCTTCTTCTCTCTTCCTCACACGAGCCTAGTTCCTTTCCCCATATGTCCACAGACAACAAGATGGTTCTATGGTTCTGCAAGTCACCACCAGTACGTAGATAGCTGTCTGTTCAACCATGAAAGCTCTATAAGTTTCTCCAGCCATCACCAACTCCTTCTATTAAACCTCTCCATCTGCTAGACTCCTCTAAATTACGAAGATCCAGTCTGACTTCTCTTTTTGATCAAATTGAGAATGTGGAAAATGAACCCTCCTTCCTATGATATGGTGATTTCAACTCACCACTGCAGCTCCAACACATTTTTTGACTGACCATGGTGACTAAACAAAGGGTTTCCTTGCCTTTATTTTAAATCGAGGGAGTTTATCTACAAAGCCAACTCAATGTGGATCTGATCTATAACACATCAAAGATATATACTCTTCCATACATGTATATTAGGCGACCAATTATATGAAAAGTGAGTCAATCTATTCCCATAGCAAGATTTTGATGATCTAACTAACAAGGTATATAAGAACAAAAGGTTGGATTAGGTCATTAGATTCTAAGCACAATTATAATTGGTTATACTAGCCTAAGTGAGCTATTATCTCAATATCTGCTACGAGTGCTAATTTATATGTATATGCATAAATATTATAATTTTCTAAGTGGTGGATCAAAATTTTGGAAACATCAACATGATAATCTAATTCCTTTCATGAACGAAAAACCTTAGATACCCATATATGTGTATATATATCTTTATGGAAATTAGAGATACATATGGATATAGAAATTACATCTACCTACGTTGATCTATGCAGAATGAATGAGAATATGAGAGGAACAATGTTCATAGGAAGGTTTCCTTACAAATGTAAGTATGGAGGGTATGTAGGTTTAGGCAACATCAAAATTTATGGCATACCAACCATTAAATGTATACTTGTATTCAAGGAAGAATCAAGAAATACATTTATATACATGCCAAATTTGATGCTAGGAATTATAGGGAATTAATATGGTTTGAGGGAAAGAGAGAGGGATAATACTATTACATGATCTAAACTAGAAGAATGCATATTAATACCAATACATATATGTGACTTAATCATGCATTGACTTATATGAGTAAAAATGGATGTTAGGACTAATCTTGATATCTAACCAATCATATTGTCACTTAAGAAGATTAAAACCATAGAACTTAATATGACATTATATGATCGGGAATAGGGTAATAATAGTATATATATATATATATATATATATATATATATATATATATATATATATATATATATATATATATATATATATATATATAATAGTATAATATAATATGAATGTATTCACTTTGGCTTATCTAACATACATAATATGTTCCTAGGATGACTACTTGACTAAGGGGACCAAATATACTTATTGAGTTGACCTTTAGTAATGATGATCATGTATGTTCTCCTCCCTATTTTTAACTAGGCATTTATATGACTAAATTTACCCATAATTAGGAAATCCTTGAAATACTTATTCTTTTGCACCACTTATTGAAATGTCATATTCTCTTAGTTGAGAATTATTATTGCTTTTATGAAATTGTTGTTATCATCTTAAACTAGGTTAACGACCCACCTGCTATTGTGCTTGTATTATGACACATATGTCTGATGAATAATGCATCTTGCCACACTATATTAAGCATGGTAGATAATTAGACTAGCTAACTATCGTAAACGCTTATGTGTAACCATTAGAGTGTGATTTTCTACCCAGGGTGTGGTTTTCTACCCTTATATATATAGAAAGATGTGCTTTTATACCTAATATATATTTAGACCAATGACTCAGTGGTGTCTTGACCCTAGTATAATTAATTTACTCCAATATATCTACATGCAAATAAATGTTGTAATGTGATGATTGATTGTGCCAAGGTTTGTTGTTTATTGGATTATTTATACTGCCTCACTCTTTTGGAAATTCCCTCTTTTGATATTCTCATTGAAACTTACCTAGTTTTATTGGTCCCCTTTTTGATGGGAACATCTTACTTTGCTTTTGAAATAAATAATGCCCTAGTCGATTTTCTAATGTTCATACTCAACTTTTGCTGATACATATCTTATTTTCCCATTTTTTGGGTATTCCCTCCACCCAGGTGTATGCACTTTATAGGATAGAGACTCAAGAGGATCATGAGCTCATTGGCGAATATAAGGATATCTGGAGATAGACTTGTTACCCTCTGCATAAGGGATTATGTATATATAGATGTAATCTTTTCATCTTTTGAACCACCCTAAGGGTGAGAACTTATGTACATGGAAACATTTTGTAACTTTGTAAATAGTTATATTTTCTGCTGCTTAAATATTTCATGGTTCATGTTTGTACCATAGAGTGGGCCCACTACCGGGTTGCAATCTTTACATAAGGTGTGGATCCCCTCTCAGGTCCCACTATTTACAGAGACATAACATCCCATAATTAGAATTTGTGGCCTCACAAATGTGCAAATTAAGATTGACTGAAATCAACCACTAACTGAATCTTATCTGAACCCAAGTAACTGAAAAAGAGAAAACATTTGTTTTTGTTTCCAACCATGGTCTTCAAAGTTATCTCCATGTGTAGATAAATGTGATGCATTCATGAAGTTTTATTTGCAAAATGATGATTCTTCTCCACTCACAAAACTTCTACATGGAAGCTATATATTGGTAATATATAGCCTTAATATGATCATGGTCATCCTACTACCTTACCACCCAACATGTTAGAAGGAACTATGTAGTCTTGTAACCATTATCCTCTTTTGTATTGTTGATAGGACCAATGTATAGTTTATCCTAGAATTCCCAATCATAAGAAACTCGAATCTAGGCAACCCCATGTGTTATACACATCCAAAACTTCTCCTACATCCTAAGACTCTGAGCACCACAACTTGACAATGTTATCAACATCACTAGACATCTATTTGCTCGTGACAACATACCCCACAAAATAATAATAATCATAAAAAATGTATTTCAACATTCCATAAATAACTAGCGGGGAACCAACCTCTGTCCCAGGGTTGTAAGTACCAATATCAAGTTCTTAGTATGGATGACACAAGCTTTATGACATGTGGTTGTGGCGTAGTATTACCTGTAAAAGAGACCATCATATGGTCCAAACATATAGGGAAATGGTTGTCTAGGGACACTGTGCACCAAGTCTTACTCTCCCCCTCTGGAAAGAACACCAACCTCATGAGGAATTTTTAGTTAGATAGGGAACATTGTCTAGACCCCCACTCACATGGTGTATGGATGACATTGGTTATGAGAGTAGTTGGGAATTGTAGGTAGATCACATCCACTCATTTTCAAAACCGATACTACATCACCACTCCACCTCTCCACATGGGTTGCCTTGGTAAGTAAAAAGTATATTAATACTTGATTTAGAGTTTTTATCCGAATTCATTAAATGGTACTACATATCACATGCTCTCATGTCACAAACAAATATCATATCAGATACTAAAAATAACACTTTTTATTGACTTTTATGGATACAAATTCATGACAAGAATAAAAACTGTCATGTCAAAAAGAACTATCTATCTACTTCCTTTTCCAACTTACCTTCATTAGTAAAATCCACATACAAATATTGGCACTTTGTTTTATGTCACTCATACTCTTCACCAACTCTATAGCCCTATAGTATTCCCCCACAATAACATCATCTCATGACTCCGCCAATGTTTAAGGTCATTTAGCACTACAGCTTGGTTGTTGGGCATGTCCTCACTCATTTGAATAGAAAGCTTGTCTATCATTGAGCAGTCAATCTATCGACTTGTAGACTATCAAAAAACATGACCGTGTACTACTCCATGCAATACCTCAATCCTAGTAATACCACATAATTATAGTATCCTTCCATAACAAGCACATGAATCTAGAATATCATCCTACTATGATCCAAAACCAACAAATATCTTTATCTATCAAAATGACTAGCCTCCTTTCCAACGATCGGGTACTCATGTAAGTCCAACACCGGCAACCTTTGAGGGTGCATGAAACACAGAATACTCTAACCGCATCTTATCTTAATGGTTTCTAAAATTCACCACAGCCAGGATGAATTTTCAACAAGATTTATATTGGACAAACAACCCCATCTTCAATGTTTTTGTTGTGCTTAGAACTCATCAAGCATTGGTAGAATTCTGCTAGAAAAAAGAATGATCTACCTCTTCATATGACAAACTCCACAATGGGAAGGACATAGGATGAATCTTTCTCCCTAGCATGGTAGAATAGTGCCTGTCTGAACAATGTGATTAGAAAAGCTGCCAAACTTTCACACACATATTTGAATAGTTAGGTGGACAGTTATGCAACCAAAAGTAGTCCCTCACTCATCATAGACACACTATTTCACCCCTTCAGCTGAGGAAGGCCACAAAACATGCTTATTCACACCAAACAGTCCAATTAGAATATGCATGGGTGACTCGTGGGAACATTGAGTAGACCAGCAATCATGAGATGGTAAATGCAATATATGACATTTCTTCTAAGGTTGGCAAGAAACATGTGCTCTTGAATTGAAATCCATTCACATTAAGATCCTAGAATTGTAATTACACACTTAGTAACTCAGTATCCACTAAAACTAGGACAAATCAAATAGATAATGCACATGACGGTTGACCAACTCATCCTTATCCTTATTAGAAAGGTCATGCTTCCAATTCATCCATACATCACCTTTAAATAGGCAATGTTGAAGGTGACAAACCGCAATGACATATTTTTCCAGATCTGCAACATCAATAGAGAGTCGTTATGTGGAAACAAATACCATCTCCATGGAAAAATTTGAGATGAACATAAAATACATCACTAAATCTAGAGACTAGATGACAAGCAAGGGCCAACACAAGTTCCTTATGTCATGGGACCAAAACAACATATTACCCAACTCTTAAGGTTGAAAATAGTCATATGATACCAAAATATTATCTATTCTCCTAATTAAGTGGGGCATGCACTTACTATGAACCCATTCAATTATGACTTCTCAATTTATTATATAGTATGTTCTTAAGATATTTAAGAAGATCAACAGTTTAGATTTTTTAAAAAGTTATTGCATCTTTAAAAATGACTGAGGTGTACGGTGCCTCCGGTACACTTGAGTGTACACTAGCCTGACTATATATATATATATATATATATATATATATATATATATATATATATATATATATATATATATATATGGCTATTCATTTAATACATGTGCGGGTAGTTTTGTTTCGCTACCCGGTCCCCGTCTCCCGTCCCGGCAGTCGCGCCCTAATCTACTTCCCTTATTTCCCGACTTAATCGATTTCCTCGCCGTCTTCGTCCAGTATTCAATGTCGACTATTCCTAGTGCAGGCCCCTCGCCGGAAAATCATGCCAGGATTCATAGATGCATGGCTATGTATTTGAGAGGTTGGGGCCAAGTCCGGCGTTGTTCTACCTTATGATGCCTTTCCAGCTGCCACTGTCAAGCACACCGATAATAAAGTCAGATTCATCTAGTGATTTTATTCAATCCGGCTGCGAAGTGGTTTGGGATGATGGACAGGACCTCAGACAAGTCAATGTTGTGTCAGAACACTCATAGAGGAGCCAACGGAGCCAGCTTAGAAAGAGTTCGGGTGTAAATAGCTCTCATGGTACTCTGCTTATTCTAATTAGTTGGTTCTGGTCCTGCTCATCGGTGAAGAGGCGAGAAGATATGTCGTCGATTTCTGCAATCTTTGTATGACGTCGGCCGCGAAGAAGAAGAGAAAGTGACATTGTGATCCTAGTACAGTTAAGACACTGATGTGGATTCATGTCAAAATGAGAACTCATTGCCACTACGATTCTCCCCCTAAAGAGGGGAACATGATCGGTATCTCTAGGTACCGAATCGGGGATTACCCTCACAATCCCCATGACTTGTATTGTATCTTCTACTACTTCACACGGTATGCATGTGTGCTCAGCTTGAACCCTCTCACGGCCAACAACACACCCTGTATTGGATTGCAAGGTAGGTTGATTCAGGAGTGTAGAGGTCCGGTTGTAGCTTGATGAGGTCGTGGAGACCATCGTGTAGACGAGTACGATTCGTATAGAGAAGGCTCGTTGCAAAGTCCATACTGCCTAAGACACGACATAGCATATCCCACTGACTCCATGATTTCAGACCCACAGAAACTAGCCAAGCACGATGAGGGCTTGCTATGATCCCCGATTGTTAGTATATCAACAGAGTCAACCTCTTCTTTCAATTAGAGATTTTAATGAGGATGGGATTTCTGGATCATCTATGGCATCTCTGGAATTTGGAAACTGTCAGCGTTGTGCACATCATCTATTCTTGAAAATGTGGATGAGATGTTTGGCTGGATTGATATTCATTTCCTCGATGACCCAACATATAAGAACATTGTTTCCGTTAATGAATTGGGATATATGATATATCAAGGGGTCCACGAGAGTCTTGCCATCATATGGGAGAGACAACTTAAAATAATGTTGCCATTGGTGCTGATGTCCAGGAGACATTCTTCTAACACTACATGATTTAGACCAAGTTTGGTGAGCATACAAGTGGTATTGATCGTCATGGTAGGCACTGTGTTAGAGTTTTTAGTATCTTTCCCAGTTGAGGTCAAGCTGAACTTCATGGCCCTTGCCATGACGTCCAAGTTGAACTTTTCTTTTACAACAGTTGATTGCCATGTGTCGATGTAAAGAGGATGTACAACTGTTTAGTACCTGCAATGATTGATCTGGTGGAGGTGTGCCAGCTTACACCAGTACACATTATGAAGAAATGCTTCAGGAAGTTCTCCTTCAAAGTCAACCCCAGGAAAGATCACAAAAGATGACATTGACGAAGCAAAATTAATGACATGAGTTTTTGAAATTGGAAGGGATCACGTGTGAATGGGCCCTTTGTCCTTTTTATAAAAGAATTGTCTTGTATGATCAGTGAACCATTGTTAGAGAAGTAGGATAAAGCCAAGATAAAATGGTTAGACATGCTTTATATCAGCCATAGTGGAAACGTAGAAGTATGGAAGCATTCTATTCTGAAACAAATCAGAGAAAACACTACGCAGGAACAACTAAAAAGTTCCTAGTTGGTCCCCGGTAATTTTCCAGAAGGTACATCAACAAAACAATCCAGAATTTGCACACTTTCATTTCCGCAAACTGAATAGACCAGAGTGGCATATAATCGTTACCTATGTTTTTGCTTTCTCCATTAGGAATCTTATTTGTATCATGTACTTATAAGTTCCTATATCAAATTTATTCTCAAGCTTAAGTTTAGATGGCAATGATGGGAAAAAATGTATCAGGAAGAATGTTTGTTAAATCCGAACTGTAATACATGAGATTGTGTATTATCATTGTTGAAATAATAAAAGTTTTTTTAACATTCGAAAAAAGATGTGGAGCACAACCTCCTAGTTTTGAGGATAAATTAGAGATGTGACGGCATGGTGTGTTTAAGTCAATTAACTTATCTTGCTAATTCAGGCTACTTAGTGCATATCGTTGATGAAGCCAAGAAGAAGGAGAACTATGGGTCGTTCGGGCTGCTTAGAGAGATACATAGGCTCGAGAAATGTGTGAGGCACTTGGATGATACTATCGACTCCGTCACGTAGTACCCCATTGAAGAAGAGAAAGAGGCGGAGATCAAGGAGACTGTCAAGAACCTGAGGTACGTATGTAAGGCAATCAAAGAAGGGATTGATCCTCTCGAAAGGCAATCAATGGACACACAAACATACAACCTTGTTAAAATTTTGATCTTCTTCATGTAGTAAGATGTTATGCAAAGAGAATATGTAACAATAAATATTTCACTTTCAGAATGTTTTGATCTCATTTAAAATATCCGGTGTTAGATAGTTACTATTTGTACCATATAGTTACTTTATATGTCCTGCTGTTACTTTCAGTTTCATATAATTACTTTTTGTGTTGGATAGTTACTTTTTTAATAATACAAGTGCATTTATAAGTCAGAGCAAACACACAGACAAAGACATACATATTTATTACTTTTGATGACTCAAGGTTACTTTTTGTGTCGCATAGTTACTTTTTTATGCTAGCTAGTTACTTTTTGTGTTGCATAGTTACTTTTTTATACTAACTAGTTACTTTCTATAGCGCGTAGTTAGTTTTTATACCAAATAGTTAATTTCTATACCCTTATGTTAAAAAGGGTTTACTTTCTATGTCGCATAGTTACTGTTTATACCAAATAGTTACTTTATATAAGGCATAATTACTCCATAGACCTTTGCAAATGTAATCTAGAATCTTGCCACTCCATTAGCACAGGACACATACCAAGTACGACATGGACACGTTGATACAGATGGTGTTCACTACTAGTATTTTGACTTGTGTTTGGAATCTATTGCTGTGTTACCTTGAGCTCCAGAAGCTGTATGTATACAGTGATTATGTTACAAAGAATCTTTTCTGATCAAATGTTACTCTTTGAAGAATATCTGTCTCTCTTTGTGTCCAATGAATACTCTTTCTTTTGAAATACTTACATTTTTTGAGTTACTCGTAGGGTATTTTCAGTTACTCGCATGGTATTTTCAGTTACTCGCAGGGTTTTTTCAGTTACTCGCATGGTTTTTTCAGTTACTCGTAGGGTTTTTTCAGTTACTCGTAGGGTTTTTTTAGTTACTCATAGGATTTTTTTAGTTACTCACAGTTACTCACATGCTTTTTTTAGTTACTCGTAGTGTTTTTAGTTACTCGTAGGGTTTTGTCAGTTACTCACATGATTTTTTCAGTTACTCGCAGTGTTTGTTCAGTTACTCACAGGGTTATGATAGTTACTCGTAGTGTTTGTTCAGTTACTCACAGGTTTGTGACAATTACTCGCAGTGTTTTTTCAGTTACTCAACCATTACTTGCAGTGTTCAGTTACTCACAGGCTTGTTTCAGTTACTCGTAGGTTTTATTTTCAATTACTCGCATTGTTTGTTCAGTTACTCGCAGGGTTGTGATAGTTACTCACAGTGTTTTCGTAGTTACTCTAACCCTATAGTTACTCGCAGGGTTGTCACAGTTACTCATAGTGGTTTTTCAGTTACTCGTATTGTTTTCACAGTTACTCTAACTGCTATTTGAGTTACTCGTAGTGCTCATTCAGTTACTCACATTGTTGTCATAGTTACTCGTAGTGTTTCATAGTTACCCGCAGGATTTTTTTAGTTACTCACAGGCTTGTTTCAGTTACTCGCAGGGTTTTTTCAGTTACTCGCATTATTTGTTCAGTTACTCACAGGTTTGTGACAGTTACTCGCAGTGTTTTTTCAGTTACTCAACCATTACTTGCAGTGTTCAGTTACTCACAGGCTTGTTTTAGTTACTCGCATGCTTTTTTCAGTTACTCACATTATTTGTTCATTTACTCGCAGGGTTGTGACAGTTACTCGCAGTGTTTTCGTAGTTACTCTAACCCTGTAGTTATTCACAGGGTTGTCACAGTTACTCGTAGTGCTTTTTTATTTACTCGTATTGTTTTCACAGTTACTCTAACTGCTATTTGAGTTACTCGTAGTGCTCATTCAGTTACTCGCATTGTTGTCATAGTTACTCGCATTATTATCACAGTTACTCGCAGTATTGTCACAGTTACTCGCAATGTTTTTTCAGTTACTCACAGTATTGTCGCAGTTACTCGTAGGGTTTTTTCAGTTACTCGCATGGTTTGTTCAGTTACTCGTAGGGTTGTGACAGTTACTCACAGTGTTTGTTTAGTTACTTGTAGGTTTGTGACAGTTACTCGCAGTGTTTATTCAGTTACTCAACCATTACTTGTAGTGTTCAGTTACTCAACCATTACTTGTAGTGTTCAGTTACTCGCAGGCTTGTTTCAGTTACTCGCAGGCTTGTTTCAGTTACTCGCAAGCTTTTTTTAGTTACTCGCATTGTTTGTTCAGTTACTCGCAGTGTTTTCACAGTTACTCTAACTGCTATTACAGTTACTCACAGGGTTTTTTCAGTTACTCGCATTATTGTCACAGTTACTCATAGTATTGTCACAGTTACTCGCAGTGTTTTTTCAGTTACTTGAAGAAGGACCATTAATTGGCATCAAACATGGAAGGGGATGGCAGGTCCTAAGGATCATACTTGCGGATTTCGACCTCTGTGATAATGGGTACAAGGAACACTAGTACATAACTGACCTTTAGTGTCGGTTATTTAAGGCCTTTAGTGTCGATTTCTAAGCGACACCTATGTGGGTGACGCTAAAAGCCCAGCCGTTACGCATCGGTTAAAAAAAATGACGCCAAAACCCTTCGCGCGCCACTGAAAACGTGCCAGCAGGGCACTATAGGTGTTGGTTATTAGATAAGAAACCGACACCATATACCTTCACACCACAGAAGGGCGCCATCTTGGGCATTATCATCGTCGGTTATTAGATAAGAAACCGACGTCATATCACTCCCAACACGACCGTGCTGGCCAGCACGTCCATGGTGTCTGGTCCGCTGCCACGACCGTGCACTCCCAACATGGCCGTGCTGGCCAGCACAGCCGTGGTGTCTGGTCTGCTGCCACGGCCGTGCTATCCAGCACGGTCGTGGTGTTAAGGAAAGAGACGCCGGTTATGTGTAGAAACTGACACTGTAACTATGTGGCGTCGGTTTTATACAAATAACCGACACCTATTTTTTGTTTTGTTTTCTGTCATTCTACAGACCTGCTGTATGGCTGGTCGTAGGATGAGAAACTTACAGTTCAGTTATGAACTGCAGGTTTTACGACATCTATTGGTATCATCCAACAACAAGCCACAAACCTGCAAAATTAACAACAAAAATATTCACACATTTAGCAATGCAACCTGCAGTTCCATTTGATTTTCACACATTTAGAAACATTCATGTAGCTAGCAATATGTATTTCCATTCATTTTCACATTCACACATGTAGAAACATTCATATAGCAACCAACAGTTTCATTCATTTTTACTCAGACACATGTAGAAACATCCAGACATGTAGAAACATTTACACATATATTATAATTCAGAAATTCATTTACAAAATATCATTCTTTAGTCATTATTCGCTACCAACATCCCAATTATATGTTAAAACCCCCACTACTTGTATGGTTGTTGCCCATTCTTCTCTTACTTCATTTAATTCTCCTGTCGTATAGGGAGCATGTACATCTGGTAAGGCATTTCCTGTAGTGTGGTCAGTTGTAAACACCTGTAAAGAGAATTATGTATATATATAATTAATGAGCTATAAATAAGATTGATATATTTTATATTATCTAATGAGACTATATAATACCTCAGGAATAGTATCGATGTCCACTGCGGCATATTTGATAATCATGTGCATAAATCGCATCACATAGTATCCACATGCCCATCCATTTTCTTGTGTAGCACACTATAAATTCAAACATACAAAATATTAAAAAATACAACTAATTAAGCATTGTTCACATAAATAATATATACATATATTGTAGTCGGGAACTTACTTTCACGTTCTTCCAAATTATTGGCTGGTTTATTTTTGTAGAGACCTTTCCTCCAGCCTTTTTGAACTCATGTAAACCCCTACATGTTAATGTAACACATTACATTGCATAATTAAATAGTAATGTAATAACATATGTTAACAGATATGAAAATGAAATATTTCTCACCGGAATAATGCCATTTTCATTATGTGTCCATATTTTGAATTCAATTTACTCTCCTTAGGATCTAGATAATAGACAGTGAACGTCTCGGGGACAATAACTAGTAACTCCCAATGCATACCACTAGAGGTAAAAAAGTTAAAAATTAATAACTCAAAATCCACAATAAAAATGTAATTTTTTAAGTCCAAATTATAATAAGCAAAGTAAACTTACTCTACATTGAATGGAGCTATTATCACCGTCTTATTATTTTGAGAAAAATTTGTAAAAGCCTCACAGCAGTATTGTTGAACTGACGGAGGGTCTTTAGCTACTAGACTAATCAAAGATGGAATCAAAAATCCTACATGTTCGAATGCAAAATCTGCACATATCTTGTCTAAGTAGCTGCAAAATATGTATTAATTACGCATGCAGTAATAAATAAGAAACCAGATCACCAGATCCTACACATGGTATATGGATGTATAAAGAAGATCTCACCTTATCCATAGCTCTATCACAGATGTATTTAGCCAATCATATCGAAACAACTCCAAAATATCTTGTATAAATAGTTTGCTTTCGTATGATTGACCTGCAACATCTGAATCTATAGAAACAATTATATGGCAATTTATATCATGTTCGCCTAACCATATTGCCATACCCCTACAGTTAGGACCTAACGGGACAGGTAGGTCCTGTGGAACCCAACTGGGTAATGTAGGAGGTGGAGGTGGAGGCTTAGATGTTGTGGGTGTCTTTTTTTTAACCTGTATATATATAATTTCAGATCAGCTGACATCATATACACACACTAATAATTTAACATAATGTAAATTTACCATACAGTTTCAGTAAAGAGGACATCCGCTTTTGGCCACAATATCACTCCTCCTTCTGCCTCACCAAGTGTGTCACAATCTGGGTGGGCATATGGCAATGGAAGATCCATCCACTTGGAGAATATATGTACCAGGCTCACACGAATCCAACCACCTAGTAATGGAGACCCGTGAAACATTTCCCCTGATAGGGATGGGTAAGTCGACACCTCTGCAATGACATATTATTTACTTTTTAGACGGCATGGCTTCAACCCCTACAAATTTTTGTGTAAAAAATGTTATATACATATATACATATCATCTTTTTTTGAAACGACTATAATTTCATATATACATATCATCTTGAAAACATATCATCTTGAATTAAAAAACTAGTTACTATGTCATAAAAATACTTACATCAGATGTGCTAGGTGGTGGGTCAGGATTACTCCCAACCTCTGCAGTAGGAGTAGAGCGGGATGCTATGATAGGTACTATCTGCTGAGTGGCAGTCTGAGATGCCTGCCACTTTTTAGTGCTTCTTCGAGTTTCCTATCAACTAGCTTATCTACCTATACATGAATAAAAGAAACGTTAGCTTATAATTATTGAATTCTCTTTTTACAGTAACATTATAAAGAAAGAATATGTTACCTCTTCTTGTGAAAGTCCCACTTTTGGGACATGTTTGTGCTGGGATGGCCCAAAAAAAGATTTGATGCCCACACCAGCGCCTGCAGCCCTAACACGTCCAGGATGCTCTGGGTTACCCAGAGCAACTGTCAATTCATCCCTTGTGCCCTCAGGGATGAACTTTCCTTGTTTCCTCATCTCGTGCAGCTCCCGCTAATTGCCAAAATAAAATTTTGTAATTAAGTAAACACCACAAATAATCAATATTCAAACGATTGATGTAAGAGATGCATTTTACCATTTTTGCAGCCGCCTCAGCAATTGTGGGCTTCCTTATTTCTCCCATCTTATTTTGCCTCCCAGCTATCCAAACATCATGGCGAGGCAGAGGTGTGCTACCTATAGTAGAGGACTCCTGAGTAGCAGCAGACTGAGCAGTAGCCTCAGACTGTAGTCTTTGGCGAATGCCTGCATACCCCTTTGGACCCATTGTGTGGTCATGCACATTCAGTGCACGCCTTGATTTTTGTGCCTCATTGAGGGCCTAGTTAGTATGCACATTAATGATTTGGTTAGTAACAGTAAATGTTAATCTTGAATAGGTGAATACAACATATATTAATGAGATTGGGACTGACGCCTAATACCTTGAATTCATCAGTTTGTCTTGAAGCAACAAACACGTCCCATTCTTCTTTGTCCAGGAAGTTCCATTGTTCAGTGGCTGTCTTCTTCCTCTTGTCAGCTTCTTTTATGTATTCTCGGGTGAGATTTGTCCTCTAGTTCCTTAGGACTCTCCCACAGCGTTGCATCACGCATTTACGATGCAGCTTTTCATCAAATTCAAATATACTCTGCAAAATATATAGAATTGCTATTAACTAGTATCCAAAACATTAGTAATCTACAAAATAGAATTGCAAATTAATAATAACTCATGCATAAATCCTTCCATATTACATCTTTCTTCTCCTTAGAAACTTTATGCCAAGAATCTATCTTACAACTGCAATGGCTATGAGTAACATACCCAAGATATGAAACAAACAAATTGTGATTCACACCAGATGCATTTCCTGCATTATCAAAATCCACAACAAGTTTGGGTCCATTGCCCTTTTGTGCTATTAACTTCTTCATCATAGTGATGCCCCTTCTCTTGTCAACTTTTTGATGCTGCTGATCAAGTGCCTCAAGTGCTTCAGATGGTACATGTGCATCATCAACTTAAAATTTGACAAAATAAACACATTTACAAGATATAACTATAAATGGACATATATATATAAATATATGATATATTTTTAAAACTTACATTGTGAGGCAGCGCATTGATGTCCTCACCCTCACGGTAATCATCAGCACGGTCATTAGGAGAATGCTCAGCCATCTGAAAATTCACATTCACATTGTAAAGTTCACATTGTAAAGTAATTCAAATTGTAAAGTAATTCACATTGTAAAGTTCACATTGTAAAGTAATTCAAATTGTAAAGTTCACATCAGGAGATACTCAGTTTTGAACAACATATTAAATTTTTAGAATTTTTGGAAGATGTTTTGTATCACAATAGAACCTTAATCGGTCTAGTTCTGAGAGAGACAAACTCGACCGACCAGATTTTTCTAGAAAAATAAAAAAACACTGAAAAATGTTTATAATTAATTATTCCAATCACCTTAATGAGTATATAGGACTGTATAATTAATTATTCCAAGCACCTTAATGAGTATATAGGACTCTATCACATTCACATTGTAAAGTTCACATATTCAGAAAAATAAAACATATAAAAAAATATAAACATGCCTCTAATATTGCGATTTTTTTATCAATTAACAATCCTTCATTGTGATCTCCACGGACATACAAGTCATCATTAGCTTCAATATTTGTTGGTGTTGGCAACCCAACTGAGAATGGACTGGAGTCATCATACTTATCATAGTACTGTTCTTCATCTATAGGATCTTCAATGAACTATCTTTTACCATGAAGAACGACGGACCATTTATCATTTGCAAGATCATCGATATAAAATACTTGTTTCTCCTGTGATGCCAATATGAATGGTTCACCCTTCTCGCCAATCTTTTCAAAGTTCACTAAAGTGAAACCAAATTCATCCACTATAACACCTTTGGTGTTATCAACCCAATTACATTTGAAGAGTGGAATTCTGAAATCTATGTAGTCAAACTCCCATATGTCTTCAATGACACCGTAATATGACATTTTAGCTTCACATGGACTCTTATCCTTTGCACTTGCAAAAAACATAGTCGATGCTTGAAGGGTGACCCCACTATTTTGGAAGACACTCTTATCATATTGGCGCTTTGTGTAATATGTGAATCCATTAATGTCATACCTTTCATAAGACATAACAGTCAATTTTGGTTTAAAGGTGAGGCATTTGATAGTTTCAGTAATATCATCTGGTATTTGAGATAGTTGATGTAAGACTTTATCTTCAAACCATTTAATAAATGTCTTGTTATGCTCTCTAGCAAGCCACATTGTATTGGCTCGAGGATATTGTCTCTTGATGAAATTAGTATGTTCCTTGATATAAACGTTCACTTCGTCCATGTTGTGTAAAATATACAAGTGACCTTATTCCAACTGCTCACGGCTGATTACTTTCACACGTGATCCCAAAATTCCTTTGCCAAATTGCTCGTCAATATTCTTATCATTATCAGGAGTGTCATTACCACTGAGAAAGTCATTGCAAAAATCCATAACCTCTCTCACCACATAACCCTCAATAATACTCCCTTCAGGCTGATAACGGTTTCGAACATCACTTTTAGAAATGCTCATGTATCGTTCAAAGGGATACATCCATTGCAAGAAAATTGGTCCCAACATTTCCACTTCCCTAGTCAAGTGGGAAACAAGATGTCCCATGATATCAAAGAACGACGGAGGAAAATACATCTCAAGCTGACATAGGGTAACAACCACTTCTCTTTGCAATTTATCGAGAGTATCAGGGTCAATAACTTTGCTGCACAGACTGTTAAAAAAGAAACAAAGTCTGGTGATTGCAAACCTTACATGCTTCAACAATATAGATCTAATTGTCACAGGCAATATTTGTTGCATTAGAGTGTGACAATCATGAGATTTAAGACCTATCAACTTCAGATCTTTCATTGATACCAATCTACGGATGTTGGATGAGTAACCCTGTGGCACCTTAACATTTACCAAACATTCACAAAAAGCTTTATTCTCCTTTCTAGACAATGTGTAACAAGCGGGAGGTAAGTATGTTCTCCGATTTTCCATTTCACGAAATTATGTTAATTTTGACCTTATTCCCATTTCACATAGGTCCAGTCTGGATTTTATCCCATCTTTAGTCTTACTTGTTATATTCAACAAAGTACCAATGACACTATCACAGACATTTTTCTCAACGTGCATGACATCGATACAATGTCTGACTGTCAAAGAACTCCAATAAGGAAGATCCCAAAATATTGACTTCTTCTTGAATAAAGATTTGTCACTCCGTGTGGCCATAGTACATTGTGATCTCTTACCAAATTCATTGACAATGTCTTTTACTCTTTCATAAACAACCTCCCCTGGTATAGGTTTAGGTGCACTCTGTTCCTCATTCAATCCATTGAATGCTTTGTGCTTGCTACGATACAGATGGAATTTTGTAAGAAACATTTGATGACCGAGATATACAGTCTTACCGCCATGTTTTAGTCTTGTTGAATCAGTGTTCTCTTCACATATAGGACACACTTTAGCTCCTTTGACACTATGTCCAGATAAATTCCCATATGCTGTAAAGTCATTAATAGTAGCTAGGCTTGTGGGTGTTTTTGTTGGTTCTTTGTGGGATGTTTTTTTGGGCGGTACCTGCAAGTTATAAGCAGGAGATGTACTTTTTTGGATGTTTTTGCCCACAAGAGAGGGGTGGGATGAATAAAAGATCCCTCTGGCTTAATTAAAAAAAAAAGTCATTAATAGTGCAAAACAACATAGCATACAAACGGAATGTCTCTCTTCGTGAAGCATCATAGGTCATCACACCTTCACCCCAGAGTTTCTTTAAGTCATCAATCAGAGGTTCAAGATAAACATCGATGTCATTTCTAGGTTGTTTAGGGCCCAATACCAACAACGACATCATTACGTACTTATTTTTCATACACAACCAGGGAGGAAGATTGTATATAACAAGCATGACTGGCCAAGTGCTATGTTGGATGCTCAATGTCCCGTATGGATTCATCCCATCGGTACAAAGCTCAAGTCTTAGATTCCTGACTTCTTCACCAAATTCAGGGTACAATAGATCAATCTTCTTTCACTGTGGGGAATCGGACGCATGTCGTAGGATCCCATCATTATTTTTCTTAACATCTGCATGCCACCTCAAATTCTTCGCATCTATCGGATTGGAAAACAAGCATTGAAACCGTGATATTATAGGTAGATACCACATCACCTTGGTAGGAGAACCAGTTTTGGACTCCCCTGAAGTCGTCAATTTATACCGTGACGCACCACATTTTGGACAATCTTTCAAATCCGCATAGTCCTTTTGAAATAATACACAATCATTCGAGCATGCGTGTATCTTCTTGGCATCCATTCCCATTAGGCACAACAATTTCTTTACCTGGTATGTTGATATTGGCAGCTCGTTTCCTTTAGGAAGCATTTCTTTCAACAAAGACAACAATGACGTGAAGCTTTTGTCGCTCCATCTATTGTTAGCTTTCAGCTTATACAATCTCAACATAGTGCTAACCTTCGTAAACTTAGTACAACCTATGTATAACGGTATCTCAGCATCATGCACAATGTTTCTAAAAATGGGAGGTGGATCGGTGTGCTCTACCCCACAACTATCCAACATCGCATCAACGATGTCTACTAGAACTGGTTCATTCACATCTACGTCATCGTAGGCAATTTCTTCTTCCACACAAGCACTGCTATCGACATCCACTGGTTTTGGGTTCGAAATCTCTCCATGCCAGTGCCATTCTGTATAGCCTTGTATAATCCCATTGCACATGACATGACTTTTGATTTCATTACCAGTGCTGACTTTCAAGTTGTTACCGCAATGCCTACATGGACAGTAGAACCTATCTCCAGGTTGTTTCCTATGTTTCTCGGCAAATCTAATAAACTGGTCAAGACCAGAAATAAACTCTGGGGTGCAGCGATTGTGAATGGACATCCATGATCTATCCATTCTATGATCAAAGAGAAATCAAATATATATTACAACAAGATTAGGTGATGTCATTCTTATATATAATAAATGTGTACCAACTATCCCATTCTTGAACACCTAATCTCACTAGTAAGTGTATAATGTGTCTTGGGTTTTCAAGAAAATTTCGGCAGCATTTTCCCACTGTTCTCTAAGTACATATGTACTTAGAGAACAAACGGGGAAATGCTGCCGAAATTTTCTCAAAAACCCAATACACATTATACACTTACATCCTAAGCGAGATCAGGTCTTCAAGAACAGTCCCAAACCGGGGACTATCCAAGATTTACTCCTAATGAGTAAATCTTGGACGGGTTTCTAGGCCAACAAATACATGTGTTGTCATTCTTATACCTAAAATCCTAGTTCTTCAAGTTAGGGTGATTATTGATGTCTTTAAAAGCATGATTGGCAATTTAGGGAAAAGTTCATCATTTACATTCCAAGCATGTCACATGTGTGCATTACAGTTCATCATTAAGCAAGAAGGATGATTAGGATTCTCAATATACTCAACAATGAAATAAGTTACCAATTTCATAGTTAGGACGGTAGAGATACCCTAATTAAGATCCAGATCTAATGGTTCATAATGAGCTTGTGATAAAGTTACATCACTATAAAGTTACATCACTAGATGATTATATAATTTCAAAAGTAGTACATAAATAAATTCAAATGATTAGATAACTAAATAAAAATAGTAGACAAAAAATACAAATAAGTAGATGAATAAATACAAATCTATTGATAAACTAATATAAATCAGTAGATGATGATCAATTAATTGCTGAATCAGTACATAAATAGATACAAACATTAGATGAATACATACATATCAATTGAAAACTATACTTAAATTAGTTGATAAATAAATTTCATTAAGTAGATGATTAAATCATAACAAAATCAGTACATAAATAAACACAAATAAGTAAATAACTTAAAAAAAAAATAAAAAAATGCCCAACAGCAGCCTAGGCGTGCCTTGGCACCGCCCAAGCAGCCGTCGGAGCATAGGAAGAAGGAAGAAGGCAGGGCGGGCATACCTTGAGGGCAGAGGAGAGCAGCGGTCGGAGCAAGACCTAGCAGCAGCTGGCAGCCGGCGCCGGCGGTGAGGAGAGGAGAGAAACGGCGAGGAGGGCGGTGAGGAGAGGATAGCAGCCACCGGCGGGGGCGGCGGCGAGGAGAGGAGAGGCGCCGGCGAGGAGCAGCGGTGGAAGGGAGAGCAGCAGGAGCGGCGGCGAGGGCGTCGACCAGGAGTGCTGGCGGTGCGAGGGAGCAACATCGGTCGGGGCAACGACAGCGGCGACAGCTGGGAGCAGAATGGCCAGACCTAGCAGAGTCGCAATGAAACAGAGACAATGGGGAAAAGAGATCTGTTTCATGGGGCTATTAACTGTACCATAGGCATCGGTTATTCAAATAAACTGACACATAAAATTAACAGTGTCGGTTCTCCACAAAAACCGACACCTATTCTCAACTATATTCTTCGGTTGTAACTACAAAACAACCGACATCTAAATACATATGCCGATTAAAAAAAGTGTTCTCGATGAATGACCATAGTCGTCGGTGTCTTCTGACAACCGACGCTTAAAGGGTGTGAAAAATTCCCCGTGGACAGTGCGGGAAAACTCATAAGCGTCGGTCATTATGGTTAAACCGACGACCAAAATGTGCCCAATTTCTGTCTCGCGAATAACCTTTAGTCGTCGGTTTATTATTTATCAACCGACGCCATATGTTAAATTTTGGAGGTAATTTTTTCCACTGGAAATTTTTTGATTTGGCGGTTAATTTTAGGCATTTGTTTTTTATTAAGTAACCGACACTGAATAGAAGTGGTACCCGTGTCTGGGTGCCCTTCATAGATGGGATGTCAGTTTATGTTATCAACCGACACTGTATAGTTTCGGTGTCGGTTTATTTATACAACCGACACCTGTAAAAGTGACTTTATAAGCCATTTCTGTAGTAGTGGAATGGAAGATTTATCACACGACACCGGGAGTAATTGAGGATGAATTCCTATTTGTTGGGTGGAAAAAGAAAATTGTAGGCTTAAGGGGGTATATAGACAGTGGGGCTGCGAGCATGGTGAATAGGCACGGAGGTGGAGGTAGGCAAATGACAGATGGTTTAGGAGTTACAGACGACCATGGGCCAATGACGTCTTTAATGGTGATATCGAGGGCATCCATCATCTCAATTCGTACAGTTACTCGTAGTGTTCGTACAGTTACTCATAGTGCGCTTACAGTTACTCTAGGTATTCTTATCGTTACTCTAGGTGTTCTTACTTTTATGTTGTTACAATTACTCATAGTGCTCTTACAGCTACTCTAGGTGTTCTTATAATTATTTTATTGATGACGAGTTCATCTCTAATTACAGTTACTCTAACTGCTATTTGAGTTAATCGTAGTGCTCGTTTAGTTACTCACATTGTTGTCATAGTTACTCGTAGTGTTTCACAGATACTCACATGCTTTTTTCAGTTACTCGTAGGGTTTTTAATTACTCGTAGGGTTTTTTCAGTTACTCGCATGGTTTTTTCAGTTACTCTGTTTGTTCAGTTACTCGCAGGGTTGTGACAATTACTCACAGTGTTTGTTCAGTTACTCGCAGGTTTGTGACAGTTACTTGCAGTGTTTGTTCAGTTACTCAACCATTACTTGCAGTGTTCAGTTACTCGTAGGCTTATTTCAGTTACTCGCAAGCTTTTTTCAGTTACTCGCATTGTTTGTTCAGTTACTCGCAGGGTTGTGACAGTTACTCATAGTATTTTCGCAGTTACTCGAACTGCTATTACAGTTACTCGCAGGGTTTTTTCAGTTACTCGCATTATTGTCACAGTTACTCACAGTATTATCACAGTTATTTGCAATGTTTTTTCAGTTACTCGCATTGTAACAGTTACTCGAGACTATTCTTTCATGTTTGTACAGTTACTTGTAGTGTTCGTACAGTTACTCATAGTTCTTTTACAGTTACTCTAGGTGTTCTTACAGTTACTCTAGGTGTTCTTACTTTTATGTTATCACAATTACTCGTAGTGCTCTTACAGTTACTCTAGGTGTTCTTATAATTATTTAATCTTTCATAGAACACTTGCTTTCGTGTTCGTACAGTTACTTACAAGATGTCCATGCTACTCTGTGTTCCATACACATTGTTTTTGTGATACGTGTTTTACCTTCATCTGTTAGAGTTACTTTTACAAAGTATATGAGTTACTTTTTTGAATCACATGGTTACTTTTCTCTGCTATCACAGTTACTCTTAGTGTTCTTATTGTTACTCTTAGTGTACTAATAGTTACTCTTAGTGTTCTTACAGTTACCCTTAGTGTTCCTATAATTACTTCATGGGTTACGAGATCATCACTCTGCAGTGTCATTTGCTTGATCATCTATCAAACAAGATTTTTTATCCGAATTTATAATTATATTTATTTTCGTTTCCTATAATTTTTATTTTTATATGTAGTTATTTTTTTGTGCAACATAGTTAATTTTTGTGTGATATAGTTACTTTCTAGTCCACTTAAACAGTTACAAATGAAGGTGTCTTCTGCACTCATTTTGTGGTCATCATAACAGAAGTTACATTTGCTTTTTTATATGTTTGGCTTCCGGCCATCTTGAGCTTAGATAATTAAGGATCCCTTGTGATTCTGATCAGAGAACCTGCTTAACATGAAGATTAATTTTATCTGAAAACACCCATATGCGGCAGTCTGTTTTGGACCGACTATCTTATATGCTAGTTGACAATAAATTTATTATATAACATATTTACTTCTACTGTAAAATAATCACATTTTATACAACTGTCATGTAAAGAGTTACAACCGCTGGCCATATGTTTTCATATGCATTGTGTATACATTGTTTTCAACTGTAGTTGCATATATCAAATTAAGAAATGAGTAGCCATGAACTTCCTCACGAATCCTCAAACTAATAGCAATGGATGTTTCAAGAATAGCCACTGGAGTTATTAAATCCGGTATCATACATTCTTTGTTTACATTTTGAGGAAAAGTAACGTCCATCTATGTAAGTCGAGAACATGGAAAACCAGAAAGCAGTGATGGCTTGGAGGGCGATAATATTTCTCCTGGTGATGTCGATGGGTTTCAAGTCGTCGACCCTTGTGAACACAATCCTGATCGTGTTCATCAAGCAGGGACAGAAACCAGGATGAAGGATCAAGTTTCACCTTAGCTTGCCGCTACTGGAATTGCCTCTAGGAAGGGGGTGAATACATCTGTGAATGTAGATAGATGGAGGCCTGAAAACCACAAAGAGCCAAGGGAGACGGTTGTGACTGTGCAGCCCTTGCCGGCCGGAGGAAACATGTACGATATGACCCAGAAAGCAGGCTCGACATGTCTTCAGTCGACCCGGAAGTAGACGCCGCGTGCTGGGCCACAACGGCCGTAGATAACGGGAGGGTCAACGAGGTCATGGATGATGGGGCTAGCTTCTCTGTGTACAGCAAGCGCGGCAGGGTAGGGCAAGGATCGAGGACATGTATTTTACACCTAACCAAGAGGGGACACTACTCTTTGGAGTCTTCGACGGACACAGCGGTTCTACTACGGAGGAGTTCGTATCCAATAACATCAAAACCCATCTCTTCTCCCAATTCCCGACGACAGAGACCACGACGACCACTGCTACCTCAAGACGGACTCTGCCGTTCTATACTCCGTCCCAACCTACGACTCATGTGTTGTAACGACACTCATCACGCCCGACAACCGCCTCATCGTCTCCCATTCCGGGGACTGCCGCACTGTCCTATCCCGCGGAGGCGAAGCCCAAGAACTCACGGCAGACCACATGCCAAGCAGACCTGACGAGAAGGAGAGGATCGAGAAACTCGAGGTGTGTGGCACATACACAAATCCCTTGCCGTTTCAAGAGGGTTTGGGGACAGGCACCTTAAGGAATGGGTCACGGCGGAGCCAAAGACCAAAGTGATCAACATCGACTCCGATTGCTAGTTCCTCATTATGGCATCCGACGGGCTGTGGGACGAGGTCACCAATCAGCAAGCTGTCACGATTGCAGGTGGAGAAGGGATCTCACCCGCAAAGACTAAAGTGATCAACACTGGTGACGCTGTAAGAATTGGGAAATTGAGGCAGGGCCACCCATGATACGGCGGATAAGATGCAGAAGATACTGTCAATATTTACAATTATACCACTGTTAAACTGAGGACGGGTAGCAACTTAAAATACCCGCGCGGGTATTAAAAACATACTCTATATATATATATATATATATATATATGTGTGTGTGTGTGTGTGTGTGTGTGTGTGTGTGCCTATGTGTGTTCACATCATATTTTGATCAAGTTATGTGGATGTGGACACTAGCCAAAAGAGTTGGCCCAGTCTGGTGCACACCCTATGTATGTGTCACGTGCATTTTCATATTTGTTAACAAATAGAATTGCATTTATGAATTTGCAAAAAATATCATAAATTGTGTCGCATGCCCTCCATAATGCATTATTGAACAAAAGGGCTATCTTGATAATATGTAACATTTTTGTTGTCTTTTGCACTAACTCAAGACCTAAGTTGATACTTGGCAGTTTCATACTAACATATAGACAATCTACAACAATTTTCATAAAAAGCTTTATACGATGCCATGTTAATACTCTTCTATAACCATTGATTTAGGAAAATTGTATCAAATTGAGTTGCATATCTCAACTCTCAAGGAACTGAATCATACAAGTTCTCAAAGATCTTAAGAAAACTTTTAGTACACAACACATCTGTCTCTCCCCCCATGCCTTTTATATATAATATTAATAATTATCTATATAGTTGTTTTGAAAATTTAATTTCATGTGTTACATAAATGGACCCAAATCTAATATAAATCTATATTTGTTACATTGGTCTGGTACGAGCCAAAAAATTTCAACAATCCAGGACAAAAACTGATTCACATTTCAATTGACCATATGTGTTTATGCACAAGCATATGAAAACCTAATATGAGGAGACTATATGTTCATCTCTATGTATATGATGAGTTTATAGATATATATTCCATATTAAATATTGTTGTATTGTTATGGAGCTTACATGTAGTTTTGTGGTTTCAACGATAGGCCCTGATAGTTAATCATATACACATCAACCTTCAGTCCTTCGACTTACTACTAGATATCTAGACTTATCACATTTGAAAAAAAAATCCTTCGATGATTCTTATCTAACAAAAATATTGACTTATATTATTATTAAAATATAAGAAATTATATTGTTAACTAAATATTTGTCTTGAAAGTGGATTCAAGAATGACTAATAATTACGAACGTTTATACAAACTTCATGTTCAAGTTTGCACGACTTTGTGCATTTTGCATAAGAAGTTAAGGTGATCTCATGTAACCAGAATATGCATGTGTTTTTAACAATATGATGGCATGCATAATATTCAGCTGCCGCCGAGGGAGTGGTAGCTCGGTGCAGCGGCTTGAGCTCCCAAGTGTAGGGGCCCGAGTTCAAAACCTATGGGTGGTGCGTTCGTCGGTGTGCTCGACTTCTGCGTAATTTACATGTTTCCCCATTGTGTGAGTAGGTGTTGGTTGTTTACACTAACGAGTTTCAATCATAAGAATGATCTTTTACTCAACTAGCTATATCCCGCAAGTAGAGTAGTTGTAGTCGAGGTCGAACATAAGGAGCGTTGGTTAGTTAGGCGCAAGAGTTATGATTTTCAATAATCTAGATCGTTGTAAATAAGATGATTGGATTAGAACAACTAAATTATAGAATTAAAATAAAACAGTAAATTATCACTTAAGAAAGGTTAAGATTCAGATTTGGAAGGATCTTAGACTTGGGATTTCACCATCACATCATAGCTTATATTAAAATATGAATTTAACATGTTAATTAACTTGCAAAGGAGGTTTGTAGTCATCACTCACCTCTCGGTGAAGTGATAACAATTTTAACTCCATACATCACTCTCGTGTATGTATTTCATTTCAAATCACAAACCTTGCTCCTCAACATAATCCCAGCCACTCTCGCGGTCAAGGACAAGTTGCCAAAAGAGTAACTCCATACTCTCAAATACATCTTCTCAGATTATTAAAGAAAGCATAAAACATGCAAGTATGATGGCCAATCACACAAACAAGCATTTCATATCTGAAACAACTCTTGGAACATGCAAGAAACTAACATTTAGTATGAAATTCATATGTTCTTACAAGCTATGACATGGGAGTTACTCTCCCATGCCCAAGAAAAAGAGTCTACTCGTCCATAATGATGTACAGCAGAAAATGTGCAGAAATTTCAAAGTTTAGCATAGTTTAGAGAAGGAAAAGCTAAGCAATCTCAAGGTGTAACCAAAGGAAGGTAGAATTCTGACTTGAGGACGAAATCTCACTTCTACAGCTGCTCCAAACCGGACAAACTTCCCTTCTGAGAAGCTTTATGGAGAGAAGAAGCCCTGCTGCACCTTGGAGAAGAAGCTTGGAGAAGAAGAGAGGAAGAATGGGGGTTCGTTGGCAAGAAACCACCTTCTTTCCCCTCTAAATCGCCCTCCTATGCTCTAGGCTTGCTCTAGGAAGAGAGAAGTTCCGCAAATGACCGGGCATAACCGCCCATTAAGTTCCCACTTCGTTTTAAACAAAAACTCGTATTTTTCAAAATGCTGAAACTGCCAGGTGCACGTCGTGCACCCAAAGTGTACGGCGTGCAACTTTCCAGAAACTTTCAATTTGCTTCAAAATGCAATGTGCACGGCATGCGCTGAAGAAATGCACACCGTGCAACTTTCTAGAAACTTTTAGCTCCCAGTTGCATGGCGTGCGATGAAGAAATGCACGCCGTGCAACTTTCCAGAAACTTTCAGCTCCCAGGTGCACGTCGTGCAATTGCGTGCACGTCGTGCAACTTTCCAGAAACTTTGGTCTACCTAAAATTCCCAGGTGTACGGCGTGCTTGATTTGGGGCAAGAGAAAGCACCTATGAGTTGTAGAAAGAATAGTCTTTTGTATACCAATATGATTTGTCTTTTCATTCTCCTTTGAAGCATCATCAAAATATGAGTTGGGAAGAGTTTTCTCATTATAAAGAAATGTATCATCTAGAGTGTGAGGAGGAAGGACATGTGGCTTGCTTGAAGAATCAACATGTAGAGCATGTGTTGTAGCTTTCTTCCCTTTAGTTACAACTTCATAATCATCATGGGTATCAACATCATCATACTTTGAAGGATATACCTCTATAACAACTCCATTCTTCAATGTCACTGGCCTGAAATACGTAGGATTAATCTCCGGTGGACTAGGCAAGAAAGGTGGAAATGCTTCTTTGCTAAAAAGAGCTTGTTGGGTAATTTGTTTCTCCAAGATGTGTGCATGAGTGGCAATATCGTCCACCTTAGAAGAGAGTTGGCAAATGGCACCCTTCATTGATTGTCTTTGTTGTTAGAACTCCTCATTTTGTTGCATTTGAGTTGAAATAAATGTTGCAAGCATGAACTCTAATCTAGGAGTTACTTGCGGTTGTTGTGGCTGAATGAAATTCAGTTTCACATTGCTGTAGAAGCCCGGTGGAGTGTAGCCCATTGGAGAATAAATAGAAGAAGCATAACATGTAGAAGATGAGTGTCCAAGCAACCCACATGCATCAAAAATATTGTTGGCTATTTGAATTAGTTGTGTGCTTAGATTCTCAAACCTTTGTGACAAAGTGTCTATCCTTGCTGCAATCAAGTCTATAGCATCAACCATGTGATCTTCCACTCGCATTTTGGAAGTAGTGTGTGAAAAGGATGGGTGGTAGCTTGTAGCCGAACTCCATTGGAAATGATTTGCTGCCATATCTTCAATAATAGCATATGCTTCTCTATAAGATTTGTTCATTAGAGCTTCATTTGCAGCTGCATCAATAAACATCCTTGTATTGTAGCACAAACCATTATAGAAAGATTGCAATAGAAGCCAATTGCTTAGACCATGATGTGGACAAAGATGTTGAAGATCTTTGAACCTCTCCCATGTATCATACAAGGTCTCTCCATCCCTTTGAGAATAATTGATGAGTTGAATCCTCAGTTGTAAAGTTTTGCTAGGTGGAAAATATCTTGCTAAAAAGACCTTTAGAAGCTCCTCCCAAGTGCTGATTGACTTCTTTGGTAAAGTATAGAGCCATGCCTTGGCTCTATCTTTAAGAGAGAATGGAAAAAGAATTAGGCGTATCCCATCAGTAGGAACACCATATATCTTCATGGTGCTTAGCAACTGCAGAAATTCAGCAATGTGGAGGTTTGGATCCTCCATTGGTGTCCCTCCAAATGCATTCAGTTGTAGCAATTGTATGATGGATGGGCTGATAGAAAACTCCACTGCCTCAAATTCTAAAATATTAATAGGCCCACTCGTGTGCATTGCAGTTGTACGAAAGTAGTCCTTAAGAAGAAGGTCATCCTCGTTGACTAGTTCTCCATATGAATCTGGAAGATTAGGTGGACGTGGTGTAGGTGGTGGTGGTGTATGTGGTATGGATGAAGGTGGTGGATATGAGGGTGTGGAAGAATGTGGTATGGGTGTTGGTGGTGAATTAGGTGTGAATGATGGTGATGTGGATGAAGGATGCATGGATGAATGTCGTTTGGATGATGGTGACATGGATGATGGTTGTGTGGGTTGTGATTCCTCCATACATGTTTGGGTTTCACTCCTTCTTGCTCCATGAGGACTGCAAATGATGTGTTCATTTTTTGAATGTAGAGATATGCATGGTTCAAGGATCTTTTTATGAACACCCCATATGCTCCTGCAAATAAACAAGGCGAGTGATATACAAAAATAAATATGGAAGATACAACAAATTATGATGATCATGATGAATAATGATTTATGGATATGATGGTGGATATGAAGGTTGTGATCTAGTCTCATTTACTTATCAACAACTCTTACTCTAACAGGAATACCGATGCTCCCCGGTAACGGCGCCAAAAACTTGTTGGTTGTTTACACTAATGAGTTTCAATCATAAGAATGATCTTTTACTCAACTAGCTATATCCCGCAAGTATACGAGAGTAGTTGTAGTCGAGGTCGAACATAAGGAGCGTTGGTTAGTTAGGCGCAAGAGTTATGATTTTCAATAATCTAGATCGTTGTACATAAGATGATTGGATTAGAACAACTAAATTATAGAATTAAAACAAAATAGTAAATTATCACTTAAGAAATGTTAAGATTCAGATTTGGAAGGATCTTAGACTTGGGATTTAACCATCACATCATAGCTTATATTAAAATATGAATTTAAACATGTTAATTAACTTGCAAAGGAGGTTTGTAGTCATCACTCACCTCTCGGTGAAGTGATAACGATTTTAACTCCATACATCACTCTCGTGTATGTATTTCATTTTAAATCACAAACCTTGCTCCTCAACATAATCCCAGCCACTCTCGCGGTCAAGGACAAGTTGCCAAAAGAGTAACTCCATACTCTCAAACACATCTTCTCAGATTATGAAAGAAAACATAAAACATGCAAGTATGATGGCCAATCACATAAACAAGCATTTCAGATCTAAAACAACTCTTGGAACATGCAAGAAAAATATTTAGTAAGAAATCCATTTGTTCTTACAAGCTATGACATGGGAGTTACTCTCCCATGCCCAAGAAAAAGAGTCTACTCGTCCATAATGATGTACAGCAGAAAATGTGCAGAAATTTCGGAGTTTAGCATGGTTTAGAGAAGGAAAAGCTAAGCAATCCCAAGGTGTAACCAAAGGAAGGTAGAATTCTGACTTGAGGACGAAATCCTACTTCTACAGCTGCTCCAAACCGGACAAACTTCCCTTCCGAGAAGCTTTGTGGAGTGAAGAAGCTCTGCTACACCTTGGAGAAGAAGCTTGGAGAAGAAGAGAGGAAGAATGGGGGTTCTTTGGCAAGAAACCACCTCCTTTCCCCTCCAAATCGCCCTCCTATGCTCTAGGCTTGCTCTAGGACGAGAGAAGTTCCGCAAATGACCGGGCATAGCCGCCCATTAAGTTCCCACTTCATTTTAAACAAAAACTCGTATTTTTCAAAATGTTGAAACTGTCAGGTACACGCCATGCACCCAAAGTGCACGGCGTGTAACTTTCCAGAAACTTTCAATTTGCTCCAGAATGCAATGTGCACGGCGTGTGCTGAAGAAATGCACGCCGTGCAACTTTCCAGAAACTTTTAGCTCCCAGTTGCATGGCGTGCGATGAAGAAATGCACGCCGTACAACTTTCCAGAAACTTTCAGCTCCCAGGTGCATGCCGTGCAATTGTGTGCACGTCGTGTAACTTTCCAGAAACTTTGGTCTGTCTAAAATTCCCAGGTGCACGGCGTGCACTTTTGGTGCGAAAGTGCACGGCGTGCACCTCGTTGTTCTGGGCTGTTGTGTATTCTGCTCATAACTTTCAGTGTGTAAGTCCGATTTACATGCCGTAAAAAGTGGTATTTGTGCAATTTCGAACCCCAAAACATGTAGATACTTGAGGAGTAATCCAATAAGAGATAATATGATATATTCCTAATAATTTCATTGCAATATGTAGTACCTACAATCCAAACCATGAGATAAGTAAGAATAGCTAAAAATATAGAATCTAGCATGAATGAGAGTGATAATTGAGTCAAAATAACATGGATATGCAAACAAACATGATCCAAAAGGTGATATGATTTGTGTACATCAGTAGGCAAAGAGGGGTGTGTAATTGTCATGGAAATTTCTTTTTCCATGAGGTTATGTTCAATAAGTAATTCTGAGCTGTTAAGCAATTTTTTTGTTAGAGACGGATGAAAATTCCTGGTTTAATGTCTTTTTTTCCTCCCAAATTATTACTTGCAGCATTGATGCACACCTACGACCCCAACGTAACGTGTGTCAGAACCACGAAACCTTTTACTTGAGGCGGATGAATCAAAGGGCCTTTTGGATGGCAACTTTTACAATCCCACTAGGGCTAATTTGGTTGCTAGAAGTTACAACATGACGGAGAGTTTAAAAACAGAAATGGAAGTAATGGAAATGAAAGTACAGCTACTATCGGTTGGTTGGATGTTGTCGTTTTGCAGCGGTTTGGTTTGCATCCATTTGGTTTGGGGTAAATGCTTTGGCCATTTAAAGGATAATTTACCAATGACTGTAACTGTTGGGCACAGGAAGTGGGGCAGATACTCGGAAGTCGGCTTTTTGTTGCGGGACACGCCGGTGGAAAATCAACCGCGTCCAATTTTAGTGCGGTTGGTTTTTCCAAATTTTGTACAGATCGTAGCCTTTCATGCAGTTGGAATTCTACATCTGAGTTGGCGATGCACTCAACCAAACACAGGAATTCGAACACACAACATAGGACGAATTGATTTTCAGCCCAACTAAATTAGCCTTAATTGTTATGATGTTACGGCATTTCTGCTCGCTAGAGGTCGTGGTCGGTTTGCTGAATCAGCCGACACTGGAAAAGCCTAGACGTGACTATCATTTTTTGTCACGCGTTGATAGACCGGATCTAGAACTCCTGCAAGCACTCTCTCTTTCAACTTTTTTGTGAAATTGCCTCACGCCAGATGGGGGTCTATCTTTTCTCATGGTATTCTATAAGTTGGCTCGGCATAAGATTACTTTTTTCGTGGTTGAGTCAACATTGTTTGTAGGCAAGGGTACACTACTTGCCGGAACGGTACAAGTTAACCAGGAGCATTATAAAAAAGTTACTATGGTAATATTATCACTAGGTAGTTTCTACATTTGTTAGTTCTTATGTTACCACATCGATAATTGATCCACAATGAGGGATCTCTCCGAGGCCTAACTTTGTCTATTTAACTTAATATGTGTGTTTGCCAAATGAAGAAAAAATGAAGTTTGACACAGCAGCGTAACTTTTTACACAGCAATTTCCATGGACCATTGGAATTGATTTCTAAAATAATTTTTCGGAGTCATTAATTGAGTGCTACTCTACCAGGGATCCAATATATGTATTATATCCCACTAGATGAGAGAAAACATTTGTTTTTTGGTACTATCCCAGACGAAGCATCTTCGTGCCCTTCAATTTTAGTTTATTAACAATTATTTACATGATATGAATCACATTATGGGAATATGTAAAAATGGCCATGAATGCTAAGTTGACGTTTGCCAGCCTCCCTGCTGGAGAGAGAGCAGTGCATTGTTTTTCCACCCCAATTAGAAAGGGAAAAGGAGGTTGATGTGACCCATACTCTATTAATGATAAGGTGCCAACCTACGACTAGTTATTTTATTGAAAAATATTCCTTACAGTCACAGACATGGCTGGATAGATCAAGGTCTTTTTTTGAAACTTGGCAAGTTGACTACCAATCAATGCTTATCGTGCAGTCTGTAGACGGTTGGAACTATATGAGAATCCACTTGATATAAAACGTCTTTGTTAAAAGGGGCGAGGTAAAAAATAAAGTCCGATTGAATTTGTTGTTGTTGTTGTCGTCTCATGGTCAATCTGTTAGTGTTACTAGTTATTTAGTCTATATTAAATGGGTCTGTGCATGTTTGATCGATTAGGGAGTTCATTGTTATGCTTTGTATTACACACCTCTTCTGTATATTGGAGCAATATTTTGTCTAATAGATCAATAAATTAGCCTCCGTTTTGGATCACACATGCTATTAAAGCAGCAATTCAACCCTAATTCAAAGATGAAAGGAAAAGAACTGATTCCGTTTGCAAGTGGCCACCGTCCCCCTTTGTGGGCCTTCCAGTGGGCAACTTTGTCTCACTTATCCTAGAATTCACTATTCATGTGTCCATGTTTCAAGCATTTCCAAACGATCATGGTCGTTCTAATCAAGCGTCATCACTCACGGTCTCATCCTATTTTCCTGAGTACAACACCTACACAAACAGGGTCATCCTGGTGATGCACCTCTTCCTTATTCGTTAATCCATTTCATGAGTCCCTACCATGGTTTGTGTGACAATCTTGTTCGAGTTGGTAAGTTTAGAGATTTACGATAACTTTCATGTTTTTTATTTATTTTTAAAACTAATATAGTTGTATTTTATCTTAATTTTGATAATCTCAACTACTTGTATGAATAACTCATAATCACTACAAGATCCGGTATTTAGGTTGATATATGATTAGCGCGCGCGCGCACACACACACACACACACACACACACATATATATATATATATATATATATATATATATATATATATATATATATATATATATATATATATGAGGCGCAATCTACTGCGGATCGCCAATTCTGCGGACTCCTGCGGACGGCTACCTGTACGCCTTTTTCACGCATCCATGTCCCGATGGCAGAGTCCTCATCTTTGGCTCCCGACTCCATGCCCATGTCCCGACAGCCAGAGTTCACATTATATTTTCTCCTTCACATCCGACTGGTTCCTCACACGAACACGCAATTCCTCCTCTGTATCAAACGTCTGTGAACATCATGGATCACAGTAAGTGTTCCAACGCGCAACCTTTGCTTTTATATGTAAATCACCAGTAACAAGTTGGTCAATCGTAGCTTCTCCGTGAGATTATGTTCGCGTTATCCTGTTGAGGCAGTGGATCGGAGCCATGGAGCAGCAATTCCCCATAGTAGGAAATCCTTGCGGTGGACAAGTAAACGATATGAGCACGACACTAGGACTGTAAACACTGCATACTTCTATAACTACGGGTGAAGGGAAAACTTAGGCGCCCATCCTGGAGAAAGCTAGAATGCAGGCAGTGGAGCAAAGTGAAAATCTGGACTGCAGTAGTAATGATCCATCGTGCCTCTCCCTCCGTGTTCCACATAGCAGCTTGCTTCTTTGTCTTCATTCTCATGTTCTGGTATCTATTTTTCTTTCCAGCTATGGGCACGTTTGGTTGTATGTAAAACCAACCAGCAGTAAGAATTGCAACACTGGAAATGGAAGACAATGAGTTCGAACGCAACAACATCCGTTTGGTTTTAAGTAACTGGTACCAACTGATTTGGTGTGTATCTGTTTGGTTGGGCGCGGCTGCTATATTCTGGTTGACATGAAGCATTTACGGTGACAATTAATAATACAGAATATGGGATCAGGGGCGTGATGGGTGGAGCTATCAAGCCTT
Source organism: Alisma plantago-aquatica (assembly GCA_963693085.1). Classification (NCBI taxonomy): domain Eukaryota; kingdom Viridiplantae; phylum Streptophyta; class Magnoliopsida; order Alismatales; family Alismataceae; genus Alisma; species Alisma plantago-aquatica. The sequence goes on from OY856413.1 coordinate 1,089,642,741, forward strand.
GTCGCAGTGCCGGAGGAACTGGAAATCAAACCGCGTTGATTTTCTCTGCGGTTGGTTTTCCCAGTTTTCAATAGAAAATAAACTCATGGTGTGGTTTGTTTTCACACCAGGAACTGGAACAGCACAGTACCAAACGAATGTAATTGAAAAATATGTACAGTTGCAGCAGCACGAGTTGGGTTTCGGTCCAACCAAACTAGCCCTATGTCTCGTCACTAATCATGGCCTACAGATGCTAGAACGTGTTGCCTTTTGCAGAAGGTACATGTGCTAATAGCTTCATTCAAGCATTGAAAACGAAAAGAAAAGGACAGATTACATGCTATCTATGATGATTTCCATAGCTTTAATCATTCCTTAGTTTACAAACTTATTAATTGCACGGGTAATCTTCTATCTTGTAACGTTTCTGTTTGTTTTCTTTGATTCCGTACGCCTTTTGTTTCTACTAATATAAATGGAGTATTTACACCGTTCTGCAATTTCGTGACCAGAAAATTACAGTCATCTCTTTACACTTTCATTGAATCTTCTTGCTCAGGTGGAGATAGATCTACTCCACAGACTGCTGCATTATCAAATTTCTTGGTTGAAGTGTAGATCGTCATCAATTATTATATATATGATGTATGTTGGACACTACTAGAAACCAATTGAATGCTTTGAGAAGAAAGTAAAGAGTCCAGTATGTCAACAATGTCAAACGAGGAAGTCTACAAACCATTTTTTATCAGTTCATTCGCTCACGGCAATGAAGCTTAAAAGATAGAAATGAAGGTGGAATACAGAGTATTCATCTTGGTTGGATGACACAAGATGGGAATGATGCACAAATATTAAATAATGTAATTGTGCTTGGGTACATGGGCATGGAGTCGGGATCCAAAGATGAGGACTCTGCCGTGAGGACTCTGCCGTCGGGACATGGATGCGTGAAAAAGGCGTACAGGTAGCCGTCCGCAGAATTGGTGGTTCGCAGTAGATCGCGCCTCACTCTCTCTCTCTCTCTATCTCTCTCTCTCTCTCTCTCTCTCTCTCTCTATATATATATATATATATATATATATATATTAGAGGAGAATTAATAAGACTTGAAAAGTAATTAATAATTAAATGTTTATTTGATAATATTTTTAAATGAATATTGTAGAGTTGTAAAGAATTTAGTTACACATCTAACAAAAAAATGAATCAAATCAGAGTTAAAATGGGTGAGATATGTCAGTAACATTTAGAGTTTCTCAGCACCCACCAAGAATTGACTTTTTCAGCGACCGTCGAGGCCCAGCGAACAGTGATAGTTGAAGGCCTAGCGACCACCGAGAATCACCGTCCATGATAGTCAATCATAAAATGATCATATCTTGGGCTATACATATCTATTTTCAACAAAACAAAGTGCATTAGAACTGCAATTTGATCCTCTATCTTCAAAGACCCTTACAATTTGATCCTCTATCTACTAAGACCCTTAGGCTGATGAAAAGAAGATATGGAGGGATATTACTAGGGCAATTTTTGGAGAAAAGGTGAAGAACAACTCAGATGGACGAAGTAACCTATGATTCTTCATGGTAAGTAGTTCTAGACCGTAGATGCCTTCTTTTTCGCCTCTTTGCTCCATTGAGGATATTCTTTTAGAATCTATTGAGGTTCTCTTCTTCCTTCTTTCTTCATCTTCTACCTCCAGATGATAGTTTTTAAGTCTATTTTTCCTACTGATGATTAGTTTAGAATGAGATCTTGAGGCCTGAAGCTTGATTCAGACTCATGTGAGCTAAGATCCAAGCTTAGTTGGTGAAAAGGATAAGATTATAGTTGTGGATGAGTGATGTGAGTGGAAAACTACCTTCTAATCCTAATTTACAGCATACACATTCAAATAATGGCTTTCTAATACCTAAATCTTAATCTATGATAATTGTGATGGATTTGATAAATGTGTGCAATGGTTTTTAGTAGTAGAAATGATTTATTAATCATATTTCAGTGATGTAATATCATATCGAAAGTTTCTATATGAGTTGTTATAAACAACATGTGATGAATTGGTGTAAATATAGGCACCAGAGAAGTCAAATTATCATAATTTAGAACTAAAAGAGTTTAACTATAGTATATGAGAACTGCAAAAGTTGCTAGATGATTTACATTCTTAATACATGATGCTTAATTGACGAAGTTAGGTTCACCTTAGTTACGATGTTGAATCTTAATTAATTAATTAAATATCACTAGACATTAGATGCCCTAGACGTTGTAGAATCCTCACAGGAGGCTAAGATGTGAGGAGGAAACATGCTTCCTGACTAGAGGTCTCAGATAGGTCGAGGTAAGCCAGAGCGCACCAATAGGGTGTGGGGGTCTAGGCCAGTGAGGGAAGACTCCTTAAATGATTGACATTCAACACCAACCTGGGGTTGTTGTGGTACCTGAGTTATGAGTTGTGGCAATTAGTAGACATCTTCAGTAGGTTCACTGGTGCACAACATGCCTAAAAGCTTTGATTTTGCACCTGAGTAGCCAGGTTGATAGGAGGAGTCTTAGATATCCAACCACTCCCATTAGCCACCGAGAGCTAGAAGTAGTGATGTCAACTGTAGATGTGGTATTGAGATTATAGATTTAGGATCTCAGACATGCTTCTAAGTCTTATACAATGCAATCTTAGCTTGTTGTGATACTTTCACATATTGTGGCCCGCCTCATGTGGGTCTAGTGGCATAATAAGTGGATTAAAAATCAAGTGAATAGATTTAGGTTATCCTTTTTCTATATTTAATATTAGACCAACTGCCATGATGATTGACTTATAGTTTTAAACTGCTAATGCTTTCAAACTTCTGCATTTAAGTTCTATCAATTTTAAACATTATAAATATCTTGGTTACCTATTGATTTTCTTCTCACTGAGCCAATATCTCATCAACCTACTAAACATTTTTTTAGGTAACAGACTAGCTCTTCTCGAGGAGATAGAAGCTAGTTTTTTTCAAGAGTAGAACAAAGGTCCTGAAGAAGAAGTAGTTAGAATAGATAGACAGTCTCTTATTCTTTCTCTGGATCTTGTGAATGAGAGAGTAAGAAAAGAGAGAAGTTTGTAATGTAATGTACATGATGTATACTAAGTGTGAAAGTATTTATTCTATGTAATAGTTGAACACTATTGTATCCTTTAATATTATGTTTAATCGAGATATTGTCAGTTTACTAAATGATGTTATTATATATCTAAGAAAAGAAAAAGATAAGGCTCATTTCTATAAGTGGCTAAAAGTTGATGGCTAGTAGTAATCCCTTCTTAGAGGGCCCTAACCCTAGTTAGTGGGTTCGGGTGGCATCAACTTTTTTGGTATCAGAGCGTATGTTGAACCTAAAATGAGTTTAGGTTTGGGACATGAGTGATAATAGACCAATGGGATTAGGATGATTTCCTCTTTAAACTACAATTTTCTAAATATGTGTTATGTTATGGATATACAGATGGAAAGAAGAGGATGTGGACATGATGAGGAACAAGATGAGAGCCATTATGGCCCTAATCCTCAAGTGATGGCTCAAGGTGGAGAAGATAGAGATGAACCAACAAGGATGTACCATATTTTTATGGAGACAAAAGAAAAATATAAGATGGATAGGAGGTCTTCATCTTCTAGTACGGATCTGATGAGATCCTATGAGCTGGAAAAGAAGCTTAGTGGGACTGAATTCTTCAAAACAACAAATCCAGCTGTGGTGGAGGTGTGGCTTCGACAACTGGAAAAAGTATTTTGTCTAATAGATTTATCAGAGCATAAGCAAATCGATCATGTGGTCTATCTACTCAAGGGAGATATTGAGTTGTGGTGGCAAGGATTAGAAGATAAGACAAGAAATACAATGATGACATGGAGGGATTTTGTGGATGAGTTTCACCTTAAGTATTTTCTTCCTACCTTCCTAAGTGATAAAATCAAACAGTTGGAGAACATCAGACAAGGCAGTATGACGTCTGGTGAATACAAGGCATATTTCACAAGGTCGGCTAATTTCTACCCGCAACTTGCAGAAGATTTCAACAAGGATTAAGATCAAAAATTAGACACAATGTATCGGCTATTGGTCTGAGAGATAGAGAAAATTTTGGAGAATTTGTGAAAGCAACAAGACGTGTAGAAGAGTTAGTTAATGTTGATAAGCAGTCTGAGATCAAAAAAAGATCTGGAGACTTCAGTAGAGGAGGATAGAGCAGTGGTTGATACATAAGAGGTGGTGGTTTCTTTTCCAAGATAGGACGAAAGCTTGGTTGTTCTGGGAGATAAAGATCTAGTTATTCACCAAGTGTAGGAAGGTCATGTTCCAATTGATGGTATACTCTACCTAGGTGGACACCTCTATCTAGGTCTTTAGGATTATTAGTGTCAGTGACAAGCTCACAAAGATAAGATGCAGCAATGCATGACAACTGTGGTAGGATATACTCTGGATAGTGTGGGGGAGTCACTACTCAAGCGTGTTATAAGTGTGGACAGATGGGACACATAAAAAGGGATTTCCCCAAAGCTTCAGTATATTTCAGAATAAGGTTCACAATACAATTTCTGACTCCACGGGAGTAGGCTCTAGTTAGAGGGGCAAGTTCTGCAGTGGCTTTAGGTTCTAGAGGGGGAGAACCTAGTACCAACATTGGACATCAAGGACAATGTGGCATAGGGAGAGCTACAAGATTCTTCTTCTCAATGATACCACTTGAAGGTGTAGTCTCGCCCATAGTTGTGACAAGGTGAGATACTTCTCTTTCAAAACATTTCTATTTATAGTATTGATAGATCATAGTGCGACACTGATGTGTGCATTTCATATCTACTTTTTTCACACTTTCACACACAAATTCAGTTCACTTTGCCTCCTATTTAGCCTATAATCATATTTAACTTATCATCTTTTAGTTATTTTACTTGTTGCATGATGTTGATTACAGGCACATGTTGAAAATGACAAACTGAAGATAGTTCAACCCAAATCCGACTATGGTGCAGACGTGGGTTTTACTAGGTCATGTTATTTCAAGTAGGAGAATTGAAGTGGATAAAGCCAAAGTGGAGGCCTTTGAAAAGATGTCAACTCCAACCAATGTGAAAGAAATCCATAGCTTCTTGGGACATGTAGTTTCTACAGAAGATTTATAAAAGACTTTTCAAAGATTGCAAAGCCCTTATGCTCCTTTCTAGACAAAGATGGTGAGTTCGTGTTTGATGATGATTGCCAAATAGCTTTCCAAAGATTAAAATATGATCTAGTTTTAGCTCCTATCATCCAACCACCAGACTAGAATGCTCCTTTTGAAATAATGTGTGATGCAAATGACTACGCTATAGGAGTAGCTTTGGGACAAAGAAAAGACAACAAACTCCATGACATACACTATGCAAGTAAGACCCTAGATGATGCGCAAATCAAATATGCCACTACTGAGAAGGAGATGCTTACTATAGTCTATGCCTCTGACAAGTTTAGACATTACCTAGCAGGTTCCAAGGTCATTGTATACACAGATCATTCTGCAATAAGGTACCTTATGAGTAAGAAAGATGCAAAACCTCACCTCATTTGTTGTATACTGCTATTATAGGAGTTTGACTTGGAAATCAAAGATAAGAAAGGGATAGAAAAAATGTAGCTGATCACTTTTCACATCTATCAACTAGTACTAAAGACAAAGTTCCAATTTATGACAATGTGCCTATTGAGAAGTTGTATGTAGTGAACTCTCTTGCTATGCCATGGTTTGTTGATTTTGCAAACTATCTAGCCATTGGATGCCTTGCTCCTAATGTCACATACCAACAGAAGAAAAAGTTCCTCCATGATGTTAAGTTCTATTATTGGGATGACTCCCTACTGGTTAAGCAATGTGCAGATGGTCTTATTAGGATATGCATTCCCGATGAGGAGATTTCAACTATGATTTCATATTGTCATTCTTCCCCCTATGGTGGACACTTTGGAGCGGATAAGACTACAACCAAGATTCTTCAAGCAAGATTCTATTGGTCGAGTCTATTTTGTGATGCACACAAGTTCGTCAAGGCTTGTGGCAAGTGTCAACGAGATAGAAGGATTTCAAGGAAGGATGAAATGTCATCGAATTCAATCCTGGGGATAGAAGTATTTGATGTGTGGGGCATAGATTATATGGGCCCTTTTCCATCCTTGTGCAGCTACAAGTTCATCCTAGTATCTTGTGACTATGTATCCAAATGGGTGGAGGCAATCCCCACTCAATCACCAGATGCCAAATCCATATTAAAGCTATTCTAGAAGACTATTTTTCCTAGGTTTGGAGTTCCAAGAGAAATAATATCTGATGGTGGCAGCCACTTTAATGAAAGAAACTTCAACAACCTGCTTAGAAAGTATGGAGTGAAGCATAAGGTCTCCATACCTTATCATCCTCAAACATCGGGTCAGGTGGAGATCTCCAATAGGCAATTAAAAGCTATTATAGAAAAGATCATCTCCATCTCAAGAAAGGATTGGGCACTGAAGCTAGATAATGTATTATGGGCGTATAGGATGACTTTCAAAACTCCATCTGGGACAACTACATTTGAGCTAGTATATGACAAATCATGTCACTTACTCGTAGAATTGGAGCATAAGGCATTGTGGGCGATCAGATTCCTTAACTATGTCTAAAAAAAATAGGGGAGAAAAGATTGCTACAACTCCAGGAGATCAAAGTAGTCAGGATGGATGCTTATGACAACAAAAAGATCTATAAAGAAAAAAACAAAGAGGTGGCATGACAAAATAATTATAGTTAAAGAATTCAAAGAAGGAAACCAAGTTTTACTATTCAGTTTCAAACTTAAGTTCTTTCCAGGGAAATTGAGATCTAAGCGGTCCGGACCATTCTTAGTCCTAAAAGTCTATCCATACGGGATAGTGGAGCTGCAAGGGAAGCAATTAACATTTAAGGTTAATGGACAAACATGCAAGTTGTATACTGTAGGGGAGGAGATTGACAAGGGAGCCTCCTGATCCCTCCAAGACGCGTGATCAAGGAGTTGAAGAGTCTCACTTTGGACTTTAAATGGAGGAACGTGTGGGAGTTGACCCCACACTAGGATATATTTCCATATATCAGTTTCAATCAAGAAAATTTTTTAATTTGAAAAATAAATTTGTCATGGATGAATGTAATAATGTAGACCCTCATAGTACATATCATCATCTCTGCAGGTGCTACAAGAAGAATTTTTTTGTAGAAATTCAGGAAGACACAACGTGACTTTATTCTCACATGTCATGTCAGCTCTCACAGACCGGTGACTATACAGAGAACTCATATGCACACGACGTGTTCAATTTCTGACATGGTGTGCATGGTTTTAGAAAACATCAGTTGGAATCAAACATGTCATGTTTTTATCAGACATGGTGTGTCTTTTAAATGATGCAACCATAATATGCTTTCTGGAAAAAAACACGACGTGTCTTTATTTGCAATGTCATATCATTATCAGTTTAATAGTGCTATATTTTCAACTAGAAACTTACACAATGTGTTTTAGTTCACACACGATGTGTCTGAATTCTCAATCAAATGGCTCTGTCTTTCTAGAAAAATGCACACCATGTCTTTATTTGTACACGACGTGTCAATATCAAATTAGCAACCTCTTTCCCATCCACTGGAAACTTACACGACGTGTTCCAAATCGAACACGCCATGTTCTCTTCAATCAAAGAAGATTTCAAAAGTAGCGGGCGACCTGTACACAGGCACACAACATGTCTTTTAAAATACATGTCATGCCTCAAGTCAAGAAGTCGGGTTTAAAATCCTATTCTCCAACCGCCTCCCTCACTTTCACCCTAAATCAGTCGTGTCTTCAGCCATGTGTGATCCCTTACAGCCATGTGTGATGACCTCCGCCAATGATCGATAGCCAAGGTGCTTCATCACATCTGAGCAACGATCTCAAGCCCCGAAGTGGTTCAGAAGCTCCGCTATTCTGCCATTTCTCATCCCAAGTAAGCTCCCCTTTGCCACCGCTCCAAGCTTCTTCTTTGCTTCCATAAGAAAAGCAACTCTATCGTCTTCTCTACCGTTGGGATCTACTTCTTCACCGACTCCAGATTACACACTGTGAGAAACCCCAGTCATGTCGTGTAGACAACACCATCATCCCCAACCTCGAGACCCTTCCAAGCTCTAGGTATATGCCATGCCCTCCAAGAGACACATCATGTTCTCCGCCCAGTCCGCAACCCTTTCTATCTGAAGACACATTGTGTCTTTATTTAGAAAACCCCATGTACCAGTTTTTCATCTCACGTAGGGTCCTCCCTACGCGTTTTGCATGTGATCAAACAATGGGAGCCATGGGATTCGAGGAGGAGGTCAAAGAGGATATGAAGGAAATTGGCCTCCATATGATATGTTGCTCAGTAACCAATACTTACCCTCATCTTGTCTATGAATTTCTCACTACTCTTAAGGTTGAGGAAGACCTGAGGAATAAGCTGGAATTATATGCTTTTATATGCTTTCGTCTACTGGGCCAGAGCTATAAAATCACCTTCAAGTAGTTCTTTGATCTCTTAGAGTGCCACTACGAGGGTGCTCTAGGCTACCCTCCAGCTTTTGACAATGATGTCTTCTGGAATGAGATCACTGATGAGGAGAGACACGACACAAGAAGGACATGGCATCTGCCATCCACAACCCAATTTTCATATATGTCCACCACCTTCTCAGTACAGGGGTCTTTGTCAAGAAAGAAACACAAGGAGTTTGCGGGAAATAAGATCTATTTTTTGGTGGGGTATGGCTCATGATTATCAGATCAATGTAGGTTACCTCATTCTCACCAGGTTCACAAACATTAAGAAGATGAAGAAGAGAGAATTGGGGGACATCATGTGTGGGGGATTGGGGATTGATTACTCTCCTTTCCACAAAGCTTGAGGTAGACTTGACCGATCTAGAGGTTGCACCAGGTAGAAACCTAGTGGATATTCAATATCTGATTTCTACAAGTTAGATCACTAGGGTCCACAATGATGATGCCAAGTTTAGATAATATTTTGATAATGATCGGTATATTGACATGTCTTACTTGGAGAACATCACCTTAATAAGACAATTGGAAAGTCGACCTTAGTGGCCAAGGTGATGATGCAGATGCCCCTGATGACCATGCTGGTCCAAATGCATTTCTTGCTTAGACACACAATGCTCCATCGTCGTCCACAAGCACTCAAACTGAGTACTCTTAGACCATGCCTGATGTTAGGCACATTTACAGCTATGTTCAATAATGGTTTGACCATCTAGATGGTTGTTTCGATCTGATGGGTCAGTAGTACTCAGTGATGCACGACATGATCCAGTGCATGGATATGTGTAATATCTCTTAAAAGCACTATTTGATGCCCCGACCTTTCTAGTCTCACCAACAGCAGCAAGAGCCTACTCCACAGACAATTCCGGTCCACATTCCTAACGATGATGATTTGGTCAACCAACTTTTCCCTATTGGTCACGGGGCACTGGCCCTTCTTGGTGATATCTTTCATGGCAGGTAATCAGTTTCTTCTTCTTTAAGTTTGATTGATGTAGTGAGGACACTGCAAATTTCAAGCTTAAGAGGATGCAACCGGCCGATAATATAGTTGTAGTTGTTTTCATTTTCTAGTTCTCTAGTTCATGTCTTTAGTTTCTATTTTTAGTTTCTTCTTTTCTCATGGCAAGTTTAGTATGATATGAGGCCTATCATGTGTAATGAATTATTTTTATCTCTAGTTGATTGATCTTGACCTCCCTCATAAGAATTATCAATTGAAGAAATTGAAAAGAGAATGCATAAATCAAATGGAACTTTATGGTCATCAACATGTGCTTAATTTCAAATTTATGTTTGTAGCTTGAATTTACATCTTTTTCATCATGGATTGCATAATACATGTAATTGGTAATGAATTTTGTGAATATGTCAACTTTGCAACACTACTTAGAACATGGGATGATTTTACCAAACCTTTAGTGACTTTACAATCACCCTTTATAGTGAAATTTTTTCAAATCAAATGTATGGAATCCAACTAATGTTGCAATTAGTTAACTCTCTTTGTTCTGGGAAAAATAAGAGTAACTCATGACCAATTCAAGTCCCTTTTGGTTTGCTTCACCTTAATTACCCCATAAAAGATGGCTAAAACTTCCCACATGTTATACTAACCTAGTGTAGGTTTGATTTGGCCACGACGGTTAGGTGATATGTCCTAAAAGAGGGTAAAATATACCAATCGGCACTCCTTGTATGCACAAGCCTACATTAGCAGTCGAGTGAAGGAACCCCTAAGCTAAAATCATACGTTTTGGGAAAACAAGGAGAGAGAGAAAAAAAATTGATAACATTAACTAAGATTCCATCTTTTACATCGACAATAGTTGAAAGTCTAGTTGCAAACTCACTAATTGTTTGGCTTGGTCATCGAAGTTCCATTCAGTGTTGCCTTGTTGACTGTTTCATGTGTTACCACCCATGATGAACTTAATTTTCTTTCTTGGATGTCTGAGTTGAAATCAGGGCTATGAATATGAACCTGATGATTATTGTTGATTGGTCACATTTACATCTTCCATTTCATTTGATCTATTAATGAGATTGGTAATTGCTTGTTTTGTGTTTCTATGCTCTTTTTGCTTGAGGACAAGAAATAGTTGAAGCTTACGGGGATTTGATGTGCGCATTTCACATCTAACTTTTGCACACTTTCGCACACAAATTCAGTTCACTTTGCCTCCTATTTAGCCTCTAATCATATTAAACTTGTAATCTTTTAGTTATTTTACTTGTTGCATGATGTTGATCACAAGCACATGTTGAAAATGATAAATTGAAGATAGTTCAACCCAAATTTGACCTCAGTGGGACCTCCCTTTGAATTGCAGTAGATATAGAGTTCACCTAAAGAAACAACACCAAACACGACATGTCTTTAATAAGACACAACGTGTAGCTTTCCAGAAAAATCTCAAAAGCTCGCGTATCAATGAGCACGTTATGTGTTATTTAACACATGGGCATGTAAGTTTTCAGCAACCTCAGTGCCCGAACTACAGAGCAGATGACATGTCGTATCTTTATTAGGACACGACATATCCTCACGGTCCAAAGGCTGACTTCATCTTACTACCAACACACACGATTGTGTGCTTAATAGAACACGACGTGTGCTATCCTCCCAGATCGATTTCAATAGAAGCTCCACAATGTGTCCCTTCCCGAACACGTCGTGTACTTATCGTGAGGATGCAGTTCAGCAGCCGGTTGCACGACGACACACGACATGTCTACACAAAGACACGTGTGTCTTCATTAGTTTTCTACATATTTCAGTAGCAACCGCCCCTCATTTTAAAATCAAGTCCATCCATTTGGGGTGGTTACCCCTTGCCATTTGAAACACTTTTCGTCCAAGAGAAATTCCAAAGAAAAAGGAGAGTGATTTTTGGGTGGAAGAAGAGGTTTCTTGAGAAAGAACCTCCATTCCTTACCTTTTTCTTCTCCATAAGGTGCAGCAGAGCTTTTCTTCTCACTCAAGCTTCTCAGGAGGGAGACTTGTCCAAGTTGAAGCAGCTTCAAGGGTGGAATGTCATCCTCTAGCTAGAGTTCTACTTCCCCTTGACTATACCTTTGGTTCCTTTAGCTTTTTCTTCTCTTAGCTATGCAAAACTCTAAAAATTCTGCTATGTGCTTGTATTTCTCCATTATGAGTGAGTAGAACCTTCTTCTTGGGCATGGGGGAGTAACTCCCATGCCATTTCTCATGTGAACTCAAAATTTATATAGATTGTTAGTTAATTTGCTTCACCTTGGATGCCTACGGTGTTTATTAGCTTGTATGCTTGGCTGGCCATCTTTTATACATGTTTTATTCTTCTTTGTGCTTTGGGAGAATGTATGAGAGAGTAGGGAGTAGGATCCATGGAAATGTGCTCTTAACCACATGAGTGACTGGAGAATGTTGAGGGTTTATGGTTGTGTTTAAAACTAATCATATACATGGAAGTGTTATGCAAAGTTGAGAACCATCCCATGTCACCGAGAGGTGCATGACGATGACAATCTCCTTGGGAATTAATGACATTATTTAATTTCATAGTTACATATGATGTGATGGTGTGGTTGTAAAATCTAATGTCCAAGTCTCTAAAATTCTGAATTCAACCTTTAACTTAAGCTCTTTTTTTGTTACTCATCCTTTATCTATCAGTAATCAAACTCACTCCTTGTAATTTGAATTAGATTAAAGAAAGTTAATGATTTTGCGCCTAGCTAACCTATCTCTTTGTATTCAACACTCGACTATAATTGACACCATATACTTGCAGGTGATTGATGAGTTGAGACTTTGTTTTAAGACTCCAACATACACATTCTTTCATTCAAAGGTCAATAGTTAGTGGATTAAATATTTTAACCCAAGATTTATATTATGAATTGTTGTTATGAATCTCATCAGGTGAATCATCAGTTTTGATAGAAGTGTGTCCTAGATGTTTATTGAGTTTTAGTGGGGGTATACAATAACGGTTAATCTCACACCCTTAGATATTAATTCTTGTGAAATTATTTTGGGCATGGACTATCTTAAGACATATCACGTCCAATTAGATTGTTGGAAGAAAAAATCTTTCTTTCAACAAGGTGGCTCTTCATGTGTCTTTACTAGAGATAAAAAATTCTTACCCACATGTATAGTATCAGCTACTGTAACTAATAAGATGATGAGAAAGGGGTGTGATGCCTTTTTGGCACATGTGGTGGATTCTAGGGCATAAAAAGAATAGTCAATATAGTAGATGTTTTGGTAGTGTATAAGTTTCCAGACATCTTTCTTGGTAAGTTACCAGGTTTACCACCTAAAAGGGATATCGGCTTTGAGATACATATTTTACCTAGTAGCCACCCAATAGAATTACATGCCTATAGAAGGACACCTGCATAGTTGAAGGAATTAAAAAGTCAGTTATATGAGTTACTGGATAAGGGATTTATTCAATCTAGTACATCACCTTGGGGATCTCCAGAGTTATTTTTGAAGAAAAAAGATGGAACCATGCAGTTATGCATATACTATAGATAATTGAATAAGATAACGATTAAGAACAAATATCCTCTGCCTACAATTGATGACTTGTTTAATCAACTATGTGAAGCAACGATATTTTCAAAGATATACCATAGATGAAGATATCATATAGTTAAGAATAGAGGCATCTGATGTACCAAAGTCAACATTCAGAACAAGATATTGGCATTATGAGTTTGTATTCATGTCTTTTGGACTAACAAATGCCGCTACAGCTTTTATGGGCATGATGAACATGGTTTTCAATCATTATCTAGATCAGTTAATAGTAGTATTTATATACAATATTCTTATATATTCCAGCGATGCATAACAACATGAGCAACATCTGAGGATAGCCTTGCAGTTGTTGATGCAACATTAGCTTTATGCTAAGTTCAACAAATGTGAGTTTTGGTTGGCTGAAGTATCTTTTCTTAGACATGTCATATCAGGAGAAAGAGTCAGTGTTAACCCTAAGAAGGTGGAATCTATTGTTTAGTGGGAGCAACCTACAGACCCTAATGAGATCAGAAGTTTTATGGGGTTAGCATGATATTATTGGAGGTTTATAGGAAACTTCACTATAATAGAAACACATATCACATGCTTAACAAGGAAGTATGCACATTATCTTTGGTTTGAATCATGTGAGAAAAGTTTTCAAACATTAAAGAAGAAGTTAACCACAACACCGCTCTTGAGTTTACCAGAGGCAGATAAAGGTTATGTGGTTTTTTTTATGCATCCATTAGAGTTTTGGGATGTGTTCTTATGCAAGAAGGGAAGGTAGTGGCCTATGCTTCTAGGCAACTTAAAGAAGAATGAATAGAACTATCCCACATATGATCTTGGGTTGGCATTAGTAGTACATGCCTTAAAGACATGGCATCATTATCTTTATGGTGAATCATGTCAGGTCTTTACTAATCATAAGAGTCTAAAGTACATTTTCACACAAAGGGATCTCAACCTAAGACAGAGTAGATGGTTAGAGCTTATAAAGGATTATGATGTCACCATTAGTTACCATCCTAGAAAGGCCAATGTAGTATCAGATGCTATGAGTAGAAAGTCAGTGTTGTCTGTAGAAATGTTTTCTATGGAATGTGTAAAAAGAGACACGTTAGTTAAGATGAAAGAGATGAATTTGGATCTGAATGTGTCCAATCAAGGTGTATTAATTGCACAGATGCATGTGAGACCTACATTTTATGATCAGATCAAGGAGCCTCAACACGGTGACAAAGAAATGTAACAAATCACGCATGATATGACAAAAGTAAAGAGAACAAACTTCAATTATTCGGATGATGGTTTTTCTATATCTGCATAATAGATTGTCTATATCAGGTGACATTGAGTTAAAGAAATAGATTCTTGAGGAAGCTCACTCTTCTATGTATGCAATGCATCCAGACAACACAAAGATGTATGTAAACCTTAAGGAGTTCTATTGGTATTTAGGTGAAGAAGGAAGCGGTTGAATATGCAGCCATGTGTGGTGTAAGTTAGCAAGTCAAGGATGAACATCAAAAGCCGACATGTACTTTGTAATCACTTCTTATCCCTGAATGGAAGTGGGAGCATATTACCATGGATTTTATGGTTGGATTACCTTGAACAACACATAGTTTTGACTCTATATGGGTAATACTAGATAGGCAAACAAATTCTTCTCACTTTCTACCAGTTAAGACAACTTGGGATATGCCAAAGTTAGCTAAAATCTATATAGATGAGATAGTCAAGTGTAAGGGATACCAATTTCTATAATATCTGATAGAGATCCTAATTTTACATCTAGGTTCTGGAATTAGTGCAACGTCCTTGGGAACAAAGTTGAAGTTTAGAATGACATTTCATCCTTAGACATATGGATAGTCAGAGAGGATAATTCAGACCCTAGAGGATATGCTAAGAGCATGTGTTTTGCAGTCTAGTAGATGTTGGGATGATCATCTCAGTCTTATGGAGTTTACCTATAACAACAATTATCATTCGAGGTTAGGTATGACCCCTTATGAAGATCTATATGGGAGAAAGTGTAGATCTCTTATTTGTTGGTATGAAGTTGGAGAAAGGTAGATTTTAGATCTAGAGTTGGTAGAAGAAACAACATAATAGATATATGTGATCAGACACCAATTGAAGACTGCTCAGGATAGAATAGAGAAGCTATGTATAGAAAAGGCATAGACCACTTTAGTTTGAGGTTGGAGATGAGGTTTATTTGAAAGTATCACCATGGAAAGGTGTGATGAGGTTTGGAAAGTGAGCCAAACTAAATCCTAAATTATTTAGAGAATTGGACCAATTGAATATAAACTTAAGTTGCCTTTAGAGTTAGCCAATTTACATAATATGTTTCATGCATATTTGTTGAAGAAGTGTCATCCTGGTACCCAAAAAAATTATAGACCGAGATTATGTGTAGTTAAGAGATGATATCTCCTATATTTAGGGACCAATTCAAATTCTAGATCGTGAAAATCAAAAGCTTAAAAAGCGGGAGATACCTCTAGTAAAAGTTCTTTGGATGAATCACGATATAGAAGAAGTTACTTGGGAAGCAGAGTTGGACATGTGTAATAAGTATTCTTTCCTCTACTAGCTATTTTGAGATGAACTTTTTTTAGAGGGGGAAAATGTTACAACCCTCCTCTAGCTTTGCTGGTAATTTTAGGGATTTAAGATAACCTTAATGCTTGTTGTGTTTTTATTAGTAATATAGTACCTTATGTATTATCTTAAATTCTATAATCTCAAATACTTGTATGAATAACTCATAATCTTGACTTAATCATATCACAAAATTTGTTGTTTAGGCTGATATAGGATTAGCCCATATATATGTAAGAGAAGAATTAATGAGACTTTAGGAAATAATTAATAAATAAATTTTATTTGATAATATTATTAAACTAATATTGTATATTTGTAGAGAATTTAATTACAAATCCAACACAAAAAGAGTGATCTAAATTGGAGTTAAAATGAGCAAGTTACGACCTTTTTAGTAACATATACAATTTTTCAACGACCGCCGAGAATTGGTTTTTTTAGCAATCATCGAGAATGGTCTTTCTCAGTGACTGCTAAGTCCCAACGAACAATGGTTTCCAAAGGCCCATAGACCACCGAGGCCCAGAGACCAGTGGTCGCAAAAGGCCCAACGACCGCTAAAAATTGTCGCCCATGATAGCCAATCGTAAAATGACCATATCTTGGGATATTCATATCCATTTTCAATGAAACAAAGTGCTTTAGAACCATGATTTGATCCTATATATTCTTATACTCTTATTCTAATAAAAACAATATCTATAGGGAGATTTATAGGGTGATGTTTGGGGAAAAGGTGAAGAACAACTGCAGATCGACAAACAAACCATAGATTCTTCGTGGTAAGTAGTTCTAGACCGTAGATAGCTTCTTTTCGCCTTTTTGCTCCGTTGAGGGTCTTCTTTTATAATCTTTGAAGATTCTGTTTCTCATTATTTGTTCATCTTCTACCTTAAGATGATCGTTTTAAGTCTGTTTTCCTACTGATGATCAGTTTAGAACGAGATCTTAAGGCCTGAAGTTTGATTTAGACTCGTGTGAGCTAAGATCCAAGCTTAGTTGGTGAAAAGGCTAAGATTCATGATCTTGGACAAGATCTGTGAGCGGAAAATCACCTTTTACCTTGATTTACAACATACTATTTCAAATAATGTCTTTCTCTTATTTAAAGCTTGTTGTATGATAACTGTGATGGATTTGACGTGCAATGATTTTAAATAGTAGAAATGCTTTATTAATCACATTTCAATGATTTAGTATCATATCAAAAGTTTCTATGCAAGTTTTTATGAACAACATGTGATGAAAAGGAGTAAATAGAGGCACCCAAGAATCTGACATGTCCTAATTTAGAACTAAAAGAGTTGAATTGTGGTATATGAGAACTATAAAATTTGCTAGATGATTTATCTGCTTAATATGTGATGCTTAATTGATGAAGTTAGGATAACTATTAGTTACGATGTTGAATGTTGTTTAATTAATTGAATATCACTAGATGTTAGATGCCCTAGACACTGAGAATCCTCATAGGAGGCTTATGTTGTGAGGAGAAAATGTGTTTCCCGACTGGAGGTCTCATGTAGGTTGAGGTAATATGGAGCGCACCAATAGGGTCTGGGGGTCTATGCCAGTGAGGACAGACTCCTTAAATGATTGGTATCTAACACCAACTAGGATGTCGGTGGTACCTGAGTTATGAGTTGTGGTGATCAATGAACATCTTTGGTAGGTTCACTGGTGCACAAAAAGCCTGAGGGCTTTGACTCCCTGCCATAGTACCCAGGTTGAGAGGAGTTGTCTGAGATATTTGGCTACTCCCATTAGCCGTCGAGAGGCAGACGCAGTGATTTCAGCTACAAATGTGGTATTGAGAATACAAACTTAGGATCCAGGGCATGCTTCTAAGTGTTGTATAGTGTGATCGTAGCTTGCTATGATACTTTCACATGTTATGGTTCACCTCATCTGGGTCCAATGGCATAATAAATGGATTAAAAATCAAGTTAATGGATTTAGGTTATCCTTTTTCTATATTTAATATTAGACCAACTTCTATGATGATTAATTTACCGTTTTAAACTTATAATGCTTTCATGCTTCTACATTTAAGTTCTATCAATTTTATACATTATAAATATCTTGGTTATTTATTGATTTTCTACTCACTGAGACAATAGCTCATCAACCTACTAAACAATTTTTTAGGTAAAGGACTAGCTCTTCTTGAGGAGACATAAGCCATTTTTTTCAAGAGTAGAACAGAGGTCCTAAAGAAGTAGTAGTTAGAATAGATAGACAATCTCTTATCCTTCCTCTGGATCCTAGGAATAAAAGAGTGAGAAAAAATAGATGTGTACATGATTTTTATATTAGGTTGAAACTCTTTCTTCTATGTAATATTTGAGCATTGTTGTATCCTTTAATGTTATGTTTAATGGAGATATTGTTAGTTTGCTAAATGTTGTTACTATACATCTGAGAAAAGAAAAAGATAAGGCTGATTTTTTGTAAGTGTTTATAAGATGATGTGGTAGTAATCCCTTCTTGGAGGACCCTAACCATGGCTAGTGGGTTCGGGTCGTGTCAGTTTGTTCCACAACCGTCTCCAACCTTCAATCACGATATCCACCACTACCGACCCTACATCATTGGAATTTATGAATGTCATTTCATCCTCTATATCGCCCCAAATCCTTGTTATTTCCACCACACATAATCCCCATCCCCAATCTAAGCATAAGTAGTTCCATGTTGTGTTCCCATTGGCTAGAACTCCACTTTATATCTATCTTCCTAACTCAAATTCTTACACAAACCAATCATTCATTTCCTACAACATTGTTCCAGTACAGAATGTGTAGTAAAATTGGGCGCCAATACATATTATGTTGTTAAGCTACCTAGAGAGAACAAGAGACTAGATGATAGAGTAATTGTTCTCCATGTATTGTGGCCAAGAGAACATCAAGGAAAGATACCAGTGGATCTTGATGGCTATGACATGATGAACTATGACCCACACTGACACGGGGTCATCAAAATTCATGGAGTAATTCTCATTCAAGATATCAATTTTTGGCATCTTGGCCAAAGTCAATACGTCAATAAGAACGAGTACCAGACCTTCATCTCATCTTTACATAACTATTGGATGCACATTCCATATGCAGGTCCTCCATTTTTCACAAATTTTATGCTTGATCTTTTCTCGAAAATCATGTTAGAACTTTCTCTTGAGGACTCGGCCCCCGATCCCTCTTGAGGGGTGGCCTCCCCTCGAATCCCACCTAGTGAGGGTAGCATGACTTCTCAGTGGGGGGGGGGGGAATCCCCAAGCAATATGATGTAGATTATTAATGAACCTACGATGTTGTGCTTCTTCATTGTGAGTTCATGGTGCGCTCCCGCCAATGGTGCAACACACTAGCCGATTTGACCTGACTAGATGCGCCCCACGAGGTCGGAACACACGGTGGATTCACTTTTGAAATTTATAAACCTAACTAACGCACCTACTTCTACTAAAACAACTACACCCGCAAGCGCACGGGGTCGTGTCGTAGTATAGGAAGGTGGCAAGTATAGGGTCGATCCACAGAGAAAAGAGGGGGCACTAGAGCTAGGTTAGTTTGTCTAGGTTCCTACTGCGGAGACTAGGGTTAAGGGTTTAAAGATGATTTTGATTGTTAAACTATTATGAACAAACGAGGAATTAAAGGCAAGAATGAAATCTATGTTAGCCCTAGGTTAGATTAAGACTAAGCAAGCAAGGAAAGACTAAGCTAGGTATGAAAAGGAAAGTTACACTAAGGCAAGTAAGAGAGAAGAAGTGAAATTAAAGTACTAAACTAACATGAGCAAGGCAAGAACAAGGCAAGCAACTGACTAAGCAAGAAAAGAACTAGTTAAGCTAAGCAGGCACAAAACTAGGGTTTTAAGTAATAAAGAGAGGTGTGGGCTGTTTAGGGGTATGAACTTATCACTTAAGTTGGGGGTGACATATGAACATTATTCCATTTAGATTATCCAAACCAAACAAGAAGTTAGAGTCTAATGAATTAACCTAAGCTACTAACTGGCCATGGATATGCTAGGTTGTGTATAGGGGAACTAGTCCCTAACACCCCCTACTACCTTTACGAGGCTCAATTGGGTTAGGGGTTAGGTTCAATTCAATTAGAGTCTAATCAAGCCTAGGCTTCTAGATTAGGCATTCCTAGGACAATTAGGGGTCGAGGGTAGTAATGGGGAGGCGAAATTAGGGTTTTGGGCCCCAATTCCCCCACATTCTAGCCTTGAGAAGGCTCCATGCTAATTGCACTAGAATTATCTAATCTAGCTACTTTGATCTCTCACTTAGGTTTAGGGAGATTGATTAGGATGTAGGAAGATGGGAGGCAACCTAGGGATCCATGAATTGGACCTAGGGGCAAATCCCAAAATTCACACATATAAGCATTTTGCCTAAATTCCTAGGTGATTTCACACACAAACCAACAAGCAATCCATGGAGAGTGAGATGAAAATAGAATATTATCATTAAAAAATAGAATTACAATGTTTACATGTCATTATCCCCCAACATGGTATCAAAGTAACATAATTTCCCCCAAACAGCCCACCCAAGGGGACTAGCTACTCATAGACATGGAAAATACAAAAAGAGAGAAGATAGAGGAAGAAGTAGCCATGGAGCTTGGTGTAGATGAAGGAATCCTCCTCTCCATTAGCTGCAAGGTCGTCCTCCTCCTTCTTCTTGGATGGAATGGTGTAAAATGGTGGTGGGAAGTGGATGGAAGGCTTAAATATGGGGGGTTATGTGGTGGAAATGGTGAAATGGAGTGGATTTGAGGTGGAGGTGAAGTGGAATGGAGTGGAGGTGACTAGGGAGTGAAAATGGGACTCTAAGCAGCCAACCCTCGACCCTCATCCGCCACTAGGGCTTATATAGGGATCTAGGGGGGTCTAGGGTTAAGTTAGGGGCAAAATGGGGAAAGTAGTGAAAACTAGGTGGATTTTGTGAGTAGCACGGCCGTGGTGGGTCACCACGATCGTGGTGGGTAGGGTAGACCATGGCCGTGGTGGATGGGCACGGTCATGGGTTTATTAGAATTTGGAGATCACAGGGAGGTGTGCATGGATGGCCACGGTCGTGGGGGGTCACCACGGTCATGGTGGGGACCTATGGCCACGGTCGTGTTGATTACCACGATCGTTTTGGCCATTTTCATCAATTTCTGGGAGTTTTACTGATTTTTTGTACTTGGGGCATGTTCACCACGACCGTGGGGACTCACCACGGTCGTGGTGGTGTCTCTCCCATGCATTTGAGCCTTGAAATTGATCATAAATGGAGGGTATTGCTTCAAAACTTTCTTTGACCACTTGGGGTAGGTTGGAAGTGGTTTTGGCATCATTTTGAGCTCCTCCAAGCCTGAGGAAACCCTAGACTGGACCATCCTCTTTCCATGCCATCAAGTAGTGGACAAAGTACCTATAAAACATGCAAAAAGCCTCCATAAGTGCATTTGATATAAATAAGCATATTGGGGGGAATAACATGTAATATAACAAGTATAGATGTGGCTGAAATGCAAAATGACACAAGATAAAGCACTAAAATAAGGATGAATCACCACCCCAAACTTGAAACATACTTTTCCTCAAGTGTGCTCCAACTCAATATCTCTACAAACTTTTCACATTCATGACATGACAAATGCAATGTAAAAGGTGATTATTGTTGAATGGGCTCAAAGATGACTAAGTACATGCATTCCACCTCTCTCCTCTCCTACTTTTACAAACCAATCATGAAAAGAGAACAAAGCATATGAACTTCAAATATAGTGTTTAGAATACACGAGATATCCATATTTCTTTCATGTAGTTCTGGGTAGACTGTTTCATAATGGCGTTAATCCAAGATGACTAGGAGTGTTGTTTCACCTTCATACTTTTAATCTTATGCTTCGAATCATGCCAAATTACCCACGTGGTTGCGGAAAAGGGCAAAATGAGCTAGGTTTGATTTTCCTAGCTCGATGGGTATGAAAGTGGAAGAAAGGGTTGTGGTAAGCTTCTTGGAGTGCTTCTACACACTCATCTTTTCTTTATTTGAATGCTCTTAAACATGAGCATCCTTTTATTTTGTTTTTGCTTTTCTTTTTCTTTTCTTTTCTTTCTTTCCCTTGGAGTAGATAGGGCATATGATGGATAGAGTGAAGCGGGGAGGTAGAGATGTGGCCATCCCAAACTTTTGGAGGTGGCCACGGCTGATATGTGCACTTTGGCATCCTTTAATGAGGCAGAGGGGTAAGAAGATGGTGAGAGAAAAGTCGAGTCAAAGGGGGGTCATAGGTATGATTCTCCACATAAGACGTCCTGCATGAAAATTAATCCAATACTTCATCCTAGATATCACACCACATGAATGAACAAGATCAAATTGATATATCAATCAAGTGATTCTACAAACACTAAGCGTTCAAAGCTTGCTCAACTTCATAATTCAACCAAATCATTCACAATCATAAGAGAGGTGATGCACATGTAAAGAGTCAAGAATTGATACCATTTAGAAATAAACAATGATAAGTCACTTGCATTTGTCAAAGGTCATCGTTTTTACTCAAAATAGTAGAGATTGGGTCAAAACACACTTTTTAGACCAGAAATCTCAAATTTGGGCAAAATTGGCCAAAATAGTGCCAAGTTGCTTTCAATCACATCTAAACTCTATATTATTGAACTAAAAGTAGTAAACAATCAAATCCTAGCTAAAACATGCAAAAATGACCAAAAATCTACATGATATGCAATGCATGGCAAGAAGAGCAAATTTTTTGAAAATTACGCAAAAATGACAAGAAAGTAAACGACATGGCATGTAGGTATGCAAAGCAGTAAAGATGACTAAAGTAGATAGAAAAAACAAGAAAACAAAAGTGGATGTGGCAGGTGAAATGCAAAGTGAAACTAGGGCATACCTGCCCTACCACCCCAAACTTTTGAATCATGATGTCCTCAACATGATCCTAGAGTTTAGGATGATAGGGTAGATGATCATGGCTCTCTCGAGGCTCTGGCGGTGTTCCTCCTTGTGGTGGAGGATATGCGTAGTAGTTGCCGCACTAATCTACCTCTAGTGGCTGAAATTGGTCTACATAACGGCCGTGGTGGCTTCAAGTTGCACGGCTGTGCTGCCTAGCACGGCCGTGGTGCAGTCCTTTGGCATCTTTTCTCAAATTTTCTTCTGAATCCAGGGACTTGGTGTGTTTTTCATGCAAATCACCACGGTCATATTGATGTGCCACAGTCGTAGTGGTCCCTATAGCTTCTACTCTCAAAATGAGGAACATCAAACACTCAAAAACTTGACCCAAAGTGATTTTTCTTTGAATCCTTCTCTCAATCGTACTCAAATTTCCTTCATTTCACCTTGTTACCACCTGCACATCTTAAAACTAGACAAAAACTATTAAACACAAGTGTGTGTGTGTTTTCTTGGAAAGTGTAAAAACAAAGTAATTATATCAAAAAGTGAAGGTTGGGTCAAAATTTCCCAAACCTATGTGGGTTGCCTCCCACAAGCGCTAAGTTTATGCCTTCATCCAGGCTTCTTGTTCTTTCACCATCAACCATTGTCCAAAAACAAAATGTTTGCACCCCCATCATAAGCAATCCTCTCAAATGCTTTCCTTGATTGATCTTCCTCCCAAGGGTCATGCGAGCTTTGTAAGTCTTTTTTAGCAATTCTCTCTCCTTGGGGATCATCATCATAGATCTTAATAAGCCTTAAGACCCTCAGAAATATCATGCCATATGTTTTCTCTCTCTTGAGGAACGGGTCTTCATAGGAACTAAAGACAAGGGTCTCAATCATATCCATTTGCTCATGGGAAGTAGGGGGAGCATGTGATACTTGTGGTGGTGGCTTCAGTGTTGATGGCCCTTGGACTTTAGGTGGAGGAGGGCATTGAGGTTGGAAGGTGAATTGGTGGGAGGGTTGTGGTGATGGAGGTGGTAGAATGAATTGAGGTTGGAAGGTGAATTGGTTGGAGGGTTGTGGCATTGGAGGTGGTGGTGGTGTGTAAGGCTTAGGATAGCCTTGGAGGTAGGGTAGTGGAGGAGGGAATTGAGGTTGGAAGGTGAAGTGGTGGGAAGGTTGCGACAATGGAGGTGGTGGAGGTAATGGATGGGTTTGTGCATTTTGGCCTTCCATCTTGTCTTCTCCGAGTGGCTTGTCACATGCACAAGGTGCAACTAAACAAAAGAAAGCAAGTTAGAAAACCAATATATACAAAGAATGCACAGAGTAATGAATAAAGAATAGCAATGATGAGGGCAGTAGGAAAAGTCAAAGAAAAATTAACTAGCTAGGCCGAGCGCCTCTATCCCCGGCAACGGTGCCAGAAAGCTTGGTGCGCTCCAACCAATGGTGCAACACACTAGCCGATTTGACCCGACTAGATGCGCCCCATGAGGTCGGAACACACGGTGGATTCACTTTCGAAATTTATAAACCTAACTAACGCACCTACTTCTACTAAAACAACTACACCCGCAAGCGCACAGGGTCTTGTCGTAGTATAGGAAGGTGGCAAGTATAGGGTCGATCCATAGGGAAAAGAGGGGGCACTAGAGCTAGGTTATTTTGGCTAGGTTCCTACTGCGGAGACTAGGGTTAAGGGTTTAAAGGTGATTTTGATTGTTAAACTACTATGAACAAATGAGGAATTAAAGGCAAGAATGAAATCTATGTTAACCCTAGGTTAGATTAAGACTAAGCAAGCAAGGAAAGACTAAGCTAGGTATGAAAAGGAAAGTTACACTAAGTCAAGCAAGAGAGAAGACGTGCAATTAAAGAACTAAACTAACATGAGCAAGGCAAGAACAAGGCAAGCAACTGACTAAGCAAGAAAGGAACTAGTTAAGCTAAGCAGGCATAAAACTAGGGTTTTAAGCAATAAAGAGAGGTGTGGGTTGTTTAGGGGTATGAACTTATCACTTAAGTTGGGGTGACATATGAACATTATGATTCCATTTAGATTATCCAAACCAAACAACAAGTTAGAGTCTAATGAATTAACCTAAGCTACTAACTGGCCATGGATATGCTAGGTTGTGTATAGGGGAACTAGTCCCTAACACCCCCTACTACCTTTACGAGGATCAATTGGGTTAGGGGTTAGGTTCAATTCAATTAGAGTCTAATCAAGTCTAGGCTTCTAGATTAGGCATTCCTAGGACAATTAGGGTCTGAGGGTAGTAATGTGGAGGTGAAATTAGGGTTTTGGGCCCCAATTCCCCCACATTCTAGCCTTGAGAAGGCTCCATGCTAATTGCACTAGAATTATCTAATCTAGCTACTTAGATCTCTCACTTAGGTTTAGGGAGATTGATTAGGATGTAGAAAGATGGGAGGCAACCTAGGGATCTATGAATTGGACCTAGGGGCAAATCCCAAAATTCACACATATAAGCAATTTGCCTAAATTCCTAGGTGATTTCATACACAAACCAACAAGCAATCCATGGAGAGTGAGATGCAAATATAATATAATCATTAACAAATAGAATTACAATGTTTACATGTCATTATCCCCCAACATGGTATCAAAGTAACATAATTTCCCCCAAACAGCCCACCCAAGGAGACTAGCTACTCATAGACATGGAAAATACAAAAAGAGAGAAGATAGAGGAAGAAGTAGCCATGGAGCTCAGTGTAGATGAAGGACTCCTCCTCTCCAGCAGCTGCAAGGTCGTCCTCCTCCTTCTTCTTGGATGGAATGGTGTAAAATGATGGTGGGAAGTGGATGGAAGGCTTAGATAGGGGGGTTATGTGGTGGAAATGGTGAAATGGAGTGGATTTGAGGTGGAGGTGAAGTGGAATGGAGTGGAGGTGACCAGGGAGTGAAAATGGGACTCTAAGTAGCCAACCCTCGACCCTCAGCCGCCACTAGGGCTTATATAGGGATCTAGGGGGTCTAGGGTTAAGTTAGGGGCAAAATGGGGAAAGTAGTGAAAACTAGGTGGATTTTGTGAGTAGCACGGTCGTGGTGGGTCACCACGATCGTGGTGGGTAGGGTAGACCACGGTCGTGGTGGATGGGCACGGTCGTGGGTTTATTAGAATGTGGAGATCACATGGAGGTGTGCATGGATGCCCACGGCCGTGGGGGGTCACCACAATCGTGGTGGGGACCTATGGCCACGATCGTGTTGATCACCACGATCGTTTTGGCCATTTTCATCAATTTCTGGGAGTTTTACTGATTTTTTGTACTTGGGGCATGTCCACCACGACCGTGGGGACTCACCACGGTCGTGGTGGTGTGTCTCCCATGCATTTGAGCCTTGAACTTGATCATCCATGGAGGGTATTGCTTCAAAACTTTCTTTGACCACTTGGGGTAGGTTGGAAGTGGTTTTGGCCTCATTTTGAGCTCCTCCAAGCCTGAGGAAACCCTAGACTGGACCATCCTCTTTCCATGCCATCAAGTAGTGGACAAAGTACCTATAAAACATGTAAAAGTCTCCATAAGTGCATTTGATATAAATAAGCATATTGGGGGAAATAACATGTAATCTAACATTTATAGATGTGGCTGAAATGCAAAATGACACAAGATAAAGCCCTAAAATAGGGCTGAATCAGTTCATTTTTTGTAGAGTCCACCCACAACCACTCTCTTATTATTTGTGGTTGGTGGAGGGGGGATATAGAGGGGAAATAATTACCATTCATATGATCATGCTGCCTAATTCCCGCATATTCATTTCTGCTTTTCTAATGCCTACTATAAGACATACTTATCTATAACAACACCTCAAACACATTGCCCAACTGCTATATCACGATACTCTTATAGCGGTGTTCTTAACTCAACTACCATGGATCATTTCCTTATTGACATTTCTTATGCGGGACTACTTGACAATAGTGACGACTAAAATGACTACCTTATATTGCTTGAGATCTTTGGTTAACTTTCATTTCTTTTGCTCCTATGGGTGTAACAGTCATCATTTTTTGGGGGGGTCTTATTTGCTATCAATACTTCCACTTACATGTTATCTTTATCAGGGTGAAAGGACTACTTAGTACATGTTATGTGCTATATTCTTCAGGTTGAGTGTGTGAGTGCTTCAATTATTGTATTCCGAGATGTAGGAAGAGATAAAATACAATACACTAACAAGTTGGTGATGTGTTTCAGAGCTTGAAAGGGATGTTAGTGATATAAGTTTTTTAGTTTTTTCTATAAATGTGCATATGTATGTTTGACCCGTTATAGTTTCTACCCATGCTTTGTATTACTCACCTTTGTTATATATAAGGGCATGACTTTGCCTAATAGATAAACTAATAAGCCTCCATCTTGTTTTACACACTTCTCAATTCAAATGTACAATGTTCTTTTGAAGGATCCCTACCTAATGAGGAATGATTTGACTTATACTAATCATTCTTGGGACAAGTAGGTGGAAATGATAAAATGAATCAGTCGAAGGGCTGCCCATGAACACCTGAGGTTTAAATCCCTAAAACCAACATCAATTTACATTCCCATAACTCATCTTGGGATATAGTTGGTCCTAAGACACTGTAAAGGGGTGGATCACCTGCAACCCCCCCCCCCCAAACTGCCTAAGGGAGTCCCATATCTTTGTACTTTGGTTATCATCATTGAAGCCATATATAGCCATAACCAACAGTCTGGGGTTGCTATTATAAATCACTTCAAGATGAATGATTGCTCCCCCTTTGAGAAATAAAAGTGTTGCAAAGAGTTCAGTAAGTTAACAATAAACACGAAGAATGAAGGATGATGTTGATTTCCAGTAAAGATTGTATTGTGTATCGAAAGATAACTTATGGACGTGAGCTTACTCCGAGTACAATAATATTAACCTAAAGATGCAATATGAAATTAATACTCTATCTACGTCTAAAGAATCTAATCTATATGGAATCTTGAATTTCTCTCCTGAACGTGTCTTTCACATGAGAAACTGTCTCACTCATGTTCAATTATAACGAACACCATTACTACCACTGAGAAGTGTCATAGATAATATGTCTTCCTATCTTCTTTCACACATCTCTCAAGTCAAAGACATGAACGCATGTGAGGTATATCCTAATGGTTGGATTTTCACCAAAGATAACAGTGGGCATGACCGTCATGCTCATCATTATCTTAAACCTCAATCTTAACCATGTTGAAATCGGCTACATGAACCTATTTTTACATTCATTACTTAAATAAACTGTATTAAAACCATTAAATTAAAAATGGATGGATCTTGGTTTAGTGGCGGTGCGAGGGGGCAAGCAGGGGCACGTACCCCCCTCCAATTTTCAAAAATTTTAAACATATATATATATGTGTGTGTATATTTAACATGGTATCAAAGTTAATAATTAATTTTATATGTTATCTACTCCACATACTCTTTAAGCTTTTTTCGAAGTATATAATTATTTTTCATTAATAATATCATTACCAATATGATTTTAAATAAAAATTACAATTATAATACATTTAAAAAGATAAATTTTATAAAAATCAATGACACTTTTTATTGTTACAAATATATCTCAATGTTTCATAATTAAAAAATTATATTTTTATTAGATATATTAACAACTATATCAAAAATACATATGTTAATGTCAATAGGATAACTATTACTTTATACCCATTTTGTGATGATTAAATAAGAAACTGATATCCATAATTAATAGTATACGTTATGAAATGTCAACTATTTTTATATCATGTATAAATAATTAGATGTATAATAAATATAACAAGTACATAGTTGTGTGGGTAATGAGCAAACAAAAATTGATATCCATAATTATTGTATACTCAATGAAATACTAAATACTTTATGTAATATATAAATAATTAAGTGTGTAACATATATAACGAGTACATAGGTAAAGAGAAAACAAAAAACCAATATCTATAATGAATAATATACTCCATCAGATAACAAATCGTGTTATTTTATGTATAAATAACAAAATGTATAACAAATATAGTACCTAGAAAATTCTATCGGTGTACATTTTACATGTGCATATGATGTATGTTGATTCTTTTCTACTATGAGTGTAATGTATGCTAGGAAAGGTATCGTAAAATGAAATATGATAATTTCTTAGTAGTACATAGTGTCACGATCAATTTACTAATAATATTTTTAAAATATTTGTACTATTTTTTATTTTAATACATCAATAAATACTTGTTAAAATAATGTAGTTCCATATATCTTAGGAAATTAACTCTTAAAATTATACTTCTATTCGCAAGTTATATGCAAATATTGTTTCTTTAAATTAAAAATATTATTTTATCATAATGTCAAAGATAATGGATTTTGATATTTCATTTATTTTCGACTGATGTAGGGTTTTGAATCACTTTTACAAGCCCATTTTATACCTATTTTGTGTGTTTATTTGTCATTTTCTTGATTATATTTTCATAAATCACTATTGTTGGTCTGTGCACTCTGTTTCCATCAAATTATGCTTATTTTATCATATTTATATGATTTTATGTATTCCCCAGACTTATACATGTTTTTCTGCATTTTTCAAGTACTTTATGTACAATGCAGAGTTGGCACCACCGGCCCTTCAAATTGGTGCCACCAAGATTACATCAGTAACTGATCCAGGAGAGCAGAGTCGATGCCACCAACTTCCTAGTCGGTGCCACCGACTTTTCCGAAATCAACACTCGATTAGATTGCTCAGATCCAATAGTCCACGTTATGTGGTACCGTAAGTTGGCCTATGACCTAATAAAGGATGGCCAGACCTGAGGACATCACACGTTGCACCGCACGAAGACCAGAGGAGAGAAAGAGAGGAGTAGGGAGCCGAAGGACGTCAACCGGGAGATCTGAGCACCTCCAAAGGACGATTTTGCTGCTGAAAGACTACAGAACGTGCGTTTCTCGAGGAGGGTCATCTGAAACACCTTCTCTCTAGGGGCTACACAAATTTCATTCATATTTCCCATGCTTTTCTTCTCTTTCTCTATGTATTCGTACGTAAAAACCATGTGGCGCTAAACCCCTCCTTTCCTTAGGACCCGGGAGTAGCCTGGGGAATCGTTGTATTGATTTTTTGCATGAATTAATATAGATTTCTCTTTATTCATGGATATATAGTTGTGTTTCGAATGATCTACCTAAACGTGATCACCATTGCTAGAGTCATAGACTGATAATTGCACTGGAAGGAGGATTAAAGGTTGGAAAATCACAATCTATACACTTTCCTAAGCGTTCTTTGGAAAAGATAACATACGATTAGTGGAAAGAAACCCATAGTCTTAGACAATGCACCTAGACTAAGTTATAAATTGCTACAGACGTGGAATTGTCTTAGATCTAGGTTGTGGATTGTATCGTGAAAGTAGACAATTCTGACTACAGGCTTTCTGTCCAGGGTAGGAGTAAAATTTATATTGATTTGGTAGAAATAAGATATAACGAGACCCCGTGGTGAAATCAGTAATCGTAATGAATCCATCTCATTTGAATCAATCACCCGTTATTTTTAATTAATTTTCATGTGCTTTGTTTCGACTCAAATTCAACCATTTTTAATTGGCTTAGCTTATCACACTATAGTTAGTAGTAGTCACTGAGATTACGTCTCCCCGAGTTCGACTCGGGCCTCACATAGGCCTATATTACTCGACGCGTGCACTTGTGTTCATACGCACAATTTTAGCATGTCAAGTTTTTGGCGCCGTTGCCGGGGAGACGACAAGCTCTCAACACTACGAGTACTACGGTTGGCCACTCTAGGCCACTTTTTATTTTTCATGTAATTTTATTTTAATCTTTTGAACTGAATTGCAAATCTTATTTATATTTTTCAAGTATTAGTACCATCTCATACACCGTTGTTTGAAATTTCAAGGTACTAGTAAAGCAATAGTGTGTGACGGAGCAGCAGCTGGAGAAAAGACCATATGGGAGAAGATCAAGATGTCTTCTTCAACTGCTCAACTGGGTCCGATCAAGAAATAGGTTGTGAACGTAGCACAATACAAGATTGATCCAGGGCTGATTGGACTCGTCAAGTCATAGGATTTTCACGGGCATACTCACGAAGACCCAGTGGCACACACAAGCAACTTTGTAGAGAGTTGTGACATGGTGAAGGTGGATAAGTTTCCGCAGATAGCTATTTATCTGAAGTTGTTTCCATCATCACTGGCGGACATGGCAAAAGAATAGCTGCACAACCTATCAAAGGATTCGATTGAGACATGGGATCAGATGATCAAGACATTCTTTGAAAGGTACTTCCCTCCTGAAAAGACAAACGAGCTGGTGAAGAACATCCACAACTTCAAGCAACAGGCAGTTGAGTCCTATTATGAGGCTTGGGAGCATTTTCAGAACATGCTTAGGAAAGTCCCTCATCATGGGATAGATCAGGAGAACCAAGTCAAGATGTTCTACTTTGGTCTCAGCCACAATGAACGTGTCACTTTAGACAGTGCAGACACAAGGTTCTTTCTCAACAACTCACCATCTAAGTGCCAGTAGATTCTGCAGAACATGGCTAAAAACTAATCCTGGGGTAATGAGAGAGAACACCCGGAGCACATCAAGAGTGTGGAGGACTTAAAGGCGATCAATGCATTGAATGAAAAGTTGGATCTGATTGCTAAGATGATATCTCAGAAGGAAGAAGAAGAAGAGGCAGAAAAGGCCAAGTACGTGAGGCAGCAGGGGTATAGGAACACTAAAGAAGATAGTACCAATGAGATGCTCAAGAAACTGCTCAAGCAAAATGAGTTGTTCATGGGACAGACGCAGTAGGTTCTTCAAAGCCTTGGGGCACATATACAGAGCATGTAGTATCAAATTTCTCAAATTGTGGAGGAAATGGCTTCCATGAAGAAGCTCATTCAGAAGGAATCTACTGGGAATGTTGCACCTGCTCAACAACATCAACAGGTTAAATATATCTCAGTCAGCAAGGAGCCAGAGCCCCCTATTGAGGATATACCTGAGCAGAACATCATATAGTTAGATATGGAATATGTCTCCAAAGTTCCATACCCTCATAGTGTGTATGGACTACCAGGAGGGTGCACAACTCCACATAAGGAAGAGTAGGTGAAGGCTCTACTCTGTAGTGGAGCAGCCACAATTAACAAGGAGAAGCAGCCACAAGTTGTTTCATCCACAGAAGATGTGCCAAATCCTATCTCAGAAGGTGGTGTTGAATAAGATTAGGGGAGGAGACCTTCAAAGTTCCATATATCTCACCGTACAAGCGCATAGAGAAGCCAAGTGTGCCATTCTCAAATAGTTTGAAGTCGAGGAAAGAGCAAAGGCACTTTAAGAAATTTCTTGAGATCTTCCGGAATCTCCACATCAACATCTCACTAGTGGAGGCTATAGAGAAAATCCCTGCATATGGAAGATTCATGAAAGACATCATCAACAAGAAATGTAGGATCAAAGATACAAATGTTTGGTGTGTTGATGAGGTAGTGAGTTCTATTATTCAGGGAAAGCTGCCAAGAAAGAGAAAGGATCCAGGATGTTTCTACATCCCTTGTTCTATAGGTGGACAACAATTCCCACAAGTACAGTGTGACTCAGGATCAAGCATTAACCTCATGCCTCTTGCTACTTTCCATAAGTTGGGATTGAAGAAGCCAACAAAGACCTCCATGACAATTGAGTTGGCAGATGGATCAATTGTGAAGCCACATGGTATATGTGAGGATGTGCTAGTTAAGGTAGACAAGTTCATCTTTCCTATAGATTTTGTGGTCATGGATATTCCTGAGATGACAGGATCTGAGATGTTATTGGGAAGGCCATTCCAAGATACGGCTGATGTGATCACTGCTATTAAGCGAGGATATTTGACACTTGGGATTGGTGATAATAGAGTTGAGTTTAAGCTTCCATTTGAATCATTAGAGCCACCCCTTGGCAACCCAGGTTGAAGGTATTCCTCATGTCAAGCCTAGGACATTAAACAAGGGCACTTGTTGGGAGGCAACCCAACTTTTAGATTGTTTCTTTATGTTCTTTTAATTTTATGCATTTAGTTTTGCTTAATTTTTCATTTTTTTTGTAAAAATGGCACCTTGATTTGTGTTTGGAAGTGTGCACAATTTACAAAGTCGGTACCACCGACATCCGTTTCGGTGGCACAGAGAATTGATCAGTGTGGGATCGGCTTTGGAAAGGCAGAGTCGATGCCACTGACTTCCAAGTTGGTGCCACCGACTTCCCTAAAGATTTTCAGAAAGTTACGGACGGGTATAACTAATAAATTGTTGGTGCCACCGACTTCCTAGTCGGTGCCACCGAAATTTTTTATTGTCCCAGGTTCGGTGGGTGCATTGATGCACTGAAAATGATTGGCAGAGTCGGTGCCACCGACTCCTGGCAGAAAACCACCTAAAAAAGGCTGTAAACAACACCAAAATAGTTTTTTAGCACCATTTTTTGTAGAGCAAAGAAGGCTAAAGAATGTCACGTATTAGCACCACTAAGACACAAAAATGGGTCACCAAGAAGAGGTAGATTAGAAAGCAAAACTTGGTCAAATGAGCCTCCTACCATCCACCTCCACCACCCTTCAGAGAAAATGGTACCGTTGTTCCACCTCCTAAGTTGAAATTTTGACTATGAGACCATAGTCATATTCAAGCTTGGGGGTGTTGGAACAACCTTTTATCTTAGCTTTTCTTTATTTCTTTTATGATGTTTTATTTTTGAAAATTTTAGTTATTTTTGTTTCTAGGTTTATTACAATTTTTAGGATCCACAAGCTATCTAGTGTAATCTGTGGAATAGTAAATGCATGGTTTCATTTGAGTATATCAATCTCTGGGGGTTGTGTGCACATGAAATAAATGAGTAAAGTAAAAAAAATTGTGAGCTTATATTGTGAGTAATTGAGTAGCATAAGTGAGGAAGTGCTAGGGAGAGTCATCTCTAGTACATGAGGATATAAATGATCATCTTAATTGTCCAAAGAAAGTAATTGATAAGGTTGTTGAGCCTGAACTGACCAAACACTAACGTGACCTTAAACTAAAATTTAAGAGAGAAACCCCTTCATTACCCTGTACACAGGTCATTAGAGAGGGACATATGATTTTCTCTGAAGGTTCTATCTCTTAGTTGTGTGATCTCATCCACTACACACATTCACTTTACACTCCACCATAAGAAGATTGAATACATGGGATCATTCTTTCTCTTGATTGCATTTACATTGCATAGTAGACCTTGCATAATAGTTATTTGTTTTAGCTTGCATTAGTTAAAAATGAAAAAAATGAAAAAAACATACATGCACAACAAAAATTCTGGTGCATGTCATTTAGTTGCATAACATCTTTGTTCATATAGTTACAACTGCATTACATGCAGCATATAGTGATCATCATGTGCTAAGTTTTTCTTCTAAAACATAAGTAGGAAGTGACTTTGCCCCTACCCTTGAAATAAAGAAGAAAAATAGTGTCATGATTAGAAAAGTGCAGTGTAAGTAGAAGCCTATAATAACATGTTGAAAGGGGGCTTAAAAAAATCGAAAAAAAGATTTGAGTAGAGTTTTAGAAAGTGAGGGAGAAAGGGCATAGTCCTACCTGATCATAATGACGAATTAGTACATGATGTAGTTTGTAGATATTTCATCTTACTTTGAGATGAAATGATAGTTGCATGCATCAGTCCACCTTCAATGATTAGGCATTAGGAGCATTTTATAAATTCCCATCATCATAGGTTCATCATAATTTTTTATTGCATGAATGATTTATGTGCTCATGGTTCGTCCACAGCCACCCATCTCGACCACCCGTTGCTCTTATCGGTAGGCCACTCATTTGATTTTCTCCTCATTCATTATTTATTAGGAGAACTGCTTCCATGTAGATGGTAGGTAGAGAAAAAGAGCAACGTAGATAGGAGATCACGCGATGCACCAAGTGTGAACCGAATGAGTCTATCATATTAACTGCTTTAATTGATAGTGTTTCATGGATTGGGGGGCTGACATCTTTTATAGAGGTTTTTGGTCGCCTACATGGCAGCTGGTGTTCAGTGGTCAATGAAGGCCGGTATGAGGACCGAAGGTGGGGACTTTTTAGATGTACCTTATGCACTTATGTCCTTCAGCTGACTTATCTCAATAAGATCCAAAGGTTTTGTTGCTCGAGGATGAGCAAGGTTTAAGCTTAGGGGAGTTTGATGCACGGGTTTTGAGTTGTTTTTATAGGCATGTTTTATACCTATTTTGTGCGTTTATTTGTCATTTTCTTGATTATATTTGCATAAATCACTATTGTTGGTCTCTACACTCTGTTTGCATCAAATTATATTTATTTTATCATATTTATATGATTTTATGTATTCCCGGACTTATACATATTTTTCTTCATTTTTCAGGTACTTTATGTACAATGCAGAGTCGGTGCCACCGAGATTACATCAGTAACGGATCCAGGAGAGCATAGTCGGTGCCACCGACTTCCTAGTCAGTGCCACCGACTTTTCCAGAATCAGCACTCGATTAGATTGTTCAGATCTAACAGTCCACGTTATGTGGTACCATAAGTTGGCCTATGACCTAATAAAGGACGGCCAGACCTGAGGACATCACACGTTGCACCGCACGAAGACCAGAGAAGAGAGAGAGAGGAGCACAGAGCCAAAGGACGTCAACTGGGAGATCTGAGCACCTCCGACGGATGATTTTACTGCCGAAAGATTGCATAACGTGCATTTCTCGAGGAGGATCATCTGAAACACCTCTCCAGGGGTTACACGAATTTCTTTCATATTTCCCACATTTTTCTTCTCTCTCTCTATGTATCCGCACATAAAAATCATGTGGGGATAAACCTCTCCTTTCCTTAGGACTCGGGAGTAGCCTAGGGAATCGTTGTATTGACTTTTTGCATGAATTAATATAGATTTCTCTTTATTCCTGGATATATAGTTGTGTTTCGAATGATCTACCTATGTTTGATCACCATCGGTAGAGTAATACACTTTCCTAAGCGTTCTTTGGAAAAGGTAACATACGCTTAGTGGAAAGAAACTCAGAGTCTTCGATAATGCACCTAGACTAAGTTATAAATTGCTACAGACGTGAAATTGTCTTAGATCTAGGTAGTGGATTGTATCGTGGAAGCAGGCAATTGTAACTACAGACTTTCTGTCCAGGGTAGGAGTAAAATTTATATTAATTTGGTAGAAATAAGATATAACGAGACCTCGTGGTGAAATCTGTAATCCTAAGGAATCCATCTCATTTGAATCAATCACTCGTTATTTTTGTTTAATTTTCTTTTGCTTTGTTTCAACTCAAATTCAACTATTTTAATCGGCTTAGTTGATCGCACTATAGTTAGTAGTAGTCACTGAGACTACGTCTCTGTGAGTTCCACTCAGGCCTCACATAAGCCTATATTACTCGATGTGTGCACTTACGTTCATACACACGATTTTAGTGTGTCACCAACACAACATAGAAATAAAAATCCTTATAACTTAGTGAATAATAAATTGACGTAACATTTATTGGTATATTAGGTAATATTAATGAATAGGTTTAACGCCATGATAAGTATTTTAATTTAACTACTGTTTTTATTTATTTATATATAATAATAGTACTTTCCAGGTGGTATTACTTATATATTCAATTTTCTTAACTTTATGTTATTTTTTAATTATCTGACTTGTCAGACTCATCACATTAGAAATTACTTGTGTGGTCTTAAAAAATAAATAATAATCCACACAATTAATATTGAACATTAAATTTTTGTAGTTTTTTTAAACTACCTATATTTATGGTAAATGAATTTAGTGCAATAGTTGGTCTTATAAAAAAAGATTAAATATTTTCATTATCAATAGTTGCCATTTCAAACTCATCTTAAATGTAAAAAAAAAATCTTAAATGTATATAGAATGGTATAATATATATAATCCTATGCAATAATACATACACATAGAAGATTATTTTGATTAGATCGAAAATTAAAAACTCTACCAAGTGATGAGTTATATCTTCAACCTCTTTTTTATTTATGTAAGATCCATTTATTTTCCTCTCTAATTCCAAACAAATAGGTAAATAACATGTCTTTGAGACATGTCGACACTCAATATCAATGTCACATGAATACTTAACATTGTTTTATGTGTGCCCCCCCCCCCCTTCTTCAACCGGGGGCTGGCTCCACCACTGTCTTGGTTGACAAAATGGCTAAATCTAAAATGTCACAAAAGCTCAATGGTCTTGAGTAAAAGTTGTCCTATCATAATCATTTGACAGACACTCATATTAAACATAGAAAAGGAGAGAAAAAAGAGATCCATTGTCACTGACCACTTCAACTTTCTTGCCAATACACATATACAATACAGTTCCACCCACAACTCACTACGCAGACAACAGCCTCCACTATAAAGTGTTTCAGTAGTGCGCTACATCCCCAACAAATAAGAAAGAAAAGAGCGGCACCATTTGAGATGAGCTTCAGCACTCACAAAGAGGCTAGAAGATGTTTGTCATCAGTTAGTCTTCGGTTTACAAGAATAGATGGTGCACCCACTATGGCAAAAAGGAAGGCTGAAAGGGATATGTTATCAATGTATGTCATTCGTTAGACGTGCGACGGAACTTTACAGCCGATATGGGCAGCCAAGAATCATGATGCTGCCGCCCTTCACCAGTAGAGGGTAACAGGAGTCATTGGAGGGCACGTGCAAGCCAAGGGCCTGAACTAAGAAGGTAGAGTAGGCTCTGGCTTTACAAATAACGGCGTTTCTTGCTGTTGGGGAGTGTGGTAGATGGTAGCAGCAAGTGATATGGGCATAATGCAAAGCGCTTTGGACTGCAGATACTGCATTGCAGCTCCAACATCTTCCTCCATAAGTTTTGCTACTTGTTGCTCAGTGCCATCAGTTGACCACTTCTCCCAAATTTGTGGGCTCCCTCCTTCAGTAGAAACTCCCTAAGAGTTACAATTATAAACAGGTCAGATTATTGAAAGCTGAAATGTGGAGGGCAAGTGAACGAGTGTAAAGGAAATAGGTTTCCAAAGCTGGTCTAGTCTTAACATCAAGATTTAAGAAAATATTTCCAGCTAAGCAAGCACCAGGATACGCATGACTGTGATTGATGTTTCTGCTCACACATGAAGGTTGACCGGATGCAATTATTGTCTGAACATTTACCTCAACAGATTGTAGTGGGATATCAGCCACCAGTTGAGCAACAGCACCAGCACCACCAAGCCTACTCATACTCAAAACCTGTTGTAGTTTGAAAACACATGAAGGGAACTAGTGAAGGTATATATGACAAATCTTATATGCAAGCAGGCAAAAAACATAGATGATGAAGTCATTAGTTTTACAGAACGTAGATTCTCTAAAAATTGCGCCAAAATTATTCAGGCTTATGGCCCATTTGTTTGGTGGTGGTTCGCCTGCAAAAAGCTATTTTGTAATATAAAAGCACATTATAACATGACACTTGTACTCTATCCAACCAAACAATCCTTTAGTAGAGCATGTCTTCCTGCAAAAGACCAAATTTTTTTCACACTGAATATACATAGGAATAAAGAAACTTGCATCAACAGAGTACTGTCAAAACGTAGAACAAGGATGAACTCTAAAAGCTGAACAGATTTTCTTTTCTATGCAGATTGAGAACAGCGAATTCCACCCAACAAAAAGGTCATTTGTTATGCAAGATCTTAATGCATCTAATAGAACGTATAGATGCCTATTGCAATATGAACAGAGTTAGAATTTGCCAATGAAATCAATACCTTAACTTGCAGCCTCAAAAACTTGACATAATCAACAATTTCGTCAAGCATGACAGCTCTATCTGTCTGTTAAAGATATCAGGACATATTAGAAAAGATGAAGTTTCAAATACATTCATAGCACTTCAGTAAGATTCAAAATTATTGTAGAAATTGGAAACGTGTGCGAGAAAAATAAAGAATTAGTTCTTGTTGGCCATGTATTATCTTTTGTTTCGCTCTTGTTAGATACAGTATTTGTCGTGAATGATTATAACATGAACGAGTTGGCCATAAGTTGGATTGCCATGTGGTTCAGTGCTGCAAATTTTGCATAGCTGCCATTGCATATTCATTGCAAGTACCTTTCTGGCAGAGAGCAGCATTTACTCCTTTGCTTAATAAGCACAAAACCATAAAGCATGAGGCATAGAGTGACATAAATGAGAAGATTTGGCAGTTCATCAGATAGAAGTGAATTTTAAGAACCATGACCCAAGCACATTTAGCTAAATAGCTCGCCTACACCACTATTCTAAAAACTTTTTTGCATAGTAAATTAAAGAAAAAGGATGTCAAAAGAAAAACTGCAAACGCTGCATGAACCTTGTTGGTATTTGGGACCAGTTCCTGTAGAGCCCGTATCCTCTCAGCAATCCTTTCTCTGCGTAACTAAAATCCAAGTGCAGCGAAGAGAAAATTAATCAGCAAAACAATAAACAAAAGCATAAATACAACCCCAATCTCCATCCTATCATTTGGTTTGTGAGACCGTTTGGTCATATAATTGAAAAGATAGCATTTCAATCCAATGCAGACTACTAGCACATGGAAATCTTTCAGATATATGTGGAGTTTTCTTTTGAAATTGTATTGCAGTTGTTTCAGAAAATATGAAGTACTAACCGAGGGAGTTATCTTTTACTTAAAAAAAGGGGAGGGGGATTATTCATCCCGTCCCCATGGGGAATCGAACTGGGTGACATTTTTGTAAAACAAAATGGATATGCTGAAATCTAGTTCACTATGGATTCAGAAAATACTTCCTCAAAATCTGAAATAACAAACTATGGAAGTTCAATTATCTTATTAAACAAACTTTGCTATTTAGCTATAAGCCCATAACTGTGTTACTTACCCTGACCTTATTCAAAAGAATACCACAACAAAAATGGCAATCATTCGGACTGGTAAGGAAGACTACTCCAACGATTTTAAAGTTCATTTATAATACAAAATCAAATTTATTCATTTGTGAAGCTGCCCATTTATAAAAGAATACATGATATAGGCATCTGGTAGACTATTAAACACACATCACATTTTAATACCCAAAAGGCTGATTGTCATTTGTCCTTCAGACTTGATAAAATGGGTAGAAAGAATGAGCGGGGTGTCCATTTGCACTAATCTTCTTAAGGAAGAAACTATGACATGGATAGATAAAGTAATAAAAACCTAGATGAACAAAGCCATACACAGCAGACACATCAGCTTTTGAGGTCAATACTGATTTGCATACATGTCTGTTGTTGACTTGTTTCTGAGTATAGAGTCAGTACTATCCCCAAATGGGCTATAGTGGTTTGAGCCGCTGATGCCATGAAGATCTATAAATTTTCACTCTAATTCATTATCTGACTACTAACTGAACATGCATGTGACACTAAATGTACTTGAAACCTAATCCGTTTTCGCTTTTCAAGTCCATGTGACACAATACATATTTGAATACCAAAACAACATACACTAGATCCTACCCGTTCAGCAATACTGTGAGGATCAGTCGCTTGCCCCCTTCTAGCACGCACCCTTGGGCGGGGAGCAGGAGGGTGTGACACCAGAGCAGCCTGAGAATTGAAAGGCTATACAGATATAAGAAAGAAATAACCAGGGATAAGAATTTCTTTATATACTAAAAACATGAATAAGGAATAAAGTGAGTCGGTAAAGCCATTTATTCCAGAAAAAGTTAGAATTCTATCAAAGTGCAGTGAAAATGAATAACTTGATTTCTAACCCTACAGAATAAAAGTTAATATATTTTTTCTAATGTACATCAGGCATGGCGTACTAGCTACTACATGTACATGAGACATGTTGAACTGGACAGACCTGCCTGCAACCAATGCAACACCGACCAGCAACGAGTACACTTAATTGCATGGATTTCACCAACCCCAGGTAAGCAGGCTTGCCAGAAGCCACCCCATCATGTAGCTAGGGGAGTACCTGTAATTCCCTCAGGCTGGTGTACATGGGCATTTCCCAGAGAGACTCAAACCAACAACCTTTTTAGGATATACATTACCCACCAACAACGCTGACCCCCTATTGGAATATGCAATAATTATTTGGCTATCTATAGGGCAGTTTGTGAATTTTGATATCTGAAATATGCAATAATTATTTGTCTATCTATAGGGCAGTTCGTGAATTTTGATATCTGAAAAAAAGTTTTGCCTTGTCATGAAGAGAGTCATTCAGATTCTTTCTGCCTAGAAACGTTGATCACATGATTTTTTGACTTAAAAGACACAATGGTTGGGAATCCTTTAGTTGCGCAGAATTTTTAAATCAATGAGTGTAGCATCATTCATCTGCTAATACCAGTTAAAATAATTGCTTATTAGCATAGATCTGTCTAGGCGGTGGACTCTGGGGTGAGGAGCCTAGGCACGAGTGTCTGGGCGAACCAGGCGTTGCATTTTTCTCTTATCTTTTTTATATATATTAGATAGTTTTCATACATATAAGATATGTTTATAAGTAAATTTCACGAACTATATTTATATTGGTTTTCTCTAAGCTTAACCGATCCT
Organism: Alisma plantago-aquatica; assembly: GCA_963693085.1. NCBI lineage: Eukaryota > Viridiplantae > Streptophyta > Magnoliopsida > Alismatales > Alismataceae > Alisma > Alisma plantago-aquatica. The sequence continues at coordinate 1,089,684,123 of OY856413.1, forward strand.
AAATTTACCTAGATTACACAATACGAAAAGAATTAGGCCTAACTTGCTCTAACTTAACTAAAATCAAACCTGTTTGACCCAACCAAACATAAACTGGCCTAATTCTAACTGAATTAAACATAATCTGACCTGATTTAGGCCTAAAATGACCTAAAATGGCCTAAGTCAGATCTCGACTAAGCTAATTTAATGACCTGGATTGGGTCAAGTTAGCCTCAGGCGCTCACCCATTAATTGGGATCCTCAGAGCTCAGATTTTGAGACCTCCTCCAGAGCCTAGCAAGCCTAGGCAGCACCTAGGCAAGAGCCTTGATAGCTACCTTGACCCAAGCAACAGTCCACTGGGCAATTAACTTATCAAATTCCAAACCCACTAGCATGAGGAGACCCCCCCCCCCCAACAAAAAAAAAATATTGACCCCTATGGTTGAGCTTAGGGATAATTTAGTTGGGATTTATAGCTGGATTCCACTTCTTAATGAGTTCCGACTTTCAAGCAATTCTGAATTTGGGATTGTATGCAAATTCGGAGTTCTAACACAATCAGTCCTTAGTTTTACTCAGATCTTCAATGCACAACCTTGTTTGATACCTAGACAGTCTCAATTATCAAAAAAATGGATTGCACTCATCCCAACCAAACAATCTTATGTCTAAGGGGAGAACTACATGAAAGCAAGATCTTGTCCAAGCACAGGAGTATTCCAAATCAGAAGCCAATCAACCTATGGAGTGCTTTGTACCAAAGGCCTTAAGAACCGCTGCAACACTGGTAACCGTAGCCAAAGAAGTTATGATATTATGGTTTGAAAGCAAGGAAAGAAGTTGTCAAGCTACTTTGCAGCTTGGATCTCTTTATCTTCACCCAAAGGTCAGAATCCAGCTCGATAAGTGCCCACGACTGTTTTGGAGGATTGGACCAGATAGGGTAGGAAGCAACACAAGGGGTTGCTATATCATGAAACCATTAAATTGTGTTGTACTTATTCTGTAAGTCATGTTGCAATACCTTTTGGATCAAAAAAATCAAAGGAACTAAAGTGCACTTTATATTCGGATCAGATAGTAGAAAAATTAATAATTAATAATTCACATGAAAGAGTATCACTTCTATTTGTAACATTTAGACGACCACTCAATGACTCTAAACATGTAAGGAAACACCATATTAAGCACAAAATCTAGAGCGCTTTCTAACAACAGTTTGATTAAATTTGCAACTATATGAGGGGACATTTTGCACTATACAGCAAGGTCGGAGGAAAGGCATGACGAGAAAATTTCTTGTGTTATAAGAAATATCTTCAAGCTTGTAATGTTCATAACAAAAGTTACAAAACCTCAAATGGATAGGTTACATCCAGTATACAAGACAAGCAAATTGCTCAGATGTTGGGGGGACTTGTTATGCATTTCAACCACATTCCCATATGGAACAGCATGTTTTGTTTCTCAGAGCAGTAAAAATATAGATTTGGAGAGACATCAGTACATTCAAGTCCTAAAATTAGGAACTTGTTACTAACCATTAGTAATCTTCTGACAAAATTTATCTGATTAATTAGACTTGAAAATTACCAAGCAGGACGAAAGCATAAACAAAGAAAACTTTATATAGGAACTATGAATATGATGCGCCCAGGTTTTTTTAGATAACTTCGTAATTTCCAAATATTTCCGCCAATCCCTTTGTAACATGCTCCCCTTACAGTTGATACTTTCAAAGATAACTTTTGAACTGGAACCGTTAGTAGGGATCAGGAGAACCGATGATTTTTTTCTCAATAAAAAATAACACTAACCGCTTCCGCCGAGGAGGGTTTATTGGGATCCATGGCGTCATCACGGAACCGTTTCCCGCCAGAAGACGATCCATCATCTAGCTTGTGGTACCCGCCGCCTCCCCCTTCCAAACTCAGCCCCAAGGGAAACACTCCACCGCCCCCTGTAAACCTGCCTCCACAACCATCAACCAAACCAGCACCGGTTCCGCCGCCCCCAGCAGCCACACACCCATCAGCGTGGCCAAGAGGGACAGAAATTCCAGAAAATCCCCCCGTGCCGTCTTCGCCTCCCAAGAGGCTGGCGTCATCACCTATTCCACTCCCCAGGCTCCCAGCAGAGGCCGTGGCTACGCCACCTCCTCCATACACGAATATCTGGTCGAAGAAATCGTCAGCTGTGCCGTCCGGTTGGGGAGGCGGTGGGTTCGCCATTTCAGTGAGGAACCCAGAAGAGCGTCACCGCGGAAAAGGCAGCAAATAGAGGACTGTTTCTTTCCTGGAAGTGGAGCAATGTGAAAAATACGAGAATTTTGCGAGGAAGGTACCCCTGCGATCTGATCGGTAAGAGAGGGGGGTTGTTTCCGAGGGAATTGGGAGCGCCGGAGGCGTAAGGTTTGGTAGGTGTTGTTCTTATGCTATTACCATATTGGGGTTGTGCTACTTTTGTCTGCAGCTGCCATGGCCGTACCCGTGGGAACGAGCCGCGTCGAGCAGCTCGGCTGGCTCTGCTTGCTTTGTTTCTTTCTTTCCCTTCTATAAAAACACGAGACTGCGTGTAAAATTTGCATTCCGATCTGAAAAATACAAGAAACCCACTTTTGACTACCTCTTTTAGCTTTCCACAGTTTCGATTTATCATTGCATACTAATGGTGCCCGAGTGTGTCATTGGTTATCTAGGCGATTTCTCAACTTCTATTAATCCAACTTTAAAAAAGGGCAGTTTTGGGTTGCATCTTAAATACAAGCAAGTTTCCGAGAACGGATAAGGTAAAATATAGCCGACTTTTATTGCGGAATTTGAACTCCCTCTGTACAAGGGGGAATATTTAAGACGTGTAAACATCTAATAGTGGGCTAAAGCCTAGAGCCCAAACGCACACAGCTTTATATAACATAAGAACCAAACTTTGAATATGTTTTACCGTTTCCCTTCAAATCGGAACTTGACGGTAACCATCTAATCGACATGAGCAAAATTATAAATGCACAGCAATGGATGGAATGTCTTGACGAAGCAGCCACAAGCATAGGAAACCCCCTATCTCACAATAATACTCACATGTTCTTTGATATTTATTAATCTCTTATGCTTTTATATATTTATTTGTGTTATGCGTTGTTTTTGTTTATTTTGCTACTTTTTACATCGAAATCGAAACAGAAGATAAGCGGGCAACAAGCTGCGCCGCTAATCCTTTTTGGATTGCAAATCCAATCCTTTGAAACACTACATCCATACACTTAGGGGTCATAATATTACTATTCATAACTTTTTGGACCCTCTTCAGAAGCTCCACAGCTTCAGGTGCTAAAAATCCAAAAGTATCAAATCCAAAAGGGATGAAGGCGTGTTGATTCTCAATGCACGCTTTCTCATGCTTGACCACTTTGGCTGAAGCAGCTTTAAGGGCAGCATGTCCCGCTGTGAAGACCCCATTCTTCAATCCCACCAATGGAGAAACTCCTGTCAGATCTACACATGCATGTTTTCCTCCGACCCATCCGAAAATCAAAATATCAGCAGGCCTCAGTGTGGATCTCCCCTCTTGTGGATCAGTTAAAAACATCAAATAGAACGTCTCTAACAAGATCGTGTCTGTATTTAAAACCTGGGAGCTCCCTGCAATGAACCGTGTGCTCCCCAAAAGTGTCCAAGCATGTCTTACGACAAACTGGACATATCTCATCGACTGGAAATAAAGGAATCATGAGGCGATATCTGAGGATACTACGATATTCCACTGGTGACATGTGCAGACCAAGTCCATCAATAGGAATAGCAAGGAGAAAATCTTGAGCATGATCAGCTTGAAGGCATCCAAAAACTGTCTTCTGTCTAACGGTCATGTCAAACTTACCCTCCATGTCCTCAATTATTTTATTAAAAAGAGCACTCGCCAAAGAATTTTGGGCATTTGGGGGGACGGTGTCCTTTCTAGCAAAACAACTGAGGTCGAAGGAGGGAATGGTGGCACGAAGACAATCTAGAGCAAACTCAAAGTCAGAGTCCATACCATGAATCCCGCTATCTCGCAAGATGTGATCCTGAAGCACCCAAGATTGGGCCCAAGATGTCACGAAAGTATATGAGGAAGCCTTAACTGCTGAATATAGTCCCAATCCACCCAGACGAATGGGCAATGAAGCCACCCTCCATTGGAGGTCTCCAAAAAAGGGCCCTCCACAAACTACAATGTCTTCAATAGACCCTCGTAAGCCTCTGTCAAACAATATAGCCGCTTCCTCCATGTACGTAGGTTGACAAGTCCTCAAGCCAAATAAAAGTTTTGCAATACCCATACACGGTCGGAGTAAAAGAAGCTCACTTTGAGGGTCACCCAACTGAGGTAGGAGATGCATCAATTTCACAGCCTTAGAAGCCCTCTCCACAGCCAAACCCTCAATAAAACTACTATCTCTACTAACAGCTCCGCCAAGCAACTTCACCCCTAACAAAGGTCTTCCAATATCTTTCGGGAACAACTTTTTGTGAAGCTCCCTACCATCACTTGTAGGCCAGAAAAGCTCAGTTTTATGAATATTTAAAACCAGACCCAAATCTGGTCCACACCGCTGAATGATATTTAGAACCTTGGCCACCTCCTCTGTGTCCCCAATAACTGTTCCATCATCAAGATACCACGCATGAAGAAGAAGCTTGCAGTTATCCCTGATATGATGGATAAGTGGATGCAGTACAAGGGAAAAAAGAAGCGGCCCCAAAGGATCACCTTGTTGTACCAGTGGTTGACCAGATATGCCTGTCTCCAAGGTATAACCTTGCTGCCTGACCATACAAGAACTCCACCCATAAAGAAATAGATGGACATCTCGCCCTCACCTCACGAAGTAAGACGGACCTATCAACCAGATTGAAGGTATTAGAAAAACCCACTATGAGCATGGATAAAGAACCATCGCTATGCCGCGTGTTCAACACTCTATTGGCATTGTACAAAATAGCCTCTGCCCCACCAGATACACCCACTCCAAATTGAAAATCATTGAGATACTTGGCCATATCTTTACTCACTCCTGCCATAGCAACTTTAGACACTAGGCGTCTCCAAATAGTGCCAACTGCAATTGGGTGTATGCCACTGTCTGGTTTAAGTAACGGTGTAAGCGGCGCAGAAGCTATAAACTCTGCCAAGCACAATGGGCATCTCCCTCCCAACCATAAATTAACCACGAGGGTGATGGCGTGTAGGAGGTCAGTAGCCACAACAGAGCCCTCCCCACACATAGCATCAAATATGTGTTGGGCCCTCAAACCATCTCTACCACAAGAGGTCCCTTTAGGAAAGGATTTAATACATCCAAGAATAGTGTCAACGTCTGTTACAAGAGGAGCTTCAGAAAAAAGAGAATCCGGCAAGGAAGGAGGTGTCATGTACGGGTGTTTCGCCTCCAAAATCCTTATGGTATCTTCATTGTACGGTGCCACGCCTGAAGAAGACAATACTTTAACAGCTGCTGTAAAATGACCATCTGCAACCTTGCGGACGCACTGCCTGATGTTGGGATTTACTTTTTTATCTACCTCCTCAGAGTAGACACCGTCATGGTCCATAGCCTCAGGTTCAGGAGCGTTCAACACCTTATCCACTAGCTTAGAAATACCGCCAGCTTCTCCCCATGTAGAAAGAGAGTTAAGAATAAGACGTTGTTGTAGAAATTTTCTATTGTCGGACCTGCTATCTCGTCTATTTTGAGGACGAAACACCTGCAAAGTACACCGTGGAAGAAGCAAAAGTCTCACCCAAGCAGATAAGGATCCTGGCTCAGCGATCACTTTGAAAAGAGATGACTTCAAGGCTTGAGAGAAAGCAAGTCGACAACTATGAGGAATGCTCTTCACTGTCGTGATAGGTACTCTAAAGACCCGGTCGAGAAGCCCAGCATCCAGAACCAACCCCTCCATAGCAGAAGAGATCTCGAGAGTCCTTTGAAGAGGTTTTAGAATGCCTACAATGCGACTTCCAATCCCTCCTGTCTCAAGAGTGACCCGGACAATAGCATCCTCATGATGGCATGCACGACTTGTGGCTTGTATCTTCATACACTTCCCGCATAGCCACTTATCAAGGACCCTCAAGGTCTCATCTACGGCAAGAAATAAGTCATAGTCCTTTTGAAGAGCACCCCGCAATGTGGTACATCGCTCCCCACTGGAGAGGTGTAATCTCTTGAGATGAGAGACCATACGTGTGAAGTCTTTACTACCCTCTCTACCATCCGGGCAATAATGAAAATTCCGAAAGGGGCAATATAATATACCTCTAAGAGAATTCTCAGTAGAATACAATGATCTTGGTTGGCGCATCCAGGATGTGCACCAGCAGGGGGAATTTCTCCTCCTTCTAGATCAGGCAGGTTGTTGCTCTGGTTCCTGGCCATCTCCTTCAGATTGACTGGAATTACACTCCGTTCCAATGAGCAGCAAACCAGCACACCAACTCCTTTATTTTAATGGCAGCGTGCTCGAGGACCGATAGATCAGGGAACCTCGATAGATCAGGTCAAGTACGGTGCCTTCCTGGGCACTCCCCGATCACAGCCCTAGCCACCCGGGCGACGATGAGGCGGGGTCAGGTTGTGGCTGCGGGATCACGGAGCCACGGGAGAAAGCAGACCGCTTGAAGCGCTGGTCCTGGTATTGTCGGCGATCCACGTGAGACTGGAGGATCTGGGACGGAGCCGGGTGAAGGTGGTCTGCTGGCGGGATGAGGACGGTGAAGGTGTGGATCGACTGGATCACAGCCCTCGGCGACGTCTAGATCTCACCGGCGAGGAAGCTTTTCAATGGAACCGAATCCGGCGAACAGAAGCCGCGCACGATGCCGGCCACCCTTCCACCTCGATGCTCCCCTCTCTCGCCGTCGCCGTGGTTCTCGATGCTCCCCTTTCTGGAGAGGTTCTACAACAAAATGCTATTTTATGCGAGAAGTATACTGTTAGAGTTATTGCTATTTACTACGGAACCCCTCTTCTTCCAACTGACTGAGGATGATTGGATTGCATACATTGTCTCACTCCAAGGCGATTCAGCACAGACTCTTCAACTAATTACAGCTTGTTGGGTGATATGGCAATCCAGGAATGAATTCCTCCATACCCACAAACAAAAAAGTTTAGAAGCACGCATGGCGTTCATCTATGCTCGTTTACAAGCTGTTCTCACCCTGTCCAAGCTTCCTCAAGCCCAACCACATCCTCCGAGAACTGTCAAGCCGCCTGATACCAGCGAGTTCATTCTCTTTGTTGATGCAGCATACCAATCCCACTCTAACTGAGTGGGGATTGGTATCCATGCGTTAACCGAGTGGGGATTGGTATCCATGCGTTGGATAGGACTGGAAAGCTACTTAGTGGCCAAGGCCTCACCAGCCACGTTACCTCAGTGTCGGAGGCAGAATTACAGGGTATAATAAATGCCCTCTGTTTCTGCAAAACTAATGGATGGCATTCACCGGCCATCTTCTCGGATGCGCCCTCAGCAGTTGCTGCCCTGGTCGACCCCCATCCTGCAAACACCAAAGTCGGTCCCCTCTGTAGGCAGTTCGTAGAGCTCAAGAACTCCCTTGGAGGCGCCCATCCATCTTTTATTTCCCGCAAATTTAATTCTGTTGCTGATAGCATAGCTAAATTATGTCTTTCTTCCGAATCTAGTTGTTCATTCACGAATGTAAAGCCTCCGTGGCTGTACGTAGATACAGACCTGATCTGGACTTCGTTTTGACCTGCGGTAGAGGGCAGGATGAATAATACTTAACGCTCTACGCTTGGTTAAAAAAAAGAGTTATTGCTATTTAGTTTATTATGTAAATGAGCATAAGTATGTTTAATCTATTACGGTTTGTGTTCACTTTCTTGTAAGCGTTCTCATCTCTTATATATAGGAGTGTGGTTTTGTCTAAGAAGAATCTCGTTACCTTCCGTCTTACTTTTCGTATGGTATGAGAGCACTCTAAAATATCTCATTAGCCTCCATCTTGTTTTCATGTGCTAGATTGGCCGGATATGCCATGCACACCATTGACAATATGCCACAGGTCGTGATACACCCTGAAATCCTACCTGTTGTGTGAGCCTTTCCCTCAATATTTTTTTAGACCCCCTCACATATACACTTCCTATTGCTATTTCGATTCTTAATCAAATATGAACGTTTGCCTAAACAATATTGTGGGGACTCCGCTCCCACTGTAACATCCTAAAAATGTACCTTATAAATAATCATTGGTCAAACCCCTAAGTTTTATATTTCAAAAAAAATGCAATGTATCGCTTGAACTATAACCTCCACATGTTTATGGTGCTTGGAATACATTAATGACATTATGTACATAATCACCTTACATATCTTAGTACATACTACCTTTTTTTTTCTTGAAATGACATAGGTATGACTCATCATGTAAGTGATCTCACTAATTATGTCACACATGCTTCATATGATCATTAAAACACATAATGATGTAGATGTGATTAATTAGTTTCTAGAGGTGAACAAACATGAATAGAAGGTTAATGTGTGATCTAATATGATGATGGGATTATAATTGAACTATCCATTTAAAATGGAAATGATTAATGTAGTAATATTTAAGTTAATGTTGGTATCAATGGACTTAAAGAGAAGTTGTATCAATTACTATATCTCATATAAAATAATCTAGCATGGATCAGATACTGATAATATAACCATAAAAGGATTTGATATCCTAAATATCGAAGATAATTGTGACATGTAATAATATTCATTAAGATAATTGAGTTAATCCCTAATTACTATAAATCTCATACGAGATAATCTAAAAAGATTAAATGACTTTGGAATCATGTTCCTCTGGTCTTATTTAGCTAAGAGACAGTTTCCATCATAATTGGATAATGTTTGATGCTCAAATTTGGCTAAGAAATATAGTGTTCAATTAATAATTTTAATACAAGATGAACCTTGTACCATTTTGTTTCAATCACTGTATCCTAATGTCAACTTGTCACATGGGGAGAGTCTCCCTTGGGTCGGACTCTTGGACCCTGAGAGTTTGCATTGGAGGGGGAAACTGACTCATCCCATCAACCTGACTCCCTTGACCTAGGGGACTCTACAGTCCCTATTTCTCTCCTTCCCCTTGCTCTCTCCCTCTTCCCTCCACAGCACGATCTCTCTTCCTACCCATGGTCCTTGTGAGAAGGCAAACCTAACAACCTCTATTTTATTTAGGTTTGGTGGTCAGTAGTTCCCAATTGACAAGGATTCCCTCGTATCTTCTGTTTTCCCGCTGATGTAAGGACCCTGACTTGAGTTTTGGGGTAATCATGTTTGCTTTGCCTTGATCTTGTGTTTAGGAGCTTGATTTAATCTTTTTAGATGTTATTAGAGCTTGTGGAGAGTTTAAGTTTCCAGTTTGAGCTGGTTTGGATGACGTTTGTGCTTTCTGTGCTAGTTTTGGTGCAACTTGCAATTTACCCAATATAGGGGGTTGATGTGCATTTTGCCACCTCTAGAGTGTTCCTTCTCTATCTTGTCTACATGAGAGAGAGTTTGATTCTTTGGGGTGCTTTGTTTGACCCTTGGTTGAGTGGTGTCACCCTTAGTGGTGATTAGGGTTTTCTAGGGTTGGTGTGCTTTGACCTTGTTACCTTTGTTGGTTTGTCTCGATCTTGGTCGCGACCACCCCACCAAGGAGAAGTGTCTCGACTGTGACACCCCCTCAAAAAACCGTAGGTCTTTGTTTGACCCTTGGTCGAGTGGTGTCACTGATAGTGGTGATTAGGGTTTTCTAGAGTTGGTGTGCTTTGACCTTGTGACCTTTGTTGGTTTGTCTCGATCTAGGTCGCAACCTAGGGTTTTTTAGGGGGTGTCACGGTCAATACACTTCCCCTTGGTGTGGTGGCCATGACCAAGGTTGTCTTGGGTTGAGACAAAGGCCTCGAGAGGTGTGTTTCGACCTAGGTTGCTTGTGGTGGTCTTGGTTTCGCGACCTAGTAGTGTTGTTAGGGTGTGTCGCAACCATGCATATGGAGCCCCTTCGTGTGTCGCGGTCACGACATAGAGGGTGGAGTTTCTTAGGTGGTAAAGAAACTACATAGTGTGTATCACCATGTCTTGCATGTCATGCTTAAGTGGTTGCATGTGGTTGCATGTTGGCCTTTTCAGTGGACAAGTGTCTCTTTGGAGCCCTATCTTGTTGACACCTCATCCTTTGTCTTACCTCCCTCCTCCTTTGGTATATGAACCCTCTTCTCTCCATTCAAGTGGTTCTTTTTAGTCATCTTCTTCCTCCTTTATCTTGTGCTCGTTCTTGGAGCTTGGTGAAGCAAGAAGGAGAGTTCATGATGCCTAGGAGGTGGTTCATCCTTGCATGTGGTGCTTGTGGTGATCCTCGATCATCTCCGATCTTTATGAGTGTTTATCTTCTTTCTTTGGTGTTTCCTTCATATCTTCTACCCCATCTTCTTCCTCTTTCTCGGCCTTAGACTGTGTTTTGACATGGTGGTCGTTCTTGAGAGTAATCTCCTCATCACAAGGGTAATAGGCCATGTTTTGAGAAGGTGACACCCAAGTGAGAGAGAGTTTCTTCTCTCTCCCCCCCCTCTTTCTTTTGGTTCAGTTTTGATTTTTTGCTCTATTTCTTGGGCTACCCTTTGACCTTGGTGTTTCCCCTTTCTTGTGGTGCTCTTGAGTCCAAGTGTGGAGCTTTTGGTGGAGCTTTTCCAACCCTAGATCATGTGCTTGGAGCTTTGGTGGTGATCTTCTTAAGGCGGGTTATATAAAACTAAGCCCTCTCTATTATTACACTTCTCATTACATTTTTTTCTATATTCTTTCTCTATGATGCTTCTCCGTCATGCTTGTATATCATGCTACGCCCTAGAACTCATTTGGTAGAGTTATTATGCTTGGTTTGGAAGTAATCTGAACCCCTAATCTTTCTTGTGCCCATTTTGATAGATGTTGTTTCATGGAGTTCCTTATCCATGATTGACCCTTGATCTAGCCTTCATGTTTGGTGTTTGTGAACCTAGTGGTGGGAGAAAAGTTAGTCTCAATTTCAGTTATCTTAGGCATCATTTCTTTTCCTTTGGTTATGCTTTTCTTGGACCTTTTCCTTAGGGTTTGTGGATATTGGTTTGCTTGAGGTTTCCTTTCATGGTGATCACGATTCTTCCTTAGTTGAGTTCTACTTTGGTGACCTAGATGTTCACCCTTGGTGTAGAAGTGACCTAGCTGGCCGTTGCGGTCGCAACGTGGCCCATGGTGGTTGGCTGCGACCTAGTTGGCTTTGGGGTTAAGATGCCCTTTCCTTGTGGTGATGTTAGACCTAGTGTAGATGGGTGAGAACTCTTAGTGCTTAGTATCCTAGTTACCCTTAGTTCCAAGCATTAACCTAGCTGAGATAACCCTTGGTGTGTTGGTTCATGACCAAGAGGCATTTCGGTCATGATATGGTGGTCGTTGATGTGTTGCAGTCGTGACACATAGTTGGTGGTCAAGACGAAGACCTAACCCTAACCCAAATGTCACGAGCACGACATGAAGGAGATGGGTCGTGACATGGTGATGGCGTTGAGGGTTGAGACACCCATGGTGGATGTCATGGTCATGACATATCATGGAGGGTGGTCGTGATCCATGTGTTTATGTGGTTACGTGTGGTGATGATAGGTGGTTATGAAGCACATATGAACACCTAATGATAATCATGTATGAAATTGTGTAATGTTGTTTAGTGTGTTATATAATCTATTCTAATGATATTACCTAATGCTATTACACTCCAATACTATGGAGTGTGGTGATTCTAGGATGGTTGGTTGATCCTAACCTTGTAAACCCTAATCAGCTAAAGAGGAAACCCTAAACCCTAATAGTGAACAAGTTTTGCTTATTTACTTATCATGGATGGTTATGATGTTATGTGATTGTCTCTCTTGACTGTGATCTTCTAACCATGCAAGTGTTATGAATTTGATGGCTATGATGTGAGACAGGTTTAATATGCCCTTGTGAGGCATGTTGATTATACACGTGATACAGGAATCTGGTGATCGGGTCCTATGACCTAACAGTGGTGGTTGCCTATTATGAGATAATTTTCCCATGATGAAATGAGGGATTGGTATCCCATGGCATGTGGCTTGATAATGATGACATTAATGGAAATAATACATGCATCATTTGGTGATAGTGTGATAAGTTCTTACCATACACATTTTATATCTTCTGGAGATATGTTATGCCCTTATCTTATAGAACTTGTTATGATTTTGTACGTTATAATTTGATTGATGCTAAAAGATATTATAATGCACTTAACTAATTAAGTGGAACTTGAACATGTAGTTTTGCCCTGTGCCATAGATCCATTCAGTGTCAGCACTTGTTGGATGGTGAAACGAGTTTAACTTGGAGCACATATTTTTAAATATGCGGGGGTGAGGATGAATATCCCCTTACGTCCAGGATATATGAGACATCCATGCATGAGCTGGTCTCCTAGTGATATGTAATACAGGATTGGCTACGGGTCATACCCTGACAGGAGTGCGACTGCGGGCCTCAGTGACATGTGATATAGGATTGGCTGCAGGCCATACCCTGGTAGGAGTGCGGCTGCGGGTTGTAGGTTAGTTCCTCTAGCACTGTGACCTGTACCAAGGGGGGCTAGACTTGTACAACTGGACTATATGTCATGGGTAGTAGTTTGACTTGTGATGTCACTATAGGTTCACTCGTACTGACTGAGGGGGTGAGGTCGTGGATTTTGGCTCTTCGATGGACCTTGTATGGCACCGATTTTGACTTAGTAGTGGTCGGTTGGATTTGGGTGGTACGACTCAAATCCTCGAGGCATAATAGAACATATAATCAGCCATGTAGCATACTTGCATAGGATCAAATATAGAAATATTGGATGAGGCATTGCTTGCTTTGTATAGTATAGTTGATAGATGATATACATGTTATTCATATCCCTTCTTAGTCATATAACTATTCTACTGATTGATGCAACTACCAGATATGTTTAGTTAATCATATTTGCTCTGTTATAGTTATCTAATCTTCTTAGTTGACGATGGTGATTGTTCTACTTATATCAAAACTACACCTGCATATCATAGTAATGGCCTTACTATATGATCTTTACATGTTATATCTGTGTTATAATAGAGTTGGTGGAGAGATATATCTCCTACTGAGATTTGAAATCTCACCCTGTGGGTTTCCCACATCTTTTAGGTGGTCATACACGAGGACATAGAGATCGTGCTATGGAGGTCGAGCAATAGTAAGAAGGACAGTAGTTGCTGAGGTTGGAGTGATTCTTTCTAGTCTTTTGTTGTTAGTCCTAGAATCGTCCATGTACACTCAGGTCCTAGGGGGTAGTTTTTTTATATGGCTTTGCTCATGTTGTTGATAATAATATTGATGAGAGTTTTGGGTTGGATTGTCTCTTGTTGTATAGTTGGTTGTTGTACAGGTTGATGTAAGTGGAACATATATCATGTGAGACAGGTTGTCCTTTTATGCATCATGTTGTACATAACATTGTTTCATGTTATATAATGCAGATGACAAGTGTCTTTGGATCTCCTTGTGATAAGATTTCTGATGTCGTGCCTTACCATAATTGGTTTTAATTTCCAGTGTTTTTTAGTAATCCGTAGTAGTGTTGGTTTTTGTGCTTTGGTTTTTAGTAATCTCATTTTTTGTGGCAAAGGATGTCACATTGGTTGGTATCAGAGTGTTAGGTTCGCTGAGTCTACAGGGACCTAGGACTAGGGTTTGTGCCTATTTTGTGTCCTCCAATATGTCTTATAGTGACTTTTACTTATGAAGAAGAAGAAAGCTTCAAGATGTCTATAGAACATGAAGAACATGTTGTTGATAGAAGTGTTGGTGCACTAGGAGGAGGTGCAAGAAACCAGGAACAAGAAGATTGAGTGCTTGAGGGTCCCCAATTTGACCCAGCTGTAACATCCCTGACCTGGGTTATGATTTAACCCTAGATGTTTTGCCTAATAAGGTTAAGTAGATTCTTAATCTTATCTTGGGAAAAGTAATTAGGCCTCATAAGAAACTTATGTTTCAATTTTGGTCCTGTTTGAGCAACGTTGAAGCACTGTTTGCTTATTTTGGACCAAAGTGCAAATTACCCTAGTTGAGGGGTTAAATTGCAAATGTTGCATGGTAAGATGTTCCTCTGATGTTGGGACATCATAAGAATGAATATGATGTAGTGGTATGGTTTTCACAAGCTTGGGCACCAAGATTAAGCTTGTAAAGCAGTGTTGTGCATTAAAACCTAGTTTTGGTGAAAAGTGCAATTTACCCAAGACCTAGGGTTCAATATGCAAATTACCACTTCAATAAGGTCCCTAATGTTTCTTGGAATCATGTATAGTAAATAAAATGAGATGGGTGCCTCATTTGAATTAAGTTGGAGGAGAGAGAATCTTGATATTAAAATAATCAAGATTAATGCCTAATTGAAACCCTAATTTGATTTAGGGCAAAAATGAATAAAAATAATTGAAGGGCTTTCAACCAAAATGTTTTGGGTTGATTTTGAATAAGGATGAACGTTCCTTTGCCAAGATAAGGAACGAAAATATCCTAAGTAGGTGAAATTTCACTCACCTTATTATAAGAAAAAGAAAACCCACTCACATATGGATATTAATATAATAAGCATTAAGGTGCTTAATTTGATTTTCTTTAAATCAAGGATAATGAAGGAGAATTAAAGGCAAAGGAAGGTGCCTCGTCCTTAGGGGATTTGAGGGGGAAGAGGCGGCCATATTTTTGGAATTTAATGCATTTTTATAAGGCATATTCTCTCTCATCAATTTCTTTATAAAAGTGCCATTTCCAAGCCCAAACCAAGGCCTTTTTCGTATTTTCTTCTTCCCCTTGCTTGCAAAACCGACCAAGGAGCAGGGAGCACGTCCCCAACCTGTGGGTGAGCCCTTGACCTTCGTTCTCCTTGATTTCATGGTGGAAATCGAAAATAAATTATGGATTCCTTCTTATTTCGATCTCCTCTTCAACCCTAGCCAACTTTTGCAATCAAAAGCTTGAGGACGAGCCTAGGGGGAGTTGCTAGATCTTCATCCACCATTAATGGCGTGATATTGGAGCTCAATTGGAGGCGGGTTTTATAACTCAAACCCTTAAACATTGCTATTGCATCAATTCTCTATGTTTTGTTGATTGATTTCTTCAATTTGATACACTCTTGTTTCTTGCTGCAATTTCCATCAAGAACGGTTGCTGTTCTTGGTTGTTCGAAGGAAGGGGATGATGACATCATCCTAGATGCTTATCCAAAGAAAATTACCAAGAAAAAACGTTTTGATAGCTACTCCAAATCGTTTTAATTTGATTGGCTATGCGGTTTCAGCAAACCGTTTAAGGGCAAACGGTTTGAGACCGTTTGGGAGCAAACGGTCTCAAGACCGTTTGAGATGGTTGACCAAGAGTTTACCGTTTGGGAATTTTGTTCCTAATTATGTAGGATGATAACCCTCCAAATTTGAGGGATTAACTCCAAAGGAATCGAGAGTTGAAGGCCAATCAATTAGGCAATCGAATTGAATTATGTGCTGATTTTCAACCTGATTAACTTGACCTGGTTGAGCAAACGGTTTCAAGACCATTTGAGATGGTTGACCAAGCATTGACCGTATGGGATTCCTGTTCATAATTATGTTTATTAATAACCCTCCAAATTTGAGGGATTAACTCCAAAGGAATCGTGAATTGAAGCCTAATCAATTAGGGAAACCTAATTGGATTAAGTGCTGATTTTCAATCTGATTTAATTGAACTTTTTGGGCAAACGGTCTCAAGACCGTTTTAGTGCGTTGACCAAGCGTTGACCGTTTGGGATTACTGTTCCTAATGATGTGATCTAATGACTCACCAAATTTTATGGATTAATTCCAAACGCGTCATGAGTTGAAGGCTAATCAATTGGGCTAACCCTAATTGAAATCAGTGCTGAAATCACAATGAGCTAATTTGAGATTTTGGGTTGATTAGCCCAAACGGTCTCAAGACCATTTGGGGGATCATCCAAACGGTCTCAAGACCGTTTGGGGTCACCTCAAGACCGTTTGGAGGTCTGGGGTCAAGTATAGTTGACCAATTGAAGGTCCAAAGGTACTAATCATATTGCAATGTAGTGCTGATTTGTTGATCAACTCGATAGACCAATCCATGATGAATTTTCACTAGAGTCCAAAGGTTGGATGGGAAAACGGTCTCAAGAACGTTTGGAGCTCATCCAAACGGTCTCAAGACCATTTTGTGGTCACCCAAGACCGTTTGGAGGTCTAGGGTTGAGTATAGTTCAGTGGTTGAAGGTCTAAAGATATCAAGTTGATCTGCAATGCAATGCTGATTTGGTGATCAATCCAATGATCCAAACCTTAATTGGATGGCTTGGATTTGAGTGATATGATGGGAAAACGGTCTCAAGACCGTTTGGAGGTCATCCAAACGACCTCAAGACCGTTTGGGGTCAGGTCATACCCAATTTGGATGATAGTTCAATGGTTTCAATGCAACTAGTTCTGCATTGATTAGTGTTGAAGGATCATCGATTCCAAGCCCTAATTCAATTGAATAAAACCCTAATTGATGATCAATTGAGGGTCAATTGAGGGTCAAATCAGTTGTAGGTTGACCTATTAAACTCAATTGAAGTATGAGTATAGGTCCAACTGATGATTGGTTCCATGATTTCAATGATTGAAGGAATCAACATTGGAAACCCAAATTCAATTGGATACCTCATGTTATTGAAGGTCCAATGGATCAAACCTTTTTGAAAACCTAATGTGATTAGGTGGGAGATACCTTTAATGGTACTAGTTATTAATGCATAACAAATGCATGGATCCAATACATGATGTAAACCCTAATTGAGGCTGATTCCATGTATAACCCTAATAAGAGGTTGACTACATGTGAAATCACTAATTAGGATGAATAGTAAACCCTAGCTGAGGGTGTATCCATGTGGAACCCTAATTGAGGGTGATTCCATGATAAACCTTAATTGGGAATGAATCCCTAATTGCTTATAGGACCAATGACTTGGTACACTATGTTAATCATAGTTGTATGCATTTGATTGAAGGGTTGATGTGACCTAATCAAGTTGAAAGGATCAAATAATAGAATTCATATATATATAAATATGATTCATGTGATGATCCTATGTAGCACGACCGTGCAAGGCAGCACGGCCGTGGCGACTTTACTCAGCGTGACCGTGCAGGGTAGCACGGCCGTGGTAGCTTCACTTTGCACGACCGTGCAAGGTAGCACGGCCGTGGTGGTCTATGCTTGACTTAGAGCTGAATTGAAAGTGACCTAACATGGTCATTTTTTTAATTCTCAACTTAAGGATGAGAGAGATACTCATACCTTGTGATGATAATCATTTAATGATAATTGTTGAGAATAAATAAGTATGATTGAATACTTATGGTATAAATGTTGGCTCCTAGATGTGGGGAGCAATGAACTAGGGTTTGATCATTGATAATATGATCTTGAAAACCTAAATGGTTAATAATGGAAAACCCTATTCTTAATGAAGGGTAATGATATGTGAGAGAAAGCCCTAATTGATGGTAAACCCTAACCCTGGTAAGGGAATAGTGGTGTTACCCTGTATTGCATGATGTGTTGTGAACTTGATAAGTCTATTATCATGTGTGACAATCATGCAGGTCTCATGAGTTGATGATCATAGCCAGGTATGAGCTATGATGTTTATTTGATAAGAATTGATTGGACATATGTGCCATTATGTTTTTGTTACTGAGAAAGAAGTAACAAGATGAGTTGGGCTTGTAAGCCTTTGTTTTAAGTTGTTTCCTAGTGAGAGGTGACAAGATGTGAATGGCCTTGTGCTCCATGTGAATAAAGTTGTTGCCTAGTGAGAGGTGACAAGATGTGAATGGCCTTATGCGCCATGTGAATAAAGTTGTTGCCTAGTGAGAGGTGACAAGCTGTGAATGGCCTTGTGCGCCATGTGAATAAAGTTGTTGCCTAGTGAGAGGTGACAAGATGTGAATGACCTTGTGCGCCATGTGAATAAAGTTGTTGCCTAGTGAGAGGTGACAAGATGTGAATGGCCTTGTGCGCCATGTGAATAAAGTTGTTTCCTAGTGAGAGGTGACAAGATGTGAATGGTTTTGTGAGCCATGTGAATAAAGTTGTTGCCTAGTGAAAGGTGACAAGATGTATAGTGTTCTGATGAGCTATGTGTGATGGAAATCCAAATCCTGGTAAAGGATTAAGGGTAATACCCTTGAATTATTAATACATTGTTTTTGCATGGTATTGATAGATAATTGATGTACTGCTATTATATGTGCTAACCATGCAGGTATTATGAGATGATGAGCATAGCCAGGTATGAGCTATGATATATTATTAGTTTGAATTGTTAATTGGGCCTTGTGTGCCATAATATACCTTGTGCCTGGTAAGAGGTGGCAAGAGAGTTAATGTGCATCAAGTGCCATGATGGATGCTTGTATAACAAGTATCATGCTTACCTTGGTCAGATGACCTAAAGGTGTTAATTGCTGGAGAATGTGGTAACAATGCTCCGGTGATGAGCTAAGGGTTTAATTACCCAGAATCACATGTTAGTGCATTAAAATTGTGAAGGGATGAGAATTCCCAGTGTTGAAATAAGGGATTGAGATCCCAACACCTTGTGAAAAGAGTATGGCTACGGGCCATGACTCCACATTGAAAATGCCATGCTTTAGATATATGATCTAAGCTTGAAGAAAGTTAATGCAGTGGTAATGATTCTGTTGTTTGAATAGATGTTATACATGTTCTTCCTATTCATTAAAGGATAAGTGACATGTTGATTCTATCAAGTTACAGTTGCAATGCTTTTGATATAGAATAATGATTTAATCTGTTAGACATTAAAATATCTGCTGTCAAATAAATATGATTTCCCTATTCATATTTATCTTATTAAGTTGCAATAATAATGTTTCTGGCGGAGAGTTATATCTCTCGCTGGGGCAATTTTTATAATTGTCTCACCCCCGTGGGAACCACATTTTTAGGTGGACGCGGATGAGGAGACAGGAATCCTTCAGGAGGTGAAGGACATCAGCAGTAGCAGGGACAGCAGTAAAGTCTCAGGTGGAGACATTGACTGTCATGTCATGTTCAGATGTATATAGAAGTCCTATGTGTCGTCTCTGTACTCTCAGGTCCTCGGAGTAGTATTTAATGATTTCGAGATTTTGGCTCAATGCCTCGAGGGTTTTATACTACCTATGTATAGTTAAGACAGAGTAGTTAATGTTTGTATTCCTCGAGAAGGAAAAGTACATGAGATGTATATATATGAACCAGGATGTAAAGTTTTACTTTGGTTCTGAATGAAAGAGTTTTCCTATGAATGGATCCCTTTGCAAAAAGTTTTAATTTTTAGTGATTTTTGGTAATCCGCTGCTTAATGAACGCTTCCGCATTAGTTAATCTTATTTTTGCGAGACGGTCGCCACAATTTAGTGGTATCAGAGCTCTAGGCTCGCTGAGTCTACAGAGACATAGGACTAAGTTGTTGAGTCTGTGTTAGTGTCCTCCAGTATACCCTATAATGATTTCTGCTTGTGTAGAAAAAGGGTAAAGTTTAAAATGACTGGAGAACACAAGAAACACATTGCTGAGGGCAATGTTGCTGCACCAAGAAGAGGTGCAAGGGATCAGACGAGAATAGTATGAGTGCCTGAGAATCCCCATTAAGACCTGATCAGGATAGAGAATCCTATGATCATGCTCTTGTTGGACAGATTAGGGCAACAATAATGCATATAGGGGACTGGATACTAGCTTTACAATCTAGGTTATCAGTCCTTAATACAGAAAGTTTGAGCTTTAAAAGAGTTCCTAAATGACTTAGTCATGTTGGAACAAGGGAAAATCATGTGTGTATAATGATATGAAAAGCAAGGAATATGATAGCATGTAAGTGCATACTACTTGATCTCAGTATTTGTAAACCCTGGCCAGGTATACAACTATTGATGATAAAGTGGGTATGGAAACTCTTAGATTGTTGTCTTTTTGATTGCTCTGATCAAGTAGTCATTCTGAGACAATCTAATGAGTATCATGAAATAAGAAATATGGAATCAATAAAGGAAGATGCTTTGTGCAATTCCAATAAAGGAAGATGCTTTGTGCAATTCCAACCCTAAACAAAAAGGGAAGAGCTATGTGTCATTCCCAATCAAAAAGGGAAGAGCTATGTGTCATTCCCAATCAAAAAGGGAAGAGCTATGTGTCATTCCCAATCAAAAAGGGAAAGCTATGTGTCATCCCCAACAAAAAGGGAAGAGCTATGTGTCATTCCCAATCAAAAAGGGAAAGCTATGTGTCATCCCCAACAAAAAGGGAAGAGCTATGTGCCATTCCCAATCAAAAAGGGAAGAGCTATGTGTCATTCCCAATCAAAAAGGGAAGAGCTATGTGTCATTCCCAATCAAAAAGGGAAGAGCTATGTGTCATTCCCAATCAAAAAGGGAAAGCTATGTGTCATCCCCAATAAAAAGGGAAGAGCTATGTGTCATTTCCAATCAAAAAGGGAAAGCTATGTGTCATCCCCAACAAAAAGGGAAGAGCTATGTGTCATTCCCAATCAAAAAGGGAAAAGCTATGTGGCATTTCCAACTAATAAGAAGAACTATGTGAACAATCCCAATTACATAGAGTTTGTTAAAGGATTACTGAGTAAATTATCTTTGTTAGATATATATGTTGTTCCTTTTGATAAATATTCTTGGGTGATGATAGAAGTATGTTCTTTTATGCTTCTTCTTTCCAATAATATGGACATCATATGTTAGGGGTTTATGCTCTGCATAAACATTAGTAAGGTTGAATTAGTGAAAGGAGCCTTGTGTGGAATTACAGAATTCATGATATCTCCATGATATTAAGATGATATGTGGAGACTTTAGGGCATGATTAATGAATAATCTGTTCCTCCTTTTCCTGGGATTTCAGGGACGAAATCCTTGTTAGGGGTTTATAATTTGTAACATCCCTGACCTGGGTTATGATTTAACCCTAGATGTTTTGCCTAATAAGGTTAAGTAGATTCTTAATCTTATCTTGGGAAAAGTAATTAGGCCTCATAAGAAACTTATGTTTCAATTTTGGTCCTGTTTGAGCAATGTTGAAGCAATGTTTGCTTATTTTGGACCAAAGTGCAAATTACCCTAGTTGAGGGGTTAAATTGCAAATGTTGCATGGTAAGATGTTCCTCTGATGTTGGGACATCATAAGAATGAATATGATGTAGTGGTATGGTTTTCACAAGCTTGGGCACCAAGATTAAGCTTGTAAAGCAGTGTTGTGCATTAAAACCTAGTTTTGGTGAAAAGTGCAATTTACCCAAGACCTAGGGTTCAATATGCAAATTACCACTTCAATAAGGTCCCTAATATTTCTTGGAATCATGTATAGCAAATAAAATGAGATGGGTGCCTAATTTGAATTAAGTTGGAGGAGAGAGAATCTTGATATTAAAATAATCAAGATTAATGCCTAATTGAAACCCTAATTTGATTTAGGGCAAAAATGAATAAAAATAATTGAAGGGCTTTCAACCAAAATGTTTTGGGTTGATTTTGAATAAGGATGAACGTTCCTTTGCCAAGATAAGGAACGAAAATATCCTAAGTAGGTGAAATTCCACTCACCTTATTATAAGAAAAAGAAAACCCACTCACATATGGATATTAATATAATAAGCATTAAGGTGCTTAATTTGATTTTCTTTGAATCAAGGATAATGAAGGAGAATTAAAGGCAAAGGAAGGTGCCTCGTCCTTAGGGGATTTGAGGGGGAAGAGGCGGCCATATTTTTGGAATTTAATGCATTTTTATAAGGCATATTCTCTCTCATCAATTTCTTTATAAAAGTGCCATTTCCAAGCCCAAACCAAGGCCTTTTTCGGATTTTCTTCTTCCCCTTGCTTGCAAAACCGACCAAGTAGCTAGGGAGGAGCAGGTAGCACGTCCCCAACCTGTGGGTGAGCCCTTGACCTTCGTTCTCGTTGATTTCATGGTGGAAATCGAAAATAAATTATGGATTCCTTCTTATTTCGATCTCCTCTTCAACCCTAGCCAACTTTTGCAATCAAAAGCTTGAGGACGAGCCTAGGGGGAGTTGCTAGATCTTCATCCACCATTAATGGCGTGATCTTGGAGCTTTGGAGCTCAATTGGAGACGGGTTTTATAACTCAAACCCTTAAACATTGCTATTGCATCAATTCTCTATGCTTTGTTGATTGATTTCTTCAATTTGATACACTCTTGTTTCTTGCTGCAATTTCCATCAAGAACGGTTGCTGTTCTTGGTTGTTAGAAGGAAGGGGATGATGACATCATCCTAGATGCTTATGCAAAGAAAATTACCAAGAAAAACCGTTTTGATAGCTACTCCAAATCGTTTTAATTTGATTGGCTATGCGGTTTCAGCAAACCGTTTAAGGGCAAACGGTTTGAGACCGTTTGGGAGAAAACGGTCTCAAGACCGTTTGAGATGGTTGACCAAGCGTTGACCGTTTGGGAATTTTGTTCCTAATTATGTAGGATGATAACCCTCCAAATTGGAGGGATTAAATCCAAAGGAATCGAGAGTTGAAGGCCAATCAATTAGGCAATCGAATTGAATTATGTGCTGATTTTCAACCTGATTAACTTGACCTGGTTGAGAAAATGGTTTCAAGACCATTTGAGATGGTTGACCAAGCATTGACCGTATGGGATTCCTGTTCATAATTATGTTTATTAATAACCCTCCAAATTTTAGGGATTAACGCCAAAGGAATCGTGAGTTGAATCCTAATCAATTAGGGAAACCTAATTGGATTAAGTGCTGATTTTCAATCTGATTTAATTGACCTTTTTGGGCAAACGGTCTCAAGACCGTTTGAGTGCGTTTACCAAGCGTTGACCGTTTGGGATTACTGTTCCTAATGATGTGATCTAATGACTCACCAAATTTGATGGATTAATTCCAAACGAGTCATGAGTTGAAGGCTAATCAATTGGGCTAACCCTAATTGAAATCAGTGCTGAAATCACAATGAGCTAATTTGAGATTTTGGGTTGATTAGCCCAAACGGTCTCGAGACCGTTTGGACGTTTGGGGGATCATCCAAACGGTCTCAAGACCGTTTGGGGTCACCTCAAGACCGTTTGGAGGTCTGGGGTCAAGTATAGTTGACCAATTGAAGGTCCAAAGGTACTAATCATATTGCAATGTAGTGCTGATTTGTTGATCAACTCGATAGACCAATCCATGATGAATTTTCACTAGAGTCCAAAGGTTGGATGGGAAAACGGTCTCAAGACCGTTTGGAGCTCATCCAAATGGTCTCAAGACCGTTTGGTGGTCACCCAAGACCGTTTGGAGGTCTAGGGTTGTGTATAGTTCAGTAGTTGAAGGTCTAAAGATATCAAGTTGATCTGCAATGCAATGCTGATTTGGTGATCAATCCAATGATCCAAACCTTAATTGGATGGCTTGGATTTGAGTGATATGATGGGAAAACGGTCTCAATACCGTTTGGAGGTCATCCAAACGACCTCAAGACCGTTTGGGATCAGGTCATACCCAATTTGGATGATGGTTCAATGGTTTCAATGCAACTAGTTCTGCATTGATTAGTGTTGAAGGATCATCGATTCCAAGCCCTAATTCAATTGAATCAAACCCTAATTGATGATCAATTGAGGGTCAATTGAGGGTCAAATCAGTTGTAGGTTGACCTATTAAACTCAATTGAAGTATGAGTATAGGTCCAACTGATGATTGGTTCCATGATTTCAATGATTGAAGGAATCAACATTGGAAACCCAAATTCAATTGGATACCTCATGTTATTGAAGGTCCAATGGATCAAACCTTTTTGAAAACCTAATGTGATTAGGTGGGAGATACCTTTAATGGTACTAGTTATTAATGCATAACAAATGCATGGATCCAATACATGATGTAAACCCTAATTGAGGCTGATTCCATGTATAACCCTAATAAGAGGTTGACTACATGTGAAATCACTAATTAGGATGAATAGTAAACCCTAGCTGAGGGTGTATCCATGTGGAACCCTGATTGAGGGTGATTCCATGAGAAACCTTAATTGGGAATGAATCCCTAATTTCTTATAGGACCAATGACTTGGTACACTATGTTAATCATAGTTGTATGCATTTGATTGAAGGGTTGATGTGACCTAATCAAGTTGAAAGGATCAAATAATAGAATTCATATATATATAAATATAATTCATGTGATGATCCTATGTAGCACGACCGTGCAAGGCAGCACGGCCGTGGCGACTTTACTCAGCGTGACCGTGCAGGGTAGCACGACCGTGCAAGGTAGCACGGCCGTGGTGGTCTATGCTTGACTTAGAGCTGAATTGAAAGTGACCTAACATGGTCGTTTTTTAAATTCTCAACTTAAGGATGAGAGAGATACTCATACCTTGTGATATAATCATTTAATGATAATTGATAAGAATAAATAAGTATGATTGAATACTTATGGTATCAATGTTGGCTCCTAGATGTGGGGAGCAATGAACTAGGGTTTGATCATTGATAATATGATCTTGAAAACCTAAATGGTTAATAATGGGAAACCCTATTCTTAATGAAGGGTAATGATATGTGAGAGAAAGCCCTAATTGATGGTAAACCCTAACCCTGGTAAGGGAATAGTGGTGTTACCCTGTATTGCATGATGTGTTGTGAACTTGATAAGTCTATTATCATGTGTGACAATCATGCAGGTCTCATGAGTTGATGATCATAGCCAGGTATGAGCTATGATGTTTATTTGATAAGAATTGATTGGCCATATGTGCCATTATGTTTTTGTTACTGAGAAAGAAGTAACAAGATGAGTTGGGCTTGTAAGACTTTGTTTTAAGTTGTTGCCTAGTGAGAGGTGACAAGATGTGAATGGCCTTGTGCGCCATGTGAATAAAGTTGTTGCCTAGTGAGAGGTGACAAGATGTGAATGGCCTTATGCGCCATGTGAATAAAGTTGTTGCCTAGTGAGAGGTGACAAGATGTGAATGGCCTTGTGCGCCATGTGAATAAAGTTGTTGCCTAGTGAGAGGTGACAAGATGTGAATGGCCTTGTGCGCCATGTGAATAAAGTTGTTTCCTAGTGAGAGGTGACAAGATGTGAATGGTTTTGTGAGCCATGTGAATAAAGTTGTTGCCTAGTGAAAGGTGACAAGATGTATAGTGTTCTGATGAGCTATGTGTGATGGAAATCCAAATCCTGGTAAAGGATTAAGGGTAATACCCTTGAATTATTAATACATTGTTTTTGCATGGTATTGATAGATAATTGATGTACTGCTATTATATGTGCTAACCATGCAGATATTATGAGATGATGAGCATAGCCAGGTATGAGCTATGATATATTATTAGTTTGAATTGTTAATTGGGCCTTGTGTGCCATAATATACCTTGTGCCTGGTAAGAGGTGGCAAGAGAGTTAATGTGCATCAAGTGCCATGATGGATGCTTGTATAACAAGTATCATGCTTACCTTGGTTAGATGACCTAAAGGTGTTAATTGCTGGAGAATGTGGTAACAATGCTCCGGTGATGAGCTAATATTTTAATTACCCAGAATCACATGTTAGTGCATTAAAATTGTGAAGGGATGAGAATTCCCAGTGTTGAAATAAGGAATTGAGATCCCAACACCTTGTGAAAAGAGTATGGCTACGGGCCATGACTCCACATTGAAAATGCCATGCTTTAGATATATGATCTAAGCTTGAAGAAAGTTAATGCAGTGGTAATGATTCTGTTGTTTGAATAGATGTTATACATGTTCTTCCTATTCATTAAAGGATAAGTGACATGTTGATTCTATCAAGTTACAGTTGCAATGCTTTTGATATAGAATAATGATTTAATCTGTTAGACATTAAAATATCTGTTGTCAAATAAATATGATTTCCCTATTCATATTTATCTTATTAAGTTGCAATAATAATGTTTCTGACGGAGAGTTATATCTCTCGCTGGGGCAATTTTTATAATTGTCTCACCCCCGTGGGAACCACATTTTTAGGTGGACGCGGACGAGGAGACAGGAATCCTTCAGGAGGTGAAGGACATCAGCAGTAGCAGGGACAGCAGTAAAGTCTCAGGAGGAGACATTGACTGTCATGTCATGTTCAGATGTATATAAAAGTCATATGTGTCGTCTCTGTACTCTCAGGTCCTCGGAGTAGTAGTTAATGATTTCGAGATTTTGGCTCAATGCCTCAAGGGTTTTATACTACCTGTGTACAGTTAAGACAGAGTAGTTAATGTTTGTATTCCTCGAGAAGCAAAAGTACATGAGATGTATATATATGAACCAGGATGTAAAGTTTTACTTTGGTTCTGAATGAAAGAGTTTTCCTATGAATGGATCCCTTTGCAAAAAGTTTTAATTTTTAGTGATTTTTGGTAATCCGCTGCTTAATGAACGCTTCCGCATTAGTTAATCTTATTTTCGCGAGACGGTCGCCACACCAACAATGATTGAAAACCCTATCTTTCAATCTCTTTTTGGGTAGTTTATGGCTACAATGATGCATATGGTGAACAGGATGCCCACACCTTAGTCTAGCACCAGTTCCCAATGCAAAATCTTTAGGAACTGGGAATACCTTTGAGTAGATTTGTCGTGCTGGAGCAGTGGAGTATGCACGGACAGCTAATTCGGCAGATGCAAATCTGTGGTTTACTGAGCTTGAGAAAGCCTTTAAGATCCTTAACATCCCAGAAGCTTATATGGTGAAGCATGAGTTGTATCTTCTGATGGGGAGTGTTGGCCATTGGTGGGCCATAGAAGACGAGAAGAGACCAAGAGTGGTAGTTGGTTGGGAGGAGTTCCAATGTGAGTTCATCAGTTGGTACTTCTTGCAAATGTATCTGAAGGAGAAGAATAGCCAATTTGAGCGGATCCGACAGGGTTCCATGAGTACGAGGCCAAGTTTATGGAACTTCTTTAATTCTATTCACACATGGTTGCCACGGATGATGAGAGGATACGCCATTTTAAGAAGGGTTTGAATGATGAGTTTTCTACCCCAATTGATTCCTTGGAGAATAGGGAGAGGTTTGCCACATTTGTGGAGTCTGTTCGACAGATCGAGAGGTTTGTGATAGAGAAGCAGGAGATGAGTCCCAAGAAGAGGTCTACACAGTTCTAAGGGCACCTTTTGGGTGGCTTTAAGAAACCGAAGTTTTCTGCACCACCAGTACTACAAAAGTATAGTGCTCAAATGCAGTGATCACGGAGGAGAGGTAGAGGTCGCAGTCTTCCACCTACTAGATCTCATAGCACCGCATCAGTGTCATTGATGGGGCCGTCTAGGCTGTAGTTTGAGACCTGAGCTTCCCACAAGTGTGGGTAGACAGGACATCTAAAGAGGGAGTGTCCAGTGAGAGATAATGAGGTGACCCAACAGACGAGGCAGAGTCAGCAGGGCTTGTAGAGATACCAGTAGTTGATGTATGGGTTTTTCGTCATTTTTATAGGCATATTTTCCTTGATTTTATGTGTTGTTTTGTCATTTATTTAATTAATAATGCATGAAATGCTATTAATGTCCTATGCTATCTAAATGCATCAAATTGTATGATTTTTACGATTTTATATGGTTTAATATTTATCCCAAGTATTTATCCACTCTTTTGTGCATTTTCAGGTACAATTGAACTTCATAGAGTCGATAATACCGACACCAAAAGTCAATGGTACTGAATTCACACCAGTACTTAACCAGAAGAGACTCACACAGATTCGTTACTACTGACACTCAAAGTCAGTAGTACCTAAACCTTGTCAGTGAAGCACAAGGATGAATCACAAAAAGTTAGTACTACTGAGTTCAGCAACTCGGTACTACTGAGGTGGCATTAGTAAGGTAGTGCTCGGGTGACCTAAAGACTCAGTGCTATCGAGACAAGTCGATAGTAATGACATTGTCATGAGTCACAGCTACCCAAGGAACTCAATACTACCGACTACCAAGTCGGTACTACCGAGTCTGCCCCATTAGGCAAATATGAAGATAGCAATCTAACCCAGCAGATGGCATTATTTCGTATCGTAAGTGACTCTTATGACCTAAGGGGAGTTCGGCCAGATGTAAGGAAGTAGCCATTTTCCATTGCATGACATTGGAGAGAGAGGAGAGAGGAGAAAGGAACTGAATGCTTCACCTAGGATGATCTGACCACCTCCAAAAGGCAAATCGACAACGTAGGAGATCATCCAGATTAGCTATTCACCAAAGGTTACTTACTTTTTCTAATGTTTTCCATGTTTTTCTCTTTCTCTACCATGTATTCGTCAATTAAAACCATTCGGGGCTAAACCCCTTGATTCCTAAGGACCCGGGAGTAGCCCAGATATGCATTGTAACTGATTTCCATACATAATATCATCTTTGTCCCTATTTTTTGGATATAAATCTATGAATTTGTTTTGTTCTATTTATGCCTGATCAACATAGATAGATTATTAGACTCTTAATCATTTTGGAAGAGAGGTTAAGGGTTGGAAAGCATAGATTTACCCATTTATTGCACCCCTTGGAAAAGGTGGAGAATAAATGGGAGGAGAAACCCACAGTTTAATAAAAAAGCACCTAACTAATCAATGAGTTGTTATGGAAATGGAGTTCACATTAGGATAGGTAGTGAACTACGCTACGTGTAAGGCCCCTAAACTTGCTTAATGAGTCGAATAAGCTTAATTATCATAATTGAATTCTTATAACCCTAATATAACCTTGTTATATGTTTTGAAATCATAACACAAGCTAAGTTTCAAATTTGGTCCAATTTGGACATTGTTTGAGCAAGTTATGCAATTTTATGCACATTTTGGCTTTTTCTACAATTTACCCAATTGAAAGGTTTTCTTTGCAATTTATCACTTGAAATATGTTCCTTGGATATTCTCTTATCATTCTTGAGCTTGTTGATCCATGGGGCACCTATTTAATCCTTGGTTTGAAGGTGTTTTCTCCAAGGGTATTTTAGGGTTTAACCCTTCATGGATGAGCTACCTTTAGTAGCTATCAACTAATGAATTATTTGTTTTTCTTGGAAATTCAAGAAACTAGGGATAAGCTTGTCTCTATGGACAGTTTGGGAGCTTATTATGTGTGTGCTTGTATATTCTTAATGGTTTAAGGCCATTGACACTTGGAAAGATACTAGAACTTCAACTTTTTCTTTTTCTTTATCTTAAAGTTTCATATACTTATCCCTAAGCACCAAAATGAGCCATTTTCTCTCCACCACTTCTATCCTTATACAAACCTCGTCCTCCCTCTGTGCTATTGTGAATTTCCTATCCAAGGAAGAAGAAAGAGGGGATCTTCTTGGAAAAAGAATCTAGGGTTGCAATTGACTTCCTTTTAGGGTTTAAAAAGCTTCCTTCTAGTGATCTTGACCCAAAAGAGTAAGAATCCCCTTCTTTCCTCCATTTATTTCTTTTTTATCCTTCCTCCTACCTTTCTTCAGGTCAGAACCTTACTGTTCCATGGTAGAAATTGCTCTAAAGCTCTAAAACCCTACCTTCCTTGCTCCTTATGCTTAAGGTTTGCTCATTTGATGAAGAAAGGTGCTAGATGGACGAGTTCACAACTTCTTCTTGGATTTTCTACCCTACCTACTCGATATTTATTCTATTTGTGGTTTCATTTTCTAATTAGAGGAAAGTTCTATAACTTCCTACACGTTTATTGCTTACCATAAGCTTGCTAGCTCATGCTCTTGCTTGAAAATGATGATCCATGCACTAAAATGCTATGCTTGACTTGGATTTTGATTTTTATAATGTTCTCTATTCTGATTTCAGTTCTAGATGAACATGTGATCATGTGTACGTTATTCCTAAGGTAAAATATGACTTGGATCAGGTTGGTTTGGCAACTTATGGTGCTAAGCACCTATCAACCAATGGTCAATTTTAGGGTTTAAAGTTGATTTCTTTTATAAACCCATGACCCGATGATGGTACCATTGCAACAACCCTATAGTGTTGTCCTCATGCCAATTGATGGTCGGTATCAAAGGTGTCATATGATGGTGGCAACCTATGGTCACCCCCTTAGGCCATGTTTTGAATCAATTAGAAGTTTAATGATCAACCTTTAAGTACCTTATTGATGTTATCAATCAATCATGACATTAGCTTAATATTTTATGTTGATTAACGAATATAGTGTTGATCTAACAACCTATGGTGACTTAATGGTCACTAATGATGGTGGATCAGGTCTCCACAACCTATGGTGAGTTAATCAATGTAGTTGTAGGATCAACAAAGCCTTAGACCAATGGTTTCTTGGGTCACTTGATGCAATGGTCGGACCTATATTGTAATTGATAGTTTTAACATATGAACTTGACCCAATGGTCAAGATCTAATGTTTATTCCTCCAATAAAGTGGAATGATGGCTAATGTAATATGTTAGTCCTAATAATGTGATTTAGATGGTTTCCTTTATATGATCAACTTAAGGAGCTTACTTGTTGACAATGGATGGCTTGTTTTAAATGAACAGTCGATGGTGGGTTTTACCCTGCTCTCAATGGAACTTTTTGTGTTGTTAATCAAGGGATTTCTAGGGTTAGATGGTGAATCTTTCTATAGAAAAAAATCAAGGACTTCATAGGTTACTTAGGTAAACAACCAATGATATTACCTTTTAAACATCTAATGGTTCTGGGTGACATAGTGGTATGGTGATATGGGTTGAAATATGATGGAACAAATGGAGGGTTATCCTTAATAAGGTAGTCTTACCTATTCACTCATATGAATAGAAGGGATGATAACCATATTGTGTTGATATGTAACCCTAATGAGGTATAACTTGTTATACCTAGCTTTAATATAACTAAATGATGGTAATTGAGTATGAATAGTCCTTGAATGACTAATGCAATCACGGAGTGCTCTGTTACTATTGTTGAAACCCTAGTATGCTATAACCTGATGGTTACACCTTGATTTATGTGTGGGTTCAAATTTGAGAATTGTATGGAATGTGATGGTGATGCTTCACCATATGCATCCATAATCTAATGGGGATGACATGAGTTAGGGTTTGGGTATAAGTGTTGATTAGTAACATTGATATAATTTATCATGTTGAACCTAACTCTAATGTGAATACATAAAGATGATTATTCATGTTTAACATTCTTATATGATGGAATGATGGTGGAATAACCTAATATGATCATAGCCTTAATGCGTTAATTGATGGTTATTATAGCCACATGGTTGATACTTTCTTATGCTAAACATGTGCATTATGAATATGATGAGGGTAAATCATATCTAGATTCCTTGCATGTTGATGTAATAAAGGAATTTTCTTAATGTTAATATAACCCTGCTATGATTGTTTATGAATATCTCCTAACTCATTAATGCAATATTGTGCTGATCCAGTGTATTATATGTAAGTAATGTTGTTGAGCCTTGTTATAAGGCATGCAAAGATAATGATGATCTTGCAGGGAATAGTATGATGCTCTTAATGACCTTTGGGCATGGTTGAGCCTTGAATGAGGTGTAATCCTCTTGTGTTGATAAGGGTTGATACTCGGTGATATTGTGAAAAGGATTTATCATGTGATAGTATGATTGTCTTAATGACCTTTGGGCATGGTTGATCCTTGAATGAGGTGTAATCCTCTTATGTTGATAAGGGTTGATACTCGGTGATATTGTGAAAAGAATTTGTATCTTATGATAGTATGATGACTAGTGTGGTCTCATGAATGACAAGTGAATAGTACCATGTGATGATGAGATGAGAAATTATGTTTCATATGTTTTATATCTTTTAAAAGTTGTGATATTTATATGCTTGCTAGAATTGAATTAGGGTTTTTATGTCCACTTGTTTGATGCAACCTTGATTCACCAAATTGGCATAACTAATCAATTGCAACTATAATCATGTAGTGTTCTGTGCCATATAGCCATCTTCAGTGTCAGAACTTACTGGATGGTGGAATGAGTATTCCTAAGGGAAACTTGGAGCGCGTACTGTTGAGTATGTGAGGGTGGTAGGTTGAGGATATATCCTTGTCATCCACAATGCAGATTGTGGAGGATAGCTATGGTCATGCCTCATATATCTGATGTGATTAAGAATGTCTGCAGTCGTGTCTCGGTGATTATAACATTATGTGATTAGAGGACAATTATGGTTGTCCCTTGGTGATTGGGTTGGAATACCCTAGATGCTAGCACCGTGACTTGTACCAAGGCGGGATAGTTACATGACTATATGTCACTGTGGTGGAAACTTTGGCAACTTTGAATGATATGTCACTACCTTTTTACTCGTACGGACTGAGGGGAAGAGATCTTAGGATACCGGCACTCCTAGATCTTAGATGGAACCGAATAGCCCTTTGTAGGGGTTGGTTGGACTTTGAATGGCATGATTCAAATTCCCCAGGGCATAATAAAAGGTGTTATACAACCATGCAACCTATTTGTTTATGGTTATACATAATGTTTCACATTGGATGATAACCCTTGTCTGTTACCTTTACATAAAGATGATGCTTAGTGCAATTAAGAGATAGTAGATATACTTATTTTGTGGATATGCTTAAGATTGTAGATGCGTACATATAGTAGCCATTCTTATGTTGATAACTATACTGCTAATACAGATTATAATCATGATGCTAGATATCTCATGTCGTTAGTTATGTTTATCATGCTAGCCATGCCGTTGTTGCTAGAGACGCATATACTGCTAATAATGCTTATCCAGATAGTTGTGCTTATGTTTTTAGCTCTTCTATGATGTTGATATGTTCAACCAATTAGACATGCTCATGTTGTTAGCTATGGTATGTTACTAGACTTGATCATGATACTAGATATGCATATGCTACTGAATTGTGTATATTGTCAATAAGATAAAGAATGATAGTCTGGCTAATGATGATAGTTATTATCTGCTCCTTTATGTATTTTGTTAATCATCAGTACTACTGAGCTTATTTGTTAAATCTAATTAAACTACTTAACTATTTAATTAATGTTGTAATCAATAAATATTGTTGGATGTTATATCTCTTGCTGGGACATGGGTCTCACCCTTGTGGTTCGCCACATTTTATTTAGGTAATCAGAAGTGATGAAAACAAACATGTAGTAGCAAAGAGGAGCTATAGTAATGAATCTTTGAGAAAGTTGATTATATGTCTAGTGTGTCCTAGAATCATCCCCGTACTCTCAGTTCTGGGCAAGAAACGTTTGTATATGGTGTTTCAAACGAATTGAAATTTTGTTAGCATATTAATGCTTGTTTGTGTGACATATACAAATATTGTTATTGTGTATATATGTTGTGGCTAAGGTGATAGAACAATTTGTATCAAATTCTTGTCATAGTATGGATAAAAGAAAGATGTTGGGCTCTTATGCAAATGTTTCTGAGCAGGTGCAAATGTTTCTGTACAAATATGGAACTCTTACATTGTTATCTTTCTTATTACTCTGATCAAGTAGTCATTTTGAGACAATCTAATGAGCATAATGAATAAGAAATTATGGTGTGAATATCTCAATCCTACCTTATAGAAGATGAGAATTGCATCATAATCTATCAAAACTTGAATGTTTGGTAGCTAAAGAGAAAGACACAACACCACGAAATCTAAATCCGAATACAAATAAGCAAAAGAGAAGCTCTTGAAGATGTGATTCAAGAAGATAATAAAGTAAAAGACAGATAAGTCTATGCTTATAAAGTGATTCAAGGTATGAAATCCACATCAGATGGAGATAACTCCAATGATAAGTATATGATGAGAAAATAAATGAGAACAATGACAAAGGAATAAGGTGGAACCTGAGTTAATCTCAGACCAACCTATGTGTGTAAGAAAGTGTTAATGCAAAATCAGCATGGCATGTGAAAGAAATTAAGAGAGATGATCCTTGTTTAATGAAGAAAATGAAGAATATGATGATTTACCTATTGAGAAGTGGTTGAAAAACATAATAAAATAAGAGAACATACACTAGTGGGATAAATAGTAATCAAGGAAGGAGTAATGAGATATGTTAATCATGTTGATTCCTATGCTAATGGCAAGAAATCTGAAATGAAAAAGGTAAAATGATACATAAGAAGTTGTAACTGACATAATGAAAATAGAATTGGCTACCTTTTAGCTAGTGACCCTTGAAAAATACTACTATGGTATGGGAAGTGTGTTTCACTTTGTGTCTTTCCTTTCTAGGGAACAACTTTCAAGTGGATCATTACCACTTGGTACTGTGGATTCACTGCAAACATGATGGTGGATAGCTTATTATAGCATAAGGTTGCTTGGACTATGGTTCCAAAATCATAAAGTTTGTGATGAGTTTTCTTTTGAGCCTTCCAATAATTTGGGAGACTCCTCTTATATGTCTTGAAATTTGTTATATTGGTAAAAGTAGATGAGATAATGATGTGAGTTCCTTAGAACACATGAGGTGGATACCAAGGTAATGAATCCTAGTATCCAAGATGTATCAACAGTATGAGAAATATGTGAAGGTTGGAGATGTTTATTAAATGAACATTCCAAGTGTTCCTCTCCCTTAAAGAGAGGGAGAGATAGTTGATGATGACCCTCAAAATGTTGTTTGGAAGGAAAAACAAAAGTGATTCTATAATGTTGTGTATGATTCAGTGATAGTTGGGAAAGACCACTATCAAGGATAGATGGTTTGTTGGTCAATAGATATGTGATACTGTGTTCCTTTAAAATAAACCTATGATCAATTATCAATGCATAAGAGTTAGATTGGATGACATAATTCACATGACCATGATGGGTTTAGAGTTATGTCCTTTAGACTAACCAATGTACAAATAGAATTTAGGAATAGGAGGAACAAAGTGTTGTTGTCATGTCATACAAGTTATATCAAGCTTTGAATGATGACATATCAAAGTATTTCAAATATGGCCAAAAATATGATCAATATTTCTTCAAAAACCTTAGGGTTTCTAAAACAACAATAGCTATGAGACAAGTTAAACAAGAGTGAGATGGGGTTGATTAAATGTCTTTATGGGATCATGATATGTCTTCTAAGTAGGTTGTGTAAATCCTAGTAAGGTGATTATAGTGTTTTTGTTTCACCCTAACAAGGTTGACTAGAAATGATGTTTCCTTGTATGGAATGACAAGTGCCAGCTTCAGCATTTCTTTTGATTCTAAAAAAGAACTGACAAGTGTTCTAGTGTCAGTGTATCTAGAAGAAGAAAAAAAAGGATAGATACATCGCCTTTTTTATGCTTCAAGGAATGGTATGAGACACATGCCATGATTGGTAAAAAGCTAGAAAGTATGAATTTTGAGTAATGTGTTGATACAATAGATATAATTTTAGGATGATAGCTAGAATTTAAAGTCGAAAGTTACTATTAAATTTGTACATGTGGCACAACAAGTTTCTATGTTCCAAAATTTCAAATGTCTTCTTATGTGGGGTTTTTTTTATTGACCCAAGATGAGATATGTATGAATGATGTGACATCACCATGATATTCAAGTAACCATGTGAAGGTAATAGGATGAGGTGAAAAGGAAGTACCCATCTTTGTTTACCATGGATTTCGGGGGCAAAATCCCTATTAGGGGTTTATAGTTGCAAGGCCCCTAAACTTGCTTAATGAGTTGAATAAGCTTAATTATCATAATTGAATTCTTATAACCCTAATATAACCTTGTGATATTCTTATAAATCATAAGACAAGCTTAAGTTTCAAATTTGGTCCAATTTGGACATTGTTTGAGCAAGTTATGCAATTTTATGCACATTTTGGCCTTTTTTGACATTTACCCAATTGAGAGGTCTGCTTTGCAATTTATCACTTAAAATATGTTCCTTGGATATTATCTCATCATTCTTGAGATTTTTGAACCATGGGGATCCTATTTAATCCTTGGTTTGAAGGTGTTTTCTCCAAGGGTATTTTAGGGTTTACCCCTTCATGGATGAGCTACCTTTAGTAGCTATCAACTAATGACTTATTTGTTTTTCTAGGAAATTCAAGAAACGAGGAATAAGAATGTCTCTATGGATGGTGGGTGATATTCTTGAGTGTGTTCTTGTATATTCTTAATGGTTTAAGGACATGGATACTTAGAAAGATACTAGAACTTCAACGTTTTCTTTTTCTTTATCTTAAAGTTTCATATACTTATCCCTAAGAACCAAAACGCTCTCCACCACTTCCCTCCTTCTACAAACCTCGTCCTCCCTCTGTGCTTCTACAAATTTCCTATTCAAGAAAGAAGAAAGAGGGAATCTTCTTGGAAAAATAATCTAGGGTTGCAATTGACTTCCTTTTAGGGTTTAAAAAGCTTCCTTCTAGTAATCTTGACCTAAAAGAGTAAGAATTCCCTTCTTTCCTCCGTTTATTTATTTTTTATCCTTCCTCCTACCTTTCTCCAATTCGGAGTCTTACTATTCCATGGTAGAAATTGCTCTAAAGCTCTAAAACCCTACCTTTCTTGCTCCTTATGCTTAGGGTTTGCTCATTTGATGAAGAAAGGTGCTAGATGGACGAGTTCACAACTTATGCTTGGATTTTCTACCCTACCTGTTCGAGTTTTCTTCTATTTGGAGTTTCATTTTATAATTAGAGGCAAGTTTTATAACTTGCTCCACGTTTATTGCTTACCATAAGCTTGCTAGCTCATGTTCTTGCTTGAAATGATGATCCATGCACTAAAAAGCTATGCTTGACTTGGATTTTGATTTTTATAATGTTCCCTATTCTAATTTCAGTTCGACTTGAACTTGTGATCATGTATATGGTATTCCTAAGGTATAATATGACTTGGATCAGGTTGGTTTGGCAACTTATGGTGCTAAGCACCTATCAACCAATGGTCAATTTTATAGTTTAAAGATGATTTCTTGTATAAACCCATGACCCGATGATGGTACCATTGCAACAACCCTTTGGTATTGTCCTCATGACAACTGATGGTTAGGATCAAAGGTGTCAGATGATGGTGACAACCTATGTTCACCCCCTGAGGTTAGGTTTTGGATCAATTAGAAGTTTAATGACCAACCATTAAGTACCCTACTGATGTTATCAATCAATGGTGCCATTAGCTTAATATTTGATGTTGATTAATGAATATAGTGTTGATATAA
This sequence comes from Alisma plantago-aquatica, assembly GCA_963693085.1. Classification (NCBI taxonomy): domain Eukaryota; kingdom Viridiplantae; phylum Streptophyta; class Magnoliopsida; order Alismatales; family Alismataceae; genus Alisma; species Alisma plantago-aquatica. The sequence goes on from OY856413.1 coordinate 1,089,721,472, forward strand.
TAACCTATGGTGATTTAATGGTCTCTAATGATGGTGGATTAGGTCTCCACAACCTATGGTGAGTTAATAATTGTAGTTGTAGGATCAATTAAGCCTTAGACCAATGGTTTCTTGGGTCACTTGATGCAAACTGTAATTGATGGTTTTAACATATGAACTTGACCCAATGGTTAAGATGTAATTTTTATACCTCCAATAAAGTGGAATGATGTCTAATGTAATATTTTGGTCCTAATAATGTGATTTATATGGTTTCCTTTATATGATCAACTTAAGGAGCTTACTTGTTGACAATGTATGGCTTCTTTTAAATGAATAGTCAATGGTGGGTTTTACCCTGGTCTCAATGGAACTTTTTGTGTTGTTAATCAAGGGATTTCTAGGGTTAGATGGTGACTCTTTATAGAGCACATATCAAGGACTTCATAGGTGGTTTATGTAACGACCCTGACCTGGGTTATGAGGTAACCCTATTTGTTTTGGCTAATAAAGTTGCTTAGAACTTTAATATAATCCTCTAAGGCATTTTATTATCATGTGACATACTTATGTTTCAAGTTTGGTCCCGATTGAATGTTGTTTGAGCAATTTTCCTTTGTTTTGGACCAAAGTGCAATTTACCCAAATTGAGGGGCTATAATGCAAAATGTCACATTTTGAATGTACCCCATGTGTTTTATCATCATAATAGAGAGAATGATACTAATTGGTGTCTTTTGGAAAGCCCAAATTCCAAGTTTGAACTTGTTTGAACAATGTTGCTACCTTGTGCACCAATTTTGGTACAAATTGTAATTTACCAAAATGTGGGGTTAGTATACCAATTACCACCTCTAGAGTGTCCCTAATCCCTCCTAGAATCATGTAGAGTAGAAATAAAGAAGGAGACACCATGTTTGAATCATTTATGAATGATGGTAATCTTGGTGATGAAATGACCAAGAAAAGGGTTGAATATGAAAGCTTAACTTGAGTTGTATCAAGTTGAAAAGCTTATATATGAGTGCCTATCGGCCAAGGAGCCATAGGAGGAGTCTCATATCATTTTTGAACTCTTGTAAAATGCCATATCGTGCAAAGAACCTCAAGGAGGTGAGTTGTGTCGAGTTGCAACTTCCTTAGTAAAGTTGTGGCAGGTTGTGAATAAAGTGATGAATTAATTGATATATCTTATTCAAAGGGATAAGTAATGGACGAATTTGCATATCTAGACAATCCTCAACCATTTTGCAAGACAATATAAATGTTGATTCATGCATGTAAACGTGTCATCCATGCATGGACACGTGGCACCTACTAGCTCAAAATGATGACACCACATTTTTACCTTCCTTCATGAATAACAAGTATATATACCCCTAGTTTCACCCCTTGGTGCAATTTTGCGACCCTTACCACCCGAATACCTTACGGTATCGTGCATAGAGATCCTATATCATGATGGTATGTTGTGGTATCGTGCATGGGCCTTGGGGTATCGTCCATGGCAAGATCATATCGCCCAAGTAGGTGATATCGGCCATATAGGGTGATATCGGCCATAGAGTGATGTGTTGAGTGGCATATCATGCAAGTGAGTGTCATATCATGAACGAGGGGTGTCATATCATGCAAGGGCACAAGGGTATCGTGCAAGAGTGTCAAGGAGCAAGAAGGAGCTCATACTTAACCCTAAGGTGAGGCCATGATCATCTTCAACCATGGATTGAAGCATGATTTTAGGGTTTTGATCTTCCTTTCTTTTCTTCTTCACCAATTGCTTATCCATGGTGATTCCGTGTATATGAAGGGAGTGGTGAATGAGCCTTGGACTTTGATAAGTCATCTTCAACCTTATGAACGTGGATCTTTGGAGCTTGGAGCTTTGAAGTTGTTCTTAAGGTTGGTTATATAACTTGAACTCAACCATGTTATTATTCATCACCTAAATTGCTATATTTAATGAATTACTTTTAATTCCGAAATTTCCTGAAATAGTTGATGAAATTATGAGTTCTAGTAGTTTCTTAGACCTGTTGCCATGAACTATAACAGTTATAACTAAGGTCTAGAGCTTGAAGATGATGGTATCACTTTATAAAAGTGATATCGGGTGCAAGCACATAAACAAGCACCTCTAACCCGATATGATGATGCACCTACTTCACTAAAACATTATATATATGATTGTATACCTTATTGCACTATATGGGGGTGTAGTATACACCTCTTGCACGATAGGAAGTCTATTATAGACTCCATGCACGATACAAGGTCAATTGCATACTTGTAAGTTGACAAGAAACCCTAATTTGGGTAACCCGATATGAGTGAAGAATAGTAAGTGCTATTGTACGATATGATCATATAATACATCATTGGTACTTAGTATCATGAGGCCTACATGACCTCACATGACATGGTTGCACGATACATGACCTTGCACAAAACAAAACCCTAGACAATATGGTAGCCGACATGGTGATGAGTTGATAACTCTTAAGCATCATGGGCGACACATATATGTACCATGTGCCTGTCACAATCAACCCTAACCCGACATGGGTGTTTCAACCTAATGTTTGATGGTGTAGCCCAATATGTCTTGGAGCCCTTCACTCCTATCGACTTGTATATTGGGTTGAGTCTGATATGGCAAACCCTAATCCGTCACGGCCAACCCTAGATGGTGAGCCGCCTGATATGGTGATTGAATGCACCTCTAGCCCAACATGGTGATGGATTAGTACCTCAGAACGACATGGGTAATACATATAAATACCTTTAGCCTGATATGATTGGTGTTCATATACTTCTAGCCCGATATGGTAAGTGCTTATACACCTTCAACCCAATATGATGAACACATGCACACCTTTAACCCGAGACACCTTGTAAAGGTGAGATTAAGACACTCTTAGGAGTGATGAATGTAACACCAAATAATGGTATATGGATAACACCTTGATAGGTGAAATACCTAGAATGGTTGATAATGGACAACCTTATATCAACATTGCCTTAACCCAAGATGAGTCCATATCATTGATGATGGTTGGATAATTCAAATGTGTGACTTATGATCAATACATTACATGATAAATGTGATGAGCTAGTGCATAAAGTATTAGGATGGGAAATACCCTAATACAAGATAAGTTGATGAACTTAAGTAAGATAAAAGTGATGAGGGAAGTGATACATCAAGACATGATAGGTATCACATCCAACACCTCAAGGTTGATATACCTTGATGCATTTTAAGTCCAATATACTTGGATGAGTAACACATGAAGTGTGTCATGTCAATTGTTACATTGAGATGTAATGCATTTTGATAAGTGTAGGCTAACATACCTTAAGAAAAGGTTAAGCCAAGTTAATAAAGTATGATGTAATCATGTTCTGGTAAGGATGAGAAAGGAACTAATATCTTGTGTCGATAATTCATTTAATGATAAATGATGAGAATAAATAAGTATGATTGAATACTTATGATATCAATGTTGGCTCCTAGATGTGTGGAGCAATGAATTAGGGTTTGATTATTGATAATATGATCTTGAAAACCTAAATGGTTAATAATGGAAAACCCTAACCCTAATGAAGGGTGATGATATGTAAGAGAAAACCCTAATCAATAAGAAAGGGAAACCCGAACCCTAATGAAGGGAAGGTTGTAATTATTTTATTGCATAATCCTTGTAAGGCATGTTAAATACTTGTATAAAAAGTATAATGATCAATGGCCTTGTGAGCCATGTGAATACGTTGTTGCCTAGTGAGAGGTGACAAGATGTGCAATGGCCTTGTGAGCCATGTGAATAAGTTGTTGCCTAGTGAGAGGTGACAAGATGTGCAATGACCTTGTGAGCCATATGAATAAGTTGTTACCTAGTGAGAGGTGACAAGATGTAATGGCCTTGTGAGCCATGTCAAAAGTTGTTACCTAGTGAGAGGTGACAAGATACTTAATGGGCCTTGTGAGCCATGCCATAAGTTGTTACCTAGTGAGAGATGACAAGATGTAATGGCCTTGTGAGCCATGTGACAATTTGTTGCCTAGTGAGAGGTGACAAGAAGTTGAATATACCTGGTGAATTATGTGAGATGCTTGTATAACAAGTATCATGAATACCTTGGTCAGATGACCTGGAGGTATTAGTTACCTGATAAGTGGTAACCATGATTCAGTAATGAACTAAGGGTTTGAATACCCAGATCCAGCAAACATGATGATGGTGTTGTTGAAGGATATGAATTCCCAAGTAATGATACAAGGGATTGAGATCCCAATGTTTTATAAAGTTGTGAAAAGCACTTGATAGAAGTATTACATGTTTCTTTGTAGCATTTGTCATAATAATTCCTATTTGAAATCTTGGTTGATGCTAAAAGAATATGGTAATGCACTTAATTAATAAAGTGAAATCTTATCATGTAGAGCCCTGGCCATAGATCCATCGTCATCAATAGTTGGTGATGGTGAAACAAGTTTTCCTATGGGAACTCCTGGAATGCATATTTTTTAATATGTGGGGGTAATGGGTGAATATATCCTTACACCTCATAGGAATGACTGTGGGCCATATCCTATGCGCAGGAATGGTTATAGACCATATCCCAATAAGAGTATGGCTATGGGACATGACTCTATAATACCAGGCATTGGCTAAGGGCCATATCCTGAAGAGAGTATATGCTACAGGCTATAACTCTATAGTGAAGTTTCCAGTATACCCTGGAAAGCTATTTAGAAGTGACACGAGATGTCCTACATGTGGTCTCGGACTGACTGAGATGGATGAGGTCGTGGAGTCTGGCTCTTCCATTGACCTATGTATGGAACTGATGCTTTACGCTGTCATGGTCGGTTGGAGTATGAGCGGTATACCTCATCTCCTCAGGGCTTAAGTGTGATTGTAAAATGTAATCAGTCGTGTAGCATATCTGCTTAAGGATCAAATGTGAGAAACATTGATTGATGCAAAATTTAGTTATACATCTTAGTAGATAGATGTTATTTATGCTTCTTTACATTCCTTGCAAAGTAGATAGATGATTTATAACTCTACCATGGGTAGATGCAATGTTCTCCTTAAGAAAGGAGATTATCTTATTCTGATCATATAATGATTAATACTACTTGTTAATATAAAAGAACCTCTGCTCAGTTTATAAATGCTTAATCTGTAATAATAATATGGTCGACGGAGAGTTATATCTCTCACTGGGACAATTGTCTCACCCCGTGGGATCCACATTTTTTTAGGTGGACATACATGAGGTGGCAAAGATCTTTCTGCAGAGGAGGAACAACAACTGGGGAAGCAGTGACAGCTCAGGTTGAGTGTATTGTCTGTCATGTCTTATAGATAGAAGTCATATGTGTTGTCTCTGTACTCTCAGGTCCTTGGAGTTGGTTCGTACTGGTTTTATGAACAATCTGAGATTTTGGCTTGTATGCCTCGAGGTTTGATGTTGCTTTAAATACATGTTTTGAGAAAGCAACTCTTATATGTTATCCTCGAGATGAGATGGTACAATCTATGTACAATGTGAACAATGATGTATATAAAGTTTTGGTTCTACCTTAAAGAGTTTTCCTAGAAATAGATCTCTTTGCAAAATGGTTTTAATTTTTAGTGATTTTTATTAATCTATTGTTTATGTTTATTCTGCTTAATTAATGATGATTTGTTCGACGGTCGTCATAGTTTATCCATGGTGTTTACTTATGTAAACAACCAATGATCTTACTTTTTAAACATCCAATGGTTCTAGGTGACATAGTGGTATGGCGATATGGGTTGAAAGATGATGGAACAAATGGCCACCCTTAATAAGGTAGTCTTACGTATTCACTCATATGAATAGAAGGGATGATAACCATATTGTTTTGATATGTAAACCTAATGAGGTATAGCTTGTTATACCTAGATTTAATATAACTAAATGATGGTAATTGAGTATGAATAGTCCTTGAATGACTAATATAATCATGGGGTACTCTGTTACTTTTATTGAAACCCTAGTATGCTATAACCCAACGGTTACACCTTGATTTATGTGTGGGTTCATACTTGAGAATAGTATGGAATGTGATGGTGATGCTTCACCTTATGCATCCATGATACAATGGGGATGTCATGAGTTAGGGTTTGGGTATAACTGTTGATTAGTAACATTGATATAATTTATCATGTTGAACCTAACTCTAATGATAAAGATGAGTATTCATGTTTAACATTCTTATATGATGGAATGATGGTGGAATAACCTCCTTAAAATGATCATAACCTTAATGTGTTACTTGATGGTTATCATAGCCACATGGTTGATACTTTCTTATGCTAAACATGTGCATTATGAATATGATGGTTAATCATATCTAGATTCCTTGCATGTTGATGTAATAAAGGAATGTTGTTAATGTTAATATAACCCTGCTATGATTGTTTATGAATATCTCCTAACTCATTAATGCAATATTGTGTTGATCCGGTGTATTATATGTAAGTAATGTTGTTGAGCCTTGTTATAAGGCATGCAAAGATAATGATGATCTTGCAGGGAATAGTATGATGCTCTTAATGACCTTTGGGCATGGTTGAGCCTTGAATGAGGTGTAATCCTCTTGTGTTGATAAGGTTTGATACCCTGTGATATTGTGAAAAGGATTTATCATGTGATAGTATGATGGTCTTAATGACCTTTGGGCATGGTTGATCCTTGAATGAGGTGTAATCCTCTTATGTTGATAAGGGTTGATACCCGGTGATATTGTGAAAAGAATTTGTATCTTATGATAGTATGATGACTAGTGTGGTCTCATGAATGGCAAGTGAATAATACCATGTGATGATGAGATGAGAAATTATGTTTCACATATTTTATATCTTTTAAAAGTTGTGATATTTATATGCTTGCTAGAATTGAATTAGGGTTTGTATTTCCACTTGTTTGATGCAACCTTGATTCACCCAATTGGCATAACTAATCAAGTGCTACTCTAATCATGTAGTGCTCTGTGTCGTAGAGCCATCTTCAGTGTCAGAACTTGTTGGATGGTGAAATGAGTATTCCTAAGAGAAACTTGGAGCGCATATTGTTGAGTATGTGGGGGTGGCAGGTTGAGGATATATCCTTGTCATCCACAATGCAGATTGTGGAGAATGGCTATGGTCATGCCTCATACATCTGATGTGATTAAGAATGCTTGCATTCGTGTCTCGGTTATTCTAACATGATGTGACTAGAGGACAAATGCGGTTGTACCTTAGTGATTGGGTTTGAATACCCTAGATGCTAGCGATGTGACCTGTACCAAGGCGGGCTAGTTACAAGACTATATGTTGTTGTGGTGGTAGCTTTGACTGATATGTCACTACCTTTTTACTCGTACTGACCGTGGGAAAGAGATCTTAGGATATCGTCACTCCTATATCTTGTACGGAACCGAATAGCCCTTCGCAGGGGTCAGTTGGAATTTGAATGGTACGATTTAAATTCCCTAGGGTGTAATAAAAGATGTAATATAGCCATGTATCATATTTGTTTAGTGTTATACACTACATTTCACATTAGATGATAACCCTTGTTTGTTACCTTTACATAAAGATGATGCTTAGTGAAATTAAGAGATAGTAGATATACTTATGTTGTGGATATGCTTAAGATTGTAGATGCGTACATACAGTAGCCATGATTATGTTGATAACTATACTGCTATTGCGGATTATAATCATGATGCTAGATATTTCATGTTGTTAGTTATGTTTACCATGCTAGCCATGCCTTTGTAACTAGAGATGCATATACTATTAATCATGCTTATCCAGATATTTGTGCTTATGTTGTTAGCTCTTGTTATGATGTTGATATGTTCAACCAATTAGACATGCTTATGTTGTAATCTATGCTATCTTACTAGACTTGCTCATGATACTAGATATGCATATGCTACTGAATTGCTTATATTGTCAACAAGATAAAGTATGATAGTTATTATCTGCTCCTTTATGTATTTTGTTAATCATCAATATTGCTGAGCTTATTTGTTAAATCTAATTAAACTGCTTAACTGTTTAATTACTTAAAATATTGTAATCAATAAACATTGTTGGATGTTATATCTCTTGCTGGGACATGGGTCTCACCCTTGTGGTTCGCCACATTTTTTAGGTAATCAGAAGTGACAAAAACAAACATGTGGCAGCAAAGAGGAGCTATAGTAACGAATCTTTGAGAAAGTTGATTAGATGTCTAGTGTGTCCTAGAGTCGTCCCTATACTCTCAGGTCTGGGCAGGAAAAGTTTGTATATGGTGTTTTAAATGAATTAGACTTTTGTTAGCATATTAATGCTTGTTTGTGTGGCATATATAAATATTGTTATCCTGTGTATATATGTTGTGGCTAAAGTGATAGAACAATTTGTATCAAATTCTTATCACGGTATGGATAAAAGAAAGATGTTGGGCTCTTATGCAAATGTTTCTGAGCAGGTGCTGATGCTGAAATCGGTTTTAATTTACCCATATTTTTGGGTATGTGGTTAATTGGTGATTGATTGTGTTTTATGTTTTGAGTAATCTCGTTTAGTGTAATGAGTTCTCACACCAAGGGAGTGGGTAGTTCTGACTATAGGCTCTTTATCCAGGGATAGGGGTAATAGATATTGGTGTGTGGAATGAATTGCAATGTTATCTGTGATGAAACCATAATCCTAAGGAATTCCCTATATCTGAGTAATTTTAGTGTTAAGTTCATTTTGTTCTTTTTTTGTTTTTGTTCAATCAAACCAATTCAATTTCACTGACCTAGCTAAGTTGACCATAGTTAGTAGTAATCTTTTGGAGAACATTTCCATGTGTTTGACTCAGGCCTCAAAACGGACTATATTACTTTGATACATTCACTTATGTATAACACACGATAAACACATGTCAAGTTTTTGGTGCCGTTGCCAGGGAAACAGCAACATCCAACATTACGAGTGTTATGGTCGGCCACTCTAGACCAACCCTTCATTTTTTTACTATTTCTTATTTTATTATTTTTTCCATTTCACTTAGAGCTGAATCGTAAAATCATTATTGCTTCTATCTCCATTATTGTACTCTGACTATCAATTTGCTACTTTCAGGTACTGGTGCATAGTGCATACTTGAGTCCACGATTAGGGAGAGCCATCATCGCCAGGTTTTAGGCAAGAAGAACTCCTTCATAGAGAGAGGGAAGTTAGAAGGTCAGTGGATAGATTTAACTGAACTCCGCCATCGACTCCTCTGCCTAAAAGACCTATAACACCAGAAGAACCTGAATCAGTAGAAATGGGGGATGGAGCAGAAGAACAGACAATATGGGAGAGGATCAGAGCCTCTTCCTCAACTGCTCAGAAAGGACCAATCAAAAGACAAGCCATCAATGTGGGTAGCTACAATATTGACCTAGGGTTGATCTCTTTAGTCAAATCCCAAGCTTTTCATGAATACAGTTTTGAAGACCCGATGGCGCACATCAGTAACTTTTAGGAGAACTGTGATATGGTCAAAATAGATAGAGTGCCGACAACTGGCATGTATCTAAAGCTTTTCCCATCATCTTTGGTAGACAACACAAAGTTGTGGTTTCATAATCTTGATGATGAATGTATCAAAACATGGGATCAGATGATCGACACCTTCTTCGAGTGTTACTTACCCCCACAAAAGACAAATGACTTAGTGTAGAAGATCCATAATTTTAGACAACAAGATGATGAATCATATTATGAAGCATGGGAGAGGTTCCAGAATATGATGCGGAAAGTACCTCATCATGGTATTGATCTTTTGGGACAAGCAAAGATCTTCTATTATGGTCTGCACAAGGGAGAAAGGACTACACTTGACAGTGCAGGAGCAAGGTTCTTCCTCAATGAAAAACCTTCCTGCTATCATGAGATATTGAAGAATATGTCCAAGAATCAATCATGGGGCGATGAGAGAGAGATTTCAAAAATTGTCAAAATGATCGGCAAGTCCAAGGCCATCTCTGCATTAAATGAGAAGTTGGACCTGATTGCTAAAAAGTTACGGGCTAATGACAGACCACCTTCAGAACAAGAAGATGAAGGGTGTAAGTTTGTATGCCAACAACAGAAATATAGGAGCAATGACTATGCATGGAGGAAGGATCCTAAGTTTTCATGGAAGGATCCTAAAAATTTCTAATAGGACCCATCACATGCACAACAACCCAAGCCACAATAGTTCGGTGGCCAGGCACAATATCAATAAGAACAAAAGAAGATTGATTGTATTGAAGAAATGCTTGGAAAGTTGGTCAGTCAGAATGAAGTGGTGATAGGATAAACTCAAAGAGAACTCCAGAACCAAGAGGTGAGGATCCATATTATAGAAACTCAGATTTCTCAAATAGTAGTGGATGTGGGTACTTTGAAGTAGCCAAACCAATAGGGGTTCCTAGCTAATACTAATGCGCCTTCCAAAAATCAACACATCAAGGCAGTCCTACTCCATAGTGGTAAGATGTTTTTGAATAAGGAACCAACAACCACAGATGTAGGTGAAGCTACAGGAACAACAACTCAGATTGTGACAATAGATGCAACTGAGCCGAATAATTTGGAATAGGAGAAAACAACTAAAGAGCACAATGATGAGGTGGAGGATACTAGATCAAAAGCAGATGTCCCGCCTCACCAGAGGACACCAGTGACTCTAGTATCCTTTCCAAACAGCTTGAAGGCAACCAAAGTAGACTGATAGTTCCTGAAATTCTTAGAGGGTTTTAAAAGGTTATCTATCAACATTCCACTCATTGATGCAATTGAGCAGACATTGTCACATGGAAAGATCTTGAAATACATCATCAATAAGAAGAGAAGGATACCTGAGGCTGATGTGGTAGTGTTAAAAGAGTAGGTGAGTACTTTTATTCTGGGAACACTACCTCGTAAAAGACAAGACCTTGGTTGCTTCAACATCACGTTCTTCGTAGGAAAGGCCAAGTTCATTGAATCTCTATGTGACTCAGGGGCCAATATTAACCTCATGCCTTTGTCAACCTTCAAGACCTAGCTTCTTAAGGAGACGAGGAAAAGTTCTTTGACTATTGAATTGGGTGACAACTCTATGGTCAGGCCATATGGCATTTGTGAAGATGTCCTAGTGAAAGTGGATAGATTTGTTTTCCCTATGAATTTCATGATAATGGAAATGAAAGAGGATAAAGGCAACAAACTCTTGGTAGGTAGGACATTTCAAGCCGCAGATGACATGATCTTGGAAATGGGTAGAGGACGTCAGAAAATTGGCACTTATGATGACCGGTTTGAAATTAAGATGCATGAACACTCGAAAGAAAGAGGGGATACAACACATTGTAACATGTTGCAGCATATGGAGGACAAGATTTCTCTGTGTCTGGGGAAGCCATTTCTCTACATGGCTCATGTGATGACCAAGGTGGAAAAGGATACTCTCACATTTGATATAATTGAAAATACTAAGATGATCTCATTGAAAGAAGTAATGCATTACCCAGATGATAGAGAAGAAGACTAAGACATGGCTACCATAGAGGAGGTAACCGCTTATTTCCTGATGCAAACATATCTACAATTACCCTTGGAAGCAGGTTTGATGAATAGAGTAGATGACATCACACACAACCTCTCTCTAGAGGATTGTGTATTGATGTTGAAGGCGGTACTCTGCTATTATGCATGATATTTTGAATATTTGGGACCACCTCCCCCACCACTGGTTCCATCTCTGTTAAGCCCACTTGAGTTAGAATTGAAGCCATTGCTACCACATCTGAAGTATGTTTTCCTGGCTGTAGAAGAGAAGCTCCCAGTGATCATATCATCGTCCTTGTAGAAGAGGGGTAGTTGCTTGCTGTATTGAAGAACCACTGAGCTACTTTTGGGTGGTCTATAGAGGACATCAAAGGAATGTCCCCAAGTTTGTGCCAATACAAGATCCAGCTAGAAGAAGGATCTAAAGCAATAGTTCAACCTCGGAGACGACTCAACCCGATCATGACTGAGGTAGTGAAGAAGGAAGTGGGCATGCTCCTGTCAGTAGGTATCATTTATGCAATTTCAGATTCTATGTGGGTTAGCCCAACCCAGGTAGTTCCTAAGAAAGGGGGGGTCACTATTAAAACCAATGCAGTTATGCGTTGATTTCAACTAGGTTGGTGATGAGGTGGCATTTTGCATAGATTATCATCGTTTGAATGTTGTCACTTTAAAAGATCTTTTGTTGCTACCTTTCATTGATTAGATTTTGGAATGACTCACTGGTCGTTCACACTTTTGCTTTCTCGACGGGTATTCTGGTTATAATCAAATCTCGATCGAGCCAAAGGATCAAGAGAAATCTACTTTCACCTGTCCTTATGTCATGTTTGCATATAGATGGATGTCATTCAGCCTTTGTAATGCCCCTTCCACCTTCCAATGTTGTATACTTGCCATCTTCTCTGATATGGTAGAGCGGTATTTGGAGGTTTTTGTGGATCATTTTTCTGTGTATGGGGAGTCATTTAGTGATTGCATGTACAATTTGGACACTCACTTAGTCTTGAATTGGGAGAAGTTTCATATGATGTTGAGTGAGTACATAGTGCTTGGACACAAGGTGTCCAACAAGGGTATAGAAGTAGACCCAGTAAAAATAGAATTAATCTCCAAGCTACCTCCACCGACATCAGGGAAAGGGGTAAGGAGATTTTTGGGACATGCTGGGTTTTATTTCCATTTTATCAAAGATTTTTCAAAAATTGCTAAATCCTTGTCAGAACATTTGGGAAAAGATGTTGAATTTTCTTTTGGTGATCGATGTTTGAAAGCTTTTGAAATACTAAAGGATAAGCTAAGTTATGTGCATATTGTGAATGCTCCTGATTGGAGTCTACCATTTGAGCTAATGTCTGATGCATCAAACTATGATGTGGGAGCTGTGTTGGGTCAACACAAAGATAAATCTCCTACCATCATATATTATGTATCTAAAACTTTGAATGATGCACAACTTAATGATACAACCACAGAAAAAGAACTCTTAGTGGTTGTTTTTTCATTTGATAAGTTCCTCCAGTACCTAGTGGGGCCGAGGGTGATTGTTTGGATTGGCCATGCTGCCATCAAATACCTGTTACAAAAGAAAGATGCAAAACCTAGATTAGTTAGGTGGATTTTATTGTTACAAAAACTTAACATAGAAATTAAAGACAAGGAAGTGGTGGAAAATGTGGTAGCGGATCACCTATCTAGGCTAGAAAGAGTGAATGAAAAAGATGCAGACATTCCCATAGTTGAGGATTTTCCAGATGAAAAACTTTTTGTTGTCAAGGCTAAGGATATGTGGTTTGTAGATATCATTAATTATTTATCTTGTAAAGAGATGCCTGCAGATTGGGGGTATCAAGAATAGAAGAAATTTTTCCAGTCATTGAAGTTTTACATCTGGGATGACCCGATTCTTCTTAAACAATGTAGGGATGGACTTTTGGGGAAGTGTGTATCCAAGTGTGAGGTAGAGAGAATTTTTTCACACTGCCATTCTTTACCTATGGGAGGGCATCATGCTAGCTCTAGGACTGCGACCAACGTTTTAGAGAGTGGATTTTATTGGCCAACATTGTTTTTTTCCTTGAGGAAAAGTTGTACCTTTTGTATTAAAAAGTATCATGTACATAAGGTTCATATGGAATAGGGGGAAGTTACATGTTGTCATCCAAGCATGATCATGACCAAAGCCCAATTTTGTAAGGCTTTGTGCAGCTACATTACCTTGTCTAAGGGTATGGGAGAACACAATCCCTTCGAAACCAAGAGATAGTTTGTCTATTTCCTTACAAATTTGATCAGTTGGACTGATGCCCAGGTTCAGGTTGGTGATCAACCTATGGACATTGAGAGCATCCGTTTCCACTTTGATCATTTTCATCTTTAGCTGTAGTGTTGTCTGGATTCCGAATAGGATGGCTAAAGCTTCAGCAATTATGACAGGCCAGCGACATTGAATAGTTTTGGCTGCCATGGCTATGAACGCCCCATTTTTGTCTCTGAAAATAGTGGACAAACAAACCATGGTGCCATTCAGGAAAGCAACATCAATATTCAGGTTAATAGGATGTATCCTAGGCAGAGACCAGCAAGTATGCATTGTGTTAGGGGGGATTTTATCTTCTTATCTTTTGTTATCACGATGAGATCGAGCCCAATGGAGGATGTTGTGCGCCGTAATTGCAGGGTGTATAGGCCTGAGGTTGAATGAGTCCTCATTTTTGCACATCCATATAGTAAGGCACAAAGCAACAAAAGTCTCAAAGGTAGACATATTAGTGTTTTTGCTGATCCAACTAGTAATATAAATAAAATTAGATCATGGGGCCCTTCTCACTACTGTGGAGATAGTAGACTCATCCCACATGTTTTCAACATACTTAAATTTGAGTAGGGAGTGAATGGTGGTCTCACTGTCCTCTTTGCATATGTCACATATATCATTATCACAGACGTGCCTATTCATCAGGTTCTTTTTTGTTGGCAGTTGGTTAGAGAAACACCTCCACAAAAAGTGTTTAATTTTTGGGTGAGTTTGAGTGTTCCAGATATAATTCCAAAGCTCTTGATGGTTTTGGGTGTTCCCCATATCGCGTCTACTAGAGTGACCGTTTATGCCCAACCAGTAAGCTCAACGGACACTGAAAAACCCATTTGTAGTAGGGTACCAATATCTTTCAGGTTCCTCAGGCAGACATATATGTGTCTTTAAGATTGCATCTGTTTGCTCTGAATTGAAAAGTGCATCTATGAGTGTCATGTTCTAGGCATCTGAGTTGCTACTCATTAACTCCCCCACCCTGGAGGGTAGGTAGCCATCATAATCCTACTTGAGGTTCCCTTTACCCAGCCTATTAGGTATCCAATTCTCCTCCCAAATGCTGATGTTTGAATGTGGTACCACATGCCATCTCAATCCTTCAGTTAGAAGATCTTTAGCCCCCCAGAGACTTTGCTAGATAAAGTTGGGATTAAAACCTCTTTGGGCATGCATAACCTCACATCTATTAAAGTATCTAGCCTTTAGCATAGTAGCTGCAATTGAGCTTGGATATTGGACTAAATGCCATACTTGCTTTGCCAAGAAAGCATCATTGAAAACTTTAAGATCACAAAAACCTAATCCAACAAGTATTTTTGGTTCATAGAGATTTGCCCAAGAGGCCCAGTTCATCTTCCTTTTGCCATTCTTAATGCCCCACCAGTAATTGACCAACATTCTTATAATGTCGTCGATAATGTTCCCATGTACTTTGAAAACACTCATCATGTACATTAGGATGGCCTGGACAATGGATTTGATAAGGACCTCTTTACCAGCTTGACTAAGTAGTTTCCCTTTCCACCCATTGATCTTCTTCCATATTTTGTCCTTTATATCACTGAAAACCTTCCTCTTAGACCTACCTATTATGGTAGGCAGACCCAAATACTTTTCACGTGTGCTGACCTCCTTCACATTGATGGCTCTTTTGATGCTATCTCTTGTTGTCTTGGGTACATTCTTTCTAAAGGAAACCTCTATCTTGGTGTAGTTTATATTTTTTCCTAAAGCCTTCTCATAGAAGCTCAACAAAGAGACTATTTTCTCGACTTCATGAAGGTTTGCTTTGGCGAAGAGTATACTGTCATCGACAAAGAAGATATGAGTGATCCTCGGTGCTCTCCGACAAATCCTAGCACCTATAATGGTACCCTCAAGTGTAGATTTGTTGATAAGAGTGGATAGAGCATCTGCACAGAACAAGAAGAGGTAAGGGGATATGGGATCTCCTTGACAGAGACCCCTTTTAGGTACAACAAGACCTTTTTTCACTGTTAACAATAAACAAGAAAGATACACTACTAATACATTCTTCTATTTTCTTACACCACATTTTGCCAAAACCCATCTTCTTGAGGACTTGTAGGATGAAATCCCATTCAACCCGATCGTACACTTTGCTCATATCTAATTTAAGTGACATTTGACCTCTCTTTCCTTTAGTTTTGCACTTCATATCATGGAAAGTCTCAAAAGTGACCAAGGCGTTATCTATGATGAGTCTTCCCAGTATGAAGGCACTTTGATTAGGGGAGATGATCTTGTTCATATAAGGTTTCACTTTGTGAGCTAGAACTTTGGATATAATTTTGTACGTAGTATTACAAAGACTTATAGGTCTGAAATATTTCATACTTTTGGGCTCATGACACTTAGGGATGAGGACAATATTGGTTTTATTAATGCTCCTCAGATCCTTCTCATTCTTCCACCATCCCTTTATGTAGCTCGATATATCCTTACCAACTATATCCCAATTTACTTGAAAGAAACTAGCATGGTAGCTATATGGACCCGACGCCTTGTTCGGATGCATATCAAAGAGGGCCTTCTTTATTTCCTCCTCCTCTGGTTCTTTTTCCAACACATCATTCATCTCTGTGTTCACTCTTTTCTCAATACCATCCATGGATGTAACCGTTTCACCACACCCTTGGGAGTCAAACACCTCACTATAATAGCTCAACATAATGTTATCACTGTCTTCGTTCTTGTGCTTCCACACCCCATTGTCATTTTTAGGCATTTGATTTTGTTTCTTCTCTTTCTTTGGGTTGCTTTTTTGTGGAAATATGCCATGTTTTGATCTCCGTCTCTCATCTCTTTCACTTTTTCTATAGTAAACCAGTATGTTTCTTTCTACCTTTGGAGTCCATTGATGTCCTCACAGAGTTTGGTACACCTTTGGATGTTATTAGTTGTCACCAACAGTGATTGGCGGCGAAGCAACTCTTTTTCAACCTTCTTGAGATTTTTGTCAATAGTCCCAAACTTTTCAATTGCCCATTTAGTAACAACTTTTAAACAAACTCTAATTTATCTGTTATATCTAGATTTGTTGTGTTAGCCCAGACCCTATTAACAACATCTTTGCATTGAGAATCATGGAGCCATAGTTGTTCCATCTTGAAACTTTGGTCTTTAGTATGACCCCTTTCTTCATTACCAGTTGTAAGGAGAATAGGTGTGTGGTCAGAATTTAGTCTAAGGAGGTGACAAACTACAGTTGAAGGAAAAATGGAGCACCACTTTTGGGTGGCAAGAGCCCAGTCGAGCTTCTCCATAATGGTTGTTTCAGGTCTTTTACCTCTGAACCACGTGAAAGGATTCTCTCTATAGCAAATGTCAATCAGTTTGCATGCCTCAATTCTCTCTTTAAAATTATTAATATAAGTTTCCTCCCTGATAACACCACCCTTTTTCTCAGTATCGCTAGTGATTTTGTTGAAATCCCTGATAAAAACGGTCAGTAAGATATTTCCATTTTGCAGCCAAGCCATCAGTTCCCAAGTTCTGTGTTTTTGGAGCGTTTGAGGCAACCCATAGATGCCATTTCATATCCAGCTTCCTTGCCCTCCTCTGCCTGCTATAGTTACGCTTATGTGGTGATTGGAGTAAGAGTTCATTATTACCTCCTCATCATTCCACTAGAAACCCATCCATCCTGATCTCCCATTACTGCTCAAACATAAGCCATTTTCGAAACCACATTTTCTTCTTATTTCATCTAAATTTGTATCTTTGGTTTTTGTCTCCATGAGGAAGACAAAATTTGGGTGTTCCCTCTAGTAGATGCACCGGAGAGTGCAGAAAGTTCCACCGTTGCCCACACTCTGGCAATTCCAACTGAGGAGTTTCATTGGCCTTTGCGGGCCTGGCCAACATTGTTCAAAGATGCATATTATTTTGTTCATCGTTGTGATGCATGTCAACATGGATGTAACATTTCTAAACAACATGAGATACCATAGAATGTGTTTTAAGAGGTTGAGGTTTTTGATCTTTGGGGCATTGATTTCATGGGTCCATTTGTGTCATCTAATTCTAACCTTTACATTCTACTTGCGGTTGGCTATTTATCTAAGTGGTGGAAGCAATTCCAACCCGCACCAATGACGCTTAAGTGGTGTGCATATTTGTGAAGGATAACATTTTCTGCAGATTTGGTGTCCCTCGACAGATCATTAGTAATGGTGGATCACATTTAACTAATAGACAATTGAGAGCCTTACTCAACAAATATGGGGTGAAACACCGAGTGGGTACTCCTTATCACCCATAGACACAAGGCCAAGTGGAGGTGTCCAATAGAGAAGTGAAGGAGATCTTGGAAATGACAGTCTCTACTAATAGGACAAATTGGAGTTTTATGCTTAACGACACTCTTTGAGCATATAGGACGGCCTATAAATCACCTATAGGGGTGACACCTTTTAGGTTGGTTTACAGACGTGCTTGCCATTTACTAGTAGAGCTTGAGCATAAGGTGAAATGGGCATTGAGAAAGTTAAACTTTGGATTGGATGAAGCAGGTAAGAAAAGATTGCTAGAGCTGAATGAACTAGATGAGCTTAGGATGGATGCTTATGAAAGTTATAGGATTTATAAGGAGAGGACGAAGAAGATTCATGATAGGCACAATTTGAATAGGGTGTTTCTTCCAAGACAAAGGTTCTCCTTTTTAATTTCTGACTTAAGTTACATCTAGGCAGGTTGAGCTCCAATGGAGTGGACCGTTTGTGATTGAGCAAGTTTTTCCCCATGGTGTTGTGAAGATTTTAGATGGGACTAGGTCATTCCTTGTTAATGGCTAATGATTGAAGCACTACTATGGTGGGTAAGTGGAGCAGAGAATAGAGGAGGTACAACTTATGGAAATTCATTAGATTCGTTCTCTTGGGAACGTCTAGTCTAGGATGTTAAACAATGGTGCTTGTTGGTAGGCAACCCAACCTTCATTTCCCTTTATTGATGTTTATTTTCACATTGTAGTTGTCTTTGTATTTTTATTTCTTGAAAAAAGGTACCTAGAATCATGTGTGAGTGTGTAGATTTTTCCCATGTCGGTACTATCGAGACACCCAGTCGATAGTACCGAGATTACATCAGCAAGTCCCCCGCAACAGATCGACAGACTCGGTACTATCGACTCTCCTACTTAATACTATCAAGTCTCTGAAGATTTTTATGCGCTAACTGATAACACCCTTTTTGGGGTTATTTATGGCCTATATTTTGTTGTCAAAACTACCCTCTAAACTATTTTTCCTATCAATTTTGTTATGTTTTGAACAAAACTAAACTGCACTATGCTCTGGCTAGATTTTGCATCCTTTTGCAGAGTTTTTCCTTATATTTCCTCCAAAAAGTCCCGGCCCAGCCCATGAACGGCGTTTACCTACATCGGCCCTCCTACCAGTCGGCCGACACGCTCATCACCCGTCACGCAACAACTTGATACAGCTGCCGTGCGACACGGGTGTGCTGCACAAGAAAGCTCCACCGGGTGATACGTCGCTTACCTGATAGGGAGCTGCACCCACCACGACTACTCTCCCGATGTAGTGTGTCGCACGATACGAGCCACCCACCGGCAGGCGCCCACCCGTCATGACTACCCGACACACTTGCAACCCGGCATCCACTGTGTCGGGAGACACGTAGGATGATCATCCCCGAAGCCGCGCTGATGGAGCCAATGGAGGACACGTGGTTCCCGGAGAACTGCAACTTCTTCCAATCGCTGCCTATAAATAGCAGCTACAAGGCTCTGATGGGACAGGTCAAAAACGCTAGCAAAGGCTAACCTTGGAAAGCTTTAGAAGCTAGTGTGACGTGTTCTAAGGGCGTGTCGGGTGACACTAGGTGAACACACCCCCTACCCGAGAGGGGCGGGAGTGGTTCACTTAGGACCCATCCCGGTAGCCACAGCAGCCAGATACGACCAAGAAGGCCACCTGATGTGTCAGGTTCCTAGATGGGCTCTTACCCAAGACGACTCGCCCCTACACCCGATACAAGGAACCCAACAACTTAAGTCATCTCTAACCCAACACGATATCGAACTCGATACGGAACACCCGTCATGGCGTGCCGCCCGAGAGGGTGGTACCCTGACCACGCCCATATCGGGTAGGGTGCCTTGACTGATATGCCTGCCCATCACGGCCTGTCGCCCGACACGGGCATGTCGGTTAGAGCTCCCACCCAGTATCGGGTTAGAGGAACCTTAGGGGTCTGATGTTGTATGTCACCCTCCTATATCAAGGAGGTGATACCTATCTTCGCTTTTATAGTCAATTACTTTCTTTATTTACACAATATAATTAAACCCTTTGATACAATGCTCATGCTAATGGACTTAGTGGAGTTTAATACCTATTGCTCTGTGTTTGGTCCCTTTTTGTTGGATGATTTCTTTTTAACATCTGAACTCTAGCTTGTATGCTTGGATCATGTTTTGACTAGCTATCGAATTGTGTTTCCATTGCAACTCCCTCAAGAGAGGTGTTGTAACTCTAGCGTTTGGTCTGATCAGGGAGTATGAGAGTACCCAGGGTTGGTGTTACTTTAGTTACCTTTCCACTCCAACCCAATCCACCACCTTTGAGAGAGGGTGTTGGTGCTTAGTTGGAGGTACCCTCTTTGAGAGAAGGGGTATTGGATGTTTTATGTTGTCACTTGTTATGCCTAAGTTTTCTTCCTTCATTCCTTACCTAAGCAATAGTGTTATATCCTCTGGTTCCGTTGCACAAAACTCCTAAAAATTGATAAAATGCCAAACCCTTAAATCTTCCTTGTAACTCCAGTTGGATATATATTTTTATTTATAATGCTTTCTTTTGGTTCCTTTTATTTTTTCATTTACCGTTCTTGATCTACCATTCCCTTGGAAACTTTTTCTTACCCATCTTTTACCGGAGTGTAGAGTGTTGATTCTGAGTTCTTAGGAGGACCACCCTTGTCCCTGTGGTTCAACCCTGATCGCTACTTCGGACCCCGTTATTGTTGTGGGGGCCTACGAGTCGGGTTATTTAAAAATCTGACTACTTCAAATCCGCTTCTTTTGGACGCGCAATTTAGGTCGGTCAACTTTTTGGCACCATTGTCGGGGACTAGGCAAAACAGTACTGTTAATGAACCTGAATCCACTAACTACACTCTGGTGCCTCAAGCTTAGAAATAAGCTTGACAGCATATTTTCTTTTAGTCTTCTAACTTGAATGTGTACAGAATAGTTTGTTTCATTAACACAGGTTTTCTAACTTGATCATGCATTTTATTCAGGTACTTAGGGAAGAAGCACTCTGTTCGATTAAACACTGTTCATCATGCCACCTCGCGTGGAACCACCTCTTTCCGAGGATGAGCGAAATGCTAGAGTTGGACCACACCCACCTCTACATGGGGACGACGACCGTTGCAATAACGATCATCAACATGAAGAGCTAGAAGACCCTGAATCATAACAACCTGAGGATGATCATCATCACGAAGGATGTCGTCATCGTCGTAGGAACAGAAGGAATCAACATAATCAAGAGCGGAATCGTAGAGACCGCGACAGTGAAGATTCCGAAGAAGAAGAAAAGACTCTCCGGGAGCTGGAAGCTACGAAAGCCAACAACTCAAGATGCCCAGTGGTAATACCAAGGTTTGATGTTGTAAACTTCGAGTTGAAGCCAGTTGTGATCTCCATGATTCAAAATAAAAGCTTTAGAGGAAGTTTCAAGAATGACAACCCCTACCATCACCTCGATGCTTTCAAAAATATGTGTGACACCATCAAGATGAGGGGAGTGCCACAGGAAGTGATCTACTGCAAGGGTTTCATTTTCTCCTTGGAGGACAAGGCACTGTCATGGTACCTTGGACTGCCACATCAATCTCTGAACGGATGGAATTCTTTAGCGGATGCTTTTGTAAACAAGTTCTACCCTATAGAGAAGACCGTTAGGAACAGCCAGAAGATCACATCTTTCACCCAGAAGCCAGGAGAAAACCTGCATGAAGCCTGGGAGAGATACCAGGAGTATCAGAGGGACTGCCCTTACCACGACTACAAGAAAGGTTTCCTGATAACAATGTTCTATAATGGTCTGACTCCTGAAGAAAGATTATCGCTAAATGCAGCTGCAGGAAGTGACTTTCTTGGGAAGAAGCCCAGTAGGTCTAAAAAGATCATTGAAAACATGGCTGAATTACAAGTCGGGACTGAGTACGATAGGACTGACAGAGGACATGTTAAGAAAGCCACAAATGAAGGCCCATCAATTGAATCCAAGGATCTTAAGGCGATCACGTCTCAGATATAGAAAATAACTATTGATGTCAGACGGCTAAAAGAGTTGGGAGGAAAGGGCAAGAAACAACTAGAGAAGGTGATGAAGTGTGTCACATGTGGTGAAGGAGGACACGGAATAGATAACTATGTATATACTCAACTTGAGGAGTCGAGCGATAGCGAAACTGAAGAGGAGGAAGGTGAGAACGTCTCTTATGTCAATTTCAAGAGGCCTGATCACCCAGGTTTCATCTATGGCAACAAAGATGCCGTAGAGAATTCACATCAATTGAATAATCCACCCAAGCAACCGCCTAGTTTTGAGAAAAGAAGCAGACAAGGGCAGTACATCAACACCAACTCTTTTCAGACAAACAAAGCTAATTACCAAATCCTAGGAAAGTTCCAACCCCATCAAGTAGCTAACACGAGTCAGGAGCAAGTGCAAGCTCAAGGGCAAAGCCAGACAAAAAACAACATCCAGCCAGACTTAGTGGGTCAGCTTTTTGACTTCGTCAAGAGACAAGACTCTATAAACAATCAGCTAGCGCAAAGTGCACTATCGAACTCTAGTGTACTTAATACTATGCAAGTCAAGATGGTGAATATGCAAACGCATCAACGCTAGATAGACCAACAGCTCGCTCAGATGGTAGAGTTGATGAAAAATCCTTCGGGTAAGATACCATCTAACACGGAATCTGTCAAGATGGTAGTCTTAAGATCGAGAAAGACGGTGGAATGCCCTAAATCAGCCAGACCTAAAGAACCAGAGCCTGATGTTGTTGTAGAAAAATCAGCTGAAGGAGGTAGCCAACAAGCTTATGTCAGAGAACCGGAACCTATGGAGAACTTGTTCAAAAAAAGGAGTCAACACTCTTCAAGAGTGCCTTTTCCACACAAGCTCATAAAAGCACATCTTAATAAGAGATATGAAAGGTTTATGGAGTCGGTGAAAAGCTCCATCTCGAGGTGCCATTTCTGGATGCCTTGGAAGAAATGTCGGCTTATGCCAAGTTTTTCAAGGACTTGGTCACAAAGAAAATAAGAGGAGGAAGGATTGAAATGGTACACCTGGCCAGTATGTCTACGGCCTTCATTAAAGATGATTTACCAATAAAGAAAAGGGATCTTGGAGCCTTCACTATACCCTTTGTTGTAGGGTATAACACTGAGGAAGGGTCTAGCAGACCTAGGGGCTAGCATAAGCCTTATGCCCTTAAGCCTCACACAACGATTGGGGCTGACTGACATGGTCAAAATCAGCATGAGAATCGAGTTGGCAGATAATTCCTTCAAAAGACCCGTGGGGGTAGTTGAAGATGTTTCGATTCATGTAGGGAGGTTCTTCATCCCATGTGACATTGTTGTCATTGACACTGTTGAAAACCCAAAGTGCCCCATCATTTTCGGACGCCCTTTCCTGGCAACAGGGAAAGCACTGATTGATGTCGCTAAAGGTATCATAACTTTAAGAGTCAGAAATGACCACATTGATTTCAAAGTTAAGGATGTCATGAAGGGACCATCCCTGTTAGAATCTGCCTACTTCATGGATAACTACTACCAAACTGTGAAGAAATAAGAGAAGAGACAGCAGTTGTAGACCCTCTTATGAGGGCGTTAAACAATTATGATTCAGAAGCTGAAGATCCTGAGGTTGTTGAGATCCTCGATTACCTAAATCAAAGCGAAGATTATCTGAGCGAGGGTGAGGAAGTTATAGAGACAGTAAAATATGCTTCCCTAGAAATGGCACTATGAGAAGAGAAGGCACCTAAGCCCAAAAAAGAGCTGAAACAGTTGCCGGAAGGTTTGAAGTATGAGTTTCTCAATCACGAGGAAAGAAATCCCGTTATAGTTAATGCCAGCCTGACTGAAGAACAATTGGAAAGACTTCTCAAGGAACTGAAGCTCCATAAGAAAGTGATAGGCTATTTAGTAGAGGATATCAAGGGACTTAACCGTGCTTTATGCATGCACCGCATAAATTTGGAAGAATCCACCAAACCCTTGGTCCAACCCCAAAGAAAGATGAACTAGATGTTGAAAGAGGTTGTAAAAAAAGGAAGTTATCAAGCTGAGAGATGCAGGTATTATCTACCCTATTAGAGATAGCAACTGGGTAAGCCTCATTCATGTTGTACCAAATAAAGGGGGTATGATGGTTGTGAAAGGTGAGAAGGGTGATGAAGTAGCCGTCTGTGTTGTCACCGGATGGAGAATGTGTATAGATTACAGGAAGCTAAATCAAGCAACGAAGAAAGATCATTACCTACTTCCCTTCATCGACCAAGTGCTAGAAAGACTAGCACATCATGAGTATTTCTGCTTTTTAGATGGTTATTCCAGATTCTACCAGGTCCCTATCCTACCGAATGACCAGGAAAAGACCATGTTCACTTGTCTTTATGGTACGTATGCTTTTCGAAGAAAGTCGTTTGGACTTTTCAACACTCCAGCAACATTCCAACATTGTATGATCTCGATGTTCTCAGATTTTCTAGAAGATATCGTAGAGGTCTTTATGGATGAATTTTTAGTTTATGGGAAGGACTTTGATGGTTGTTTGAAGAACCTATCATTAGTCCTGTAGCGTTGTGAAGAAAAGAACCTAGTTCTCAATTGGGAGAAGTGTCATTTCATGGTACAAGAGGGCATAGTGTTGGGCCATAAAGTCTCTAAGAAAGGCATTGAAGTGGATGTAAGCAAGGTTGAGGCTATTTCCAGGCTACCCCCACCAAAATCTGTGATAGGGGTACGAAGCTTTCTCGGTCATGTCGGGTACTACAGAAGGTTCATCAAGGACTTCTCCAAAATATCAAAACCTCTTTCAAACTTGTTGGTCAAGGATGCAGAGTTCATTTTTTTTCTGATGATTGTTTAAAGGCTTTCCAGCAGCTGAAGGAAGCCCTGGTAACACCCCCTATTCTCCAAGATCTGGATTGGGAGCTAACCTTTGAGTTAATGTGCGACGCTAGCGACTTCTCTGTAGGGGTTGTCCTAGGGAAAACAAAAGATAAAAAGCATCATGTAATTTGCTACGCCAGCCGAACTCCAGATGAGGTGCAAGTAAATTACACCACAATAGAAAAAGAGATGCTAGAGATTGTCTTCGCCTTTGACAAGTTTAGATCTTATTTAATTGGGACCAAAGTGAAGGTTTACACCGACCATGGAGCAATACAGTACCTAATGAAAAAGAAGGACACTAAGCCTAGGCTGCTAAGATGGGCTCTATTGCTCCAAGAATTTGATCATGAGATAATTGATAAGAAAGGCAAGGAAAATGTAGTTGCAGACCATTTCTAAAGGATAATCTACAATGAAGAAGACCAGTTGCCTATCAACGACAACTATGCTGACGAAGCCATGTTAATGGCTCGATCTGATGAGCCGAGTCTACCATGGTTTGCGGATATTTATAATTACCTCACTTGTGGGGAGTTACCTCCGGAAATAACGTACAATCAAAAGAAGAAACTCCTCTCAGACATAAAGCATTATTATTGGTATGATCCTCTACTCTTTAAGAGGTGCTCAGATAATCTATATATAAGATGTATTCCAGAGGAAGAGGTGCCAATCATTCTAAGGGAATGACATTCCTTGCCTTATGGAGGGCACTTGGGTGGCGAAAAGACTACTTTTAAGGTCCTCCAATCAGGTTTTTATTGTCTGACCTTGTTTAAGGATGCCCATGCTTTTGTAAAATCATGCAACGAGTGCCAACAAATAGGGAATATCTCCCGTCAAAATGAGATGCCACTCTCTGATTGGATTGAAGTTGAGATTTTTTATGTGTGGGGCATTGACTACATGGGCCCCTTTCCATCTTCTTTTGGCTTCAACTATATTCTTGTCACTGTCAACTATGTCTCCAAGTGGGTGGAAGCAATTCCTACCACGACTTGTGATGTGAAGGTAGTAATCAAACTTTTTAACAAGATCATCTTTCCGAGGTTTGGAGTTCCGAGGACCGTCATTAGTGATGGCAGCTCTCATTTTGCATAAAGAAAATTTGAATCGCTACTATGCAGGTATGATGTCCGTCACAAGGTTGCAATGCCATATCATCCCCAAACGTTAGGGTAGGTTGAGGTCTCCAATCGGCAGATAAAGCATATTTTAGAAAAGATAGTAGGTAAGTCCTGCAAGGACTGGTCAGCTAAGCTGGATGAAGCTTTATGGGCATATCAAACAGCTTTCAAGACGTCGTTGGGCACCACACCCTACCACTTGATTTACAGAAAAGCTTGTCATCTTCCCTTTGAACTGGAGCACAAGGCGTTCTAGGCAATAAAACGCCTCAATATGGACCAGAAGCTAGTCAGGAAGAAAAGGTTTCTTTAGGTACAGGAACTTGAAGAATTGAGACTTAGTGCTTATGAGAATGCTAGGATTTACAAACAAAGGACAAAGGTGTGGCATGATGCCCACCTGAAGAAAAAGGACGTGAGAGAAGGTGATAAAGTTTTATTATTTAAATCATCTATCCATCTTTTTTCAGGAAAGCTACAAACTAGGTGGTTTGGACCCTTCACCGTGGCAAAGATCTATCCATCAGGGATGATGGAGCTATACGACAAAGACGATCCAGAGAAGATCTTCCCGGTGTACGGAAACAGAGTCAAAAGATACTATGAAGATGAAGCGTTTGTGCGAAGATCAAAGATAGCACTGTAAGAAGCAGAAGCATCAGTATAGAAGGACTTTAAGCCTGTCGAGCTGACGACGGAAACTACAACGGTCTTTGGGAGGCAGCCCAAAATTTTACTTTTCTTAGAATAGGATGTTATTTTCCCTTTCTGAAAAACACTACGAACATTATCATTGTAATAAGGCCCGAGTCAGTGCATGCACCACATGCACAGACTCTCCTATTTTATGGACCACCGGTTTAGTTTTATGAAGCTCTGATAGGTAATACTATCTGAGGCAGGGAGTCTCCTTTCCTGCCAATGATGTTTTACCCATCAACGCTCTCCTTACCTTTGTTTTTCATCTCTTCTTTTGATTTAAGTTTTACTCCTTTTTAAAATTTCTGCATGGAATGTTCTTCCTAAGTTTACCTTGCTTCTTTAGCAAAAATCTCGCTTTTTCTATCTAAATCGGGCAGACACCTTTTTGTCGGGCATGGTCTATGTGCCTGTAGTGTGTGAATCAGGAAACTCTTCGTATCGGGCATACATCCTTGTGTCGAGAAGTATGTCGCGCGACACACCAGTCGTGCAGCATGAATCTTGCTTAGGAAGGCATATCGACGATTGAAGTGACAGATTAGACTGCGCATCAGGAATGATTTGTCTCCCTTCACGACAGGTGCACTGTTTTACCAGATTTACCCTTTCCTGAGATGGCTATATATAGTAAATGTAAGTGATCGTATCGGGCACGCACATTTACTTTTTACCAACTCCCGCATCGTGCATTTACTCTCACTCAGCTCTCGTATCAACCAACCCTTCCATCGGATCCCATGTCGCGTACCCGCTCCCACCTGACATAGGTATACCTAATACGCCTATCGTCTGACACAAGCTTTTAGATTTATATCGTTCAAAGCATATCGTGCCCGACTTTGTGACGGGCGATACACTCTGAAATTAGACCGAATTGGGCGATACACATATTGTGTCGGGTTCCATCTGCCATTGATTTTTGACTATGTCGCGTGATACATATATCGCCCAATACACACATCCGAGCGATACAAGTCTTATCAGGTAAGAACTTTATCGTCCAGTTTTGCTAAAAGAAGCTTTAACTCATGTCTCCCGATACTCTATCATATCAGGTGACACTTCTATCAGGCAGTGTTTCTTTACGAGCCTGTGTTGGGCAGGAAGTTTTGTTTTATCACGCGATAGTGTCGCATTTTTCTGACTTAAGACCATATCAGCCTTTGACTTTTGTCGTGCAACATAAGTATCACGTTGAGCCATCAGACGAAATCTATTTGGTATGTCCACCCGATATTAGTCTACCTTATCGGTCAGACTCGGTATCGGGTAGCCCGACTTTTTTTTACCACCGCCCGATATCGCCTTGCTTATATCAGGACTCTGTTGAGTTTTTAGTATCATCTACCTCATATCAGGAAAAGTGAATCTTTTGGTCTGTCGCCCGATATAGGGTAGAATGAGTCATTCAGTAACATCCTTATTTACTAAATTCTGTTTGATATTTATACAAATGGTCCGCACAAAGCAGACAGTCATCCAAGTAGACGAGCACGACTGGAGGATCAACCCCGAGGCTACTACAGAAGCCACTTTAGCTGGGCAGAAGCGCCCGAACCCCGACTCAGTGGGGCCATCTGGGGCCGAGAAGAGGCCCAGGATGGAAGAAGCGACAGCCACAACAACAGTATCAACCCCGGCAGCCAAGCCAGAGCCTCTAGATCACTCACCAGGCCGGTTCATGCCCAGAGATGACGAGCACAGACAGTGGTAGACAGAATTGGGAGCCATGGTCTACAGGCCAAGCCGGTTCTGCCATCAGTCGTCCTTCCACTAGATAGGCATTTTTGACAGGCTGGAAAATGTCCTAGCAGTAGCCGGGATGAGGAAGATCTATTTTAGCCACTCTGCCTCCTACATAGAACTCACAAGGGAGTTCATGTCATCCCTCCTCCGGGTACAGAATAGACCAGATGAAGTCGAAAGATTTGGCGGAGCGGACAAACTACAAGGACAGTTGTATAATGTTGAGCACAACATATCATAAAAGCTACTCAACGAAATATTCTCCTCCAGTGAAGAAGAAAAAGAACTGCTCAACAACGGTGTCAGAATCACCGAAGGCGATGGGTTCAACCCGGTCAACCTCTCGAGGAAGCTAACCGGTGAGTCAACATTCAAGCCGGGAAGCAAGGTGGTGGCAGTGCACTCCTATTTCTGGAGGATAGTGTACAAAATCGTTGCATGCCTGCTCTTCAGCAAATACGAGTCGAGCAATCTTTACACTAAAGATCTCCACCTCATATGGCATATGATGGAAGGACGCATGATCAATTTGGGGTGATTCCTCCTCAACCGTTTTCACCCAGTAAAAGATGCCACCAAAGACTACAACATGGGTGGGCTGATGAATTTGATTGTGGTAGGGTTAGGATACCCCAAAGAGTCATGTATCCTCTCAAGGACGAGAGGTGACGAGAAGATAAACCTCAAATTCCTAATGATGGCTAGCATAATCAAGAAGGAGGGGCGATGCTGCTTCTATAAGTTCATAAGAACAAACACCCTCCTTCCGCTCCCACACTGCGCCAGCTACGACGTAGAAAAGTTGGTCTTCACCACAATGGAGATTGAAGCTATGGTGATCGAAGCCGCTTACGTTGCCACCACGAGGATACAAGAGAGGGCAATCGCGATGGGAAGACCAATCCTTTTCGATGCCCGGCAGGACAAATCTTCCACAGTCCCCGTCGAGCCACCCACTGCCTCCACACAACCCGCAACAGCCACTGATAAGGTTGTCATCACTACTCCCATACTAGCCGTGGCCGCCACAAGAACAACTGCCATGGCTGTAGAAGAAGTGACGGTGATCGTGGAGGTTGCTGAGACAACCGGGGCTAGGACAACGATGATAGCCCCGAGGGAAGCTACGGAGGGAGAGACAACTGCAGTTCCCGAAGTTTCTATTATGCCTTTAATGGCGGAGGAGATGGTACAGCCAGATGCCAACAATGGAGAATTCGCTGAGCTCCTTGAGACAGAGCTCAGGGTTGTGCAGCCCACGTCGATGCCACCGCCAACGTCACCAGTGATAGTTGTGAAGGAGGTCGCCGACAACCTGATGATAGAACAACAGCCACCTACCTCGCGCCCTTCTCCACCACACAAACAGGAAAGGTAGAGGTAGCCACGAAGGTGCCAACACCTCACCCAGAAGTGACGCCCTCATGGACGGTACAAATGGACTCGGACCCGCTTGAAGTTGAGCAGTCATCCGGTCGACCTGCATGCACGAGGAGCGTCACGAGATCGCGAGGGCGATCTGACGTAGCACCTCTGTCTTTGGGGGAAATCCTTGGTCGAGAATTCGACCATTTGTGGGAGGTAACGAGCAACCACTCAGTTACCTTTTTTTCCCTTACCCGCAAATTTTCTATTTTCCAGTAGAGGCTCAGCGAATAGGAGCGGCAGCTGCTAGCTCTAGTTGGCCTTCTCGGCCAACTAGAGGCAATTAATACAACATTACAACAAGCCCTCCTACGCCTGGACACAGTGGAGGAAAGACTGAATAGGAAGGATGACCATCCACGTTCAAGATAGCCACGGAGGTCTCCATCACCTCCTGGCCCAAGTTCCCATCCCTCCTCATCAGCGTCATCCTCTGGGACGTCATCCCCTTCCTCCTCCAGTGGGCCATCCACAATGCCCGAGGAAGGGACGACGCACAAGATAGCCGACGGGGCTCCAGCAGGACAAGTGAGCTCCCACGACATGGAAGAAGTTGCTCCCTCAGCCTCCCTGGATGAAGCTGAAGACAACGAAGAATCGATCAGCATCGGGGAGGACTCTTCTGATGAATCAGAGGGAGAAAGGGGGGGACATCTACTGTGTCAATGACAAACACCTCCTAGAAGAAGGAGTTCGATGGCAGATGAGTTTTCTGAGCCGTCGGAGATCCCCTACTTTGAGATGGCAGATTTTGAAAGGAAAGCCATCGGATACTTGACGATCAGAGACCAAAAACTACTAAACAAGATCCTGAGGTCACAAGTGGATGAAGAATACGTCATCTGGAGCGACGAGTACTTCTCCACACGATGAGGGGAGCTGAGGAGCATATTTTGCTCGCCAGCCATCATCTCCAAGAAACTGTTTAGGGTCCTGGAAGGTGATATACTCGAGAATCTCAGCACCAGGACAAGCCAATAGCCGATTTACACTGCCACCCCAGCCTTGGCAAGAAGATTGATGATGGGGTTGTACGATTCTGTGCATGTGGTCAACATGTCGAAGCATATTGAAGACCACAACGCAACCCTGGTGTTGGCCCCTTACAAGCACAGAAAGAATTAGTTCTTGTGTGTGGCGGACCTCCAGAATCATGATGTCCAGCTTCTCAGCTGCTGCAATGAGGAGGTTCCACGCTCAGGACACATCTTCGTACGCCCTGAAGATAAGATCTTGAGGCTCCTTCCGCTGCATCTTCTTCGAGTGATCAAGCATAGAATCCAATGCCACACCGGCGTATAGAACTTCTTCAGGATCAGAGACTTCCCCATCCAGGAAGAAGCGGGAAGCGGAAACAACACTTTTATAGTCCTCTGTACCATAGAGTTGTTTCATGTTTTTGGATTCATAAGGCAACTCAGCAAACAGAACTTCTATCAGCTCAGGAGCGTCTACGTGCTGATGCTGATCAAGGACAAGCGCTATTTCCGGGACGCAGGCATCCCAGAAGACCTGTTAGACAGTGATTACGAACTTGAATCCTCCCAACCCAACAGCCCTTCAGAGGAAGCAGCAGAGATCGCAACAGAAGAAATACTTTCAAAAGAAGGCCCCACTTCGCCTGATGTTTCGGAAGATAGGATCAGCAACTTTGACCATTTCTCATGCTCTACACTAACATAAGAACAGGTAAACGAGATCTTGTAGAAGTTAGCTGACTCTACCCCCGCAAACGTCATCTACGAGGCAGATAGTGTCATAGTCCCAGTTGACGATTTAAGGGACATGGTGAAAAAAGGACGATGTTTGGCGATATCAGTAGTGGCCACCTACATCCAGATACTACAGAAGAAGTTTGAACACGCATACATTGCCCATCCAATTATGTTCAAGGACATCTACCTTGCCGATGAGTCAGGAGCAAAGCAATCTTTTCTAGCAGAGATACAGAACAGAATGCCACATGTCATCTTCCTGCCTATCCTACACTACAACCATTGGATGCTCCTGACGATGTACACTCGCCCTCGAGTAGGAATCTTCTACAATAGCTCAAATAGAAACAAAGATCATCCAGTGCAGTGTACATCAACAACGTTGATACCCCTGGAGAGCTTAGTAAGGAAATACTATACATAGGTGGCAGCGCTGCTCCAGCCATTCTTGGAGACGGCAGAAAGCAAATGGCACAAGCTTCAATTCTGCCATAGCAGTCCACAACAAATTCCTCTATCCAATGATTGTGGCATTTTCGTGCTAGAATGGATCTCTAGCTCGATGACGCTACAAAAAACACCTGACAAGGTCCACCACATTGACTACCACAGAAAACGTGGAGAATATGTGTGGGAGCTTATATCTGACGGAGGCGCGCTCACCAGCTAGCCCTCACTGACTTATCACTACCTCACCTTATCTTTTCTCACTACTCTGGGATAGAGTGTGGGGTAAGTTTGGGGGGTATTATATATCAGTGAGGGAGGTATAAATTTCTCCCATTTTGCATTTTTGTCTTTCTTTACATACATACTCTGTGTATATACACATATACAAGTTGGATACAATATAGTGCATATACAATCCCTTGCCTCTATACAATTGTACAAAGACACTCTATAGTAAAAATCTGATACAGCTTCTCCCAATTTGTTTTCTCTGTGTCTAAGGTTGTGCAGGTTTTTGTTATGTTTTTCTAAAATTGCAGTCTCAAATGACAAAGGCTATAACTTTTATACGCCAATTTCGAAAAATAATCTCACAACAGCTAAGAGATGTGCATGCGGAGGAAAAAGTTGCCCAAATAGCAACTTGCTTTTGTTTCCCTACCTATCAAAAATCCCAAAAAGAGAGAAAAGCCTTATGAGAGTGAATAAAAGCATGAGAGTTGTGCCATATATATATATATATATATATATATATATATATATATATATATATATATATACTTGTTCTTCCAAAAGTACCCAACTTGAGGAATGGTAGATCCGGGGCAGTGGTATGTAGGATGTGAAATCACTGCTCTAAAGCCAACTAGCTTGGACTGCAGGGACAACTCGCCCGTTAACGGACCCGTACCTGGATGGACTGATGGGAAACAATAAAAACCCAAAAAGCCTTAAGCCTACCCAAAAACCCAACTTTCTATTAATATAAGTTTCCACCCTGATAACACCACCCTTTTTCTCAGTATCGCTAGTGATTTTGTTGAAATCCCTGACAAAAATGGTCAGCAAGCTATTTCCATTTTGCAGCCAAGCCATCAGTTCCCAAATTCTGTGTTTGTGGAGCATTTAAGGCAACCCATAGATGCCAATTAATATCCATCTTCCTTGCCCTCCTCTTCCTGATATAGTTACACTGATGTGGTGATTGGAGTAAGAGTTCATTGTTACCTCCTCATCGTTCCACTAGAAACCCATCCCTCCTGATCTCCCATTACTGCTCAAACATAAGCCATTGCCGAAACCACATTTTCTTCTTATTTCATCTAAATCCGTATCTTTGATTTTTGTCTCCATGAGGAAGACAAAATCTGGGTGTTCCCCCTAGTAGATGCGCTGGAGAGTACAGAAAGTTCAACGGTTGCCCACACTCTGGAAATTCCAACTGAGGAGTTTCATTGGCCTTTGCGGGCCTGGCCAACATTGTTCAAAGATGCATATGATTTCGTTCGTCGTTGTGATGCATGTCAACATGCATGCAACATTTCTAAACAACATGAGATACCATTGAATGTGTTTTAAGAGGTTGAGGTTTTCGATCTTTGGGGCATTGATTTCATGGGTCCATTTGTGTCATCTAATTCTAACCTTTACATTTTACTTGCGGTTGACTATGTATCTAAGTGGGTGGAAGCAATTCCAACCCGCACCAATGACGCTTAAGTGGTGTGCATTTTTGTGAAGGATAACATTTTCTGCATATTTGGTGTCCCTCGACAGATCATTAGTGATGGTGGATCACATTTCACTAATAGACAATTGAGATCCTTACTCAACAAATATGGGCTGAAACACCGAGTGGGTACTCCTTATCACCCACAGACAATAGGCCAAGTGGAGGTGTCCAATAGAGAAGTGAAGGAGATCTTAGAAATGACAGTCTCTACTAATAGGACAAATTGGAGTTTTATGCTTAACAACACTCTTTGAGCATATAGGATGGCCTATAAATCACCTACATGGGTGACACCTTTTAGGTTGGTTTACATACGTGCTTGCCATTTACCAGTAGAGCTTGAGCATAAGGCGAAATGGGCATTGAGAAAGTTAAACTTTGGATTGGATGAAGCGGGTAAGAAAAGATTGCTAGAGATGAATGAACTAGATGAGCTTAGGATGGATTCTTATGAAAGTTATAGGATTTATAAGGAGAGGACGAATAAGATTTGTGATAGGCACAATTTGAATAAGGTGTTTCTTCCAAGACAAAGGTTGTCCTTTTTAATTTCTGACTTAAGTTACATCTAGGCAGGTTGAGCTCCAATGGAGTGGACCGTTTGTGATTGAGCAGGTTTTTCCCCATGGTGCTGTGAAGATTTTAGATGGGACTAGGCCATTCCTTATTAATGGCTAATGATTGAAGCACTACTATGGTGGGTAAGTGGAGCAAAGAATAGAGGAGGTACAACTTATGGAAATTCATTAGATTCTTGCTCTTGGGAACATCTAGTCTAGGACGTTAAACAATGGTGCTTGTTGGGAGGCAACCCAACCTTCATTTCCCTTTATTGATGTTCATTTTCACATTGTAGTTGTCTTTGTATTTTTATTTATTGAAAAAAGGTACCTAGAATCGTGTGTGAGTGTGTAGATTTTTCCCATGTCAGTACTATCGAGACACCCAGTCGATAGTATTGAGATTACATCAGCAAGTCACCCACAACAGATCAACAGACTCAGTACTATCGACTCTCCTACTTAGTACTATCGAGTCTCTGAAGATTTTTATGCGCTAACTGATAACACCCTTTTTGGGATTATTTATGGCATATATTTTGTTGTCAAAACTTCCCTCTAAACTATTTTTCCTATCAATTTTGTTATGTTTTGAACAAAACTAAACTGCGCTACGCTCTGACCAGATTTTGCATCCTATTGCAGAGTTTTTCCTTATATTTCCACCAAAAAGGCCCATCTCGGCCCATGAACGGCGTTTACCTGCATCGGCCCTCCTACCAGTCGGCCGACACGCTCATCACCCGTCGCGCAGCAGCCCAATACAGTTGTCGTGCGACACGGGTGTGCCGCGTAAGAAAGCTCTATCGGGCGATACGCCGCTTACCCGATAGGGAGCTACACCCGCCACGACTACTCTCCCAATGCAGTGTGTCACACGATATGAGCCACCCACTAGCAGGCACCCACCTGTCACGACTACCCGACACGCTTGCAATCGAGCACCTGATGTGCTGGGCGACACGTAGGATGATCATCCCGAAGCCGCGCTGATGGAGCCGATGGAGGACACGTGATGCCTGGAGAACCGCAACTTCTTCCAACTGCTGCCTATAAATAGCAGCTACAGGGCTCCGATGGGACAGGTCGAAAACTCTAGCAAAGGATGACCTTGGAAAGCTTCAGAAGCTAGTGTGACGCGTTCTAAGGGCATGTCGGGTGACACTAGTGAGCACACCCCCTAACCGAGAGGGGCGGGAGTGGTTCACCTAGGACCCGTCCAGATAGCCGCAGCAGCCAGATACGACCAATAAGGCCACCTGATGTGTCGGGTTCCTAGATGGGTTCTTACCCGAGACGGCTCACCCCTACACCCGATACAAGGAACCTGACAACCTAAATCATCTCTAACCCGACATGATATCGAACCCAATATAAAACACTCGTCATGGCGTGCCGCCCGAGAGGGTGGTACCCTGACCACACCCGTATCGGGTAGGGTGCCTTGACTGATACGCCTACCTGTCACGGCCTGTCGCCCGACAGGGGCTGGTCGTCCGACATGTACGGGCATGTCGGTCAGAGCTCTTGCCCGGTATCGGGTTAGAGGCACCTTATGGGTCTGCTGTTGTATGTCACCCTCCTATATCAAGGAGGCGATACCTATCTTCCCTTTTACAGTCAATTACTTTCTTTATTTATGCAATGTACTTAAGCCCTTTTATACAATGCTCATGCTAATGGACTTAGTGGAGTTTAATACCTATTGCTCTGTGTTTGGTCCCTTTTTGTTGTATGATTTCTTTTTAACATCCGAACTCTAGCTTGTATGCTTGGATCATGTTTTGACTAGCTATCGAATCATATTTCCGTTGCAACTCCCTCGAGAGAGGTGTTGTAACTCTAGCGTTTGGTTCGATCAGGGAGTATGAGAGTACCCAGGGTTGGTGTTTCTTCAGTTACCTTTCCACTCCAACCCAATCCACCGCCTTTGAGAGAGGGTGTCAGTGCTTAGTTGGAGGTACCCTCTTTGAGAGAAGGGGTATTGGATGTTTTTTGTTTCCGCTTGTTATGCCTAAGTTTTCTTCCTTCGTTCCTTACCTAAGAAATAGTGTTATCTCCTCTGCTTCCGTTGCACAAAACTCCTAAAAATTGATAAAATGCCAAACCCTTAAAACTTCCTTGTAACTCCAGTTGGAGATAGATTTTTCTTTATAACGCTTTCTTTTGTTTTCTTTTATTTTGTCGTTTACCGTTCTTGATCTACCGCTCCCTTGGGAACTTTTTCTTACCCATATTTTACCAGAGTGTAGAGTGTTGATTCTGAGTTCTTAGCACGACCACCCTTGTCCCTGTGGTTCGACCTCGATCGCTACTTCGGACCCCGTTATCGTTGTGGGGGCCTAAGAGTCGAGTTATTTAAAAGTTCGACTACTTCAAATCTACTCCTTTTGGACGTGCAATTTAGGCTGGTCACTAATGGATAAGCACTCGGTAGTATCAACATCTGAGTCGGTACTACCGACTTTTTGACTATCCCAGAATCGGAACATCGAGATGAAATATTCAAAAGTACCAAGGCATCAATGCCAACTCGATACTATCGACATTCCAGTCAGTCGTACTAACGCATGACATCAACAATCTGTTGGGTTTCTGTGGAGAAAACATGTGTGGTGAAAGCAATAAAATCCACACAACCCAAAAATAGGATCTCGTCGACAACAACGTATTTGGATGGAGTGTTTGTAGGATATACCTTATCGTGGAGCAAGTCCAGCGATGTCTCGTTGCATGACGGTGCAATGTTGCTGACCTACACGGATGGAACTTCTCTCTCGTTCATTGTCACAGGAAGATCCAACGGTGCTCTTGTGCGATGATATGTGCCACTCGTAACGCGTACGGATGGTCGTTGTGTCCACCGAACGTAGGCATCTCAGCGTCTGCGTCTCTACTTCGTCCATGCGGATGGACTGGAACTCCACATCGCGCTTCCTAAGTCAGAGGGAAGGAGTCGTGTCTGTGTAGCGGCGTGCTAGTGGCGCACGCATTTCTCTCCTTTCTCTCCTAAGGATGATGACGGCTAGGGTTTACGTGCGTGAGCATAAACTAAAAGCGTCTCTCGATATCTTATATAGATATCGGTCGTCAATCCTCCTTTAAATAGGATACGAAGGGAAGTAGGGTTTCCTAAACCCATCGGTAAATAGAAATGTTGTGTTAATTAAAACGCTCGTGGAGTAATTAGAATATTATGGAATTCATTAATTAACCAAATAGTTGCATTAATTGATTAATTAATATCTGACTCCATGCAATCGCTTGGTATGGCTCTATGTGCATATACCCCAAAAAACTCCCACTTGCACTTAGAGCCAGTCACTCCAATATTATGCTAATCGATTACATAAACATTTTAGTAATCAATGTGATTCGAAGCAATTCCAATCAAATCCACAATTATACTCCTATTCCAACACATCCTATGTGTGTGACCCGGTAGGCTCCAAATTACGTTGGCAGTGATATCCATAATCATATCATGATTTCAGAAGCAATGATTGGTATCTAGCAAGACTTCATTGCCACCCAAGTAATTGGAGAAGTTGGAGAACAACTTGAACTATCATTCATGACTGGTGTTACAGTGATTGTATAGTTCTTTTGTCGCTGATATCCAGATTGAACTCGAGTCATGGAATTGTTATCCTTTTCAACGGTCAATCCATGTTCCTTGAACTAGAGCAGACTTTCTGAGATATATGTAAGCTCAATATCACATATTGACTCGCATCAGCATGGCCATGCATTTCTCAGTCTCGCTTATCAAGTGGTCGGAATATCAAACTCCCGTAGGAAGGACAAATTCCATCTACATCACTCACAGTCATCCCCATGTGTCACAGTGCACCCAAGCACCATCTTTATGGCAATCCTTATTCAGGACCACGGTGCATGATGTCAAAGTACACCGAACAACATGTGATAAGTGTAGTGACTTCAGGTCTAAGAACCACAATCACCACCATCATTATGAGATGTGACTCTAACTACCAATCATGGTATCCACGTGTCACTCTCAAGGTGGGTCTATCTGATACACTGCTCTCTAACAAGTATCTATGTATTTGGTTTGATATCTCCATATCATGGATAATGAGATTCTTCCATCAACCAACATACATTCTAATCTTATGTGTTATTGATGTCTATCGATATTTCCACAACAACAACCGATTAGGGAAAAAACATGAATACATACTCTTAGCATACATATGATCTCACTGTTCAGGTCATCAACCCGAAGACATATGTCATTGAGTATATTATTCTATAGACATCTATAAGTTTTATGGTCATCTCACAATATAAAACACAAACATATAGATTGGAAACTTGCCTTTATTGATATGATCAATGTAGTATTACAAATCATTTACATAGTATCCCATTACAATCATCGAATGATAGTCTCTATAGGCATACATACCAACAGATTCACACTTGCACTTATACCCAATCACTCATGAATCTCAATCCAAGTGATCGAACATGTCCGTCATGTTTCTGCTGTGAAAGTGCTTTTGTGAGCGAGTCAGCCACATTACTTTCTGTAGGTACTCTGCAAATCTTCACATCTCCTCGTTGTATGATCTCTCATATGAGATGGAACCGCCGTAGAATATTTTTGGAACGTTGGTGCGATCTTGGTTCTTTAGCCTGTGTAATTGCTCCATTTTTGTCGCAAAACAACTCAATTGCATAACCAGCGCTTGGAACCACTCCAAGTTTAGAAATGAACTTCTTGATCCACACAACTTCCTTCGCAGCATTAGATGCAGCAATATATTCAGCCTCTGTTGTAGAATTTGCAACCGTCTCTTGCTTGGAACTCTTCCATCTCACAGCTTTGTTGTTTAGGCAAAACACAAATCCAGATTGCGATCTGTAGTCATCTTTGTCAGTTTGGAAGCTAGAATCGGTGTAACCCTTTACCACGAGCTCTTCCTCACCGCCGTATACCAAGAATTGATCCTTAGTCCTTCTCAAGTACTTTAGGATGTTCTTTACGGCTGTCCAGTGACATTCACCTGGATCTGACTGATATCGGCTCGTCATGCTCAAAGCATACGACACATCAGGACGAGTACATAACATCTCGTACATGATAGATCCAATTGCTGATGCATATGGAATCTTACTCATGTGTGCCCGTTCATCACATGAACTAGGACATTGGGATTTAGATATCGTAACCCCATGGGACATGGACAAGTTACCTCTCTTAGAACCCTCCATGCTAAACCTCTTTATCACCTTGTCAATGTATGTGCTCTAGCTTAGGCCTAGAAGCCTTCTAGATCTATCTCTATAGATCTTGATCCCAAGTATATAGGATGCTTAGCCTAAATCCTTCATAGAGAAAGTATTCCCTAGCCAACCTTTTATTGTCTGAAGAGTAGGGATGTCATTTCCCATCAATAGTATGTCATCCACATACAATATGAGAAATACGATTGTGCTCCCACTAACCCTTTTGTAAACATAAGGTTCATCTTCATTTTGACTAAAGACAAACTTTTTGACTACTTCATCAAAACATAGATTCCAGCTCTGAGATGCTTGCTTCAATCCATAGATTGACCTTTGCAGCTTATAGACTTTATTGGCTTCCTTTGGATTGATAAAACCCTCAGGTTGTGTCATGTACACATCCTCGAGTAAATTCCCACTAAGGAATGTTGTTTTAACATCCATCTGCCAAATCTCATAGTCATGATAAGCTGCAATGGCAAGCATGATCCCGATGGATTTAACCATGGCAACTGGTGAGAAGGTCTCGTCATAATCAACACCTTGAATTTGACGGAATCCTTTCGCAACCAATCTACCTTTATAGGTTTGAACATTTCCATCCATGTCAGTCTTCTTCTTAAAGACCCACTTGAACCCTATGGGTCTTACCCCTTCAGGTGGATCCACCAAGGTCCATACCTTGTTGGTGTACATGGATTCCATCTCAGATCTCATGGCTTCAAGCCATTTCTCATATTCTGGTCCCTTAGTAGCTTCTAGATAGGAATTTGGCTCATCTGCTATGCCCAATTTGTCACTGTCTTGAGTCACGAGAAATCCAAATCTCTCAGGCTCAAGTCGTGTCCTACTAGACCTACGAGGTCCATGTGTTACATTTGGAACTTGAAATTCCACAACAACTTGTGAGTCTTCATGTTCCTTATGTACCTCCTCAGGTTCTCTGCTTTCTTCTTGGTCTCAAATTTCTTCGAGCTCTACATTACTCCCACTAATGCCTTTGGAAATAAATTTCTTTTCAAGAAATACAGCAATCCTAGCAACAAACACTTTGTTGTCAGTTGGTGTGTAGAAGTAGTATCCCCGAGTTTCCTTGGGGTATCCAACAAAATAGCATTTTTCCGATTTGGGTCCAAGCTTTTCAGGAAATTGTTTCCTAACATAAGCTTCACATCCCCAAATCTTTAACATAGACAAATTGGGACGATTCGCATTCCATATCTCATATGGTGTCTTTTGAACCGATTTGGAAGGTACACGGTTAAGTGTAAACACTG
This sequence comes from Alisma plantago-aquatica, assembly GCA_963693085.1. NCBI lineage: Eukaryota > Viridiplantae > Streptophyta > Magnoliopsida > Alismatales > Alismataceae > Alisma > Alisma plantago-aquatica. The sequence goes on from OY856413.1 coordinate 1,089,762,546, forward strand.
CAGTTTCAAGAGCATATCCCCAGAACGATATTGGAAGTTTGGTTGAACTCATCATTGATCATACCATGTCTAATAATGTATGATTCCTTCTTTCTGACACACCATTATGTTGTGGTGTACCAGGTGGAGTCCATTGTGATACAATACCACGGTCTCTCAGAAGGTCCTCAAACTCTTGTCTTAAGTATTCACCACCTCGATCTAAACGGAGTGCTTTAATACTCTTACCAAGTTGCTTCTCTACTTCATTCATGAAATTCTTGAACATTTCAAGAGTTTCTAACTTGTGTTTCATAAGATATACATAGCCATACCTACTGAGGTCATCAGTGAAGGTAATGAAGTATTGATAGCCTCCTCTAGCATTTGATCTAAAAGGTCCACATACATCAGTATGTATGAGCCCTAGCATATCACTGGCTCTCTCACTGTCTCCAGTGAAAGAAGTCTTGGTCATCTTCCCTAATAAACATGCCTCACATGTCTCTAATGATTCAAAATCAAAAGAGTCTAGATAACCATCCTTATGGAGTCTAGATATGCACTTCTCGTTTATGTGCCCAAGACGACAATGCCATAAGAGTGTTTTGTTTGAGTTATCAAGTTTTAACCTTTTAGTATTTATGTTGTATACGCTAGTCTCAAGTTCTAACAAGTAGATACCATAACACATAGGGGATGTTATAACCTCAAATTTCTGAAAATATAATGTAAAAGGCTTTTCTCTTTTAATGACTAAATGAGATCTTTTTCTTTGAATTGTGATGATTTTCGTGTGAGATGGCTTTGATTGTTTGATTGTGGGCCTTGGAGGCCATTAAGCCCAATTGAAAAGAAAAAGGAATTAATAAAGAAAAGAAATTGACTGAAAAAAAGGGAAATATGAGAAACTGATAATTAAAAGAAGATAATGCTAAACTAATATTCCCCAATATGGTAATTCGTGCCTTTGGGTTTCCTTGAGGTCCAAGGGACCCAAATTAATGAGATAAAGGCAAAAGAAATAAGAATATGAATTAATTGGGAGTATTTAATATGAAAACTTGGGAGAGAAGAAATCCTTTTTCATATATTGCTTTTGCTTCCCCATTTTCGTACAAAGATAGAGAATATTAAAAGGAACTTTCCTTTAAAATTTGAGACCAATCAGAGTTATGGATTGAGAGATATTAATTTTGTAAGATATAGCCAATTTGGGAATTTTCCTGAATTAAATAAAAAAAAGGATTTTGCTTTCCTTAGAACGCAAGCAATCCAGACCGTTGGATCTTGATCCAACGGCGATCGCTCATCGTCTAAGTCCCGCTGGGACTAGGACTCTGGCTTTTACAGGTTGATTTTGCAACCCTTTGCCTACGTTTGGCACAGGACTGGGATTCTGAAATCTGGACTGGGTTAGTCAGGGTTAGTCTGGATTCTGGTGCTGGGGCAGTCAGGATGCAGTCTGACTTTGTTTGGCAACGCAGTCTGATTCTGGTCAGCTGGTCTGTTTACAGCCTGACTGCAGTCTGAATCTGTTTGGCTGGAAGTCTGATTCTGTTTGGCTGGAAGTCTGATTCTGCTAGTATCTGCTTATTCTGTCATGTTCTTGCATCACTGTTTGAACAAGTACGGAGAATGTGTATTTGTGATGTCATTTCAACGTAAGTTTAGAATATATTAAAAATATATTTTTTTTGTGTTGTGTAGGTGTTATTTTGTATATTTATGAATACAAGGTTATCTTCAAAGAATAAGGTATGTGTAGTTGTGTTTCCGCTTAAGCAGAAGTTGGCTGAAGTGTATTATATACTAAATAACAAATACATAATATAATTAATGTATTTAAATTAAATAGTAGCAAAGGTGCGTAGCATGTCTGTAGCAGAACGTAATACCACATTAATTAAAAGATAATATATTGTTGGTTCTCGGACAAATACATATGTAACATAGAAAATGAAACGAGAGGTCTGCCCTGGACCTAGACAATGACATAGTTACACAATCTAAGTTGGTGATCAAGCAGGCAACTTCATGCCCCATCATTCTTCATGGCCTCGTCGTACTCTTCCCACGACACAAGACAGGGTTCGTCCAACACCTGATTTGTTTCCTATTTGCTGGCGTCTTTTGGCCAGTCGAACAACAACGGCAGATGGTGAGTAGGAGGAAACAAGGCTCGCAGCATTTGGGCCCTCATTTGGCTTGTTCCTTTGGCTTGTTCGTCTCTCTCATTTGGGCCCTCATCGCGTGGAGGCTCGCAACATGGTTTTTTGCATACAAGGTTATCTTCAACAAATTTATGAATTTTTGACGGTGACATCAACATTTTTTCAAATTTTGCCCTTGCCTTTGCCTTAGCACGCGATGTCGACATCTAAAATTAATAAAAACAAAGGTATGAACAAATAATAGAATTTGTAAAGTTACTGTGGCAATAAGATAATAATGAAGTAGGAAATTTGATCGCATTATGGTAGCAACATATAATAATGCAACACAAAAGTAGACAATGTAAATTGTTTCGACGCAAAAACACAACTACATTTAGCACAAATGTTACAAGTTCATTTGTTTATTTCAATTGTCAGTGCTAAAAAAAATCCCTGGTGGGTAAGTGCGACGCGTCGTCAAGAAGTTGCGTTGAATGCCTTGTTGCGCGGCCAATGTGGGGGGAGGCAATAAATCTGCCAATATGAACATATTATCTCTTACAAACTCTCTCTTGATGTATTGCCATCGCATTTGCAACTCGGGCAATGTAATGTAAGGGCTTTTTGTTATGTATACGAACTGGTGCCATGCCTCCATCCAAGCTTGTGTAGAGTAGACTCCATTCACACATCTACCCACGTGATATTGGGTTCTCATCAAACCCCTGAGAACCATATCAAGCTCGTATGACCAGATAAAAGACGGTGTCGGCGATTGGCCAGCCATATAACAAATTCTGTAAATAATATATTTTTCAAAAGTAAGGGTGTATGTCACAATTAATTGTATGATTTGGTTTTAGCTAACGTTAAGAAAAAATTCGAATAATAACATACATCATTAATAAAACACTCATCAACATGAAGAAAATTTTCTGACCACTTAAATTGTAATATGACGTTTATATAAGTGCATAAAATAAACAAGTGTATGATGTTCATAACATCCATTCATAGTCTTTCTAAACAGAGAACACAATGTAAATGCATTTGCCATTCAACGTTATGGAGTCATTTGAGGTGAAGGGATGTCCATAAGCAGACGACAATCTTCCTCCAGACTGGCAACGTTGCGTTCTAAAACCACATGCTCATACTTTTTGTTAGAGTATAATTCATCGTAGTTGTAATGCATTTCAACGAAGTCCTTCATGTTCATCGCCTGACCCCACACTGACTTGCACTCAACAGTTAGTAACATAATCTCCACTTTCAATGAATCAATTGTTGGGGGGAGATCGACCGCCCAATGGAAGTATTTGCATCGGTCTTTTCCCTAAAATGTAGTACGAGGTACAAGTTAATGGCAAAGAATGCGGAGCCTCGACAAGGACAGTATATTATTTATTGATGTACTATGACACCTCACGAGTAGGGCATATGTAATACATTTCGCCCGGCCTTTGACTCAGAATGGCAAAGTCATTTAACCCTGCATCCTCTGTGTTAAGCCGTAAGGCTGCATTTAGCCTACAATCACACCTCAGAACCTCAGATGAAATCATCGACATCTAAATAAAATAGAAATGACGATTAATAGAAAAATATCGGGTTCATGACATAGTTTTACAAGATAATATGAAGACAAAGTAGGTAATTGTTGCAACAGACAAGTGGAGTTCATTTAGACATATCATAATATGGTATATCTATGACGTATTGTATCCATCTTCTTCTGATGAAGAGTCATTATCGCTCGTAATTTGAAGTCGGTGGCGAAGATATCGACACCTCTCCCACATATTTTTAATTTCTTCTTGTAACCTATCTGTGTCTGCTCTGGTTGAACAGACAAAGGCACAATGTTCTGACCAAAACTTGCGTTCGCTACGTGCATATGCGAGTTGTGATACCATTGCATCCCTAATTGCAGTCAGCGTAGCCACTGTAGGTGGTACTTGTTGCGCGGGCAACCTCATATGGCATCTAGTTTGTACAAGATACCTACCACATGTAAAATATGGCCTGTGGGGATTGTTGTCTTCAAACCGTCCATTTGCCGCATCTGTGGCATCCATGTACACTCGTACGGTGCACTGCATACCACATGGGCACAACGACATTTCTTTGTCCATTTTTAGACAGAAAACCTAATGAGACATAATTTCACATTGTTCATAAGTAGGCAAATAAAATGGTGAACAATAAAGTTCGAGAACAAAAGTTGTCTGTTAGGTTACACAAATAAGGGAGTAAGTGAAACATGTTGTAGAACATGTTTCAATGTATGCAAGTTAGAAAACAAATGTATAAATCACTGATTTGCCCACATAGAATTGGCAATAGTTTCGTGCAAGACATCTCCCTCTCTAGCATCGGCCTGGCTTGTTTGTTGGAGAGAACTCAATTCGTTTGTAATGTCAGTGGTAGTATGAGCCTCATCCAAGTTTTCGTCCATCAATGGATCGCCATCATTTTGGCGTCGGATAAAATTGTGAACGATACAACAAGCCATTACAATCCGAGATTGAGACTGCACGTGAAAAGTCGCTCCTTTACGAAAGTAGGAAAACCTCTTCTTCAACACACCAAAGGCTCGCTCGACAACGTTACGTAGTTGAGCATGTCGGTGGTTGAACATTTCCTTTTTGCTTGTGTATGAGCCTCTGTTACCCTGATACTCTGCTATATGGTAAGCAACATTTCGATATGGTGCAAGAAATTGGCTGGTGTTGGCGTACCCTGCATCAACAAGATAGTACTTCCCAGCAGGTACTTTGAACCCGCCTGTGGTTGTAGCTGCGTGAAGTACCCTTTGGTCAGCAGCAGATCCCTCCCAACCAGTCATGATATATGTGAACTCCATTGAGAAGTTTACTACAGCCATGACATTCATGGAAACATTCCCTTTTCTATTCCTGTATCGGTTCTGCTTTTCGCGCTTCACCAAAACGGGGATGTGTGTCCCGTCAATTGCCCCAATGGCATCCTAAGACAAGTATATAAGAAATACACTCAACGATGACGATAGTGGTTATATTAACAATGGAATGGACAATGGTCAACTAAGTAATGGTCATACCTTGAAGTAAGGGTAAAATCTTGAACTCTCGGCGATGCGGCGGTGCGGAGTTGTGGATGCAGTTGGCATGAGAATATATTCGTTGCACAAAGCACACACTGCATCCAACACCTCATTAAACTTTCTACTTATGGTCTCACCACTGTGAATGTAGTCCTCAGCAAGAACACGGTTGGTATGGCCATGGCCAACCATTTGAAGGAAGTAGCAAACTGCCTCCACTGATGACACACCTCTGGTACTTTTCAACAAACCTCGGTCCTCAAGTTTGTCGACAAAGGCTAAAACCGTGTTGGGTAGCATACGGTACAGATCGTACGCCCTTCTTTCATGGCCATTATTATTTCTACAACCTTTTGATGGCCACTCCTAATACTAACCGATCTCGGTATTGGTTGGTGTGTGGGTGCGGCGTCTGAATTTTGCATGATATTGTGCGAAATTTGGTCCGCTATTTGGTAGGATATTGCGTTAGCAATGCCATTAGCCGGACCAGACATAAGATCCAGTACTTGTAGAATGTCATTAGTTGTTTCATATGAATGAATACCGGCCATCACAACTATAATTAAAAGTGATTATCCGCATCAGGAAAATATCGACATATTGCAGAAATGAAATTAGGGCTATAGCGACAAAATAGCAAATACTAACCAAATAGCAAATAACAACATAAACCAATACATAGTACCAAAGTTCAGATATTGTTCCCAACGGAATAAAATAGTTCTTAATAAATTACACAACCTCAAAAGTACGGTGGAGATTGTGGCGTGAAGGGTGATTGTGATGCAGAAGATGCAGAAGTTGTGTTCTTCATTTCCCACAAGTCTTGCAACCAAATGGTAATTTTTTGTGGGGTGTCCATAAGGCCTAGGTAAATGTTGCGGTTAGCTGGATCTTTTATGGCGTGCACAAGAGTGGTAAAAACTGGGACAGGGGCGTCAGAGTAGCTTGCATGAAAGTGGTGCAAAATTGTTTGGTATTCGTCTTTATCATTAGACCTAGCAGCAATTCCGCTGCCCATCTCATGTACCTTGGCAAACACCTTTGTGAATTCGGACATGACATCATTAGACAGGACACAACTATCCTGTGAGATTGACGCTCGCTTCCTACGTCTCATCGTGGTGGGAGTCGTTGCACCAACACCTTGGTTGCGTGATCCTCCGTTGGTGTCCTCACTTTGCGTCCCAGAATTAACCACGTCTTCAGTGATACCGGCAGTACCGGTTGGACCGGTCGATTCTGGGCTGACAAATGCATCAGATGCATCTAGGTCAACAGCAACATCATCTTCAGATGCAACATCAGAAGGAGGTTGTCTATCGGTTGAGGACATTGCATGATGGCCCCTAGCTATGTTCCTCCCCCCCATCAGCTCGATGTCGTGGTAGTGGTAGAATGGTTTGTTGATCAATCTCGCTAGTTCCCTGTTTGCCTAAAATAGGGGACAACTACTGATTAGGTCAATATTAACAAGTTTAATTTTATATATAATAGTCAGGGGAGTGTATATTATTAGACATACCGCAAGTGCCTCCCTCCACTCTGGGGTGTCAGGCAATATTGGCTTTTGCCTGCTGTCATCCCATCCAACACCGCTTTTGTTGGTCACCAATTTTATCTTTGCATAGTCTCTCCTGAGGTTCTTCCACCGAGTTTTTAACTGATCCAATGTACCCTCATTCCTCCCCATCCTAATATGCCAATCATGTAGCGTCTCCCTCCACGCGTCCCTAGTAAAAATTCCATCGACGCACCTACCCATGTCATATTGTCTCCTCAATGCTGCAACCAGAGCCTCATCCAACTCTTTTGACCATACAATACGAAACCTCGGGTCGGGTGTAGCCATAGTACCAATGACACTGCGATATATCACTTTAGTATGGGTGTTTAAACAAAACTGTTATACAAACCTAGTATGAAACTACGTAGTTCAAAGTAATAACTTGTATTGAAAGCAATAACTTTTTTAAAGCAATAACCCATGTCATATTGTCTCATCAATCTCGCAACCAGACATAAGATCCACATTTTGTACAACAAATTTGAAATTGTTGTTAAATTTTAAATGCTTTTAGCAAACACATCATCCAATATGTTCATTACAGGAAAACTAAATAAATAGCAATCATTCAGCATGACATTCACATTAAACGTGTTTGTATTGCTCATGACATATACCTGGTAAGCCGAATTGAAGGTTTAACATAGTTGCACCGCCAGCGACAGGGTCAGGGTCGGTACATACAAGAAATTCAGAGGGAATACAGATTAGCCGAAATAGTTGGATTACTTGCATGACATAATCAACAGAATTGATCCAACTTAAACAAATATATTATAATAAGATATTTGTACCTGAACAACTAATGAAATATGAAACATAATACATGATACATACTAACCTGAAAACACACGGACAGATGACCAAACTATATGCTACAACAATCATGTCTAAAATTTTAAATATAAACACATTCTAAATATAACCCTATCCTCGTAAATGAGGTATCTAGCAGGGACAAGTCATATATCTGGTTCATTACACAGAAAGAGATGAGCAAGTGACACTGTCATGGACAGGAGCAGCAGAATATTGTGTTGTACAGCTAATGTTGATGTATTTCATGTTTATAACATGATTTAAAACACCATAATTTAACATGAAAACACAACTGAAAACACATTAATTGAATATAAACCTCAAATCACTGATTTCATGTTTATAACATGATTAACAACACCATAATTCAGGTGATCTATAGTCGGCATTCAGATATATGTTTCAACATATATTATTTTAAATGGAAGAAATAGTGACCAATCAAATTAGGGCTTATACAATGAGCACATAATAGTCACCATTTTAAATACCCGTCATTATTGATTCACACCTCAATGTAGGGCTTCTAAGACATACTTGGTCCAACTTACACAAAAAAATTACTTCATATTATTTTAAAGGGAACAAATACTGACCAAACAAATTAGGGCTTATAGCACATAATTGTTCCAACTACAAACTAGTATTTTATGAGCATATACAATGCACACTGCAGACTAGTATGTTCCCAAAAAAACATAATTAATATGTAATAGGTGGATTCCAATTTTGGGAAATCATAGTAGACCTATTTGGGGGTGGGGGCAGACCTCAGTCAAGGGATGTGTACAAGGTGCAAAAAGATATTAACACAAAGCAAAGTTGGTACTAAAGTTTACAAAATAAATGAAATGACTATGAAAAAGATCTACCTATACCAATGGGTGTACAATTTGCACGTATACAAAGCATAAGCAGTCTAGGAGCACAGTCATAACACAAATAAGAATAAGTTGAATGATCAAAATTAGTGTGTCCCAGTTGTAGTTTTGAAAAGTTTGACATAAAAAAACCTACATGAATGATTCAGACCTCAATGTAGGGCTTATAGCACATACTTGTTCCAACTTTAAGAAATATATTACATTACATTTTTTTATACCTTAACATATAATGACATATCAAACATAATAAATTATACATATTAACATGAAAGCACAACTGAAAACACATTAATTGAATATAAACCTGAAATCACATGATTTGATGTTTATAACATGATTAATGTTATATCACTGATTTGACATATCAAACATTAATTATGTTTTGTATATCAGTGATCTATAGTCGACATTCAGATATATGTTTCAACATATATTATTTTAAATGGAAGAAATAGTGACCAATCAAATTAGGGCTTATACAATGAGCACATAATAGTCACCATTTTAAATGGATAGCACAAAATTAGGGCTTATACAAAAAAAACCCATCATTATTGATTCACACCTCAATGTAGGGCTTCTAAGACATACTTGGTCCAACTTAAACAAATATATTATATAAGATATTTGTACCTGAACAACTAATGACATATGAAACATAATACATGATACATATTAGCCTGAAAACACACTGACAGATGACCAAACAATATGCTAACTAGCAGGGAGAACTCATATATCTGGTTCATTACACAGAAAGAGATGAGTAAGTGACATTGTCAGGGACAGGAGCAGCAGAATATAGTGTTGTACAGCTAATGCTACTGTATTTCATGTTTATAACATGATTAACAACACCATAATTTAGGTGATGTACAACACATTAGGAGGCATTCAGATATATGTTTCCAACTAAAACAAAAAAATTACTTCATATTATTTTAAAGGGAACAAATACTGACCAAACAAATTAGGGCTTATAGCACATAAATGTTCCAACTACAAACTAGTATTGTATGAGCATATACAATGTACACTACAGACTAGTATGTTCCAAAAAAAAATAATTAATACGTAATAGGTGGATTCCAATTTTGGGAAATCATAGTAGACCTAAGTGGGGTGGGCGCAGACCTCAGTCAAGGGATGTGTACAAGGTGCAAAAATATATTAACACAAAGCAAAGTTGGTACTAAAGTTTACAAAATAAATGAAATGACTATGAAAAAGATCTACCTATACCAATGGGTGTACAATTTGCACGTATACAAAGCATAAGCAGTCTAGGAGCACAGTCATAACACAAATAAGAATAAGTTGAATGATCAAAATTAGTGTGTCCCAGTTGTAGTTTTGAAAAGTTTGACATAAAAAAAAACTACATGAATGATTCAGACCTCAATGTAGGGCTTATAGCACATACTTGTTCCAACTTTAAGAAATATATTACATTACATTTTTGTATACCTCAACATATAATGACATATCAAACATAATAAATTATACATATTAACATGAAAACACAACTGAAAACACATTAATTGAATATAAACCTGAAATCACATTATTTGATGTTTATAACATGATTAATGTTATATCACTGATTTGACATATCAAATATTAATTATGTTTTGTATATCAGTGATCTATAATCGGCATTCAGATATATGTTTCAATCACATAATAGTCACCATTTGAAATGGATTGCACAAAATTAGGGCTTATACAAAAAAACCCTTCATTATTGATTCACACCTCAATGTAGGGCTTCTAACACATACTTGGTCCAACTTAAACAAATATATTATATAAGATATTTGTACCTGACCAAACAAATTACTTCATATTATTTTAAAGGGAACAAATATTGACCAAACAAATTAGGGCTTATAGCACATAATTGTTCCAACTACAAACTAGTATTTTACGAGCATATACAATGTACACTACAGACTAGTATGTTCCAAAAAAAACATAATTAATACGTAATAGGTGGATTCCTATTTTGGGAAAATCATAATAGACCTAATTGGGGGGGGGGGCAGACCTCAGTAAAGGGATGTGTACAAGGTGCCAAAATATATTAACACAAAGCAAAGTTGGTACTAAATTTTACAAAAAAAAAATGAAATGACACTGAAAACACACTGACATATATAACATAAATCTACTTCTCGGGTTCCTTCCATGACCAAACAATATGCTAAGACAATCATGCCTATAATATAAACCTGTCCTTGTAAATGAGGTTACTAGAAGGCAGAACTCAGTAATGGAATTGTCCATATAAATATATAACTATTATTTTGTTCCTATCCCATTTGGTCGACCTATTTGATGTTTATAACATGATTAACATGCTGGTGTATTTATGTTTATGACATGAGGTAACTAGCACGGAGAACTCATATATCTGGTTCATTACACAGAAAGAGATGACCAAACATTCATGATGTTACTAACAGGGAGAAAAATCATGTCTACTTGATGTTTGCAGGGAGAACAATCATGTTTACATATAACCCTGTCCTCGTAAATGAGGTTTCTAGCAGGGAGAACTCATTAAATAAATTGTCAATATAAATATATAGCAATATGATCGACTTATTTCATTTCAACGCATCCATTTTTTTCTGGAAATAATACATGGTCAGCCAGCAGAAATCAAGGTTGTGTTCGTATTCATCAGGAGAAGAGGGTCGGTGAAGAGGGACGGTACACATACAACAAATGTAGAGGGATGGTACACATAAACCGCTAGCCTACTGAAACGGCGAAGAGGGTCGGCAAAGACATACCTCTCAAGCAGCTGGGCGACTTCTGAGTACAGGGGCTCGGCAGCGGCGGCTTCAGAGAAGATTTTGTGGAGGATACGAATGTGAACAGGGAGGAGTTCAGATATGAATCGCAGCACTATATAGCAGCAGCGGCACCGCTTGCCCTTGCTAGGGTTTACTGGGTTTGCACACAGTGACAAGGGGGGCTTTGATGGGAGATGACAACTCCATACGATGCTTGATTCTCGGCGTCTAGACTAGCGGTGTAGGTCGGCGATTACAGACGACCCACCGTACCCCTCCGTCGGCTTGATTGACCGGCTCTTGTGCCTACGCAACTGACCAGGCTTATCCATATGGCACTGCCCTGCCATACGAAACGATGGCCTGCTGCATGTCTTGGGAGAGGTGGGAGAGGGCGTCATAACTGCTGGGAGGGGGAGGGCGTCGACTTCTCGGGAGAGGGAGCAGAAGAGAGAGCAGAAGAGGGAGACGGGAAACGCGAAGGGGCGTGGAGGCTCGGGGGGCGATGACCCCATCGCAGAAAGGGCGAGACGAAAATGGACTGAGATCACGAAAACCGGGTTATGAATCGGAATCCCGCCCCTCGTGGGACTGGGAGAACCCGGGTTACGGGGTTCCGTTATCCCAAAACAGGGCTTTTTCAGGATTGCGAACCAAACAAAAATCAACCTCAAACCGGCACTTGTTTGGCAGGGTTGGCACAAAAAGACAAGGCCAAACCGGGTTGCAGTCCCGTGCCAAACACAGGCTTTATTCTCACGATTCATTGATCATGCCAACTGGATTTCGGTTCCATTGAACTCAGGAGATGGAATCGCGAAGATTCCACCCTGGTTTCTCCGAGTTTCATCGCCAAACAAAGAAACGCCCAACTGGGCAGGTTTATGACTCGACCCTATAAATAGGGGAGGGCAATGGGGGGAATCGGCATCCCAAAACGCTAGTCCACACCCTGCGGCGGAGTATCAGGAACCTGCTCGTGGTTTCAATTGCGCCAAAGAACCTGATCTCGACCCTCATCGGCATCACAAGCCCTGCCGAAATCCGGCGAGCAGGGATCGACCTTGGCAGGGTTCGGACGGCCAATCAAGGGTACCTTCAGCTTCGGAGAGGGGAGACGAAGCTCCCTGTGCAATTGGATCGCTTGCCGGAGGACTAGGGCTCGAAGTCAACCCTCGAGTTGACTGCTTGCATCCGCTGTTCGCGCGAGGCCGAGGAAGAAGACGAAGTGGTAAATTACCAATCTGCCCTCCGCGTCCCTTTAAGCAGGTAAGGACATTACTGTCCTTTACATCGTTTGGACGCGTTTTAAAGAGTGCACGATCATGGCCGCTGGATCCTAAGTGGACCACCGGACCATTGATCGCGCGATCCACGTTTTTCCTAAATTAGTTAATAATTGGATAAAAATGATTTTTCTTAGAAAAATTATATCTGGAGCTAGGAAGCTCGGATGGAAAAACTTAATACATGAAAAATGACTAGAAAAATATGAGGGATTTAATAAAAATAGTTTGAGACCCTGAATCTGACTCGTTTTGTAAAAGTATATTTCTAGAATAAGAAAAAGAGTTAATTTGTGGATAAAAACCCTAATTGTTGATAAAAAGGGTAATTAGTCTTACAATTAAGACAATTCGAAGATGGTTAACTTGTTTTCTGTTTTAGATAATTATTAACCTATTTTGATGATATAATTACAAGTTTAGGGTTTTGTGACTCCATATGTGGATTAAAGGTTGGAAACCCTAATTTAGAAAAAGAAATGGTAAAGTAATTTGAAATTAGGGTTTAATGGACTAAGTCTGATCTTAGGAATCTTAATGGATGATTCAACAAGAAAATTAGGGTTTGATGTATAATTTAATAAAAGTAAGGTAAAGTCAATAAAAAGGAATAAAACCCTAATTATGGTCAAAACCCTAAAAAGGGCAAATAACCTAGGAAACCCTTAGAATTATTGAATCATAGTGGCATGATTAATAATAGAAGAATTAAATGCCTTTTTCAGGAGATTATGTGTGTGCTTGCTTGAATTCCTGATTGATTAAGTTAATTCTGCATTCAAGTCTTCATTAACAGGTATGTGGTTACTTATGGTTAACCGCTTATGTTTTCCGATGTTTCCCGAATGTTTAATCGCATTGCATGCAACTAAACAGTTTGGATGTTTATTTCTTTCATGCAAATTATAAAGTGACTATGGCTATCATATAATGTATATGCCTTCTAGCTCAATCTATGATTCTCTCTGTGTCGTAATGGCTGACCTGATAAAAGACTACCTAGAGGGTAGGTTCATCAGGTCATGAAAGACTTGGGCTGCCTAGAGGGTAGATCCATCAAGTCACCTTCATAGAGGTACCATGTAAGTCCTTACAGGGACAACACAGAGTTGTGGAAAACGATGGAATGAGTAGCTTGGCTTAAAACATAATCTTGATTGTTAAATGATTAATTGAGTGGTTATGTTGTTAACCTAGTTGAACAATAACTGTTTCCCCACATACCAGCTTTGGCTTATCGTCGTTTTTGTTTGTCGGCGTTTTAGGTGCAAATCTCAAAAGCATAAACAGTAAAGCGACATATTGTGAATTCAAGAATTAAATAACAAGGAGGAATTAGATAAAGTAGTTAAGTTGTGGTTAGAAGATAGTTCCCAACTTTTCAAGGTATGCAAAGAAAAATTTTAATACCATCTTTTCAGTATAGTCTGTTAGAATTTAATAATTGTTTATGGTTATATGTCGAACCTTTGATCCGGAATTGATGGGTGTGGCTTTATCCTCTTGGTCTCCCTTAATTGGGGGTTACTGAGAGGTGGGTCGTAACAGGGGCATTGCCATAAAATATCTCATCTTTAGATATAGAAATAATTCCATTCTTAATGTGAAATTCAAATCCACTCTTGTCCATGCAAGATACAGAAATAATATTTCTATTAATGGCAGGTACATAATATCAATTCTCTAATTCTATTACAAGGCCCGTAGGAAAAGATAAACTAATAACTCCAACTGCGGTGGCAGCAACTCTTGCTCCATTAGCAACCCGCAGCTCGACTTGGCCCTTTCATAAAGGCTTACTTCTTATCAGATCCTGCATATTTGAACATATGTGAGATCCACATCCGGTATCCAGTACCCATGACAAATAAGTATTTAAGTTTATCTCAATAACGTATATACCTGAAGTGGAGATCTTTATCCCCTGCTTCTTCTTCCTCAGTTCCTCCAGGTAGAGAGGACAGTTTCTTTTCCAATGTCCAGCCTGGTGACAATGGTGACAACTGCCTTCTTTGGAGATCCCACCTTTAGCGTTGAGCGTGGATGACTTTGGCTTCTACCCGGCTTTAGAACCTTTCTTAGCCTTGCCTTTACCTTTTGACTTTCCCTTTGTCTTGTTGATCATCATCACAGACTTGGGCTTGTCTTTCTTCATCTGTGCTTCAGCTGTCCTCAACATGCCCAACAATTTTGACAATGACTTGTCAAAATTGTTCATGTTGTAGTTCATGACAAAATGACTATATGATTCAGGCAATGATTGTAGAATCACATCAGTGGACAACCTTGACCTAGGGGAAATCCCAGGTTGGATAGGCTTTCCACGTACCCAATCAAGGTGAGTATATGGGTGCCAACTGAGTCTCCCTCTTTCATCTTGCTTTTGAACAAAGCCTTTGAGACATCATATCTCTCCTATCTTGCTTGATGTTGATACATGTTCTTGAGATGTGTTACCATCTCCATGACATTCATGTTCTCATGCTGCTCTTGCAAATCATAGTTCATTGAGCACAACATCAGGCACTTGGCATCCACGACATCATCAAGGTGCTTCTTGTAAGCATCCTTTTCAGCCTTAGGCGCATTTACGGCGGGTTCCGCTGGCTCTGGTATTTCAAGGACATAGAGCTTACGCTCATGTGTGAGAATAATTCTCAACGTCCTAAACCAGTTTTGAAAGTTGGTTCCAGTGAGTTTGTCCTTCTCAAGGAGCGATCGCAATGAGAAAGTGTGAGTGTTGTTTGCCATTTGATTGCTATAAAAGAAAATTTTGCATTTAGTCCAAAACATTTTGACTTGTAAAGATTTGATAAATGAGATTAATTAGGCCTTTAATTAATTACGCTCCCACTATTTTATTCAAATTGATATCCCTCACTATCAACTTGGAAGATTGCAACGCACAACCTTCTAGTGAGCCAAGACCCAAAATAATTGGATCAATGCCCAGCCAACGCCGGCGTCAAAGACCAAATACTAAGGTAGGCAACTTTTGCCAATTGCATCATATGCAACTCTTAGATAGATGATCATGCACAACTCCTTACCATGATGCATTTGTGTGCCTCTAGGTACTTGATCCTATCAAGGTTCCCTAGTTAAGTCCAACCCATAAGCCAACACAATGAGTGTGCACCCTGCAGAGGCAGACCCACACACCCACCATCACACTTCCACGAGATGGACAGTGTACCACGCGGAGGCGTGCCCATACATATTCGATCAAGCTTTTCATGTGTGTTGCTTTATGGAAGGCAACTAAAACTTAATATTATTAATTGAGGGGTTTTATTAATACATATACATATCCAAACACCACATACTTATACTAAGTATCATATACTACTATATCCACAACCACAAATGATAGACATGCAATCACAAACACAAATACATCGGTTATGGCCATACTATTATAATCCTTTGGAGAAACAAAGGATTACGGTCCACCTATGGTCTTATGCATCTCATGCAGCACCTGTGAATCAACCTGTAAGCCTATAATGATCAACATTACAATGAACAACTTCATGGATGCTTCGTGAGGTTGGAACTTCAAGTTGCTTCTTGGAATTAGATCTTCTTGTTGCTTATCCATGGATGCTCCTTGGAGTTGGGTCTTCAGGTTGCGTCTTGGAATTAGATCTTCATGGTGCTTATCCATGGACACTCCTTGGAGTTGGATCTTCAAGTGGCCTCCTTAAAATAAGTTTACAAAGACTAAAACTAATCCTATCTCTATTACATCATATGTGTACAAATATAAAAGAAAAGAATTAATTACACTTTGAAATAAGAGATGAGGCTCGGCATGCAAACTGAATACTTTATACAAAGGATCCATATGCAACCATTATACATCCATAGCATTCACAAACAAACATATCCACAAGATTGACATCCACATTCATTCACAACATTCACAAAAGGGGATACTAGGCCATAACCGTGCATGCACTCACCACATAAAATAGATTTTAAAGGTGACGTGTATGCTATCATAGGTATATCTACATATACATATATACATATTAAAATTGCAGTACTTTTAATGTGGGACATTCCCCATTAAATAAATTTTTGACTCCCACGCAGACTATGTGGGGTACACGGGGGCAGCGCCCCTGTGCGGGGAATTTTACTTCTGTGCACTTAGGAAAATCAATATTTTCCATAGTCGACCCCGTCCAAAATGTCAAAAACAAAAGCCTGCGGTGTATGTGGAATTAGGTTTAGATTTTCACATTAGTAGGTTTAATTTGCATTGTATGCAACATAAAAATAGTATATAATGATTCGATCATATCGAAATGAATCCAAATACACCGTACATCAACGCTGCTCTGATACCACTATTGGGTTTTGTGGAGAAAACATGTGCGGTAGAAGCAACAAAATCCACGCAACCCAAAACAGGATCTCGTCGATAACAACGTATTTGGAAGGAGTGTTTGCGGGATATACCTTATCACAGAGCAAGTCCGGCGATGTCCCGCTGCACGACAGTGCAATGTTGCTGACCTACACAGACGGAACTTCTCTCCCGTTCGCTGTCACAGGAAGATCTGACGGTGCTCCTGTGCGATGATGTGCACCACTCGTAACGTGCACGTATGTTCGTCGTGTCCACCGAACACATGCATCTCAGCGTCTGCGTCTCTACGTCATCCACGTGGATGGACTGGAACTCCACGTCACGCTTCCTAAGCCGACGGGAAGGAGTCATGTTTGTGCGGCGGCGTACTAGCGGCGCGTTTCTCTCCTTTCTCTCCTAAGGACGATGATGACTAGGGTTTACGTGAGTGAGCGTAAACTAAAATTGTCTCTCGATATCTTATATAGATAGTGGCTATCAATCCTCCTTTAAATAGGATACGAAGGGAAGTAGGGTTTCCTAAACCCATCAGTAAACAGAAACGTTGCGTTAATTAAAACGCTCGTGGATTAATTAGAATATTATGGAATTCATTAATTAACTAAATAATCACATTAATTGATTAATTAATATCCGAATCCATGCAATCGCTTGGGATGGATCTATGTGCATATATGCCAACACAATCCATGGATGCTTGATTCAATGATAGATGTGATCTTCATCGCATGGTCAGTAGCACCGATCTGTGACTCAACTCGGTACTACCAACTTGAACTCGGTACTACTGACTTTGAGCAATCTATGCTCAGGACATCATCAAACGTCAGCCATCAATACATCCGAGCCACGGATTTGTGCTTGCATTGTTGTACTACCGACATAAAAGTAGGTAGTACCGACTCTGCCCGACTCAGCTATATAAGGAGGGGTAGTGAATCCATTTTCTTCACACCACTTCCTCCACTCCTCCTATAACTTAGAGTAGAGTTGCACTGAGCTGACGATCTTCACCAACCTTCTCTATCCTGTTCCTCCTTCTTACATCAGCATCATGGCACCAAGGAGAGGCCCTTCTACATTGACAGAGCAAGGCGAGTTGGTCCCTTGACCAACACACATCCAACATCTATCCTCAGAGATCAGGAAAGTCTATGAAGAGTTGTAGACGAGGTTTATGGTGCCAACGTGATATGGATATTGCGCATTGATCGAGCGAGTGGGATTCATTGAGAACATGTGATGGGTGTGTTAGAAGCAGCTCATGGAGGGAGACAATCCCTTCTTCAGTGACTGGTAGACTTACTCAAAACTCGTCCTTAAGTTCTTGGTGTTGCAAGATGTTCTTGTCGCCCCCGAGCAACAATTAAGAGGCAAATGGTGGGAAGGTAGAGTCAGCTTCTGCCTCTTCAACAACAACAACTCCATTACTCTGTAGGCCTTCAATAACATCTTCAACTAGGATGACATCCCAGAATGCTCGATCCCTTCTGATTTTGACTTTGACTTGGCTTGGGAGTAGCTGACTGAGGTGCCAGAGGGCTTTCGCATAAGTTGGCATGTCAACTTTTTTATTGACATCGAGCACCCCTTTTCTCTAATCCTTCACCACCTTTGCACCAACACCATCTTTTCTCATTCCGGTCTAGCTCAAGGAAAGGTTCAATAGGAAGACCTCTACTTCCTCTATAGGCTTTTGGAAGGAGACACCATCAACTTTGGAGCCTTACTTCTTCACCACATGATCGTTGGGTACAACATGACAAGGAAGGTGCCAATTGTATTTGGGGGTCTTATCACCCCCATTGTGCTACACTTCCTCCTTGACTTGTCTACCCTCGTGCCAATGGAAAATACAAAGAAGTTGGACCTCCTGCACTTTCGTAAGGCGACCATCCTTGGCTTCCACCACAATGTTTGTATGTGAATTGCACATGTCGAGGAACATTTTGGGAGCAGAGACTCCCTGACCCCATATTCAACCTGTATGGAGTGGACCATGTTCGGTGGCCACTAGATGAGGGGGAGGCAGAAGAACCACCCAGGGTAGTAGCTCAGGATGACGATGAGCAGCAAGATGATGATGACTCTTACGGTGTTGAGGAGGTCACTATCCCAATCACTTGGAGAGAGGTCCTGTGCAAACGGACCCGCACCTACGTTGCCTCGACTTCTTCCGCTCCATCCCATTCTCAGGAGGAGCAAGACCCGTACAATATGGCAGGTATGCTATGAGATGTTGTAGGAGATCCAGACTGGATAGCAGCACCATCAGGAGACGTTGGCTGGTGTGCAAGACATACAAGGAAGGCTGTACCAAAACCAGCATGTGATATACAAGAATGAACACCTTCTCTCAGCCAACCAAGAGAATATTCACATGCGCTTGCATGATATGGAGAAGTACCAGTAGCCCTTCTTTGATCACTACTGGAGACAGGGGTACTTTAGAGGGTACCCGCAACCACTGTAGATGCCACCACCAGATCTATCTTTTTAGGGGTTGTTTCCCCCTCATGACCCCAACATGCCTCAGCCACCTCCTACATTTTGAGGAATGGTACCGTTGTTCTACCTCTAGAGTGTAAGTATTGACTATGTATACATAGTCATATTCAAGCTTGGGGGGGTGCTGGAACAACATTCTATCTTAGTTTTTATAGTTTTTCTTGCATTTTTATCTTAGTTGTTTTATTTTTTAGTTTGCGTTATGCATATTTAGGATCCATACCTATCTAGTTTAATAATGGAGTAGTAATGCATGGTTGCATATGTCGATTCATAGTTTTTAGTGAAAAAAAATGGTTGTGTTTTCATAGCTTAATTTGTGACATCTTTGAGCATCACCACTCGAGGAAGTGTTTGGTTAAGTCAACTATAGGATATAGGATATGAATGAACATCTAAATCAAAATGGGAAAGTGAATGAAGATGTTGTTGAGCCTAAGCTAATCAAACCTATAACGAGATCTTAAATGGAAATCTAAGAAAGAAACCTTAAGATTACCTTGTGCATAGGTCATTAAGAGGGACATATCATAATCCTATGAAAGGCATTGTCTCTTAGTTATGTGATTCCATCCATCCTTTCCATCCAATTTTGAATCACCACCTCCAGATGAATGAGTGCTCCAACTTATTTCTTTTGATTGCATTGCATGACATGGTAGATTAGCTTGTCCTTATGTGCATTTGAAAAGAAAAAAAAGTTGCATTTGTATGCATGAACAATCTTAGTGCATACCATATTAGTTGCATAGGAATTGCATGTAAATTACATACATTTCATCGCATTCATTCCTTTTTGTCATGTGGATTGTAGTTTCTATTTGTGAAGATTGAAACAGGGGCATAACTCCACATAAAAAAAGTATGAAGTGAAAGCCTAAGCATAACTCAATCATGCCAAAGACAAGAAAAACTGTGGGCTAGAGAAAAACATTAATCTCAAAATTTCTTCAGGAGAAAGTATGTCCCTGAGTCTTCTTGAAGGGATGAATTAATTCACATGACACATTTGTTTGTTTTTGACAATATCATTTTCTGTTATGAGATAGATTCATACATGCATCATGTGTCAAAAAGAAAAAGAAAGAGAAAAAGTCAGTAGGCATTAGGTCTCATGCATAACATTCTTTTCACTCATGTAGGTCATCATTCTTTTTGCATAAATAAGTTGGATGTACTTGTGATTCTTCAATTGTAACCCATCTCATATCATTAATTGCTCTCATTGGTAGGCCACTCAAAATGATTTATCTCCTCATCCATTATTATAAGGAGATCTGCTTCCAAGTAGTTGGTAGTTAGGAGAGAGCTATTTAGATTAGGGAATCACATAGTGCACCAAGAGAATGCCTAAATGATTATGATATTAACTGCTTTCTTGATAGTGTTCATTAATCAAAAGGTAGACATCTTCTATGAAAATTTTTGGTCGTTGTAGAGAAGTTATTGGTTCAATGGTCATTGGAGGCCGGTTCAGGGATTGTTCTGTGGAAATGATTAAGAAAAGAGTTCATGTGTTATATCCTTTTTCTGACTTACATCAAACAGATCCAAGAGTAGTGTTTCTCGAGGATGAGCAACATTTAAGCTTAGGGGAGTTTGATGCATGGGTTTTTAGTCATTTTCACAGGCATATTTTCCTTGATTTTATGTCTTATTTTGTCATTTATTTGATTAATAATGCATGAAATGCTATCAATCTGTGCTATCTAAATGCATCAAATTATATGATTTTAACTGTTTAATATGGTTTAATATTTATCCCAAGCATTCATCCACTTTCTTATGCATTTTCAGGTATAATTGAACTTCACATAGTCGATACTATCGACACCAAAAGTCGATGGTACCGACTTCACATTAGTACTTGACCTGAAGAGACTCATACATATTCGATACTACAAACACTCAAAGTCAGTAGTATCGAAACCTCATCAGTGAAGTAGAAGGATGAATTGTGAAAAGTCAGTACTACGGAGTTCACCAACTCGGTACTACCGAGATGGTGTCAGTAAGGCAGTGCTCAGGCGACCTAAAGACTCAGTGCTATCAAGACAAGTCAATAGTACTGATATTGTCATGAGTCGTGGATATCCTAGGAACTCGATACTACCGACTACCAAGTCATTACTACTGACTATGCCCGGTTTGGCGAATCTGGAGATAGAAATCTAGTCCAACGACTGGCGTTATTTCGTACTATAAGTGACTCCTATGACCTAAGGGGAGTTCATCCAGATGTAAGAAAGTAGTTGTTTTCTATTGCATGTCACTAGAGAGAGAGAAGAGAGGAGAAAGGAATCGAAGGCTTCACTCAGGACGATTCAAGAACCTCCAAAAGGTGAATCGGCAACCGAAAGACAGCCGATTGCATGCATGACATACGGGATCATCCAGATCAGCTATTCACCAGGGGTTACTTAGTTTTTCTAATGTTTCCCACATTTTCCTCTTTCTCTACCATGTATTCATCAATGAAAACTATTTGGGGCTAAACCCCATGATTCCTTAGGACCCGAGAGTAGCCCGAATATGCATTGTAACTGATTTCCATGCATTAATCATCTTTGTCTCTATTTTTTGGATATAAATCTATGAAGTTGCTTTGTTATGTTTATGCCTAATCAACATAGATATATTATTGGACTCTTAATCATTTCGGTAGAGAGGTTAAGGGTTGGAAAGCATAGATTTACCCATTTATTGCACCCCTTGGGAAAGGCAGAGAATAAATGGGAGGAGAAACCCAAACTTTAATCATAAAGCACCTAACTAATCAACCAATTTCTATAGAAATGGGGTTGGCATTAGAATAGGTAGTGAACTATGATGTGGGAGTGGGTAGTTCTGACTACAAGCTCTTTATCCAGAGATAGGGGTAATAGATATTGGTGTGGTGAATGGATTGTAATGTTATCTATGTTGAAACCATAATCCTAAGGAATTCCCTAAATCTAATTAATTTAAGTGTTAAGTTCGTTTTGTTCTATTTGTGTTTCTATTCAATCAAACCAATTCAATTTCATTGGCCTAGCTGATTTGACCATAGTTAGTAGTAGTCTTCTGGAGAATGTTTCCCTGTGTTCGACTCTAGCCTCAAAAGGGCCTATATTACTTTGATACGTTCACTTGTGTATATTGCACGGTGAACACATGCATACAAATGCAACTTTTTTTTCAAATACACATAAGGATAAGCTAATCTACCATGTCACCTATCATGCCATGCAATGAAATCAAAAGAAATAAGTTGGAGCACTCATTTATCTTGAGGCGGTGCTTCAAAATTGGATGGAAAGGATAGATGGAATCACATAACTAAGAGACAATGCCTTTCATAGGATTATGATATGTCCCTCTTTAATGACCTGTGCACAAGGTAATCTTAAGGTTTCTTTCTTAGATTTCCATTTAAGATCTCGTTAAAGGTTTGACCAGCTTAAGCTCAACAACATCTTCATTCACTTTCCCATTTGATTTAGATGTTCATTCATATCCTATATCCTAGAGCTGACTTAACCAAACACTTCCTCGAGTGGTGATGCAAAAAGATGTCACAAATTAAGCTATGTAGACACAACCATTTCTTTGCACTAACACCTATGAATCGACATATGCAACCATGCATTACTTTTCCATGATTACACTAGATAGGTGTGGATTCTAAAAATGCATAACTCAAACTAAAAAATAAAACAACTAAGATAAAAATGCAAGAAAAACTATAAAAACTAAGATGGAATGTTGTTCCAGCACCCCCAAAGCTTGAATATGACTATGTCTACATAGTCAATACTCACACTCTAGAGGTGGAATAGCGGTACCATTCCTCAAATTGGAGGAGGTGGCTGGGGCATGTTGGGTTCATGAGGGGGGAACATCCCCTAAAAAGATAGATCCAGTGGTGGCATCTGTGGTGGCTGCGAGTACCCTCCAAAGTACCCCTGGCTCCAGTAGTGATCGAAGAAGGGTTGATGGCCAAGAGAAGGCATTTGTTCTTGTGTATCACCTGCTGGTTTTGGTACAACCTTCCTTGTATGTCTTGCACACCAGCCAATGTTTCCTGATGCTGCTGCTATCCAGTCTGGATCTCCTATAGCATCCCATGCATACCTGCCATGTTGTATGGGTCTTCCTCCTCTTGAGAATGGGATGGGGTAGAATAAGTTGAGGAAGAGTAGTTGCGGGCCCATTTTCATGGGACCACTCTCCGGGTGATGGGGATAGTGACCTCCTCAATGCCTTCGGAGTCATCATCATCTTGCTGCTCATCATTGTCCTGAGCAGCTACCCTAGGTGGATCTTCTGCCTCCCCCTTGTCTAGTGGCCACAGAAGATGGTCCACTCCGCGCAAGTTGAAGATGGAGTTAGGGAGGCTTTGCTCCTGGAACGTTCCTTGACGTGTGCAATTTGCATACAACACATTGTGGTGGAAGCTGAGGATGGTCACCTTGCGGAAGTGTAGGAGGTCCAACTTCTTTGTATTTTCCATTCGCGTGAGGGGAGACAAGTCAAGGCGGAAGTGCAGTGCAATGGAGATGATGAGACCCCCAAATACAATCGGCACCTTCCTTGTCATTTTGTGTCGAAGTGAGATCATGTGGAAAAGAAGGAAGGCTCCAAAGTTGATGGTCTCTCTCTCCAAAAGCTTCTAGAGGAAGTAGAGGTCCTCCTGTTGAACCTTTCCTTGAGCTTGACCAGAATGAGAAAAGATGGTGTTGGTGCAGAGGCGGTGAAGGATTTGAGCAAAGGGGTGCTCGATGTCAATAATAGAGTTGACATGCCAGCTTATGCAAAAGCCCTCTGGCACCTCAGTCAGCTACTCCCAAGCCAAGTCAAAGTCAAAATCAGAAGGGACCGAGAGTTCTAGGATGTGAGCCCAGTTGAAGATGTTGTTGAAGGCCCACAAAGAGATGGAGTAGTTTTTGTTGAAGAGGTGGAAGATGACTCTACCTTCCCACCAATTCGCCTTTTAACTGTTGCTCGGGGGCAACAAGAACATCTAGCACCAAGAACTCAAGGATGAGTTTTGGGTAAGTTTTCCAATCACTGAAGAAGGGATTGTCTCCCTCTATGAGTTGCTTCTAACACACCCATCACATGTTCTCAGTGAAGCCCACTCGCTTGATCAATGTACAATCTCCATATTGTGTTGGCACCATCAACCTTGTATGCATCTCTTCATAGACCTTCCTAATCTCTGAGGATGGATGTTGGATGCGTGTTGGTTGAGGGACCAACTTGCCTTACTCCACCGATGTTGAAGGGCCTCTCCTTGGTGCCATGATGCTAATGCAAGAAGGAGGAAGAGGAAAGAGAAGCTCGATGAAGATCGTCAGCTTGGTGAAGATCGTCATCTTGGTGAAGATCGTCGGTGCCTGGCACAACTCTACTCTGAGTTATAGGAGTAGAGGAAGTGGTGTGAAGAAAATGGATTCACCACCCCTCCTTATATAGATGAGTCAGGCAGAGTTGGTATTACTGAATTTTATGTCGGTAGTATTGAGATGCAAGCACAAATCTGTGGCTCAGATGTATCGAAGGCTGACATTTGATGATGTCCCAAGCATAGATTGCTTAGAGTCGGTAGTACCGACTTGAGTCATAGATCAGTGCTACCGACTATGCGATGAAGATTGCATCTGTCGTTGAATCAAGCATCCATGGATTGCTGACGTAATGTGTCGGTACTACTGACTTGAATGTCCAAATGTACATCAGCAGTGCAGGAGGATGAGCATGTGGACATGTGTCTCAGGTGGGTTTGTCTACTCAGGGTAGCAGAGAATGGGGGTGACAACAACCAACGTCGAGATTCTATGTTATGAGTTAGTCAGAGGCGGTGGTCAACCTGTGGGTTGTGATATGTTGAGTTATTTCATTCTAATTTGTCTTCTTCTTGCTTCGTATCTATTTTGGTTGACCAAGGTGCAACACACTCTTTTGTCACTCGTGAGGTGATTCACAGTTGTCTTTTGCCCATTAGTCATAGGATAGATAGTTTGTAGTTAGAAACCCCGTTAGTAAGTTATGTAGTTGTAGGAGGTGTGTCCTTCCTATGTCCTTTCTTTCTCAGGGCACAATATACAAGTGGACCTCATACCACTTGATATGAATGGATTCGATGTAATCCTTAGAATGGACACCTTAGAGAAGTATAGAATGGTCTTGGATTGTGGGTCCAACCAGGCACATTTGTAGGCAGTGATGAGATGTGGATCTTACAAGGGGATAGGAAAATCATTCTGACGTGTCTAGTATCGACAATGGTAGTAGGAAAATAGTTGAGACAGGGTTGTGAGGTATTCTTGGAACATGTGTTGGATACTAAGGCAAGGAGTCCTAGTATTCAGGAGGTTTCGATTGTAAAGGAGTTTGAGGACATATTTCCTGATGAATTCCCCAGTGTTCCCCCACCCCGAGAGATTGACTTTAAGATCAATCTAGTTCCAAGCATGTAGCCGATAGCCCAGACACAGTATAGGATGGTTCCAATAGAGATGGTAGAGATGAAGAAATAGTTATAAGAGCTGCTTGATAAATGTTTCATCAGGCCAAGTATGTCACCATGGGGTGCTCCAATGTTGTTTGTAAAGAAGAAGGATGGGTCTATAAGGTTGTGCATAGACTATAGATAGTTGAACAAGGTGATGATAAAGAACAAGTATCTTTTTCGAGGATAGATGACATGTTCGATCAGTTGTGTGGTGCGACATTGTTCTCAAATATAGACTTGTGGTCAGGATATCATCAACTAAGCATCAAGGTGGATGACATATCTAAGTCGGCTTTTAGGATGAGGTATGGTCACTATGTGTTCGTGGTTATGCCAGCTACTTCTTGATCAATTTGTGGTGTTCTTCATAGATGACATCCTAATATACAATCGTGACATCCATCAGCATGAATAACATCTCCGTCATGCATTGACATTGTTGAGACAGCACCAGCTTTATGCCAAGTTCAAAAAGTGTGAGTTTTGGCTGAAGGAGGTAGCTTTTCTAGAGCATATGATCTTTGTTGAGGGAGTTTGTGTGCATCCCAAGAAGGTGGAGTGTAGGATAGGTTGGGAGCAGCTGAAGAAGTTGATAGAAGTGTGTAACTTTTTGGGTTTGGCAGGATACTATAGGAGGTTCATTAACAACTTCAGTGTTATCACTTTATCCTTAACAAAGTTGACCAGGAAAGATGTGTCATTTTTATGGGATGACAAGTGTTAGCGTGCTTTTCAAGTGTTGAAGGAGAATTTGACTAGTGCACCGGTGTTGGTTCTTCCTGAGTAAGGGAAAGGATATGTAGTCTTATGTGATGCATCCAGGAATGGCTTGGATTGTGTGTTGATGCAGGACAAGCAAGTGGTTTCTTTTGCTTCCTGACAACTTAAGAAACACAAGGAGAATTACCCGACACATGACCTGGAGTTGGCTGTTTTGGTCCATGCTTTGAAGTTCTAGAGGCACTACCTTTATGGAGAGAAGTGTCATATCTTCATGGATCACAATAACCTGAAGTAAATGTTCTCACAATAGGAGTTGAACATGAGACAATGACGTTGGATGGAATTAATCAAGGACTATGAATGCATAATTGATTACCATCTAGGGAAGGCTAACATTGTGGTAGATGCATTGAGTAGGAAGTCTTTGTCTTCGCCTATGGATAGAGCCCAGTTGAGCTCTTTGGTATGCCACAAGCAATACATGTTGGTCTCTTTGCATCAGATGAATGTGCGGTTAGAGGTGTCGATGCTAGCAGGTTTGTTGGCATAGTTGCAGGTGAAGCCCACGCTAAGATAGTAGATCAAAGAAGCACAACAGGTTGATACTGTGATATAGACTAGATTACATTAGAGTTTGGTAGTGAGAAGTGTGATGGCTTCCATGAGTCAGATGATGGGATGGTTTGTTACCATGATAGAGTTGTGGTTCATGATGGTGATAATCTAAGGAAGCTGATGTTATAAGAGGCTCACTCATCCATGTATGTTATGCACCTAGGTAGCCCAAGATGTATCATAATATGAAGGATATGTATTGGTATCCTGGCTTGAAGAAGGACGTCACTGAGTTTGTTGCAAGTTATGCTGTGTGTCAGCAAGTCAAAGTTGAGCATCAGAAGCCTGCATGGATGTTACAACCATTTCCCACATTGTAGAGGAAATGGGATGATGTGACTATGGACTTTGTGGTTGGTCTGCCTAGGACAACCAAAGGTCGTGATTCTGTCTGGGTGATTGTTGACAGATTGCCTATTTCAACACATTTCCTTCCTGTGAAGACAACATTACAGGTGAGAATCTTGCACAGATCTATGTGGATGAGATAGTGTGTTCGCACGGTGTTCCAATTACCATTATGTCTGACAGAGGTCCTCAGTTCAGAAGTCACTTTTAGGAGTGATTGCACATAGCTTTGGGTACGTAGTTGAAGTTTAGCACTGCTTTCCACCCACAAACAAATGGTTAATCTAAAAGGACCATTCAGACTCTGGAGGATCTATTGAGAGCATGTGTTCTTCATTTTATAGGCAGTTGAGATATACACTTTAGTTTGATAGAGTTCACCTACAACAATATCTATCAGAGTAGCATCGACATGGCACTATATGAGGCATTGTATGGGAGACATTGTAGGTCTCTGTTATGTTGGTATGAGATGGGGGAGTATCAGCTTCTTGGTCTTGATCTTGTACAATATATGACAGGAAAGATCAAAGTGATTCAATGGCGGTTAAAGGCAGCATAGGATAGACAAAAGTCATACGTAGATAACCTCCATAGACCTTTGGAGTTCCACATAGGAGATAGATTGTATCTTAAGGTTTCTCCTTGAAAAGGTGTTCTGAGGTTTGGGAAGAAGGGTAAGCTGGCTCCCAAGTTTATGAGACCTTACCTTGTGGTGGCACATGTTGGGAAGGTTGCTTACAGGTTGGAGTTATCACCTGAGTTGCACATGTTGCATCTAGTATTTCATGTGAGTATGTTGAGGAAGTATTATCCTGATATAGAGTTAGTGTTGCCTCCAGTGGAGGTGGAGCTTGATGAGGACATGTCTTACGTGGAAGGTCCAGTATTTATCCTTGAAAAAAGAGTGAAGAATGTGAAGAAGAAAGACATAGTGCTTATGAAGGTTCTGTGGCATCACCGTGGTGTTGAGGAAGCTACGTAGGAGTTTGAATATAATATGAAGAGGAAGTACTCCTCTTTTTTCTCTTAGGATTTTGGGGGCAAAATCCTTGTTAGGGGTTTATGGCTTGTAAGGACCCTGACGTGAGTTTTGGAGTAACCATATTTGATTTGGCTTGATCTTGTGGTTATGACCTTGATTTAATCTTTTGAGATGTTATTAGATCTTGTAGAGAGTTTAAGTT
The DNA here is from genome assembly GCA_963693085.1 of Alisma plantago-aquatica. NCBI lineage: Eukaryota > Viridiplantae > Streptophyta > Magnoliopsida > Alismatales > Alismataceae > Alisma > Alisma plantago-aquatica. The sequence continues at coordinate 1,089,791,381 of OY856413.1, forward strand.
TCTAGTTTGAGCTAGTTTGGATGATGTTTGTTCTTTCTGTGCTAATTTTGGTGGAAATTGTAATTTACCCAATATAGGGGGTTGATGTGCAATTTTCCATCTCTAGAGTGTTTCTTCTCTCTCTTGGCTTCATGATAGAGAGTGTGGTGCTTTGGGATGCTTTGTTTGACCCTTGTTTGAGTGGTGTCACCCTTAGTGGTGATTAGAGTTTTCTAGAATTGGTGTGCTTTGACCTTGTGACCTTTGTTGGTTTGTCTCGACCTAGGGTTTTTTGAGGGGATTTCATGGTCAAGACACTTCCCCTTGGTGTGGTGGTTGTGAACAAGGCTGTCTTGGGTCAAGACAAAGGCAAGGAGAGGTGTGTTTCAACCTAGGATGCTTGTGGTGGTCTTGGCATCACGACCTAGTAGTGTTGTTAGGGTGTGTCACGACCATGGATACCCTTGGTGTGTTGCACACTACAGCAAAAATGTCCATTAGTGTCCTTTTAGAAATGCCACAAAAAAAATAAATGCCACTAAATATGTTTTGTGGCATTTGTTGACACTTAAAAAAATGCCTCTAGTACCAATGCCACTAGAAAGATAGTGGCATAAGTTGTAAACACCACTAAATGTTTGTCTTTAGTGGCTTCCAATAAATGCCAAATATAGGCCACTAAAACATCGTTTGGCATTTATAAAAATGCCACTATCCATGAATTGGCTTTTATACAAATGCCACTATTTTGTATTATGTTGTTGTATGAAATGATTCTTATTGAGTGTAATGGCTTTAAAAAAAGCCACTAATGACATACTAGTTTTGTGTTACTACATTTTCATGGTTTTTAGTCATTCAATTTTAAATTCATTATCAGGTTTTCTAGTTGAATGCCAATTGCAGCCGAACTCAGTTTTTCAAAAGTATGAATATTTTGTATTTATAATCAAATGACAATTACATGGGGAGGACATTTTACCTTGCCCCTTAGATTGAATACAACACCAATGATATACTTTCATACAACATTTTTCTATTCAGTACAATAACTTCTACATCATTAGATTTGTCTCTTTCCTAATATGACTATCTACTTTTTAGCATGCCAACTTCAGAGCTCCTTCAGGAAATAGCTTTACCTTCCGGTGGAATCCCTGAATGACCTCCCAGAACCACTGGATAACAGGTGATGCACTATTGTAGTTGGAGTATTCGTAATCAATAACCATGATAGAATTGGAATTGAAGTTTCTGGAAGATTATGCGTTGTTTCAGTTGTTAAAAACCTACATCACTTGAAAATGATTCAAACTCGTGTTAGGTGCACCTGAATTTTAGCATGTATGCAATAAAATGAGTAGTAGGGAAAAGTTGGTGTTTATTGTCTGGATTTTAGCATGCATGCAATAAAATGAGTAATCTTAATAAGTAGTTATACCTGAAGACTAGCATGAATAGTAGATTCAAGACCATTGTGGAAACAAAAATAGATAGCAACTTGAATGGGTTCTGATTGAAGGAACTTGTCTTCAATAGAACCAATAGAATATGCCACCATACTTGTAGCCTACAGGACATCTTCAAATGTCTCTTTCCAGTGGTTTCCCCTCAACCACCCAACCTCCACCTGCAAGCCAGCTTATCGTTTTAGGAACCATGTTACCTTCTTCCCAGCCAATTGTGCCTCAAGGGTTGTCGTCTACTTAGCATAGTTTAGTACATGTACAAGGAGCACTAGCTAACTCCAATCAACAACAATTACCTAGATTAAGTATAGCACAATTGCTTCAATAGCCCATTCAGCAAGCACCTTCTCAGATGGCGCTTCAACAGTAGGGACAAGTATTACAATCAGGCTTGCAACCTTTTCAACCATCAGATTTCCAACTTCAGCAGCAACTGTAGCTAAATAATTCATTGAGCTTGAGTCAGCAGTAGTTCCAACTATTGCAACCGGTGCAATTTTCGTGACCTGTATTTGGATGAACCGGAAAAGATTAGTCCTGGAGACAAAACAATACAAAAAAAGAGACATTCCATATTATTTTTTGCAATTTTTTGAGTCACAATTGGATATCATATTGGATGGAAGATATATCCATTATCATCCTACAAAGATATCACCTGGAACATAATGCTTACAAACCCCATTTTTCTTCAATATTATCTTGCCATGCCCTTTCTTACAAGTTTCTGAACTACAAGGAAAGTTTATAGCTACTGAGAACTTCTTTTATACTTCAAAGGTTAAATTTTGCACTGGCTCTATTTTTATCTAACATCACGTATAAAAAAGAAATAATACTATCTGCTATAAAGCATTTTAAATAAGAGGCAGACGCCACAATTGCAAGACAACGACCATAGTCTGGTTTTTCTTTATAATCCTGGGAAAGAAAATATACATATGAATTTTGTTAACAAGAAAGAGAAACTAGAGATGTCATTTGAATCAAACTATATCAAAAAGGAACTTGGACAAAAAAGGATAATGTTTAGGAAAAAGATGATAGTGATTGTATAGCTCTGATGCACTTGGATAGGCATTTAGATAGCTATAAAATAATCTCTTGGTCAACTAAGAACTTTGGACCCCCGTGTAATGAAGAGGGATACGTACCATTATTCCAGACCTCTCAATGAATTGCCTTCATACTTCATTTGCCACCTCTTGAGCAGTTAGTCTGACAGCATCACATGCCTAAGCACTAAATAGGTATATAAGCATTGAGCCCAACAACCCACCAACAAAAACCTCAGGTATTGCTATGTCAACCTTCAGAATGAAAATTACAGCATATAAATATAAGCAGTATGATGATACACAGATAAGATACGGTTAACAAAAGATTAATAGTAGAAATTAATCATGATAAATTTTCACAATAAAGGTGCAAAACCTGTTTAAAAGGGACACGAGCAAAAGTAGATACTTCATCCATGTAAGCACTGAAAAGAAGAAATGAAGCCAGTGCTACAGATCCAATTGCAAACCCTTTCGTTGTTGCCTTTGTTGTATTACCAACAACATCTAGAAAAATTGTTGTCTCTAACACTTTCAGGCTGTACGTAACAAGTATGAATCGTGTTAGCTAGTAGCAACTAAAATTACTGCCAGAGATGGGAGCACCAAAGAGACCAGAAATGCAATAGAGTCAGACACATTTATGGGTTTGGGAGCTAAAAAGTTAAGAGAGTTCAAGAACATAAACAATGCTAGAAACTCCTGTAGGAATCTAAAATAATCTAACTACCTTAGTGACATATCTAGCTTAAAGAAACATGCCTGACCAGTGACCAGTAAAAAATCATGTCTAGACATACTCAATTAGTCAATGCAAGTTTAGTTCATGAAACTTAATATTAATGGCACTGCATAAAGTTTCAAATTGTATTAGGTTGTTCAGTAGATTTACCTATTGACTCATGTCAGCAATGCCACTTGCATTATCAGCAATAGTTCCAAACATATCCATATGTAATACATATGCAACAGTACTCAACATCCCCATGGTTGCAACAGCAGTCCTAAAAAGACCACCTGTGGGATTTCTAGTTTCATCTACTAGGTCAGAAGTGTGCCCCAACCAAAAGGTAGAGATGATAGATACACTGATCACCAGAACTGGAAGAGCTAGAGATTCTAAACCTAAACTGACTCTAGCAATTATATTTGTCCCATGGCCAGTAGAACTTGAAAGTGCTAAAGTTTGAACTGGCTCATGCTTATAATCAGTATAGTACTTGGTGATCCAGACAAAAACATAAGTTGTATTGATCCCAACTAAACCACAGAGTGTGAAGTGCAACCATGCTGAAGGTGCTTGTTCAGTGTAAAGCAGCCATTGAGTAGACTACAAGAAGTTACTATATAAGTAAATGGCAAAAAAAGTTACAAGTATGAATAGAAGGATAATAGTAGGGTAGGGGCACCATCACCAAATGACTCCTTGTGCATCATGATTACTAGAAAGAAACTAATTTAGTCAATAAATGGCCACACTGTAGTCCCCTCAAAATGGTGAAAGATGGTTTCGTTGGTCTATTTCTGCCACCTTTTGTATAACAAGAGCTCCAAGTTATTGGCAAGAACATTGTGCAAACAACCTCAGCCCATTTTTGCAGCAAATATGTTCTTAATCATTTATTAGTGATCCCCTAGCAACCTCCCTCTTTAATATATTGGAAATAAATGTGACTGTGCATTCTAAATACGTGAGCATAGGATCAAATAAATATAATATAAAAACAAAATTCATATATATGATGGTCTAGGAGTGATGTAATATATTATGGTTTAGAGATAGCTTATTTTATGGTATAGATGGTAAGAAAATCAAAATGCATATCAATGAAATAATGCATTATGTTAAATGATAGAAGAAAACAATGATATTAAATGAGTCTTGTCTCTAAGGAAAGAGATGATATGTTTCACATAATTTAGTTTCATATCTGGTGGAAAGTTGGAAATGAATACACTTTTCAAAGTAGAATGTTAAAGGCTTTCATTGAGGCATCAAGATACGTGAATCACAACTTAGTTGGTCATTTGTCCAATTTAGGAGTTGTGAGAATTCATAATATATTATGTGATATCGTAGTTGAGGAATTTAGAATTTTTGATGAGTATCAACGATTTACACAAAAGCCTTCATGTTTTTCAGTGAGAAAGGAACGACAATATGTGTGCAGGTGAATTGTGACAAATGTTGGCATCAAAAATGATTTCTTCATAAACTTTTAAGTACATAACTCTTAGAACTTTGTACCCATGGCAGAATCTTAAATTTATTCCAACTATTTCATAAATAAAATAATGGGCTTAAGATAATATTGCCAATTGAAGTAAACTGGCCAATTACTATAAGTTGCTTAACAATTATAGTAATAGTTAAGATATTGTGATACATCCTATACTACCTTCTCTTTACCCAACTGGATTCATTATATCAACTGACTTTTTCAATCAATGACTTGTACAAGGGAATTATTCTTCCATTTTACATGGTGTTGATGAATGATGATTGTAATCTTTGTACATATCTATGTGTTTCAATGTTAATGTTACTTGGTACTCAAATTTTCTCAGGTTTAGTTTCCCAAAGAGATGCATGAACCAACATAACTATATTGGAGGGGGAAGCAAACCAGGAGGGTAAATAGGAAGGGACATCTAATGTGGTCTACAAGATGGCCAAGGTGATGAGGGTAAGTGTCAGTCACATTTTGCATAGTTGCTAGAGCTATTGAAGATGACCTATTCTTCCTAATAACTGTCGAAAATGGACAATATCTTCTCTTGATATTCTCTCAATAAATCTAACTACAGAAGTGGCATGTGTCTCTTCTCAAGAACATTACTCGGTCAATTTATGTAATGTAAGTTCAGCATAAATGCATGTATGCAGTTGAGATGAATCTCGATGAAAGAAGGCAGCTAGGTAGAAGGGATACGTGCAATGTTATAAGCTTCAATTCATACTATGATATTGTAGCTAATATTTGATTTTTTATTGATAACATGAAGGGAAAAAGTGAAAAGCCACCATGCTTTATGTTATAAAAGTGGAGATCAACAAATAATCAACGTTGCATAGTCAATGTTGATAAAACATGCTTAACATGAATGTGGTCAAAAGAATTTTCAAAATGGTGGTAGCATCTAAGAACAAGCTCCAAAGCAACTACGACACGTGTATTAAAATACTTTACTATTTTCGGATGAATAGGAAACATGGTATTGTACATTGTTATAACTACTTACCTGCCCAGAGACAGCTTATTGCAGCGATGTGAACATCATGGTAGAAAGGAAACTTGCAGCCACCATTGTTTTTAAATCTCTTCCTGATATTCCTTCAATGAGTAGTGTTCTTGAATCTCTTCACAATGATCCCCATTATGAGTTTGCAGCCACTAGTATTCTTAAATCTCTTCTCGATGGTCCTTCAATGACTAGCATTCTAGAATATCTTCAAAATGTTCCTCTTATGAGTATGTACAAGCACGAAGAAGAAATTGCATGGACGTTGTATTAAGAAAATAAGAAAACAGATTAATGTAATGCTTTGCTTAATGACCATAGATGTTTCTTTATCCTGGGGCCAACAAATAGTGAGATGATCGCCATCCAAGTAAACAAGAAGAAAAAAATCAGAATTTCATACCTTGCACGGCTAGATTGATGAAGGTGGCATGGAGGATTCGATGCACATTACCACCCACATCATCTCTAAGATAAAGACGACAAGCAACATTTGTTGGTTGTCCTAGCCGATGATCCCTTTATAACCAAATAATGCTAGCAACAAGTGCTAACTACTTAATACTATAGAAGAAATTATTTTCTACGCTTAAGCCGATCTATTACAGTTAGCAAGCAATATATTTGTTCTCAAACATGATATCTGTGTGCGGAAAGCAGTTCTATCGACTACTCTTTCTTTTCTCAAAGGAGGCTCCAAATCAAAAACATCTATTCTACACCTATTAATATTATTTTTACTAAAAAAGTTCTCCAGTCCAGCCACTATTGGGCTTGTGAATGAGTATATGCACTATAACTCATAATCTATCAGTTAATTAGTTATTTATTACAACACTAAATCTGAGTGACCAACTGAATATAGAGGGAACTGATGGAAAAATAAAACCAAGTTCAATTTGGATTCAGACATGTGAAATGCATAGCAACAACATGGTTAAGTTGTATTGTACATGTTTCATATATGGCTAGTTCGTCTACCCACATTATTATCAATAGACAACAAATAGGTGGCATCTGAAGAAGCCAACAAGAACATTAACATGACATATGTACAATAAAATGATAGATAGTAAGCTAGATATACGTAGTAACATACTCACATGCAATCTGACAATAACATATATGCAGTAAAATATGCATTACAACCAAGTTTATATGGTGAATTATATCTCAAAAATCAGAAGCTGAAATGAAGTTCACTACTGTATATATGTGATGTACGAACACTCTAATGTTATGCAATCTAGGAAATACTATAAAAAGATATATTTAGTAGTTCCTACTTGTAGAAATAAATGGAGCCTCTATCCTAGAAAGTGTATGTTCTTTTCTCAATCCAGGAACAACTATGGAAGATTTTTTGCAAATGTTCACATGGCTGCTAGCATCCGCACATATGGTAATAACAATTTTGCAAATACACCCGCTACTAATAAATGTATCAACCTTGTCAATTAGCATCGTTCTAACATATTTTAACTGTTGTCGGAAAATGCATAAATTAAATCAAATTCACTAATTTAAAAAATGAATCGCTACTCGAAAGCCACACATAAACAAATTGTTCTCAAAACCGCAGCATTAGAAAATCTATAGACCATTGCGGTAGAGAATGTCAAAGAAAGGATGGGGGCCATGAATAACTCAATTTAAACAAAATTATGTAAACATACCTTTACAAATATCACAAAGTGGGACTTCATTTATGTAACAACCTGAGACATAGAATCAAAATTCCATAATAAAAAAGTAACCAGAGGTATGACCGTCTAACATACTGCATAGAAACAAAAATGTTTTATTTGTTGACTTAAATGGTAACCAAATACGATAATGTCAACTCTCAATGCTACTATTAACGAACTAAAAGTTTAGCACTTAGAAAATAGGTTAGTCTTAAAGGAAAATAAGTTGCAAGCAGAGTTTTTGCTACTAGATGTTATACATACTAGAGCTAGACATCAACAAAAGTGCAGATCTGATCTTCTGGGCAGCACTGAGAACTCTCCCAGTTGATCCACCACCTCTATCTGAATTTTAGGAGAGATTAGTAGGTCTTGTGATTGAAATGCAGGCCAACACAATGAAGAGGATCATCCTTTGGAGAATGCAGATTGCACATGGCGGGGCTGACTATAATAGACAGATTACAAAATCAACTATTTTTTTCTCCCCACAGTAGATGCATCCGGAAGCTAGTTGGGAGGCCTATACCGCACTTAGAGGCTCTACAACATGGCATGGTCATCGATCTCCAAATCCTATACCACCTCCTCATCCCAGATGGTCCTCACCCAGCTTACTACGCTCGACGTATCCCAAAGTTCACTCGATGGAACAATACCGCCTTCACTTGCGAACCTCACACAGCTCACCAACTTCAATATGTCCTACAACAATTAACCTCACAGGCCAGATCTCGTAGGAACTGACCCTCCTCAAGTTCGGTCTAGTGACCTTCTCTCACAACCCTGACCTTTGCGATATTCTACTGAATGTTGAGTGCATAGTGCAGCAGGCCGGAGGAGGCCCGTCGAGAAGGGTGAGGCTGCTCAGCACATTCACGATCGTGGCCATCATCTATGTGGCGGTCATCTAGGGCATTGGATAGGAGAAAGGTGATGCTGATAAGGATGGGGATGGGTGATGCATGGACGTGGTCGTCATACAAAAATTGACAATGTTAATCAGACTATCATAGATAGAGGGAAGAACGCAAATGAAGAATTAAGGAGAGAGAGGTGCAGATTGAGGGTTACATATAGGGGAAGAAGACGCAGTTTAAAGGGAGCACACTTCATCCTCACATATGCTACTCCATTACGTGTGAAGGTTCCTTCTCCATTGGGCATCGTGGTTCCTTGTCTAGTGGGCAGATCTGCTCCTTATTCTGGGCTCACCGGCTATGTTGGTCATTACGGCGACAACATCTGGAAAGATTAGGTGAGGGGAGGTAAGGACTGGATTGGATGTCGACATGCAACAAATGTGAAATAGGGTTTCATGAAGGACGGAATAAGTGGGGGCAGAATGGGTGTAGTGGGAGGCGCTCAGAATTGGAATGATGAACTAGCACCAATAAAAAATTTGGAAGCACTCACGACGTGGGTGTCACACACAAAAACTGATTTTATAATTAAATAAATTTCAAATTGGCATTTATAACCTGCCATTATAAATAAATCTAAAAGCCTATATTGGCTGGTCCATTCTTTAACTCTATACTAGGTCGTATACATGCATTTGAATAAAAAATGCCCATAAAGGTCAATTTATAGAGGCACTTTTAACAAATGCCAATAAATTAAATGCCACTAATGCCTACTTTTGTTGTAGTGGCGGTCGTTACATAGAGGATGGAGTTGCTTATATGATCGAGACACTACCTAGAGTGTATCACCATGTCTTGCATGTCATGCTTAAGTGGTTGCATGTTGGCCTTTTTAGTGGACGAGTGTCTCTTTGGAGCCCTATCTTGTTGACACCTCATCCTTTATCTTACCTCCCTCCTCCTTTGCTATATGAACCCTCTTCTCTCCATGCAAGTGGTTCTTTTCAGTCATCTTCATCCTCCTTTCTCTTGTGCTTATTCTTGGAGCTAGGCGGAGCAAGAAGGATTGTTCTTGGTGCCTTGGTGGTTCATCCCTTGCATGTGGTGCTTGTAGTGATCCTTGGTCATCTCTGATATTTGTGAGTGTTTATCTTCTTTCTTTGGTGTTTCCTTCAGATCTTCTACTCCATTTTCTTCCTCTTTCTTGGCCTTAGACTGTGTTTTGACATCGTGGTCATTCTTGAGAGTAAAATCCTCATCACAAGGGTAATAGGCCATGTTTTGACAATGAGACACCCAAGTGAGAGGGAGTTTCTTCTCTCTTTCCCTTCCTTTTTTCTTTTGGTTTATTTTTGAGGTTTTTATCTCTTTCTTGAGCTACCCTTTGACCTTGGTTTTTGTCCTTTCTTGAGGTGCTCTTGAGGCCGATTTTGGAGCTTTTCCAACCCTAGATCGTGTGCTTGGAGCTTTAGTGATGATCTTCTTAAGGTGTGTTATATAATACTAAACCCTCTCTATCATTGCACTTCTCATTATGTTTTGATGATGTATAATTTCTCTATGATGCTTCTCAATCATGCTTATATATCATTCCACACCCTAGAACTCGTTTGGTAGAGTTAATATGCTTGGTTTGGAAGTAATTCAAAACCCTAATCTTTCTTGTGTTTGTTTTGATAGTTGTTGTTTCATGGAATTCCTTCTACATGGTTGACCCTTGATCTATCCTTTATTTTTGGTGTTTTTGCACCTAGTGGTGGGAGAAAATTTAGTCTCAATTTTAGTTATCTTGGGCATGGTTTCTTTTCCTTTGGTTATGTTTTTCTTGGACCTTTGCCTTAGGGTTTGTGGAGATCGATTTGCTTGAGGTTTCCTTTCATGGTGATCACTCTTCTTCCTTAGTTGGGTTCTATTTTAGTGACATGGATGTTCGCCCTTGGTGCGGTTGTGACCTAGCAAGATTGGTGGTTGAGACACACTCATGGGTGTCATGGTCGTGATGTTCCCCATGGTGGTTGGTCGTGACCTAGTCGGCTTTGGGTTAAGATGTCCTTTCCTTGGGGAGATGTTGGACCTAGTGTTGATGGGTGAGAACCCTTAGTCCTTAGTAGCCTAGTGACCCTTAGTTCCTTGCCTTAACCTAGATGAGACTGCCCTTGGTGCATTGGGTTGTGACCAAAAGGTGTTGCAATCGTGACATGGTGGTAGTTGATGTGCTATGATCACGACCCATTGTTAGTGGTCAAGATGAAGATGTAACCCTAACCCTAATGTCACGGGCGCAACATGAAGGAGATGGGTCATGACATGGTGATGGCTTTGAGGCTTGAGACACCCATGTGGATGTCGCAGTGGTGACATATCATGGAGGGTTGTCACGACCCATGTGTCTATGTAGTTACATGTGGTGATGATAGGTGGTTATGAAGCACATATGAACACCTAATGATAATCGTGTATGAACCTGTGTAATGTTGTTTAGTGTGTTATCTAATCTATTCTAATGATATTACCTAATGTTATTACACTCCAAGATGATGGAGGGTGGTGATTTTAGGATGGTTTGTTAACACTAACCTTGTAAACCCAAATCGGCTAAAGAGGAAACCCTAAACCCTAATAGTGAACAAGTTTTTCTTATTTCCTTATCATGGATGGTTATGATGTTATGTGATTATCTCTCTTGATTATGACCTTCTAACCATTCATGTGTTATGAATTTGATGACCATAACTAGTGTGTGCTTTGATGGCTATGATGTGAGATAGGTTGAATATGCCCTTGTGAGGCATGTTGATTATACACGTGATACATGAATATGGTGATTGGGTCCTATGACCTAATGGTGGTGGTTGCCTATTATGAGATAATCTTTCCCATGAAAAAATAGGCGTTGTCATCCCATGTCATGTGGCTTGATAATTATGGTGTGAATAGCAATAATACATGCATCATGTGGTGATAGTGTGACATGTTCTTACCATACACATTTTATATCTTTAGGAGATATGTTATGTCCTTATCTCATAGAACTAGTTCTGGTTTTGTATGTTATAACTTGATTGATGCTATAAGATATTATAATGCACTTTACTAATTAAGTGGAACCTGAACATGTATTTTTGCCATGTGTCATAGATCCATTCAGTGTTAGCACTTGTTGGATGGTGAAATGAGTTTAACTCAGAGCGCATATTTTTTAACATGCATGGGTGACGACGAATATCCCCTTACATCCAAGATATATAAGACAACCAAGTGGGAGCTGGTCTCCTAGTGATATGTTATACATGATTGCTTGTGGGCCATACCCTGACAGGAGTGTGGTTGCAGGCCATACCCTGGTAGGAGTTCGACTATAGGCCATAGCTTAGTTTCACTAGCGTCATGACCTATACCACGATGATCTAGACTCGTACAATTAGACTATATGTCATTGGTAGCAGTTTGACTTGTGATGTCATTGCAAGTTCACTCGTACTATCTGAGGGGGTGAGGTTGTGGATTCCAACTCTTCCATGGACCTTGTATGGATCTGATTTCAACTTATTAGTGGTCGGTTGGATTTGGGTGGTACGACTCAAATCATAGGGGCATAACAAAACACATAACCAGCCATGTAGCATACTTTCATAGGATCAAATATGGAAATATTGTATGATGCATTGCTTGGTTTGTATAGTATAGTTGATAGATGATATACATGTTCTTCATATCCCTTCTTAGTCATATAATTGTTCTACTGATTGACGGAGTTACCAAATCTATTTAGTTAATCATATTTTCTCTATTATAGTAATCTAATCTACTTAGTTATTATGATTGTTCTTCTTACATCAGTACTCCACCTGCATATCATAGTAATGGCCTTACTATCTGCTCTTTACATGTTATAGTATGTGTTATAATAGAGTTGGTGGAGAGTTATATCTCCCACTGAGATTTGGAATCTCACCTTGTGGGTTTTCCACATCTTTAAGGTGGTCGTGCATGAGGATGTAGAGATCTTACTGTGGAGGCCAAGCAACAACAAGAAGGACAGTAGCTATTGAGGTTGGAGTGATGCTTGCTAGTCTTTTGTTGTTAGAGTCCTAGAGTCGTCCTTGTACACTCAGGTCCTTGGGGGTATTTTTTTAATATGGCTTTACTCATGTTTTTTATTATAATATCGATGAGAGTTTTGGGTTTGATCGCCTCTTGTTGTATAGTTGGTTGTTGTATAGGTTGATGTAGGTGGAACACATATCATGTATGATAGGTGGTCCATTTTGCATCACGTTGTACATAACGTTGTTTCAGGTTATATAATGCAGATGATAAGGGTCTTTGGAACTCCTTGTGATAAGCTTTCTGATGTTGTGCTATATTGTAATTGGTTTTAATTTCCAATGTTTTTTGGTAATCTGTAGTAGTGTTGGTTTCCGCACTTTGGTTTTTAGTAATCTCGTTTTGTGTGGTAAATGGTGTCACATCTGAGTTAGAACTCTCAGTCAAATTAGGGTGTTGCACCTATGAGTAATCACCCCTCCACATCCCATAAATCATATAAACCCATTGCAATAGATTATTTTGTCTCAATCGTCTTGCTTCCCTCTCTCCCATATGTACCTTGCGTCTCTAGCAAGTCTGAGTTTTTCGGAATGCTTCTGACCTCCATAGTGGACCCTGACAATTGGCATCGCCTCTGCGTGGTGTGGGAAAGCTTTATAATGTTTTGATTTATTCATAGAGGTACCCAATGAGATTTCCCTCTTTCTCTTTTTCATTGGGCTCAATACCCAATTTACAAGAATAACGCCACAGTTTTTGTTGGTTTCTTTGTTGGGGTCTTCATCGTTGATCGACGAATTGAATTATGGATTCAGCTTTCATTTTTCTTTGTGCAACCGGTGGTTCTCCACTTCTACCTTCTCCCTCCATGGAAGGGGAAGCCTTGTGCGTCTCCAGACCACAAGTCATCTTCCAAGGAATTGCAAAAGTGATGGAATCATTTTCCATCCCTAGTTTGCCAAGAATCTGGGGTTTTTATCATGTGATTTTGTCCTGACAATACCAAACATTTGCAAATAAAAATCGTGTGAGCTTGGATGATTCACAGGGCACGGTTTGTGATTTGCCCAAGGCAACCTAGTGTTTGTTATCACGTACCTCATGGGTAGGGTCATCTTTTCGACCTTTGTCTCTTTTACCTTATGATACATCCACAATCGTTGCCTATGGGCCATGTGGCCACTCTCGATTGGCCTAGATAAGCAATATTTTGGATAATTCCAGTGTGTTTTGACCAATTTTTTGATTGACCACTCCTTTCAAAATTCATATTGAATTAGGGCTTTGTCATATAATTTTGGAAAAATACTCATTGGAAAGGATTTTTAATGAAGAATATGATTTTATGGTTTTCAAACCCTAATTCAATAATGACATACCATGTCTTCCGTAAAAGATCCAAATTATGTTTTATTATGTTATATAAGGTGATTATTAATAAATCATGTAAATTTCAGGAACCTAGGAGTTAACTCGAGATCAAAGAATTTAAACTAGGATCTTCTTTGCTCCTAGTAAGTCGGGCATGCCACTATACATATGTATGTTGGTTGAATTGTATGCTATGTATGATTTATGAATCATGCTTGCAATTTCAAGTTCACTGCTCTAATCATGATCATATACAAATTGTGTGATGATTTCTATATCCTATGTCGTATGGTTATCATGCTCATTAATATTAAAGTTTATAATTAGTGATTAATGAATTTAAAGTTCAAGTTTTAAGAGGGAGAAATCTGATCATGTTAAAGATTAAAGATTAATATTATATTCATGTTTATGGTAATATTAATGTTAAGATAAATGGAATTGAATCTGTTTTTATATGCTTCTCGAATCATGGACCTCAAGGGGTCGTTATGAGCATTCATGCCAATTACGTGCTTTTATAGCCAAATAATGGGCATTTGTGCCAATTATGGGCTTTCTTAGCATTAGGGGCTTTCTTAGAAATCATGTGCTCCTAATTGGGTGTCATAGCGAGATGCATATATTTACTTCTCAATTCTTCATGGTGTAAGATTTACGTAATCAAGAATGCTTAAGTCAAATACATGTCAAGATTTTTCTCTCAAGTCAATTATATATGCTTTGTTTTCTTATAATGTGTATAGTGTCACTTATTGATGTATGTCTCTATTTTTGCATGGTAGATATCCCTAGATCAAGTAGCAAAGGAATTTGAAGTGAGTGCTTCAAAGTAGAAGTTCCCAAGACTTAGCTGGTAGGGTGTCATGTTCACTTTAGAAGATCCAATATAAAGTTTCAGAGAAAATTTATGAATTATATTTCTCCTACCTTTCATGTACTAGATTTTAGTTCAAAGATGAGATAGTTTACATTGTAAGTTTTCACTTTCAAAGAACAATGTATGAATCTATATTTCCAATTAATGCATGGTGTTTCATTTATCTTGTTGCTATGTATGTCATGTTTTGTGACATTCCTCCAAATCAAGTAACCTATGTTATGGACAACATCGGATTTTATTTCGCTAAGATATATGTGCTTTGAGTGGTGTTACACCCAACCCCTTATATTTGTCAGTCTAGGTGCCATCCAAATATGTTTTTTATGTGATGTAAAGATCTACTTAATTTTCTACCCAAATATGTCTAATCAGGTCATGTAGCACATTGACTCACATTATCCGGTATAGTGATGCCACTCCATTCTAGTATATGAAGCATCAAGGAAAACAAGGGGCACCACACCATTTTTCTTCCTCTACATATGGTTCTCCTGACCCACATTGATGTGTGTCTTTATTTGAATCAGAGATCTTCTAAGTTACATATCAAAATACCTACATCATGTGATTATATTTTCCTACTATGCTATATAGCAGTAGTACTTTGTTCTTCCTAATGTGTCTTTATACCGATAGTGCTTTATTTTTATTTCATGCTTTGCATATCCATTCCTCTTCTAGTGTTTATGACTTTTCCTCCAACCACTCTCTTGATTCTTTTAATGGTTAGCGTGAGGGGAGAATACATGAAGATGAGTACATGGAAGAGATGAGATGTAGGAGAGAAGATGAAGAAAAGAAGTCATGTCATTTGACCATTTTTTTTAACTCTACATATTCGTCAGAGTTGTTGGCACCTACTATAGTGCATATTATAGTAATGTGTATCAAACAGATGCCCACTTGTTATAGCAAATTTTCCTATATCACTACTTTTATACCAACTATTGTGCATTCTTCTAGTATTGGTGCTTCTTATGCAGAACTATTTTGATGATAATGATGTCTCAAACGATTTCTATAGATATTCTCCACCAAATATTGCATTTAATGCTCACTAAAAATAATGATGTTCATTCATTATCACTATTATTGGTCTGGAAATTATCAATTTCAAGGGGTGTTTATTTTGGTATTGCTTCTGCATTTACATTTTACCTCCATCAAGGGAAGAAGATTTCTTACTACCTAGTACATGTTATATTCTTCATGGGGAGTGTTAGAGTGCTTCAATTATTGTTTACCAAGATTAAAGGGAGGGATCATTTTTTGTTAGGGAGTCCATTTTAGTATGGATTGTTGTTATCTTTTCCAAAATTGGAAAACACATGTGTTCACCCATGCCCATATTGAATGGGGTGTTAGAGTTATTATTATTTACATTGTTATGTAGATGGGCATAAGAATGTTTGTCCCATTAGTAATTGACTCCACTTCCTTATGTGTTCCCCTCTCCTATGTATAGGAGTGTGGTTTTATTTAAGAAATATCTCACTAGAATCCATATTATTTTCCACACACACCATGAAGCATCTAAATAAAGGTCAAAAAATATTACACATTTGTTTGGATGTCAAACAATCTTCAACTTCGAAAGTGTGATGACATTATTTTCTTTAAACAGTAGAAGTTGTATTTATAAGGCCAAAATTGTAAGATAAAATGATATGGACCATGTCATAGAGCTAGGATCCTTAGAAGCATGAATGCACACATACCAAAAGTCTAAGTTTCAACATGAGGTATATCTTAACATGACATGAGTGGAAACAACTATTCACATGACTACATGTTATAAATAGAACTTGTTACAATAATTTTCCACTAGTGAGGATCGTTGAACATAGCCATATCTGGATAAAAACATGTAAGTTACTAGTCCAACTACAGGTGACATTGGTAACAAATTCATGATAAAATCCATGCCACTTCACACCGAGATTCAACAAAATAGGAATCTTGTTTTTTCCACCAACTAATATATTTGTGAACTTTAATTTACAAACAGTATAAATGCTTTTGTCAACGATAAGTAGCACAAAAAGTATATCTAAGTGAAAAAATAGAGTATGATAACCTAGTTTAAGGTCCATGACATAAAATCATCTAAAATGGGACTTGTTTTATTGTCAAGACTTAGACCAATGAAGAAATTAACTTAGGTTTAGGTATAGATATAAAACACAACACCCGCCTCCTAATTTAACCTACTTAACCCCAAAGATGAGGCTAAATAGAAAACTAAGCCAAACATCCCCAAGAAAATCCAAACAACACCCATTAAGATGAGATTAAAAAAATTCACGTGAAGCATCAAACACAAATCCTAAAACAACTTAAGCACTCAATATAACATAAACTACATGATCATCATCTTGTTTTAGGGTACTTGTCTCAAGCTTATAAACCTATCATATGCCTAGATATTTTTCTAAAGCACAAGATCATTATCACTTATCACATGGTATCACATTAAGGCATGTTTCATATATAACAACAAAGGATGCTTCTCTAAGCCCATAATACCACATAGCATATCTCGCTTATAATTTCAACATGATCATTAAGAAAGAAGCCTTAACATGATAGACAACAAGGAAACATATGGCATATAGGAGATACAATGTTTTCCGAACCAAACATTGACTGAGTGTGTGGGGACTCTATCTTACTAAAACAACCTCACCACATCTCCATAACAACTCCTCACCAACCACCATGCATCTGTTTCACAACTCTAGAACCTAGAACAAACATTGGAAACATAGGTTACGAGTATTTGTTGCCTCAATGAGTGGTTACATCCCATCTAGAATACAAGAACATATCCATGGGATTTTTATAATTAACTACATGGACTATCGAGCAGTTGCATAAGCATGGAAGAATATACTTTATGAAAAAATACAAGGCACGGTCACAAAGACAACACACCATGATTGTCTCTTATAGTCAGCTCATCATATAGGCATTGTTCTTATGTACATTTTTTATCAACTTACATTATGTCCATCATAACCCATTCCTATTGTGGTACTACCTAACAACCCACTAGGATACAACCAAGGATTGGCATCCCAACCTCTCAAAGTAATGGAAAAAGGGTCCAACTACTTAGGGATATGACAAGGGTCAACATCATGAAAAGGAGAGGACCACTAGGTGTCAACTCGCTCCTTGCATTCACAACATAGGGATTGAGGTTTCACTCTTATATTTGTGGAGCTTTCCTTGATCCATAAGGTTGGGACCTCAATCACATACTTGTGTGATCCCCTAAACCATTTACATACTCACAAGTCATCTAATGCATCCATACGCCATATCGACCATCTTAATGATGTTATCATCATCATTAAAAACTTCCTCATCTCTCTAATGTTTATATTATAGATCAAATAATCTTGTACAAACTTTTTAAACATCACATCTCACGACTCATTAATATGAAGATGCATCAAATTTATATATATATTCACCATGTCGTTCATCTTACATCATGTATATTAGCTATGCGTTATTTCCTTGTCCTTGGTCATCATCATAGTTCTAATATCAGTAAGGTTATTTAGATTATCTTCATTTATTAAGTATTCATATTCATTATTAAGTGACATAATTATGTAAGGTTAATCATAACATGCATATCAATAAACCAACATGTAGAATAATATACATAGACAAGGTACATACCGATGAAGATAACACAAAGGCATTCATCATGAAATGATACTAAATATTCTAGTGGATAGAGTGGCATCATTAAGGATTATAGAGAAACATTCAGTAAGCATTATTATGCATTTCATAACAAGATTCGCAATTCCATATGTATCACACAGGAATGATCAAGAATTACTCATTGAGAACCTTGAATTTCAGTTCATTAATTAGGAATCATCTCTCACTACGTAAGCATTAATAGTTAGGATTCCATTATCAATGATGTATCATGTGAAGAGGGAATAAGGTTGTATTTTCATCTTGCTTAAGCATTTTTGTAGAGATTGAGTGTAGAAGATCATATTTTAGCATTACATTTCCATTATTCAACCTTGAATCTTCATTTAGGATGCAAGTGAGGGGAGATTTGAATCTTTCACTAAGAAACTTATTGATTTAAACTCATTACTTAGACAAATATTGATCTTATCTATGGAAAAATCCTAAGAACGTAGTATGGTTCCAAAGTACAAGTATTAGGAACCACATCCTAGGGGTTGGACTTCACATTTTTAACCTGAGTCCATGAGATTCCCACATCGATAAGAGGTTCACTGTATCATACGGGCTCAATCTCAGGGATAATAATGGAAGTCTATTGGGACATAAGCCTTAGCTTAATAGGTCAATTGGTAAATAGAATGACATGGTTTAAAAATTCACAAGAACCAAACTAAGTATATAAAAATAAGAAGCATGCTTCTCTCTTACAATAACTAGAAAACAACCAACAAACATGTATATGTGACTATTTCTTTAGTGTTACACACTTTTGTTTTTTCATAATATTTCAAGATCTAGATCTAAACCAAGCAACACTCTCTTGAGGATAAATGGAATCAAACATCACAAGTTGGCATATATGTATACATGTAATGCATTATAAACAAGAACATGGAGGCAAACATGCTAATAATATATTCATTCAAGTGGATAGAGTATTACATAGTTGGGAGGGACTCGTGGCTAGTCCCAACCTGATTTAATAAAAGAACCACTCATGTTAATGATAAACATTAGATATTAGTAGTACATCTGGGCAATAGCCTAGAACATGGGAAAAATAGAGTAAATAGAGATGAAATAACATAAGTATATATCTTTTCAAATATATTGTACATTTGACTAGCACTTCCTCCTTTCTGGCTAAATCGACCTAATTTACCCTAAAATGGATATTGATGAATCAATGGTAATAGTAAGGAGTCGTAGACAAGATTTTGTTCTCCTTCTTGGGTGTCAATTTTGGAAAATGGGTAATATAAATGGTAGTGGAGTTGAGGGAGCAACTTAACAAACCTTGACTCTATTGAGAGTCTGACTTAGGATCTCAATGGTGGTCAAGGTGGAGAGGGATTGTTCAATGTGATGTGTTCTCCTTATCCTATGTTTAGGCACAAAGCAAAAATGATTTTTCTTCCAATGAAGAATGGGATGCATCTTAATACTCTCTGTGGTAGTACTTTTTATGCTCCAAGTATCACAACAAGTGCCTCAAAGGGAGGTGTGGCATCTGGGGTAGCAGTTGGCCTAGAGGTGGTGACTATCAGTCTTGTCTAGTAAGTGCACCAAGTGTGGTGATAGGATGGTCTTTTTCTAATGCATAGCTTCAATAGTGGAAGATAAATATTAATCATCAATGATTATAGAGAGTCAACACACAATTTTGGTTGAGAAAGCATTGTGGGAAATACAATGCTACTGTCAATGAATAGGATTGGTTGCTCCAACCTATCAGTTGATGATGACGTCAGGGGATGAAGCACCTTGGTGATAGAGGTAATGTGGGTTTGATAATGTTGTGACTGATTAGGGGTAGCAATCATTTGAGGCAGTAGGTTCACATAGATCCTTATCTTATATTTAGATAACAAAGTCATGGGTAGTGTTTTGCAACATCCAATGTGGTGTGTGAGTTATTACTTTGCCACATATGATGCATGATTATGTTCCCTCTAATGATATGACATGAGTCATTATGAAATGCCTTAAGACCTATATAGGCTTGCAAATCCCAAGTGGCCTAAAAGGACAAAACTACAAAATTCTCTTAAAATGAAAGGATCACTATATTAGGAGAAAAAATTGAGAAGTATAACAAAACCATAAGGATAACAATGTTACAAGACTAAAATATTAGAACATAAGGGTAAAATAGGTGCAAAACATCCAAACTTGGATGTTATCATTCGCTCACCACAAGCATGCTAGCTAACCAACCGAGCTCCTATCATCAAGATCCAACAACTAAATAATAGAAGCAACATTTTTATTCAAGATTAATGTATGGAGTCAGAACCCCAACATCATGAACCAAATGAATACCAAAGACAACATGAGAAAGTGTGAAATTCTTAGTATACATGAACAATAACAAGATTAAACCACCAACATAATCTTGATGTTCAACATGTATTATTACATGACTTCAAATTACATATTGAAGAACATTATACAAGTCAAATCATGTACAATATCTAGGATTTTACAACAAGTACAACCTAAACACTTTCTCACAATACTATTCCCAAGATATCTATGAGCCTAAAACATATGAAAAAATTGGGTCAACACACATGGTGTTGAGTACATGGCAGAAAGACACATATATATAAGGTTCTCATAAATTGAAAAGAATTGTAGAAGTAAAAAATAATAATAAATGAGTTAAGTACTAAGAAAAATAAGAACCTGTGTTTTAGGCATTTTAATCCATTATACTAAAAATATCATGTATCATAAGGTTTTTCATCAACTTACCATTAGAGGAGGTCCATGAGGGTACTTAGGGCTAAAGATATTTAATTAACCCTATTTATCGACATGGTCCTCCCTCAACAACTCAAGTAGGAAACCCAACCTTGTATCCTTACCCCAAGAATATAGGAATGTTGATAAGGTTTGTATAATGGAGAACTATATTATTAGTTCAAGTTATAAAAATCAATGAGACAAAGCAATTGAGTATAATACTACAATACTATAGGGAAATGTGTACAAGTAAACAAGCATACATAATCCAGTTGCAAGTAAGAAAACCACAATCATATAATTATTAAAGCTTGTAACTAATTCGTAGATTCCTAACTTAACTTTTATCATATAGTTAGAAGCAACACATGATTAAGAACAAGATTACATGCATGTACTAGATTATCATGACTAACTCTAGATAGCTCCATATAAGGGTTTTTGTAAGGCCCCTGACCTAGCTTAGTGCTTTTGTATGCTTTCTTTGCTTAATAAAATTCTTATAACCTTAATCTAATCCTTTGAGATGCTTTATTAACATGTGACAATCATATGTTTCTAGTTTGGCCCTGTTATGATTATGCTTAATCTTTGTATACTTGCTTTGGACCAAGTTGTAATTTACCCAAGTTGAGGGGTTATTTTGCAATTTGTCACATGTTGAGTGTGCCCTTAGTGCCTTAGCATTATGAGATAGAGAATGATGTTATGGGGTTCCTTTTTGGACCTTGTTTGATGAGGTGGCATCTTGTGGTCATGTTAGGGTTTCTAGGGTTTACTTAGTGTCGACCATGTTGAACTTGGTTGAGTGTTGCGACCTTTATCTCAGCCATGTTGGTGTGCTTTCGGTGTGTCTCGAATGATACACCTTCCTTGGGTGATTTTATTTCGACCTTGGTGTCCTAGATGTGGTTGGGTCGAGATGGTTCGTCTCCTCGTGATGTGTATGTGCTTGGTGATCTTTTGTTTCAACCTAGACATGTGCTTTGATGTTTTTTTCGACCCCCCTTGATGTGTCTCGACTGAAACCAATGTGTTTGTGACCTAAAGAGGCCATTACCCAAGATTGGTAGTATCACCATAGGTTTCATGCATGCATATAGTGATTGCATGTCTATTTTCTTAGTGCAAGTGTCCCTTTGGTGCTCTCTTATGTTGACACCTCACCCCTACCTTACTTCCCACCTCCTTTGAGTATAGAACCTCTCTCTTCTTCATGAAAGTATCTTTTTCAGCTCTCCTTCTCCCTTCTCTTATGTTTTTCCTTGGGGTTTTTAGGATCAATAAGGACTAATCTTGGGTGCTTTGGAGGTCGACCAACCTTGCACGTGGTGCTTTGGAGCTTGATCACCTCCCTTGTGGTGATTCTTAGTGGTTTCTCTTCTTGGTAAGTGGTTCTTTTCCCTTGGTCACGTTTTTTCCTTTGGAATCCTACCTTTCTTCTTCCCCTTTTTCGCAGACAAAATACCATGTTTTAACATGATGGCTTCCTTGAAGATATTCTCCTCACAAAGGGGTCATAGACTATGTTTTGAAATGGTGACAACCGAGTGAGAAGGAGATCTCTTCTTACTTCTTTCTTATTGGTTCAACCTAGGGTTTTTCACCCTCCTTTCTTAAGCATCCTTTTGACTATGGTCTTCTTATCTTTGGAGGTGATCTTGTGGCTGAATTGTTGATCCAAGTTGGAGCATCTTCTTCTCTCTTGGAGACTTTGATCTTATAGCTTGGTTCTCTCCTTAAGGCGGGTTATATAACTCCATACCTTCTTCTATTACTTGCAACATAACATTGCTCGCATGCTACTTTTTTATCTCTAAACTTGATGCTCATATGCTATATGATGTTTCCATGATCTAAGGTTTAAGACTTTGTAGCATTCTCATGTATATTACACTCTTTCTTAAACCCTAAATTCTTGTATTTGATTTGTTATGTGTTTGTTGAGGTGATTTTGATACATTCATCAAGTTTTTTTTTTGGATTTATCAACATGATTTTGTTATGTCTTTGTGTTTTCTTAAGGTTTTGAGTTGGTTTTCTTGAGTTGAAGCTTGGTATTCTTCCACCTAGTTGGTTCTTGAAGGTGTTCATGTTGAAGTTCGGTTTTTAAGGTTTTGTTGTCCATCTTGCATGGAGTTTTTCCACCTTGTTGATGGTGACCTTCCTTGATGTTAACCTTCTATTTTGAATGAGGTTTATGTCTATTTTTACGTTGTCTAAGTGTTTTTAGGGTATCTTGACCTTTGTGGTCACTACACCTTGATCTTGTATTGGTCAAAACATATGTGTTGTTCATGGTCAAGACATATGTTTTAGTTTTGGTCGAGATGCTTTGCCTTTGTTTTAGTTGAGACTCATGACCTAATGTCATAACCGCAACCCTAACCATAATAGGTTGAGGGTCATAACACTCAAGGGTCGAGACACATGCTTGGGTGTCACGGTCGAAACCCTAACTCTAGGGTGGTCGAGACACTTATTTTATGGATGTTGAGACGTGTTTTGGGCATGGTCAAAATGCTTGTTTTGTGCATGGTACCTACTTTTGTGGTGGTCGAGACACATGTTCTTGTCTTGGTCGAGACACCTAGTTGGCTTAAGGTTGAGACTCTTGGATGTTACAGGGTCGTAACACATTCATAACATAATGAGATGGTACACATACACATGTACATGATGTTGATACCTAGTGTTGTTGACATAATGCTCTAATCATGTTTAATTAATGATGCTCTAATCCTAGCATGATCCAAGAAAGCGGGAGGTGATGAGATTAGGGTTTGGTGCTTGAATAATGCTATGAAACCCTAATCAGTTGTACATGTAATCCTAACCCTAATGTTGGGAAATATGATGTGTTTGCTTGCCTCATTTGAAGTGGTTACCACATTATGATGTTTTCTCTCTCTTGTTTATGAACCCCTAACCTTACAGGTAAAATGAGTGTCATAGCATGTGTATGTTATGGTGGTGATCATATGACACAGGGTGGTGGCTATGAGCCTTGATGAGACATAATGAGATCATATTGATGTGATGGGTACTATGACCTGGTGAAGGCTTAATGCCTATTGTGAGGTGAAATCCTCTAGTGATATGATTTAAGGATTGATATACCACAATGATGTGACATTGGTGATAGCCTTGTATGGTTGTGTGACGTCTATGATGGCCTTGTGAATGGTAGTGCTACAAGTATCATGTGGTGATGTGACAAGTTCACACCTTATACATTTTATATCTACTGGAGTTGTATTGTTCCCTTATCATTGTAGAGCTTGTTTTGGATTTGTATGATGTAACTTGATTGATGATAAAAGACACTCAAATGGCTAAATTAATCAAGTGAAACCCTAATCATGTAGGTACCTTGTGCCATAGATCCATTCCAGTGTCAGTCATAATGTTGCATGGTGAAATGAATTTTTCCTACGACAGACTCGGAGTGCATATTTTTTAATATAAGGGGGTGTAAGTAGAGTATCTCCTTGTGTCCACAATGACAAGTTGTGTCATATGGCCATGTGTGAGTAGTTCTCCTTATTATATGGATGACCATGTGTGAGCCAATGCTTTCTTTTTAAGAACGGTCATGCGTGAGCCTGTTCTTCTAGCATCATGTATGGATGGCCATGCGTGAGCCAATCCTTCAACTTGACTATATGTCACTAGTTTGCAGTTGACTGATATGTCTCTGTGATGTTTCTTTTGTAATGACCAAGAGGTGTTGAGAGGTCATGGATTTCGGCTCTTCCATTGACCTTGTATGGTATCGATTTTGACTGAGTATTGTTCGGTTGGATTTGAGTGGTACGACTCAAATCCTCTTGTCAATTATAAAAGATGTAATATAGTCATGTAGTATATTTTTCTTAGGGTCAAATACACTTCACATTGGTTGAACTATTTGCCTTATCGTTGTACTTATTTCTTGAATTATAATGCAGTAAGAGAAATCAACTATTTTACATGTTCTTCATATTCCTTATTAAAATATTAATTATTCTACTGCTCAATGGTAAAAACCTAGTTTGTTTAATTTATATTATCTATTGGATATGTATCATTTAGCTGAATCTGCTCAACCTGTTAAATATGATATTTACATGTTAGTTACTTGTGCTTTTACTAGACGTTGGCAGAGAGTTATATCTCTCACTGGGATGTTTGGTCTCATCCTGTGGGTTTCCACATATTTTAGGTGGTCGAGAATGAGGAAGTAGAGATCGTGCTATTGAGGTTGGGTAGCAAGAGAAGCAGTAGCTGAGTAAAGGTTAGATGAGCTACTTTTGTTGTATAGTAGAGTCATATGTGTCTTCCATGTACACTCATGTCCTTAGGGGAGTTTTGTAGATTTTTTATATCGAGACGACATTTTGGCTATATGCCTTATTTGTACAGATCTGGAATGTTTGTATGTGAACAAGTTATCATATGTACAGGTTGTGTCCAGTGATCCAGTAAACAATGCCATGTAATAATCTTTGGAATATATATATATATATTATTTATTTATTTGTTTATATCTTTATATATATATATGTGGCTTTTGTTGAATCTGATGTACTATGTTTCCACTTGAGGTGGATATTTTAAATGGTTTTGATTTCCAATGATTTGTGGTAACTTGGTTTGATTAGTTTTAGTTCTACATTTTTTTTTGAGTAATCTCACTCTGTGGCGTGTCGGGGCGTCACACTTTTGGTCAATTTAGGTTCAAAATTTGGTTATTGGTACTTTTGATAATCTTTTACTAATTTAGGGTGCATCATGGAGGTGTGGTTCAATTCTCCTATAATTTTGAGTCGGTAAGCTATTTCCTCCACTATAGTGCAGAACTCCATAGGGATCTATGGTATTCAGGACATCTAATGTCCAATTCACTCTTCAATGTGATTGTACAATCATATGATAAACATTTCTTAATTTAACCTTGTACTAAGTTATTTCCACATATTCTTTTGTAACTTTTACTATAAACTAAGCTAGTAATATACTTCACTAATCATACTAGGAAAGGTTAGAATGAAAATTTACCCTAATGTTGGGGTTTCCTTTGCCTCATTCACAATTAACATGACAACCATATAAAAATTTCTATAACTCAAGCTTTAGTGGATAAGAAGATGTTTCTACTAGCTTGAATACAAACAGACATGCATATGAAATCCTGGTATGAAACTGAACTAGGGTTTCCATATCACTCACAAAAATATCATCATAAGCTTTAACTTTAAAAAAGACTATTCTGCTAGCTCACAACCAACCAAGTGTATATATGATATATGAAATCTTCATATGACACTGAACTAGTGTTTCCACACCATTCACTAAAATATCATGCATTAATATAAAAATGACTAAATAAAACTAAAATCATTAGATTAATTATTTCTATTGATTTCCATTTTGTCTATTCACAAACTCACAAATTTTCACTCATCTACGGTTTCACCGTCTTAAATGACATATCAAGCAACTTTGATAACTTCAATTACATTGTTAACTAATATTTGGTACAACAATACTAAACATTCAAATAAAACAATTAGATATATACAATAAGATTCAGATTGGCAATTTTGTTTAGTTAGCTATATGCTGCAAATTTAGATATATCTGAAAACTCTAGGTCTCAATATTATCTTTTAATTTTTTACAATAAATTTAGGAACTACATTCTAGATGTTTTTATATTTTCATTTGATTTAATCATACAAAAATTCATCACATCAGTAAATGAGCCATTTCTAAATCATCTTGTAAAAGCTATAACTATAAAGTAATTTTGGGGTTTATCATCGTATATAGAGAGAACTGAAGACTTTAGCAGGTTCAATCCAATTTCGTGCAATCTATTGTTAAATGGAAGTAGCAACTCACCTAATGTTTGAAACACCTTAAAATTCGTAGCCCAACAACTGAGATTCTTGAATCTAGATCAAAATTCAAGCAGTGCACCATTTTTATCTTCCTTCTGACTCAACATCCTTAGGAATGAAAAAATGTAGAGAAAAAATGAGAAAAGTGGGCGATTTAATGCCATTTTGAACCAAATCTGAGGAAGGAAAAAAATCTATACATATGAGAGAAGAATAACTAAGAAAAAATATCTAAAAGAAGATTAACTTATTTGGTTTCATCAAATCTATGAAGAGAAAACCCTAGATTGCCATCTTTGCCTCTTTCTCCTTCCAAACTCTCACTCTCCCTCTCTTTCTAGTATTTCAAAATTTTGGAATAAATCATGCAATATGGTATCTACGAGTGAGTTAGGTTACTCAAATAGAGAAATTAAGGTGCATGGAACAATTGCAAATTAAACCGACCTTACATTTTCTTTTATTTCAGTAGATGTTTGTTTGTTATATAGCTATCACAAAAAATGTTATCTAAAAAGGTACCACCAAAATTATGAAAAGTTAGTATGTTGTCTAAAATGTAGTTCCAGATCTCTAGTAAAAAAATCGGTCATTTAGAGTTATTAAAAAATAATTAAAATTCAAACACTAGATTGCTATATTGTAGTCGCAGCATGGTCGGTCAAATTTTATTTCGACCCACAAATAGAACAAATGAACATCGCAATATTCTGAAGTTTCTACTAACACAAATAATTGCATTATCCAAATTATATAAAATTTATTTAAATCCCATTTACATAGAAAATAAAAAAATCATTTACTACTCTTCTATACCTATAAAATTTTGTATTTATATACTATCGAACCCTTTTTTGGCTGACTAGGGTTCACATTTATCAAACTCTAATTCGAAAAAATAAGACAATACTTAGAGTTTCTCATTAAGTTTAAAAACATAATAATTAGACTCTTATAATTAATCAAGCTTAATCAATTATCACTCTAGTTAAGCATGTAAATATCCAAGTAAACCCTAACTAGATGGCTAAGTTGAAATTGGGAAATCACAGTCTCTTCCCCTTCAAAGGTTTCATCCTTGAAACATACATATTCAAGAAAACAACATTCAATATTTCTTTTTAAAATTATAAAATCTTATATTTTAGTTACTCTTGTATTTCTTATTCGGATATTGAATTCAATGTCTCATCTTTTATTTATCTTCCAATCACAATAGATTTGAAATAAAGCTTTTCAATGATAGAAAAAAATTGTGTCACGTTCAATTACTAGGAAAGAGAAAGAAAATAAAACATGTTCAAACTTTTCGTTCTCTTTTGAGGTGTTCACCCACTCTTGATAATCCAATCTAACTATATCAATTTATACAGTTTAATCTGCAGTATGTTGTGTATCACATCTGAGTAACAAAATAGATTTTACTTTCTTGTTTTGAAGTTTACTATTGTGCTACTCAAATATTGGAGCACTCATAAGTTCCAAGACTAGGATTAATGGAAAATTTATAATACCATGATGAAATACTAGTATGGATGACTATAAGCATAACTAACTATTTTTTTCAATTAAATGTTTTTCTTGCACATATACAATTATAATCATATGTAAAACAAATTTACATCATTTGGCATGCTTTTCATCAATTTGTACTTCTAGAAAAATATTCATGTATTATGGAAAACCACTTGTTTTCTCTTGCTTATACCTTATTCATTATTACTTACTCCTTCTTTATTTATCCTTCACCTTTTCATCATATATAAGCAAACATATCCAATATCAAAATGTATGATGTCAAAATGGATTAACCATATTTCTTGTTATTACTAAAATAATTTATTTTAGACCACACTTTGCTCATATACACTTCTCCTTCTTTTCAAATCACACTTCTTACATTCAAAATTTATTTCTTATCCTTAATTCTTAATCATTTCCATGTAAATTATCTATCTTTCTAATTTTCTACCTTTAAACCATAGATTATTGTCATTACTACTTTACTTCTCATATTGTAAATTTTAGGGTCTTATTTTATAATACAATAAGTATTCAAGGTCAAATCTCTAATTACATCCCCTGAACTGTTATAACCCCAAACATTTCAATATGTGATCCTTGTTCATAACTTAACCTCATAGTAGCACATTTTTAGCGCTCTTAATTCTAAGTTCAAACTTCTATCCTCTTAAAGTTTACTAATGTTACAACCCCAACTTTTGGGTTCATTTGGTGAGAAATGTAATTTCTCATAGTAAAGATATTGGCACAAATAATGATATAATTTGTTTTGAATAAATGAGTTTCATTTACAATAGACTTGTTGGTTGTTTTGTGGGATTTATTGGTTGTTGGGCCCAATAAACAAGGAAATTCGATTAGTAAATGAATAATTGAGAATTTAAGAAAAGAAAGATGTAGAAATCTCTAGAAGGCAAAACAACATAATCCAAAGTTGGATTTTGTGCCTCTTGGGTTCCTTGGGTCCCAATGAGTCCAAAGTTGCAAAGATAATGCAATAAGAAAAGAAAAGAGCAATTAAATATTTCTTTATTAAGAAAGAAATTGAAAACAATGATAAAATGTGGAAAATAAGTGGAAAGAGGTATAATTGAGTTATCCTTGGTGGATTTTCGTATCCAAAGGATTCCTAATGTTAAATGGAATGCCAATGAGGAAAATAAAAAGAAAGGTAAAGAGAAATCCTTAGAAAGAGATATTTTAATAAGAAATAAAAAAGATAATGGAAAAAATAATGGAAATAGATGCATCTAGAAGGATAATAAGTATCCTTAAAAAGGAATTTCGAAATCTTAGAGTTTCTTGGGATCCAAGGAGCCCCAATGGAGAAAACAAAGAGAAAATACCAATAATAACAAATAAGAGGATAATGGGATACGTCATTGATGACTTTTTGATAATATCAAAAAGAGATGTTATTTGCTTTAAGAAAATAGATTTTCATGGCCAATAGATTAAAAGGCAAGGATAGAGTTAATGAAAGAGACAATTTTCGAAATTCTATTATCCAAAGAATAAAGTATATTAAAGAAATAATTAGGAGAGAGATGCTTGCTTCCTAATGAAGGAATTGGATTCCCATTGGGAAAAGGCCTTGTATCCTTGTGGATGAACACGATAGGGCATGGATACCCTTCCCTATATAAAGGGTAAGAGCCCTGGTTCGAGTTCCAAAGAGATCCCACGCAACTCTCTCACTCTTCTTCATCTTCTTTGTTAAAACCCTAACTGAGAAGGAAGAGCAACTCTATAGCATACGAGGGGTTGTGGAGTCATCTTGATGAAGGTGGGAAGCTTCCACGAGCACCCTGGACCGATCGTCTACCAACCCAACGCCCTTGTCTTCGTGTAGCACCCGTCGTAGGTCTGCAAATTGCTACAGTTGCATCAGTAATCAAGAACTGGTCTCACTTGGGAACGGCCATCCTGGCCGCAACCTGGGGGTGTCCTGCGTACGCCAGGGTGCAGCGGAGCTAGGGCTCCATCTAGCGGCGGTCCTCGAGCCTCCAGGAAGGAGGGGCAGGTCGCGGGAAGGCAATCGTCGACGGCCAGGGTAGGTTGTGTGAGGTTGAAGAAGAAGGCAGAGGCGTTGGACCGTTTTGCCCCTCTGGGGTGTGAAGAAGCAGCAACTTACGCGAGGGCAAAATCGACATTTCATTATGTTTTTTAAACAAGCCGCGTTGCATGGAAAGAAGGACACATGGCGCCCTCTAATTGTCTTTGGTAAGTAATATCTTGCAAAAATCATATTTAAATATCGGTAGCTCGGATGGATACACATAAAATATGAAAATTGCTCAGAATAATGAGAGGAATTCATTCAAAATGGGTTTAAAGGCTAATTCCTCTTGAAATTTGAAAAGTAGTGTAAGTTATCAACTTTAATGAATTAAAGATTAAGAAACCCTATTTGGAGATGATTAATGTATTTAGTAGGGTTTAATGGATGATTAAAGTTGATATTAACCTATTAATTATAAAAAGGTATATTGAGAACAAAAAGGATGAACTTTGCATGTAATTGGTTTAATTTAGAATTCATGTGCATAAATATGCTTTAATAGGCCTTGAAACCCTAATATTAGTAAATGTGACTCATAATGGTTTTAATTATTCAAAATTGTGAATAAAGTTGATTCCAAGCTATTTCAAGTATAAAAGTTCCTAATTGTGGATAAATACTCGTAATGTAGTAATTAGGGTTTTCTAATGGATAAAGGTTGAATTAATGACAAATAGAGTTCATATGTGAATTAGACCATAATGAACTATGATTTGATGAGCATAATGATCTTGTCATGGATTAAAAGGATAAAAATGGTAGCTTTAATGTAAAAGAGGCTTAATGGACTTAATTGATGGTTAATTATGCTTTTTTTTATATCAGGGTTATATGTTGTTAAAAGATAACCTTAGTATCTTTCATGATGAATAGATGAGATAATTAGGGTTTGTGAGTAATTGTATAAAATTAGGGTTTAAAATAGTAAAAGATGAAGGGAAACCCTAATTGCAACAGAAACCCTAAAAGTGGACTAGAAACCCTAGGAAGCGAGCTAGGTTTAGTAGATCTTGATGGCATGATTAATGATAGGAAATTGTATGCATATTTCAGGATCTCATTGCATGCTTTCTTGCCTATTTGGAATTCTTGATTGATTAGATTATTCTATCTCAAATCAACCTCACAGGTATGTGGTTACGCTTATGAATAATCGCTTTAGTTTCACGGCGATTCCCATATGTTTTATTGGTTGCCTAAAAATAACTGCTTGGATGACTTTTATTTCATGCAACTATAAAGTGACTATGATTATCACCATAAGTATGTATACATGACTGGCTCTGATCCTGGTCCTCCTCTGTGGCTTTGCTAATGATGAAAAAGGTAACCTGGTAAAGGGTCTACTTGTTAAGTGGGACCATAAGGTTATTAAGATTTAGGGATTGGGCTACCTATGGGTAGTGCCATGCGACTCTTTAGCACACCATGAGTTAGGGATTGGGCTACCTATGGGTAGTGCCATGCGACTCAACCCTAGATATTGATCTACCTATTAGGTAGGATCATGCAGGGTTTAAATGGGGATCTACCATAAGGAAGGTAGCATCCAGGTCCACTGTAGGGACAGCGCAGAGGTTAGGGTATGTATGGATTGAGCAGTTATGCAGAAAATGTAAAGTTGTTTGTTAAATCATATTTGACTGCAATATGTTGTTACCGTTAAATGCATGATTATTGTTTCCCCCACATACCAGCATAATTCATTTATGCTGACCGACATTTTGTTTGTCGGCATTTTAGGTACAAGTGAAAAGAACAAACAATAAAGTGGCATATGTGGAATTAAATGAGAATTAAAGTGAAAAGGAGGATTAGTTAGAATAGACTTTGGATGTGGATAGAAGTAGATATCAAAGTTTTTGAAAAAGGTATGCAAAGTTTTATTTTATTACAGCCTTTCAGCTTAGTTAGTAGAATTTGACAATTGTTATTGATTATTTTTCGAACCTTTGATCCTGTTAATTGGAATAACGGCTCTGACCTCTTGGTCTCCCTTAATTGGGGGTTACTGGGAGGTGGGGACGTTACAACTAAATTCTTCCTTATAATTAACACTAAAGTTCTTTCCTCTTATTTGATATTTCTACTAGGATAGTTTCTTTATTTAACCCTATGGAGTTTCATCACCATATCATGTGTCATTGGTACATTCAAAAGATGTGTCTATCATGGTGGTTATGCATCATTTAAAATTCATCCTATTATCACTTTATCCCCATGTTACTTCCATTAAAGAAGATATAAAAGAGAAGACCATTTTGATACTTAGAACTCTATTTTTTAAGTATTCACTTGACACATTTCTTACATCTAGGCTTGATTAATTCTTATCAAAGAGGCTTGATTTTTAGCATTTTCTTATATCTCAAAATCTCTTTCTTCCGCTCTTTGTCTCTCCATCTATATTACTCCCTTGTGTATCAAAAACCCTTTCCTTATTTCCCATAATTTTCTTTATGTATTCTACTCTTCCATATATCATCTTTAACTATAGCTTAACTCTTATGATCTTGTTTATCACTTTTGTGTACGATTTCATATTCCATGTCATAAATATTTTTTATTATGCTTTTACTATTATCAAGTTGAAATTCTAAATCAATATTCTCCCTACTAGTTTCATCTTATGCTTGATGCATCAAATGTTTGTCATTTCAAAATTAACGTCCCATGCAGAGGTCAAACATAATTTTTATTTTTAATGAAGCCATTCTATTTGTATATAATTTACATTTATATGGCTTGTTCATTTTCTTAGCTTCACATTTGTTCTTGTTTTTAAATTTAGTTTCATTTCATCACAATAAACTAATTGAGTACATTTGATTGAAACAAAGTTGTTACTATATAGAGACATAAAATCAAAAGGTGGTAAGGAAGAATGCATTAGAGTTCATAATATGACACATTCCATGATCTCTATTATATCATGTAACCCTCTTTCCTTAACCAAGCCATCCTTTTTGACATTTATATTTGTTTCATATGAGTTTCTTATCCTAATCTTATAACATGCATGTTTATCTAGCTCTCTTTACTTAATTTATCTGAAAATTCTCCACTTATATGTACTTATAGTATACTTTATCCCTTTTCTTCTATTTTTCATTTATTTTGGAGTACATAATGCATTTTACTTGATTATGCGACCCATTCCTCATACTTGATTCTTTATATTCTCTTATATTTTCTATATTTTTATTTAGAAACTTCATATGTTACTGATGATTAAGATTAACCCCAATATTATATCATTTCCTTTTAATACTTCTCTATTTTATTTCTTAGTTTAACATATTACTATCATGAGGCTTTTCTTAATTGACCCATCTCTTATCTATCTTTCAATATTCTTAACTCATTTGTTCTTTACTTCAATTTGTTTCAAATAAAATGCACCAATTAGTTATATGTTTTAGTTCTCTTTATCCATTCTTTCTTCTTCATTTCATGTGTTATATACTTATATATGTCTTGAATCTATATTCCTACTTCCTTTATTCTCATACTAGAGTTTCTTATGTATTGCCCAAAACTTGAACATAGTTATTAGTTCCAACTTATTCTTGGGTATTCATTCTTTCCCTTGTATTTCAATATATTATGGTATGAAACCTCTCATAACATTATATTTTTAACATATTTAGAGTCTACTCTTATTACAATGTTAATAGTCATTAGATCCCCGTATTACATCTCGCCAGCTGGACCAGTCTGAACCTACAGTCCTAAATCCAAGAGATACTTTGGATTAACCAACTCATATTCATCTCAAACGTGTAAAAAGAATATCCACTTACAAAAAATCTCATTTAAACATAATATTTGGTCTATATGCAAAGGATATAAATAATTACTCAAGTAACTTCATAGTGTATAAAAATATTAGAGAACCATTTATAATATTTTGAAAATTGAATATTTAGATAACTATAGAAAAGAGCATTTCTATTCATATCAAATAGAAAAAACAATATAAAATAAAATTTGTATCACATCTATCTTTATGCTCTTATTCTTTCCTTACAATCTGGTCTTCTACCCCTAATACTTCTAGGGTTTCTCTCTACCCCTAATACTTCTAGGGTTTCTCTGTGGCTAATGTTAGTGGCATGATAAATTGAACTCCTCCTTTAAACCTGGGTACTCAGGCGTAGAGTCAAAATACTATGGATAAACTATCTACTCTAGTGGTTCTACTACGATCGACTCATTGAGTAGTAACTAAATTGGGAACCACTGAGATCGTTGATAAATGTAGGGTACCTAAATGAAACTATATTGAAATGAAATGAGTATCACCTAAATCTGTGACAAATGTTGGGTACCCATGTGTTTTAAGGAGTCATTCTAAACTGAGCCTAGATTCCTGTACCCCTCTGGTATGCTCTGACTACCTCATCATGGACTCTTCCGATCGATAAGACATTTCCTCCACTATGGTGTAGGCCTCCACAATGAATTTGTGGTATTTAAGGCACATAATGATAAATTCACTCTTTAATTTGACTATATAATCATTTGATCAATATCTCTTAACTTAACCTTTTTTTGAGTTTGTTCCATTTATTTTTATATAATCCACACTTTAAACTGAGCTAGTAAGCTACTATTAATCATATAAGGAATATTAGAATGAAAAAAAACTTGATTCGTTGGTTACCCTATTGTTAGGGTTTCATTTGGGCCATTCACAATTAACACAAATCACATATAAGAAATTTCTATAGCTCAAGCTTTAACTAATAAGAAGACTATATCTACTGGCTTGCATACAACCAAACATGCATATGAAATCTTGGTATGAATTTGAACTAAGATTTCCATATCACTCAT
The DNA here is from genome assembly GCA_963693085.1 of Alisma plantago-aquatica. Classification (NCBI taxonomy): domain Eukaryota; kingdom Viridiplantae; phylum Streptophyta; class Magnoliopsida; order Alismatales; family Alismataceae; genus Alisma; species Alisma plantago-aquatica. The sequence continues at coordinate 1,089,826,772 of OY856413.1, forward strand.
AGAAATATCATCATACAATTTAAATGATAAGAATATTATTTCTAATAGCTCATAACCAACCAAGCATATATATGAAATCTTTATATGAAACTAAACTAATGTTTCCACACCATTGAAATATCATGGATCAATAATAAACTGATCAAACAGAACTATCATTTTATATTTATTTCTATTCTATTTCTTCACAAACTTATACTTTGTCACGCATCTAGGGTTTCACCCTCTTTACTGATATATCAATCACCATTGCTAACTTTAATTAAAAAATATTTGGTATAACTATAGTAAACATAACAATTAGACAATATACAATAAGATTATGATGAATAATGTTCTTTAGTTCACTATATACTATGGATTTAGATATATCCAAAAAACTTAGGTGTCATTATTCTCTTCTAAATTTTGTAATAAATTTAGAAATTTAAGCTATATTATTTGTATCAATGTAATATGATTTCATCATATAAAATTCATCACATCAGGAAATAATCCATTTCTAAATCATCTTGCAAAACCTAGAACTATACATCAAATTTAGGGTTTATTGTCGCACATAGAGATAACTAAAGATTTTATTAGATTAAATTCAATTTAGTGAAATCTATCGTTAGATGGAAGTACACACCCACCTTAGGTGCAGAACACCTTCGTATCCCAACAAATAAGATTCTTAAATCTAGATCAAACTTCAAGCAAACCACCATTTGCTTCTTACTTCCAACTCAAAAACCCTAGGAATGAGGAACAACTCAAAAACCCTAGGAATGAGGAACTGTAGAGAAAAATAAGAAAAGAGGGAAATTTGATGCCATTTAGAACTAGAATAGAGGATGTACTAAATCTATACATGTTAGAGAAGAATCAACAATAAAATCTATCTAAAGAAGATCAACTTACTTGATTTCATCAAGTCTAGGACAAGAAAACCCAAGATTGCCATCTCCGCCTCTTTCTCCTTCTAAAACCTAACTCTACCTCTCTATTTAGGGTTTGGTTTCCCTAGAATTAATCCAAAATATTGGATATACTAGTGTTTTATATTACTCATATAGATCAATTAAGGTGCTTCAAACAATTGCAAATTAACCCTACTAGCTTACATCTTCTTTTATTTTAGAAATTTTTTCTATAATTAAGCTATTACTGAAAACTTTATCTGAAAAGGTCAAAACTCCTTCATAAATTATTAAAATGTAATATGTTTTTTGAAATAAAGTTTTAGAGATTCATTAAAAAAATTAGGTCATTAAGAGTTACCAGCAAATAAGCAAAAAATAGACACTACACTACTATACTACAGTCTACAACATGGTCGGTCGAACTGAAATTTGACCAACCAACAGATTCAGTGAACATCCAGTATTTTGAAATTTGTACTAGCACATAGAATTGAGTTATTTGAATTATAATCAAGTTTAAATTAAATCCAATTTATAAAGAAAATATGAAAAATCATTTACTATACTGCTATACCTATCAGATTTTGTATTTATATACTATCAAAACCTAATTTTGGCCGACTAAGGTTTACACTTCTCAAATCCTGATTATTCAAAATAAGAGTATACTTAGAGCCTTGCAATAGGTTCAAAACACCATAATCAAACTCTTATTATTAATCAAACTGAATCAATGATCACTCCAGGTTAGCACATAATCATAAAAGTAAACCCTAATTAGATGGCTAAGTTGAAACTAGGTTAGTACATCTAGGATGTTGAACCAAGTGGATATGTATCACATATATTTGTTCCATTTCATAAGTAATATACATTTTTTATTTTAAATATAACATTGGATTTCATTCCATAAGTTTGTAAATAATATTTTATCAGTATAGCATGATACAACCTTTATTATTTCATACTGGACTTGATTTAATATTTAGTTCCTTAAGTGTTTGACCACTAAGAAAAACATTGATTTCAAATCATGATTCAACCACTAACAAGAAGAATAGGTAAAAGAACCTTAAAGTTTAAATTACCACATTGTTAAATAACATACAAATACAAATGCAATAGAAATGAACTGTGAACATATTACATGGATCATTCTATTGCCCCAAATAAAGACAAAGTACTGTAAATGATGTCGATCATAGATATAACCACAAATAGTGGGTTTTTTAGATATCTTTTTCTACTACATTTAGTATCTCATTTCTCTCTCTATCATATGCATACTTATACACATGCATACATACATACATACATACATCTGACAAGGAGTGGCTCAAGTGGTCAAGCACGGTGCCCCCTTACAAAGGGACCCGGGTTCAAATCCCAGTTGCCACCTTGATTTACCACCCTCCTGAGCATTCAACCTCTGCCATGGGTGTGAGAGTGGTGGGGGGAAATCTTTCTCTCTTAATCCCATACATACATACATACATACATAAAAGCATGTCATCCGCTAGGTCTCCGTATGGGCGATCTCATGCGATCTGTCCTCCGAGCATGGCATCAACGCCACTGGCCACTTAGGCCAGAGACGTCCACCCTCACCCACCCAAACCACCCACACCCAGATGCCCACCATCCCAAACCCTAGAAACTCAAAATAGGAAGAAGGAGGAGACGACGCTCGAAACCCTATCTCCAACCGGACAGGGAAAGAAGATGAAGCAGGCACAGCCATATGAAAAGAAGATGGAGGACAGGGAGGCCCGTGAGGGAAAGCGTGGACCCAAATCTTGAAGGATTCCACCACCACAAACCACCAAGGAAGTGTTCCCGACACCAAGGCGGGCAGAAGGAAGATTCCAAGTTGAACTGGAGATGGGCAAGTTTGAGAGGATGAAAAACCTATGGGAGAATATTATAATGGTCTATGTACTGGGGAAGAGACCTTACTACCTACATCTGAATGCATGGATCAAATGATCGTGATAGCCAAAAGGGGCATTTGAATTGTTGACGAGAGACAAAGGTATTTTCCTTGTTCAATTTTCTAACACAGAAGTCAAAAGATCAGTTTTGAACATGGGGCCGCATTGGTTTGATTCCCAATTAGTCATGGCCAAAGACTATCACCATGGAGATGAACTCAGATGTGATGCCTTTGCCTCCATACCTTCTTGGGTCACATTGAAGTCATTTGGTAGAGCATGGACCAGGCTGGTCATGGGAACGATAGCTGCAGGTGTCGGCACTGTCCTACTCATCGATGAGAGGTCACTCGAGCATGAAGAAGCAAGAGTGTTGGTCGAGGTAAATGCTAATGATGAGTTGATATATACTGTATGGATTAATGTGTATGTACATGATCCCATCCCAGTACAGGTTCAATAAGATTATATTCCCCCAAAGTGCAACGGTTGTAAAGCTTTCAGGCATACTAACAACAACTGTGATATGAAGGTGGAAGACAAAGGTGCTAAAGGGCCAAGGCAGGAATGGAGGGAGAAAACTTGTAAGCCTGGAACTACATCTAGTGTGGAGAAGAACACCAACATGGACTGTGGTTAGACTAGCAATGGGGGTGATAGCTCTGGAAAAATGAACTCCAAGCACGTAGTGCAAAATGAAGAGGAGGTGGGTCTGAACTAAGCGATCACGCTCCTATCTCAGTCCAGAATATAGAAAAGAAGCAGAAAACAAGACCATTTTGGTTCCTAAACTATTAGACTGATTGGAAGGGCTTCAATGACATCATAAAAGTGGCATGGGATGTGCAGGTGACAGGGAACCCAATGTTTGTTTTTGCAAAAAAGTTGGCGAACACCAAAGAAGTGCTTTTAAGATGGGCCAAGAATGAAGTGAATATTCTAAATTTACTGGCAAAAATAAAGAGAGAATGTAGAGATGTGAGAGGAAAATTACTATGTGACCCACTCAATGTTGATCTAATAAAGAAGGATGGTGAGCTGAAAATGATGCTAGAGGACTTGAAGAAAGCAGAGGAAAAGTTCTATTGGCAGAGGAGCAGAGAGAAGTGGATGGCAGATGGGGACATAAACACCAAACTCTATCATACTACTATTCGGATAAGGGAGGCAGACAATATTATCTCTGGGCTGATTGATACGAAAGGAAGAGTGGTCAATAAGTATGAGGATCTAGAAGAGCAGACCGTAAACTTCTATTCTTCTCTATATAATATATATTTTGAGGAGGAAATATAAGAGGAGGATTTGGAGTGGAAATTCAAACTCACTGGCACGCACAACAACATACTTACAAGAAAAACCAATGAGTAGGAAATCAAAGAAGTAGTTTGGAGTATTGGCAGTAATAAGCCTCCAGGTTCATATGGTTTCAATGCCTACTTTTATATGAAGATGTGATCCATCATCAAGGGGGGTCTGATTGCATACGTCAACTGGTTTATGGAGGGTGGCAATATGGTGAGATAGGTTAATCATTCTTTTCTGGTATTCATCCCCAAGAAAAAGGTGACTTCTTCTCTTGCTGATTTTGAGACCCATTACATGTTGCTCGGTATAATATAAAATCATTACAAAAATTCTGACTGCTAGACTAAATTTGGTCCTCCCTTATCTCATATCTATAAACTAAGGAGTCTTTGTGACAGGAAGGAGAATTAGTGATTGTTCCATCTTGGAAGGAGAATTCCTACTAGACTATAATGTCATGAGAGGAAGTAGGAAGGCATGCCTCAAACTGGATGTGTCCAAAGCATATGATATTGTCAGGTGGGAAAAGTTGTGGTGGATGACGCAGCAAATGGGGTTCAGTGTGTAGTGGATCAACTGGATGAAGCAGTGTGTTGGAACTACTAGTTTCTCTATTTTGGTCAATGGCACATCTACAGGAATGTTCAGGGGTGGCAATGGGCTATGCCAAAGGGACCCTTTGTCTCCTCTCCCTTTTGTGATTGTTATGGAGTACTTCATGTAGAAGATGCAGATGGTGAAAAAAAGGAAGAAGATAAAGCCTTATACAGTACATGGCATAAAAGTGTTTGCCTATCTAATATTTGTAGATGATGTGTTGGTATTTGTGGAAGCAAAATAAAACATGCTATGATGTCTGTAAGATTTGCTCAAAGTTTTTGGGAAACAGACATGGTTGTGTGTGAATGCAAGAAAAACACACATCTTCTTCTCCAAGGATTGCAGTCAAGTGGAAGATAGATTACTGGAGGCAATGGGTGTAGAGTGAGGAAAGTTCCCTACAAAATACCTTGGTTTTCCTCTTGCAGGGGACAACCTACAGGTAAAGGACTTTGCTGATTGTATGGATAGATTATAGGAAATGATTAACTAATGGCCATCACAAAATACTTCCATGGTGGGGAGAGCACTCTAATACTAGTAGCTATAGAGGGGCTTCTTATTTTTTGGGTTCAACAAGGAGAGATTCCTATTTTAGTTCTGGACAGAATGGAGATGAACATGGTAAATTTTCTTTGGGTGAGAGACTATCACCCGATGAGATATGCAAGACTGGCTCTGCCTAAGGAAGAAGGTGGTTTGAATCTAAAAACACCCAGAGATATAATAAAGTGGGGGATAGTGTGAAGAATCATCATCTTCTAGGAAGGTTCCTCAACATGGGAGAGATGGATGAGAGAGAGATATCCTAAAGGGATGGTGTTACAACCCGTTCCTAGCTTTGTTGGTAATCCTAGAGATTTGAGATAATCTTAATGCTTATCATGTTTTTGTTAGAAATATTTTATCTTATGCGTTATATTAACTTTGGTAACCTTAAATACTTGTTTGGGAAACTCATAATCATGACTTAAGCCTACTATAAAGATCCAAGTTGGAGTAATATAGCATTAACCCATACATGTATGCAAGAATAGAGTTAATGACATTGAATAAAATAATTAATAAATAATTTTTCCTTTGAGAATATTATAAAAATAATATTTTAGGATTATATAGAATTTAATTATGAATCTAATAAAAAAATAATGAACCAAATCAGACTTAAAATGAGAGAGTTATGTCCTTTTTAGTAAACACATCTAGAGTGTCGCGATCACGATGCTGCATCGTGTGTCGCGACCGTGACGCTGCGTTATGTGCCGCGACAGCGACCGCGACCGCCCAAGACAGCCAATCATAAAACGATCATATTTCGGACTATACTTATATGTTTTGAACAAAAAGAAGTGTGTTAGAACCACGATTTGATCCTCTATCATCTTAGACTCTTTTATCAATGAGAGACTGGCCTAGAAGATGATTTCTAGGGTGATTTTTGGGGAAGAATGTGAAGAATAGAGGAAATCCAAAAGGGTTGCCATAGATTTGACTTGACAAGTAGTTTTAATCGTCAATTCTTTGTCCTCCTCATTTCCCCTTAGCTCGGAATCCCTAACAACAAATCTGAGATTTGGCTTAACCTCTGATTTTCATCTTCTACCTACAGCAGACCATATTTAGGGTTGAAAGGAAGAAGAAATTGGTGATTTGCTAGAGTTTTGATATGGATTTGATATTTTTAGAGATGGGCTACATTTTTAAGGTGTTTTCACACCTAAGGGTGAGTGGGTACTTCCTTTAAATAGTAGATTGCACAAAAATGAGTTAAATCATCAAAAAATTTCAATTGATTAGTATGTGAGTACAAACCCTAAATGGTCTATTTGATCTAGCTTTTGCAAGTTGATATGAAATGAATTATTTATCTGTTGTGATGAATTTCAGATGATGAAATCATATTAGAAATTGGTACAATCCATCTAAATGATAATTCTTAAAGTATTTGCAGAGGTTATAAGAGTAAAATAAAATTTAGGGTATTCAACTATGATTGAAATTGTTGTATAATTGAATAAAGAAGTTTGCCTAGTTGAATCTCCTTGCTTACGAATGATTGTTTTATTTGTATGTGTATTACATATATGTCAGATAAGATCTTGCATTTCATTTGATGATATCAATATTTTATTGATATATCAGTAAGGAGGATGAAACCCTAAATGAATGGAACGTTGGAGGTTTGTAAATAGACATCTTGATTCAATGTTATTCTTGATGTATGATGTTTTAGTAAATGGTGTGGAAACCCTCATTTAGTTCATTACATGGTTTCATATATATATTCAATTATATGTGAACTGCTAAGAGAAATATTTATTCAATGATGTTATGATATATTTAATCCTTATGCAAGTCATGTGATAAGTGAATGAGGTAAAAAAAACCCTTTTTAAGGATAGGGTGTTTAGTGAATCAAGTATTATGATATTAATGTTTCTCAGTATGAGATGTGGTTATGCTTAACAATTCAGTTGTGGTAAATGTTATCAGATGGTTTATGAAATGAACGGTTTACAAAGCTGAACTAAGATATGTTGATGTGATGATTGAATTGTGAATTTAATGAGTGAATTAGACATGTAGATTCCATGAACACTGTAGAATCCTCACAGATTGAGGCTTGTGCTATGAGTAGGAAATGATTTCCCGACTGGAGGTAGTCCAGATCGAGGTAAGTGACTGGCCTAAATTGTGCATCCAAAAAGGAGCAGATCTCAAGTAGTCAGACTCTTAAGATAGTAACCCGACCCTTAAACCCCTGCAACTATCATATGGGGTCTGATGTAGTAATCGGGGTCAAACTACAGGGACAAGGTTAGCAGTTGTTACGAACGCACTGTCTCACACTCATATACTCCATAAAATAGATGGTTTAAAAGGGTGTTCCTAAAGGAACAATAGTACTCAAACCAAATTAAAAGAAATAAACCAAAGAAAAGAAGAACAAGGTGTAAGAAAATAAGATGGAAACAAAGATATGAAAGGGAAACTTGGATTGGGTTTCACCTACTAAGATTTATCACCAACATGCAAGCATCATCTCTCCCTCTCATATACTCTAGCAAGATTACAAGCAATCATAAAGGTGTCTATTCCTCTCTCGAGAGAGAGATGAGGATAGATCTAAGTTAAGGGAGAACCTCTCTCTTGAGATGACTATCCAAAAATTACAAGGAAGAACATATAATCATAAGCTTTAGCATTCCAACATTTTCATGCATTCATACTACTCCATAACACAAGATATTAGTGATACTACTATTTTGAGGTGCCAACGATCAAACATCACAAGATGGTAGCTAAGCATACAAGTAAAGCATTAAAATCAGTGCATGGAGATAATCTTGATGAGAGTATATATATATATTCAAAAAGGAGATACAATATACATGTTGGGAGAGCCTTAGTGGCTACTCCCAACCCAAGTTAAGCATTTAGCCACACATGTTTACAGGCAGCATAATGACGTTACAAAATGATAGATACATCAAGTTCCACGAAGAGATGAGGGAAGTACAGTGAGATGGAAGTGATAGATCCAGATAGAGAGAGAAGAACGTGATACAACTCAATACTTCTTCAAATCTAGATACAGGAGGTTGATGATGTGGATGTTCTCCTTCTCTCAAAGAAGATGGAGTCTTCAGTATTCTCTCTCCTCAACTTCCACCTTTGGAGATCTAAGATTGATGGGAATGAGTCTGTAAAATGGCAGCACTTCATGGTCCTTTCGAATCTGGTGATTTGACAAGGCGTACAGGTGGCCTATTTATAGGCATGCTCCACCAACTTAACTCCTCGACCACGATCGAGGTTTGGTCTTGGTCAAAGCTAGGCCTCAGTCGAGGCTTCATTGCCTTCTTTTCCTTGGTTATAGCTTGGTTAAGCCACCTCCTCAGTCGTGGCCTGATTGCCGCACCCTTTGGTCAAACTGTGGTCTAAGGATCAGTTGTAGCTTCATGTCACGAGTGTGTGGATTGTGGGTGTGTGGGGAATTAGGCACCGTGGGTGTGAGGGCCATGGATGTGAGGGGTCGAGGTGATTCTGGGAGGCCTCGACCGTGGTGGGGTGGCTCTAATGGTCAAATGGGTCGCGATCGAGGTATCAACCACGACCTTGGCTCGATGTGACCCTACAAATAAGGGAAAAGTGGGTAAGTGAGATACTTGGCATAAAGTACTAAAATAAATGAGAAAATCTATAACTGGTATGCTAGGGGAGGTATAAAATATATGCAAAAATTGTATAAAATGAGGTTTTATCAGTAATCCAGAGTGTACCGGTAGGGTGCGGGGATCTTGACCAGTAGGGCAGACTCCTTACAGTTGTATGGTACTCAATACCAACCACGGATGTCGGTGGTACCTATGTTACATGTTGAGTGATCAGTGGTCAGTAGGTCCACTGATGCACAATAAGCCTGAGGGCTTTGACTCACCGCCTGAGTACCCAGGTTGAGAGGTGTTTTAAGATATCCAGACACTTCCATTAGCCACCGAGAGGCAGACAATCTGAGGCTCGATGCAGACAGGGTCTTACTCAAGAGATAGGCTTAGGAACCTAGGCATGCTTCTAAGCCTTATACAGTGAGATCGTAGCTTTCTACGATTCTTTCACATGTTGTGGTACACCTCATGTGGGTTCAGAGCATAATAAGATGAATGAGAGGTTAAACAAGTGTCTCTTTATGATCAATCAAGCATTTTGTATATTGATTAACTCTTATAGATATCTAGAGTATCCTGCCATTTTTATGATTGTGAAGGATTAGACTCTTTAAAGCATATTGTTGTTATAATTGATATCAGTTGCTCAACAATATATCTGTAATTATAAGTGCTTTAAATTGTTTCTTTGAAGTACTCATTCACTGAGCGAGTAGGCTCACCCCTCTGCTCACAATTTTTTAGGGAAACCACGTGGACCTGAAGATGTCATTGCATCAGCATAGATCTACCACAGGAGTTAAGTTTGAGATTAGTTGAGCCCAGTCGGTCCCTGTCACTCTGGGTCCATGTAGAGAAGTGAAAGAGTTTCTAATGATGTTATGTAACTGTGATTCCTTAATAATAGAGTATGTATTTGGTTATCATGTCGTATGTACATGGATGTGTGAGAAACAAAATGAATGTATGGATGTGTATCATTAATGTTGAGATCATATTAGAGTAATCAAAGTTTAATTCTCTGATAAAGTCTGTTTATGTGATTGGATGTGAGAAAAAAAAGAGTTTGAAATAAAGAAAAAAAATCAGGAGTGAACTTTGTATTAAGTATAATCCTCAAACTTATGCCCTAATCTCATGATTACTGGTAATTGTGGGATGTGGGTGTAACAGCTTGGTATCAGAGTTTAGGCTAAGTTGTCTGGGACCATTAGGATAGAAAGTCAGAGTTATAAGTGTGAGAGTTATAAGTGTGGCAGATAGTAGGTGATGTGTCTATAGCTCTGGGAGGTCTGAGTATTTAGATACCCTGGCATGATATCTGAATACTTAGATTGACCAGTATCAAGCTACTCTATCTATTCTTCTCTAGATGCCCTGGCTAGGTATGCATAGGAAGGATGGGCTAGAGACAAACCCTAGAAATCTTAGGGTTAAGAGACCAAAAAGTAATGAAGGAGTAAGAGATTAAATATAGAATGTGATACAACTCTTGCTTTATATTGCTTCTTTGATTGGAGATCAACAGAAATGCTCTTATATGCATGAATTCATATTATCAGTTTGTAGAATATGTATGGTTCTTTTAGATTTTTGTGTCTCATGAATTTGATTCAGTTATTCTTTGTATCAAGTAGACCAGAAGTTATGTTTAAATGAGGTTGCCCTAAGTGGATATTATTTCCACATGTTTGAGATTAATAGGAGTTGGTTAATATTGAGTAGCTCTTGGATTTAGGACTGTAGGTTCGGCCTGGTCCGGCTGGCAGGGTGCGTTATTGGGATCTAATGACTTCTATTGAAAATATAATAAGAATAGACTCTGGATAAATTAGACCCACATCATAGTGAGAATGTACATACACTAAGATGTTGAAACATATGGGAAATATTAGAATAGCTAAGAATCAGTTGGAACTGATATCTGAGATCCACCTTTGGGGCCTCATATGAGAAACCCTTAATTGGGAATAAAGAACAAGACATAAGGTTTAGATTAAGTTTAATGATTAGTATTATATGAACTCTAAATATGAAATATGGAAAAGATATGAGAAAAGTATGTGAGGGCCAAGATAGTAAGAATCAATCATGAGGAATGGATCATATAATTGAGTACAATTCTTTTATGTACTCCAAAGTAAAGGGAAAATAGAAGAAAAGAGTTAAGTATACGATAAGTACATAGAAGTGAAGTTCAGAAGAATGAAAGTGAAGAGAATTGGATGAACATGTAAATCATAAGACTAGGATAACAAAATTCGTTGAAACAAAGAGAAATGTTAGAAATGATGAGCTTGATTAAGGAATGAGGGTTATGATATAATTGAGAGCATGGAATGTATACCTTTATTATGAAGTTAAATACATTCATCCTTACTACCTTTGGACTCTAAATCTCTATAGAACAAAAAACTAGTTTCTACAAGAAGAACAAAAGTGTAGCTAAACAAATGAATAAGGCATACAAAGGTAGACTATATTCAAGAAGGAAAAACTTGATTGAAAGAGAAACTAAGTTTGACCCATGTCAATGAAGGATATGTAATGTATTAAACATGAGGTGAAACTAGTAGAGAGATTATTGATTTAGAATTTCAACTTCACATTAGTAGAAGGATAAAAAGAAATATGTGCAACATGGTATACACGATCATACACATGAATAAGCAACATGATCATAAGAAAAAATTAGAAGTTAAAGATGACAAGTGGAAGAGTAGTATATGGTAAGAGCATTATGGAAAGTAAGTAAGGGTTTGAAACATGATGGAGTAATATAGATTATAAAAGAAAGGGGTTAGGAGATTCAAGCAAGTGCTAATTAGTCAAGTATCCTTATTGATAACCAATTAAACCTACATACGAGAAATGTATTAAGGGAATGTTTGAAGATAAGAATTCTAAGTTTCAGAATGATCTTCTCTTTCATATCTTCCTTAATAAGAGCAATGTGGGAATGAAGTGATAAGAAAATGAATCATATATGATGCATAACCACCATGGTAGAGACATCTAGTGAATGTAATAATGACACACAATATGATGATGAAACCCTAGCAGGGTAAATTGAGAATGTAATCTTTCTGAATGGCCAAGTAAGAGAAAGGAAATTCAATTGATAAGATAAGGAAGACTTTAGTAAAACTTGTGAGATCCAAAGTTTGAATTTAAAATTAAGGGAGCAAAGTCACATCACAATAGTGTCATGCTACTGATAAGGATGAAACCCTAGAATGTTTAGAGTTGTAGTAGTTCAAGGGATGTCACTAGTGATTTGACCTTGAATACTAGCATCTCTATAAAACAAGATCATGAGATTTGCACTATGAGAAGTAAACTAGCACTGATAGTAATCCAGGGTTTAAAGGTAGCTAATATGAAAGGTAGATAAACAATATGGAAATGATTCACAACAAAGGATAAGAAATAGATTTGAATATAAGAGGTGTGATTTGAACAAAAGGAGAAGTGCAACATGAGCAAAGTGTAATCTAAAATAAATTCTTACAGTGATAGAAAGAATGATGAATAATCTATTCTTACCTTGAAAGTTTCAATGTTAGGGATGTGTATTTTATATGATCAAAATGTGAAGGATAAGTAACAAGAAGTAAGTAGTGTTGAATGAGGAGAGAAATAAGAGAAAACATTGGCTTTCAGTAATATGTGAATTTGTTTTTTAGAAATATAATTTGTTGAAGGTATATTAAGGGATGTAAATTTGTTTTATGTATGATTTCATTTGTACATGTGTAAGGAATATGTTAATTAAAGGTGTATGATAGTTGTAGTTATTCATACCAGTAATCCATCTTAGTATTGTACAATTGTGGTTGAATCTAGTCTTCCAACTCATTAGTGCTTTGCTATTTGAGTAGCACAACAGTAAAATTCAAAATAACATGGTGAACTCTCTTTTGTGACTCAGAGGTAATACAGAATAATAGTACATATTGAGTTGTATGAATTAAGATAGTGGGATTAGATTACCAAGACTGAGGTAACACCTCAATGGAGTATGGCATGACTAAAAATGGTTATTTATCTTTCTTTTTCCTATTATTGATTGTGACATAGAAAATTCTTCTACTATCATTGAGAAGGCTTGCTTAAAAATTTATTATGATTAGAAGAGAAACAAGTGACTCAATGTTGAAATAAAATTCTAGATCGTAAAATTCAAAAGCTTAAAAAGAGAGAGATCCTCCTAGTAAATGTTCTTTGGAGGAATCATGGTGTAGAAGAAGCTACTTTAGAAGAGAAGTCAGAGACGTTTAACAAGTATCTTTTCTTCTTTTAGAAATTTTGAGATGAAATTTTTATTAGAGGGGGAGAATTGTTATAACCCGTTCCTAGCTTTGCTGGCAATCCTAGAGATTTAAGATAATCTTAATTCTTGTCATGTTTTTGTTAGTAATATTTTATCTTGTGCTTTATAGTAACTTTGGTTACCTTAAATACTTGTTTGGATAACTCATAATCACGACTTAAGCCTACTATAAAGATCCTAGTTGGAGTAATATAGCATTAACCCATACAAGTATGCAAGAAGAGAGTTAATGACATTGAAGAAAATAATTAATAAATAATTTTTACTATAAGATTATTATCAAAATAATATTGTAGGATTGTAGAGAATTCAATTATGAATGTAACAAAAAAGACTGAAACAACTTGGAGTTAAAATAAGAGAGTTATGCTCTTTTTAGTAAATATGTGTGACAACCTAGATTTTTATCTCCCCTATATTGTATCCTTTATCTCTCATCAAGTCTCCTCTTATTCAATTCAATGTCAATTCCATAGTTTGAGACTCCAATTTAGTCACAGTCATGACTAATGTCATAATAGGTGACACTAATTAACTCGATTGATCTAAGTTTCTTACTTCAAGAATCACCCTCATGTAAACTAAAATGAAACCCTATTACATATTATTGCCTTTCTTCATAATATATATCATGATGTAGAGCTTTCAATTATGGGTCCAATAGTATAAAAATCACCTCAATAGAAGGTTCCTAGCCCAAGATATGATAATTTGAAATTAGCTCGATTTACACATGTATTGATCAATTTTATTTGGATTTTGAGCTTACTGGGCCCTTTTGCCCACGGCCCGTCCGCCTAGAGCCTATTTGGGGTAAATGGCATGGATCTTCACCACCCTCGGATCTTGAGAAGACCACCATGGTCTGGTTAATCTAACCGTCCAACTATTTACCCGCTTCATACCCTTCCTCTTCAAGAAATGAGCCTGCGGCTTGGAAGGCTGCTCGGACCTCCACCCCAAATCCGGAAATGGAAGCGAAGGGAAGGGGGAATTGAACCCTAGTTTTGCTCCCTTTTATATGCCCTCGAGCTCTAACCCTAGATCCCCTTCTCCTTTCTCGTTCTTCCTTGCATCGCGTTTCCCAGGTTGTGGGTTGGTCAAAGTCGACGGCTACAGCAGCCATCTAGCCCCCTCGCACGCCACCACAGTGGCACTCATGGCCGGACTCCAAGCGGTCGGCGTGCCCCGAACCTCTAGAATATTTGCTGCTTCTTCCCCAGGCTAAACGGCCACAATAGCCATGGTTTTGAGCAGGGGTGTGGAACCCCTGTTCCTCCTCTGTTCAATGGAGAGGAACAGAGGAATCACGGACTGGAGGGCGCAAGAGGAGGAGCCTGGCACGAACGTCAGATGGGCGGCGCATCACGGTGACAGCCAAGATGACCCAATCTTGACCGCAAGATCCAAGAGAGGACCATGATGGTCCTGAAATCAATGAAGGATACATGCGGGCCGCTAGCACTAGTTGGAGCCTGGGATGTGTGCATCAGATCTCAGGCCAATGGCCCAGATCGATCAATAAATATGAAGGTAACACCCAATCTGAAATCCATATAGTTCCGATGTAGAATTTACAAAAATCATAACTTCCTCATATTAAGGCCAAATATAGTAAAATTATATATCAAACTGATCCTCTCGAAAAGGCCTACAACATGAGCTTATTTCCAGACCCTGAATCTTCTTCTAGTTTTATTATATTTCTAAAGATGTAACCTTTGACTACTTTGAATATGCTTAACACATGATTATGATTAATGATTGGATCTTGATGCTCATTCTACCCCCGATCCTTAAATCAGTACTTGTGATATATACTTGAACTAAATGAAGGTCCTACTCTCCCTATTGTTCATGAATGACCTCAATTGTACATAAGTGCCTACTTTGGACTATAATGTTGAACTTTGCCCTATTATGAGTCTCGTGACCTAATTTGAGCATAAGTGTCATAAATCTTATCATGTCCAGATGAAATCTCGAAAGGATATGGAACTTGAACCACACTCTTATGATGGACCCTAAATCAATATGAGATCATCTAATGTACTATAACCAACATTGAACCCAACTTGGCCAAAATCCTAAAATGAAGATAATCAGGGTTAATGATGAGAATCTAATGTATATATGCAATTTTGTTCTTAATCAGGTTTGGCATGTGTCTAGATGGTGAAGGATAAGTTAGGTTATGAATCTCTGAATCAGGCATGGGCCTTATCTAGTTATATGACTACCGCTTTCTTGTTTGAAAAGACATATATTGTATGCTTGTTTGTCTATTTGCTCAAATATTGCCATGTAGTATTGCTATGTCTTACTCGATGTTTGCCTCGTCAGTTTTATAACTTGAACACATATATATAGAACTCCATTATAATATTTTTGATAAAGGGTTAACTCTTGGTTACGTCCTTGAGGTCCCTCTCGTATAAAAGGGTTAGCTCAGCTTGAACACCCTTACAGACCCTTTCGACGGGAAGATGGTCAAAGGCCTTAAACATGCTTGATATTGTTGGTACAATGGAGTAAAATGACATAAAATATGGTTTCACATTTGTTAAACAGTTAACATATTTATTCTTGTTCGTTTAGTCTTGAATTTTTTTCAAAATTATGCAAAGCTTATATATATATGTGTATCTTTCTGCCCCATACTCAACACCTCGTGTGTTGACCCATTTCTCGTATTTTGTTTTTAGGTTCAGAGATGGCTAGAAGGTTGATGGGCTTGGTGAGATATGCTAGGTGTACTTGTTGTAAGATCCCGTTTTAGTGCACATGAATGACTTGTACCTTGACTCTGGAAATATGTAACTGAATTCATGAATATAATGCATTTTTTATAATTTATACTTGTTGAATGTTGAGACTGTGTTGATGCCTTTATCTTATTATTTGTTCATGTGTGCTAAGCTTTACGCTTCTGCATGTCGCCTTTGGTATACGTTTGGTTCATGGTACTGGGATTCCGGTTCCATGACAGATGGTATTAGAGCATGAATAATAACTACACCAAACATTGCTCACATGAAACACAAACTAAACTCACTTTACATCTCAACCCTAGAAACTTAATGAAATATACTTGTGGATTAGGTTGACTTAGCCTCTAGGTTAGAACCTAGATGTTCTAGAACTAGGTGTAGACTTGTGTAAGTTACCTCCCAAGACATGATTCGCGACATGTGTTTAGGATGTCTATACAAGTGTGCACCATGTTCTTGCTAGTTCTCTAGGTGTCATGATACTAGACTGCCTAATGAGTGTGGTAACTCATTTTGGTTTTGGTTTTATTCGAATGGAGTATGGTGGTTTTCATCGCCTGTTTAAACGTTGGAGAAAACATATTTCAAGTATTATTATATGTACATATGAAAAATGTTACCACACGCAGAAAGGTAGTGAGTTTCCATGCAACCTAGGAGAAAGAGATGTAACATCAAGTCTAGATGAGAGAGTTTAGATGATAGTGATAGTCTCTAGAGTTGTCTAGAGCCATGATATAGGTTAAGCAAGTGAGTAACCTAGAAACCTAAGATGATGATAATGATATTGATGATGATGTCGATGTTGATAAGACCCAAGTTGTTTGAGGAAGGTCGAGTATGTTTACGATATGGAATGAGTTGGATCATGCAACCCTAGCTAAACCTAGCACCTTGTATCATACATATGACTTGGTTGATGTGCTAAACATAGTTAGTGGGTTGGCATGCTTGCTTGCACCTAGTTTTGTACATGATGAGATATGATATGTGACATATAGTTTGAGACCAACACGGGCCTCAATCTCTTTACAAAGGAGGACCTTTAGCATGGGACATATGAATAGGGTGACCTTTTGATATGAGTCAACCCACCTCGGGAGAAGGTTAGAGACCTAAACTCCAAAATATTGAAATGTTGAAAAATAGGAATGATGAAATACTTTATGACGAGTCCCTAGCTAGAATACTTCTAAGTATATGAGTTGAAATAACCTAGTGTGTGGTTTCCTTGAAAATATTGAACCCTAGATGTCCTATGAAAATATCTAACCCTAGAGAAAGAGGTAATTGAAAATTTGATGCTTGATATATATAGGTGAGGGAGATGTCCCAAGACCCTTAGATGATGTATACGATGTGTGATATCCATGATGAGCCTCATACTTGGGTTAGTAGTTGTATATAAAGGAATCTAGAGGTGATCCTTGTTTTTTGAAAGATGGGTAGAAATTTTGTTACACATATAAGGTTGTGGTTAACATGTCTTGTTGGAAGCATATGTCTTAGCTTGAGTGACTTGAGCTTGTGGATCTATATCTAGATATAAGTGAGAGAATTCAAAAATCTTGACGTTGATGATAATGTTGTTCCTGGAATGATGCTTGATACATGAAATATCTCACTTATGTTTAAAAACTTGAATATGCATAATAAGCCACTCTCATAAGCTAGACCTAGTATGAAATCAAACCATACATGAAGATGTAGTTTCGAAATCATGAACTCGATACGGTGATGCCTAGAGATCTTAGCTAGAATTGTTGGGGTAACATGCCTAATCTCATACCCTAAATGAAAAAAAATGATTAACTCGATATGCCAACGATCTTGGAGTCATAACTCGAATAAACATGATGAACAAATTGCTTAATTTCAGAATCCAAAATGAGAAATGATGAACATAGTTGGGAAAATTAAAGGATGAATGAAACCTAGTATAATGATGAAACGTATACATTTAATGTTGGTCTCAATTGGAAGTCATGATAATGAACACATACGTTAGAGAAATGATACTAAGAAATGGGAAAACCCTAGTGCCATGATGATGCCACATTATAAAGGAACACTAAGTGGGACAAGTACACCCTTGATGATGACAACCTAGTGTGCATCCCATTATGGAAAATATGTTGACAACCATGGTTGGATACCTAGACTCGATGAATTTTGACTTTGACTCTTGTTTATGATCTTAGACAATTTCGAGGATGAAATTTCTTTTAAGGAGGGAAGGATGTGACAACATAGATTTTTATCTCCCCTATATTGTATCCTTTATCTCTCATCAAGTCTCCTCTTATTGAATTCAATGTCGATTCCATAGTTTGAGACTCCAATTTAGTCACATTCATGACTAATGTCATAATAGGTGACACTAATTAACTCAATTGATCTAAGTTTCTTACTTCAAGAATCACCCTCATGTAAACTAAAATGAAACCTCTTACATGTTATTTCCTTTCTTCCTAATATATATCATGATGTAGAGCTTTCAATTATGAGTCCAACAGTATAAAAATCACCTCAATTGAAGGTTCCTAGCCCAAGATATGATAATTTGAAATTAGCTTGATTTACACATGTATTGATCAATTTTATCTAGATTTTGAGCTTACTGGGCCCTTTTTCCCACGGCCCGTCTGCCTAGCCTATTTGGGGTAAATGGCACGGATCTTCACCACCCTCAGATCTTGAGAAGACCACCATGGTCTGGTTAATCTGACTGTCCAACGGCTTACCCGCTTCATATCCTTCCTCTTCAGGAAATGAGCCTGCGGCTTGGGAGGCTGCTCGGACCTCCACCCCAAATCCGGAAATGGAAGCGAAGGGAAGGGGGAATTGAACCCTAGTTTTGCTCCCTTTTATATGCCCTCGAGCTCTAACCCTAGACCCCCTTCTCCTTTCTCATTCTTCCTTGCACCGCTTTTCCCAGGCTGTGGGTTGGTCAAAGTCGACGGCTACGGCAGCCATCTAGCCCCCTCGCATGCCACCACAATGGCACTCACGACCGGACTCCAAGCGGTCGGCGTGCCCCGAACCTCCAGAAGCTTTGCTGCTTCTTCCCCAGGCTAAACGACCGTAGAAGCCATGGTTTTGAGCGGGGGTGCAGAACCCCTGTTCCTCCTCTGTTCCATGGAGTGGAACATAGGAATCGCAGACTGGAGGGCGCAAGAGGAGGGGGAGTCTAGCACGAACGTCGGATGGGCGGCGCATCACGGTGACAGCCAAGATGACCCAATCTTGACCGCAAGATCAAAGAGAGGACCATGATGGTCCTAAAATCAATGAAGGATACATGCGGGCCGCTAGCACTAGTTGGAGCCTGGGATGCGTGCATCAGATCTCAGGCCAATGGCCCAGATCGATCAATAAATATGAAGGTAACACCCAATCTGAAATCCATATAGTTCCGATGTAGAATTTACAAAAATCATAACTTCCTCATCTTAAGGCCAAATATAGCAAAATTATATATCAAACTGATCCTATCGAAAAGGCCTACAACATGAGCTTATTTCCAGACCCTGAATCTTCTTATAGTTTCATTATATTGCTAAAGATGTAACCTTTGACTACTTTGAATATGCTTAACACATGATTATGATTAATGATTGGATCTTGATGCTCAATCTACCCCTGATCCTTAAATCAGTACTTGTGATATATACTTGAACTAAATGAAGGTCCTACTCTCCCTATTGTTCATGAATGACCTCAATTGTACATATGTGCCTACTTTGGACTATAATGTTGAACTTTGCCCTATTATGAGTCTCGTGACCTAATTTGAGCATAAGTGTCCTAAATCTTATCATGTCCAGATGAAACCTCGAAAGGATATGGAACTTGAACCAAACTCTTATGATGGACCCTAAATAAATATGAGATCATCTAATGTACTATAACCAACATTGAACCCAACTTGGCCAAAATCCTAAAATGAAGATAATCAGGGTTAATGATGAGAATCTAATGTATATATGCAATCTTGTTCTTAATCAGGTTTGGCATGTGGCTAGATGGTGAAGGATAAGTTAGGTTATGAATCTATGAATCAGGTATGGGCCTTATCTAGTTATATGACTACCACTTTCTTGTTTGAAAAGACATATATTGTATGCTTGTTTGTCTATTTGCTCAAATATTGCCATGTAGTATTGCTATGTCTTACTCGATGTTTGCCTCGTCAGTTTTATAACTTGAGCACATATATATAGAACTCCATTATAATATTGTTGATAAAGGGTTAAGTCTTGGTTACGTCCTTGAGGTCCCTCTCGTATAAAAGGGTTAGCTAAGCTTGAGCACCCTTACGGACCCTTCCGACGGGAAGATGGTCAAAGGCCTTAAACATGCTTGATATTGTTGGTATAATGGAGTGAAATGACATAAAATATGGTTTCACATTTGTTAAACAGTTAACATATTTATTCTTGTTCGTTTAGTCTTGAAATCTTTTCAAAATTATGCAAAGCTTATATATATGTGTATCTTTCTGTCCCATACTCAACACCTCGTGTGTTGACCCATTTCTCGTATTTTGTTTTTAGGTTCAGAGATGGATAGAAGTTTGATGGGCTTGGTGAGCTATGCTAGGTGTACTTGTTGTAAGATCTAGTTTTAGTGCACATGAATGATTTGTACCTTGACTCTGGAAATATGTAACTGAATTCTTGAATATAATGCATTTTGTATAATTTATACTTGTTGAATGTTGAGACTGTGTTGGTGCCTTTATCTTGTTATTTATTCATGTGTGCTAAGATTTACACTTCCGCATGTCACCTTTGGTATACGTTTGGTTCATGGGACTGGGATTCCAATTCCGTAACAATATGTATATAGTGTCGCGACCGTGACGCTATGTCGCGACCATGACCGATTCTGCCCAGGACAACCAATCGTAAAATGATCATATCTTGGGTTGTACTTATCCATTTTGAATGAAACAAAGTGCGTTAGAACTATGATTTGATCCTATATCATCTTAGACTCCTTGCTCAATGAGAGGGTGGCCTAGAAGGTGATTTTTGGGGAAGAATGTGAAGAAGAGTGGAAATCCAAAAGGGTTTCCACATATTCAACTTGGTAAGTAGTTTTAACCATAGATTAGTCCTCCTCTTCATTTCACCTTGCTTGTAATCCCTAATACAATGAACCTAAGGTTTGTCTTAAACTCTGATTTTTATCTTCTACCTACAACAAACCATCTTTAGGGTTGAAAGGAAGAAGAAACAGGTGATTTGCAAGAGTTTTGACATGGATTTGAGATTTTCAGAGATGGGCTATGTTTTTAAGGTGTCTTCACACCTTAGGGCGAGTGGATACTTCCTTTAAACAGTAGATTGCATGAAAATGAGTTAAATCATCAAAAAAATTCAATTGCTTAGTATGCGAGTACAAACCCTAAATGGTCTATTTGATCTAGCTTTTGCAAGTTGATATGAAATGGATTATTTTTCTGTTGTGATAGATTTCAGATGATGAAATCATATTAAAAATGGGTACAATCCATCTAAATGATAATTCTTAAAGTATTTTGTTGAGGTTATAAGAGTAAACTAAAATTTAAGGTATTCAACTATGACTGGAAATGTTGTATAATTGAATAAAGAAGTTTGCCTAGTTGAATCTCCTTGAATACGAATGATTGTTTTATTTGTATGCATATTACATATATGTCAGATAAGATCTTGCATTTCATTCAATGATATCAATGTTTGCTTGATATATCAGTAAGTGATGAATGCATTTTCATCTTGGTCCAGTCGCCTTGCTTGGCCCAATTATGCTCCTTTTATTCACTTTTATTGCTCAAAACTCTCATACACATGTTTACTTAGCCTAATTGGATTTTTCCTAATTTTTTTAGTTCATCCATGGTTCTAATCGAATTGAGCATCTATTTGTAGGTTGAATTGGGCACTTGGTCCCACGAGAACTAGGGCCCATCTGCTAATAGCTGGCCCTCCTTCTTCATGCTGGTCTGATCAAAGTTTACCCTAACACTTTAGCAAATCGCGATCACGGTGCCTTCATAACAACCGCAACCAGCAGCCTTGCCTGGGGTCCTCTCACAACACCGTGACCACTTGCAAAGATCATGACCAGCATTCCAGCAACTAACTACGACCTGATCTACCATGACATGCAGTTATTCCCTTCCAACAATCGCGACCAGAGTCTGCATCGTGATCACCCTTCCTCCATGATCGACCTACACCATGATCAACACACACCTTCCTCATCACTGCGATGTCTCCCTGCATCACAGATGCAGTACCTACTATCACCTTCCACCCTCTCTGATCACAACCCACCTGCTCTCGAGGTCACGGTCTTCTTCCACCATTAACGCAGTAGGTCCGCCACCGACCCCTGCTAGCACCGCGGTCTCCATCTTCCTCAACCCGTAGCTTCCTTAGTAGCTAATCACACACGCGGACGACTCACCTATGAACCATGACCTCGGACATAAACCACAAACACTTGTCCGTGATTCCAAGAATCGTGACCACTTCCTTTCTCTCCCATAGATCGCGACCGCGATTACATAGGATTGCGACTGCGGTTCCCAATGATTGTGCCCGCGGTCTGCTCCTCTCACCATCACGATCAGTCTGTCATAAATCGTGACCTCATGACTGCTTTCCATTATTCACGACCACAATTTGCAACACTGCGACCGCGGTCATTTCCAGGCTCATCCGCGACTGGCCCTACCCTCTCCTTCCTCCGCGCCTTCACTAACCCTAGCAACAGCATCATCCCTTCACCTCCACAGTAGATTGAGCCTCGCTGTCACACTACAACCCACGGATCGTCAGCCCCCAACCAAGCAGCAACGCCACCTGGGTGCATGTTTAATAGAAGAGAACCATGGTCTGCTGGCCAAGATAGATAGGAATCACGACCTAACAATCGTGACCAAAGAATCGCAACCTGTTACAAATCACTGAGGACATGAAAGTAAGTCGGTGCCCAACCTGCCTATAAATAGAATGCGACCCCCAACCATTTGGGGATCATCTCCAGATGTCATTAGGTTGCAGGTCTATCCATAGCCTAAGGAGTTGATCCCCATAGCCAAGATACTGCCCCCGTGGTGGCCTTGTGCCCCGTTCACCCAGATCTGAAGTGGAAACTCAGATCTGCAAGCCAATCCATCCAGATCTAGATCTAGATCTAGATCTGTTGCATCCACGCCATGCATATGCCGCCATAACATCCATGAGCTACTCCTCCTACTCCGAGCAAGGACCACGAGAAGAGAGAGAAGGTGGAGAAGGAAGATCTGCCCCATCTACTATGGTGTTCTTCCCTCCTCATTCCAGATCTGCTCCACCGACGTGTAGAATATTGTCTCTCCACCGAGCCACAATCATCTTCTCCACCATGGCCATGGCGGAATATTTTCTCTCTCTTATTATTCTTGTTTCTCTCACCATGAGCAAGCAGTTTCCTTTCGCTGGGGTGTGGGGACTAGCCCCGCTACCCATGTTTACATGTTCATTTACTAAACATTCCATGGCATGTATATAACTTTTCATTTCGTTGTTAATCGTCGATGTGTGCTTGTGGATTGATCACATGCTTGCATTTATCTTGTTCTTTTCCTATGTTGCGAGAACTTCAATATGTAGGATTTAAATGTCGATTAATGCGGTTGACTCCCAAACTAGAAATAGAATGGGATTCCTTGAGGTCGTAAGTGTATGATCTGTGAGGGGATGAGCCATCTAGCCCATGGTGACGCTTCTATGTGCCTAACGCCTGTATAGGGGGGGCACAACTTCAGTTGGATTTCTTTATCTTCAGAATCGTAAGTGCATTATCCGGATGGTGACAAGACATCTGATGCCTAAGGTGATGCTTACGCGGACCTAAACATCCCTCGGGGAGGGTTCACAGTAGTCCTATTTGGATGCTTATATTTAGCCAGGATGTTTGATGTTTGGATATGTTTTCATGTGTAGTGGCGGTGAAACCTGGGACCATCCCAGTGATTTCCATCATTAATCTTTAATCAAATTTTAATCAAATTAAACTCAAATCAACCAACCATGTTCTAAATATTAGTCTTGATTCAACTAGATTTGACTAGTAAAAGATTCTTTAAAATGTTGTCCCTTGGGATTCGATCCTCAACTATACTACAATAAGACCTGTCCACTTGCGGGTGGTATTATTGCACAACGTTTTGGTTAAAAACTCAGGGATTTTGGCCCTGGGTGAGTTTTTTAGTGCGATAATATACCACATCAAATTCTGGCACCGTTGCCAGGGACAACAGAATCATCTAGTTAAATATAGTTCTATTAATACTAATCCAGGATTTTCTTTTACTTTTGATACTATCGATCATATCTACTTGAATTTGACTCTACTCCATCCATCTTAATCCTGAAAGATCTTTCCATCCTAGGTACCCTCAAAGACTAGTGCATGCACTTCTCAAATAGTTTCAGCCTTGCTACTAGCTTTGACCCTGAGATAGACAAAACCTTTCATTGTTAGATTAGAGAAAACCAAGAAAACATGGCACAAGAGGAGGAAATAGCCCGAAGGGTAGCTCAAGCCCTTAATGCGCAAAGAGATAGGCTTATGCAAGAAGCCCGAGTTGCAGTTCAAGAAGAAATCCAAGCATCTCAAGCAGCAACTCAACAAGCCGAGTTACAAAATGACCTGAGAGAATTCTGAATCCCAAAAGCTACTGACGTTCATCACCCAGTACAACCTCCTCCCATCAACGCTCCAAATTTTGAGATAAGAGCACATTGGGTTACACTACTTTAGAATAGCCCTTTCTATGGTAAACAAGGAAAAGATAGTCCAGAACATCTTCTGAGGTTTATAGATCTATGAGCTATGACAAAGCAGAATGGAGTCACAGATGATGCCATCAGACTCCGTCTCTTCAAATATTCTCTTGCCGATAGAGCCATGAGTTGGTATAATTCCTTGCAATGCGAACCCATCACCACTTGGGAACAACTTCAAAATGTTTTTTTGGAAAAATTCTATCCTCCTTCCCTCGCCTATGAAATTAGGGGTCGAATAACACAATTCACTTAGGTCCCTGGTGAAACCCTTGTAGAAGCATGAGAAAGATATAAAGAGCTCCTACGCAAGTGTCCACATCATGGCATTCCTAAGAATCAACTCATCGAAATCTTCTATAGGGGTGTGGATGATGATATCAAGAAATTTTTAGACTCCTCATCTGGAGGAAACTTCATGCATCAAAGTTATGATAGCGCATGAAAAGTTGTCACCCTTGGAGTTGAAAACCAAGCCAACTGGGGTAGACCCGTAAGTAAAGGAGTGTTGAAGGTTGATATGGCAGAAGCTACTCCTGAGTAAAAGTCTATTACTATGTCTCTTAAGCTTCTAGTCGCCAAGTAAGACCAACTTGAATCATCTTTGGCTGCCTATGAAAGAAGACGCTCGCCCCCTCGACAACAAGAACAAGTCAAGTCAGCCTCATTGTTTTGTGAAGCATGTAAGGGAACTAATCACTCTACTCTAGCCTGTAATATTCTTTATGTTGTCGTTCTAGGTAATACTTAGGGCCAAGGAGATAATGGTCAATTGGAAAATCTAAATGCTATCAACACTATCCCTGGCCAAGGATACTATAACCCGAATCAGAGCAGGAACCATCCGGGTTTTCAATACGGAAATCCTTTAGGAGCATAAAACTCACGACAACTTGATTTGAATAATAAAAAATGAGGCCCGTCGGGATTCCAGTATAACCAACAACAAAATTTCAGGAATCAATGGAACTTTAGAGGTAACTTCCAGAATAGAAACTATAACAATTTTCAGAACAATTCTCAATTCCAGAATCCAAACCAAGTCCCCTATCAACAACAACAAGGGCAACAAACCAGCCCCATCTCTCCTAATGACAAACTGTCAGCCATTGAGAAGATGTTACAGTCACAACAAACCATGATAGCAAACCAACAAGCCCACCAGAAGGCTATTGAATCTCAACTAGCTCAACTTTCAGCTAGCCTCAAGCCACCTGTTGGAGCTTTCGCTGGCCAACCAGAGAACAATCCTAAGCATTCTTAACAACTGAAGGTTGTTACCACCATGTCCGAGAAAGACTACTATGACCCCCTGCCAAGATACCAATAGTAGAAACAAATGATGATGACTTTGTGAATGTCCAAGACTCTACAATACCTGAGTCTCAACCAAAGGAACCACCAACCGTTGATAAGACAGACAAAGCAAGATTGGAGGAACCATTTTCTGCAGAGGAAGAAGACACACCTGAGTCGGATGTGCCAGTGTAAAAGCCTCATCATCCTTTCCTAGCTCGTTTGAAGCAAACAAAGCTCGATACTCGATTCAACAAGTTCAAGGAAGTTGTGAAGAAGCTTCATGTTGATATACCCTTTCTAGATGCGCTGGCTGAGATACCAGCCTGGACTAAATACTTAAAGTCTCTCCTCATAAGAAAGTATATAACTGAAGAATACGAGACAGTTAAGTTAGCAAAAACCACTTCCGATATCATCTAGAGCAAGATGCCCAAGAAGCAGAAAGATTCGGGATCCTTTGGGATTTCGTGCCATATCGGAGATTCTTCATGTAAGAAGGGATTGGCCGATCTTGGTGCTAGAATCTCTATCATGCCATTGAGCCTTTGCAAGAGGCTAGGGTTTGCAGAACTACTTCCAATTGGCATGACCATATAGCTTGCAGACAATTCTATGACTCTTCCATTGGGAATCAATAAATATGTCCCAGTCAAGGTAGGCAAAGACTCTTATGTCCCATGTGACTTTGTCATCATGGACATAAAAGAAGATTCCAGATACCCTCTTATCTTTAGATGTCCATTCCTCGCCACTGCAAGAGCTTTGATTGATGTGGAACCAGGAACCTTGTTGCTCATACTAGGTAAAGAAACTCTCGAGTTTAAAGTTTTTGAAAGCATGCAAAGACCGAGCATGCAGGAAGAAGTCTATTTGATTGATTGTATAGAGAAAATGTCACTCCTCACACAAGAGGAGTATGAACAAGACAATCCTTTAGAAGTGGCTCTAACAAACCCATCTGTTGATGACTCCATTGACGAACAAGTTAAAGATTGTGTTCTTCACCCCAAAACTGCCGAAGAAGATCTGGAAGCCAAATTCGAGGAACTCAAGGTTGTGAATGCAACTGAAGAGCCGTACGAGAAGCCAGAATCCCCTGAAATGAAGCCCCTACCCGAGGGACTGAAGTACGTGTTTTTGGATGATCTCAAGGTTTGTCCAGTTATTATAAATTCTGATCTAACGACCGAACAAGAAGATAAACTCCTGAAAGAATTAAAAGAAAGAAGGAAAGCCATCAGCTACAAGATGAGTGATCTCACCAGGGCCAGTCAAGCACTTTGCATGCACAAGATCCCTATGGTGGAAGACTACAAGCCGACTGTTGAACATCAATGAAAGCTTAATCCAAATATGAAGGAAATAGTCCGTCATGAAGTCATTAAATTGCTCACTTCCGGCATCATCTACCCTATTTCTGACTCACCATGGGTGAGTCCTATACATGTTGTCCCAAAGAAAGGTGGCACTATTGTGATACATAATGAAGATAATGAACTCATCCCCACTCGAACATTTACTGGGTGGAGGATGTGTATCGACTACAGGAAGTTAAACAAGGCAACACGCAAAGATCACTTCTCAATGCCTTTTCTAGATCAAGTCTTAGAACGATTGGCTCACCAGGAATATTTCTGCTATCTAGATGGTTACTCTGGATTCTATCAAATTCCTATACATCCAGATGACCAAGAGAAGACAACTTTCACTTGCCCCTTTGGAACATATGCCTTTAGAAGGATGCCATTTGGGCTCTGTAATGTGCCTGCAACCTTCCAACGCTGCATGGCAGCCATATTTTCCGGTCTCACCAAAACTATTATGGAAGTTTTTATGGATGATTTCTCCGTATATGGAGATTCATATGATTCATTTCTAAAGCACCTCTCCCTCATCCTCAGATGATGTGAAGAAGCACACCTCGTGTTGAATTAGGAGAAGTGTCACTTTATGGTAAAAGAAGGCATTGTCCTTGGCCATAGGATTAGTAATCGAGGAATTGAAGTAGACAAAGCAAAGATCGAAGTGATTTCTAAACTCTCTATCCCGACCAATGTAAGAGAGGTCCGTGCATTTTTGGGCCATGCAGGCTTTTATCGAAGGTTCATAAAGGATTTCTCTAAGATCACCAAGTTAATGACAAACTTATTACTAAAGGACACTGATTTCCATTTTGATGAAGAATGTATCAAAAGTTTCAACAATATAAAGCATGCCCTTACAACAATGCCCATCATCCAAGCTCTATATTGGGATCACCCATTTGAAATTATGTGTGATGCCAATGATTTCACAATCAGTTTCGTTTTAGGCCAATGTATAGAAAAGAAACATCATGCCATCTACTATGCATCGAAGACCCTTGATGAAGCTCAGAGGAATTATGCAACTATTGAGAAGGAACTCCTAGAAGTCATGTATTCCTTTGACAAGTTCAGATCCTACCTCATTGGTTCAAAGGTCGTTGTTTATATAGATCATCATGCTATTCGTTACCTCCTGAAAAAGAAAGATGCAAAACCCAAGTTGATTAGATGGATTCTCCTCTTGCAAGAATTTGATCTGGAGATAAGAGATAAGAAAGGTATAGAGAATGTTGTGGCAGACCACTTGAGTCGTATCCACACCCTGGACACTGAAAATATCCCAATTAATGATTCTCTTCCAAATGTCCAGCTCATGAAAGTCTTAGAAGCTACTCCTTGGTACTCGGACTATGTGAACTACCTCGTCGTCGGTGTCATCCACCCTAAATGTACCGGAAATGCACTAAAGAAATTCATGCATGATGTGAGGCAATATCACTGGGATGAACCGTACCTCTTCAAGCTTTGTGTTGATGGTCTCTACAGATGTTGTATCACTGAGGAAGAAGCCCAGCTCATTCTAGAACAATGCCACTCAGGCCCCGTTGGAGGCCATATGAGTTCTAAGAAAATTTCTTTGAAGGTTTTACAATGTGGTTTCTTTTGGCCAACCATATCCAGAGATGCCTACAACTTTGTTCTATCATGTGACAAGTGTCAGAGAACGGGTAACATTATGAAAAGAGATGAGATGCCACTTAAGTTATGGCAAGAAGTAGAGATTTTTGATGTTTGGGGAGTGGACTACATGGGCCCATTCCCATCCTCGCATGGATTTTGCTACATTCTAGTCATTGTGGATTATGTCTATAAATGGTTAGAGGCCATACCAACAGTCACTAGCGATTCGAAACCAGTTATTAAAATGTTCAAGGACATTATATTTCCCCATTTTGGAGTCCCACGCACTGTGATATCCGACGGAGGTTCTCATTTTTTAGAAAGAAGCTTTGAAGCATTTTTTAGAAGATATGGTGTAACACACAAGGAAGCTTCCCACTACCATCTGTAGACAAGTGGGAAAGTAGAGGTGTCAAATAGTCAACTCAAAGCTATCTTAGAAAAGATAGTAGGACGCAGCCGAAAGGATTGGTCAGTAAAAATCAATGACGCCTTGTGGGCCTACCGAACCACTTTCAAGACTCCTCTTGGAACAAAACCCTTCAGACTCATCTATGGAAAATCATGTCACTTGTCCGTAGAACTCTAATACAAAGCTTGGTGGGCAATCAAACAACTAAATTTTGACGTGAAGAAAGCTGGCCAAGCCAGGATGCCGCAACTCTAGGAACTGGATGAACTCCGGATGACAGCTTATGATATTGCCAGAATCTATAAATAACGCACAAAGTTGTGGCACGATGGTCATCTGAAAAGGAAGGACATTCAAGTGGGAGACCAAGTTCTATTATTCAACTCAAGACTGAGGTTATTCCTAGGGAAACTCCGTTCTCACTGGTCTGGACCCTACATTATCAAGAGTATCTACTCGCATGGTGCTTTTGTTTTATGGAGTGAACAGTCAGGAGAATTTATAGTTAATGGTAAACGCTTGAAGAGATATTTCACCACAACTGACATAGGCACTGAAGCAATGTTGGATCTTTCCAAACCATCATATCTACCAGAAAATTGAAGGAATCAAGTCGAGCCAATGACATAAAACAAAGGCGCTTGTCGGGAGGCAACCCGATCCTTAGCTTAGTTTTTATTTTTAGTTTTAAATTAGACAATTTTGCACATGGTAGATTATGCATCACAAGATGCAATCTTACATCCTGATAATTTTCATTTTTGAGATTTTAGATGGAGGACACATGCTGATTGGAACACAACCACATCTGATGGTCCAACTGGCATGAGTTTTCCCCTCCATCTTAGATTTAGAGTTTTCTCAGGATGAGCAACTTTCTATGTTCGGGATGGAGGGTGGGTGGTACGTACTTTAGTTTCCACCCACTCCTATCTATTTCATACTTAAGATTTCATCGTTGCAATTTTAAGCAAATTTTTCAAAAAAATTCAAAAATTTTGAAGTTTTCAAAGTAGTTTGTATAGAAACTTGATGAAGTTTGGATGCTTTTTGTTTTAATCAATGTCTTTATCTAGCTGGCTATCCCATTTTTTCATGCAATTTTGAATCATTATACCCTCCTTATCCTAAGCAAAGCCTCAAGGGGGACAATTTCTGAAACTATCCAATGGTTAGAAATCTCTGTGTGAAGCTTATGAATCCTAACATCATGATAAGTAACAATGGCAAGTATCTGTCGAACTGAGAGGGATCAAACACATTATGCTTCCTAACTAACTAGTGGAACAATAGCATGGAATCTCCATCGACTCCTCATCAAGTCATTATTTGAGCAGAGTAAGATAAAGAGAAAAACTCGGGGCACTAAATTGTAAATCAAGTTGCATTCTGATCTGAACTCTCTTCTACACTTCTTCCATCATCTTCTTACCCCTTCGTCCATTAAAAAGAAATAAAAATAGCCAATATAGTGCCAAACCCTAAGTTCGGGGTGGCACACCCTTTCTCTCTTTATTCACTTCTTCCATACCCCTCTCTATGTAATAGGGGCGTACCACCAAGAAAAGATGCCAATGTGCACACACAAAATGCAATCTTGAGTCGAATAGAAGAGAGATTCACAAAAATAATAATAATAATATAATGCAATCAATAAAATTGCAATCATATAAAAATCTCGAGTCGAATAGAGGAGAGATTTATTCCTTCCTTCCATACCCCCCTTCACTCCCTTTTCCACCCAAAGGCACAATGAATGCCTACTTTGCTAATATCTTGAAAAACACCAGTGTCAGATCAGGTGTACACTTGTTGTTCTGTGAGTGTCTCTAGACTCTCATGAAACTCTTAGACATGATTGATGTTGGAAAAAGTGGAGAGGAAGTGTGTTTGAGAAACAAGCTCAGGTATGAAGATATGGAAAGATGTGTTCTGTGATCTCAAGACGTTGAGTTGCTAAGTCATACCGAGTAGAGGAAAAACAATCATGATGTGAAGATGAGGCAATCACACGAGTTGAAAGTATTCGTTTGGCAACTGATTTGGATTTTTTGTTACTCGAGGATGAGCAACGTTTAAGTTTGGGGTGTTTTGATAAACAAAATTTCATCTTGGTCCAGTCGCCTTGCTTCTCCCAGTTTTTCTCCTTTTATTCACTTTTATTGCTCAAAACTCTCATACACATGTTTACTTAGCCTAATTGGATTTTTCCTAATTTTGTTGGTTCATCCATGGTTCTAATCAAATTGAGCATCTATTTGTAGGTTGAATTGGGCACTTGGGCCCACGAGCACTAGGGCCCATCCGATAATAGCTGGCCCTCCTTCTTCGTGTTGGTCTGATCGCAGTTTACCCTAGCACTTCAGCAAACTACGATCACAATTCCTTCATAACAATCGCGACCATTAGCCTTGCCTGCGGTCCTCTCACAACACCGTGACCACTTGCAAAGATCGTGACCGGTGTTCCAGAAACTAACCACGACCTGATCTACCGCGACCCGCGGTTCTTTCCTTCCAACAATCGTGACCAGAGTCTGCATCGCGATCACCCTTCCTCCATGATCAACCTACACCATGATCAACGCATGCCTTCCTCATCATTGTGATGTCTCCCTACATCACAGATGTAGTACCCACTATTGCCTTCCACCCTCTCCGATCGCAACCCACATGCTCTCAAGGTCGTGGTCTTCTTCCACCATCAACGCAGCAGGTCCGTTACCAACCCCTTTTAGCACCGCGGTCTCCATCTTCCTCAACCTGCAGCTTCCTTAGCAGCTAATCACACCCACGGACGACTCCCCTATGAACTGCAACCTCAGACAGAAACCGCAGACACCTGTCTGCGATTCCAACAACCGCAACCACTTCCTTTCTCTCCCACAGATCGCAACCGTGATTACACAGAACTACGACCGCAGTTCCCAATGATTGTACCCGTGTTCTACTCCTCTCATGATCATGATCAGTCCGTCATCAATCGTGAACTCACGACTACTTTCCATTATCCATGACCGCAGTTCGCAACACTGCAACCGCGGTCATTTCCAGGCTCATCTGTGACCGTACCCTACCCTCTCCCGCCTCCGCGCCTTCACTGACCCTAGCAGTAGCATCGCCCCTTCACCTCCACAGCAGATCGAGCCCCGCTATCACACTGCAACCCACGGATTGTCAGCCACCAACCAAGTAGCAACGCCACGTGGGCACACATTTAATAGAAGAGAACCACGATCTGCTGGCCAAAATAGAGAGGAATCGTGACCTAACAATCACGACCTACAATCGCGACCAAAGAACCGTGACCTGCTGCAAATCACTGAGGTCGCGAAAGTAAGTCGGTGTCCAACCTACCTATAAATACAATTCGACCCCCAACCATTTGGGGATCATCTCCAGACGTTGTTAGGCTGCAGGTCTATCTCCAGCCTAAGGAGACAATCCCCATAGCCAAGATACTGCCCCCGGGGTGGTCTTGCGCCCTGTTCACCTAGATCTGAAGTGGAAATTCAGATCTACAAGCCACTCCATCAAGATCTAGATCTAGATCTAGATCCGAATCTCGATCTGTTGCATCCACGTCGTTCCTACGCCGCCATCACGTCCACGAGCTACTCCTTCTACTGTGAGCAAGGACCATGAGAAGAGAGAGGAGGTGGAGAAGGAAGATCTGCCTCGTCTACCGTGGTGTTCTTCCCTCCTCATTCCAGATATGCTCCACCGTGTGTAGAAGACTGTCTCTCCACCGAGCTGCAATCATCTTCTCCACCATGGCCATGGCGGAATCTTCTCTCTCTCTTGTTATTCTTGTTTCTCTCACCATGAGCAAGTAGTTTCCTTTCACTGGGGTGCGGGGACTAGCCCCGCTGCCCATTCTTACATGTTCATTTACTAAACATTCCATGGCATGTATATAACTTTTCATTTCGTTGTTAATCGTCGATGTGTGCTTGTGGATTGATCACCTGCTTGCATTTATCTTGTTCATTTCCTATGTTGCGAGAACTTCAATATGTAAGATTTGAATGTCGATTAACGCAATTAACTCCCAGACTAGAAATAGAATGGGATTCTTTGAGGTCGTAAGTGTATGATCCGTGAGGGGACAAGCCATCTAGCCCACGGTGACGCTTCTGTGTGCCTAATGCCTATATAGGGGGGCCACAACTTCAGTTGGATTTCTGTATCTTCGGAATCATAAGTGCATGATCCAGATGGTGATGAGACATTTGATGCCTAAGGTGATGCTTACACGAACCTAAACATCCCTTAGGGAGGGTTCACAGTAGTTCTATTTGGATGGTTATATATGGCCAGGATGTTTGATGTATGGATATGTTTGCATGTGGAGTGGCAGTGAAACCCAGGACGATCCCAGTGATTCCCATCATTAATCTTTAATCAACTTTTAATCCTACTCTTTACTTTCCTTTCATTTCGTTTAATTAAACTCAATTCAACCAACCTTGTTCTAAATATTAGTCTTGATTCAACTAGATTCGACTAGTAAAAGATTCTTAAAAATGTTGTCCCTTGGGATTCGATCCTCAACTATACTGCAATAAGACCCGTCCACTTGCGGATGGTATTATTGCACAAGGTTTTGGTTAAAAACTTAGGGATTTCATCCATGGGTGAGTTTGTTAGTGCGATAGTATACCACGTCAGTAAGGAGGGTGAAACCCTAAATGAATGGAAAGTTGGAGGTTTGCAAATGGACATATTTATTCAATGTTATTCTTGATGTATGATGCTTTAGTAGCGCATGGAAGGTTGTCACTCTCAGAGCTGAAAATCAAGCCAACTGGGGTAGACCTGTAGGGAAAGGAGTGTTGAAGGTAGCTATGGAAGAAGATACTCCTTAGTACAAGTCTATCGCCGAATCTCTAAAGCTACTAGTTGCTAAGCAAGATAATCTCTAATAATCTTTTACCGCCTATGAAAGAAGGTGCCCGCCCCCTCGACAACAAGAACAAGTCAAGTCAGCTTCACTGTTTTGTGAAGCATGTAAAGGCACCAATCATTCTATGCTAGCCTGTAATATTCTCTATGATGTCATTCTGGGCAATACTTGTACCCAAGGAGGTAATGGTCAGATGGAAAATATGAATGCTATCCACACTATCTCTGGTCAAGGATATTATAATCTGAATCAGAACAGGAACCATCTAGGTTTTCAATATGGAAATCCCTCATGAGCAGAAAACTCGCAATAACTGGGTTCTGATAAACAACAATGAGGCCCATCAGGATTCTAGTATAACCAACAACAAAATTTTAGGAATCAAGGGAACTATAGGGGTAATGTAACACCCAGATTTTTATATCACATGAGCGGAAGTTTTTTTTTATGTTTTTTTTTCTGGGAGTGTCACAAACATGATAACCATTGCAATAAAAGTAAATGAAACACTTTGCAAAACTAGTAAAACTAATTCATACATATCTTTTTATCAACATATAAATACATCATGTTTATGCATAAGTTCATAATAAAAAGATGTCAATACTCAGGATCGTCTAGGTAGATGGCACCCCACTAGGCAAGCTTGAAAGTCTCTTAGGCCTTTGTTGGTCCCTTTGTTCTCCAATTGCTTCAAAACCTGCGGACATCGCGTCCCCAGCCATGCATTGGGAAAAATAGTCGTTAGAGTAAGTGGCATGAGTATTCTAAAATGCAAATTACTGAAGAGCTAACAATATAATCTTGGACATTATAAAACTGATAAAAAATGTCAATTAAAATCTAAAAACATAATATCTCTTGACTTCTTTAACTCTTATCTTTATACTCTATCTTTTCTGGAGACCTATACCATGGGTCCCATGACTTACACCAAAGTGTCTAGGTCATACTTATCTCATATGAAATCCTCTCATTACACTCATGGATGAGATTACAGACATACTCTAATCTAAAGTATCTTTTACTTATGATTTTTATCTATTTGTGGCCACCATTATACAATAAGTCCTCCTCTATTGACACTGAAGTGTCCTCTATGGTGCAACGCACCCTCTGTTTGCACAACGTGCCCTATGTTGACACCGAAGTGTCCTCTATGGTGCAACGCACCCTCTGTTGGCACAACGTGCCCTCTGTTGGCATAAATGCCCTCTGTGACACTCGCAGTGTTTGGCGCAGTGTGCCCTCTGTATCGTCCCGAGACTCTCTGGTGATGACTTATTATATAATTCATTATGTGAATGTTTCAAATTAATTATCTTAAGTCTATCTTTACTAAACTCTGAATCTGGACATATCTAAAACTGAGTACTAAACGTGTACGAAATTTGAATCTGAATCTATATCTGAATCTAAATATGAATCTATATCTGAATCTGAATCTGAATCTATATCTGAATCTAAATATGAATCTATATCTGAATCTGAATCTATATCTGAATCTGAATCTGAATCTATATCTGAATGTAAACATGTAACTCAATTACTACATAATTGAGATTGGGTGTATAACCCATATCATGTACCTTTATTCAAAATCTGGCTACTCACGCAGTGAGTAGTCTAAGTCTGAATCTAAATCTTTTTATTCTTAAGTTCTAAACTGACTTCATTGCTGGATTTGAACGTGTATTTCATTATCGGGGTAAACTTTGTTTTAAAACTCTTATTTGGTCAAATTACTTCACTTATACCAATTATATGATAAATAGCTTAGGAAAAAGGACCTGAAATGCTCATAGAATTACTAGGCATACAAAGTATCTTAAGTCAGGTTCATAAATTTATTTTAAGTACAACATATCTAAAAATATGCATTCTGACAAGGTGGTTCAATCCTTCTTGTTAAATATGATGCTACCTTGAACCTTAATATTTGCATACAAATTTACATGTTAAACCTTAAATATCAGAATAGAAATCTCATAAAATATTGTCTTGCAACCTAATCACAACTTAATTTGTCATTATCTTATAATGCCATCATAAACTCATTTTACAATACCTTCTGATCCCAAACGTACTTTTATTAGTACACCATGTCCTAATATTTTCAAATTCATATTCTTACATTGTACTTGTATTCTAGATACTATTTATTCTAAGGAATCTAGTTCTTAGATTTCTACATATGTATGAAATCTTAATGGCATGTTTCTACTTGAAATCTTACTACATAACTATGATTATAAATATGAGAAATTCTAATAACATATGTGTACTTACATTCTTCATACAAAGCTGTTTGAAATCATCAACTAAGTATGGGTACATTACTGGCATATCTTATCTTGAAATCGTATTCATTACTTCCAAACATTTCTAAGAAGTCTTATAGGAATATGATTCTTCAACTTTCTCATGGATTTGGTCCATGAGTCACAACTATTTTGAGCAACATATCACTATTTTAGACTTTGGGTATCTACACTTGCATAAATGTAGAAATATGAGAATAATATTGTTTGTAAATCGTAACATTGAAGTCTTAGAATATTAAATCACATAGATCATGAAACTCTTATCAGGAGACATGTAAACACATTGAACATAAACTATGAGTACTCATGTGTATGGACCACTTACCTCTTGAGTTGATGATGTCCTTAACTTGGTCTTGATTTCTTGTCCCAAATCTTAATCACCTGAATATAATCAAAGTTCTATAAGTCCAAGTACATGTTCCCTCTTTCTATTTCTAAATCTCAAAACCCCATCCTCCTAATTATATATACTAACTTAGGGTTCTTATTTATACTAAACATAACTTTAATCTGAAATCACCATAAAATATTGGTGTTGAAATAAAATAAAACTCATACTATATAATCAATATTATCTTTATACTCAAATAAGACATAAGTCGTCTTATGCACTCATATGAACATATAGATCAAAGAAAATCTCAAACATAGTCATATATACTAATTTTACTTGAATCTATTATGAAATCAAATTAAAAACCATTTAGATAAATAATATCAGACTTAATTAGGCATATATATCACTTATTGTCTCAAGATAATCATCTATTATTCTAGATAATGGTCACTTAGGTCCAAAAGTACATACTAACATAATAACATAAGAAAATCCATCAAATCTATAGAAAATTAATCATATAATGATGGAATGATCACATATAAAAATATCAGGTCATTTAAAAATCATATCATGGGTGAAATACCCAAAATACCCTTATTAGGGTTTACATTAAAAACCTCATTAAAACTTCATATATGAAAGATCAGGATCTGAATTAATGTTAAACATATCAAAATACACATTCAGTACAATTTGTATGAATTTATAAAGGTGTTTACTATTTTTAATTGGCAAAACATCAAAATTATATAGTTTTGTCTACCCAGAATATATTAAATACAATACATCAAAATCATACTCTCGAACTATTTTTATAAGATAGTATACTCTAATAGCTTTCCATAGGTATCTTGTTTGTCCCAAGCTGATACCTATAGCTCAAGATATGAATTTTTGAAGTTTACCTAGACTTGGCCAATCTCGACCATCGAGATCTGATCCAGCGGCCCTCGTCTCACTGCATTTGTGTGTAGACTCCGACAACAACAGAGTACCGCTAGTCCATCACCTCCGGAGAGGATGATCTTGCACTTGAGGCCGTGTGACCGCAAGGGAAATTGTGTCTCGCCTCCGGCCAGTCCCGATCAACATGGGTGGCGCTACCTCCTTGGCTTGGGCGGTCGGGATCAAGGATCCCTCGTGGCACACCTTCATAGCTTCCAGTAATGGCGGCACCCAACTTCTTCTTCTTTGCTCTCTTTCACCAGCCCACAATCTTGACCAGAACCCTAGCTATGAATCTGTCCAACCCTCGGGGTCTACAAAATTAGGCTTTTATAGCGCTTTGCCTTCCGGATCTTGGGCAAGCATCCTCTTTGTGGGGGCTCTGTTCCGCCCCCTGTTTTGTTGGGCGTGGCTCTTCAGTTTGATACGGACTGGAGTCACCCCACCCTTATTTTATTTTATTTTTCTCCTTCTTTTTGATAAAACTCCAAACTAAAGAAATATTTATACAAATCATTCTATAGCTCGGTTTGACTTCAAATTTTGGGGTAAATACTATATTATCATCAACTTCACATGAGCAAGATTTTAAATAAAAACTAGCTATACAAACACTCCAAACATGTCTTTTAAATAAAAATATTATAATTACTAATTTAATTACCTAGGCTACTATATACATCAAAACAATCTGAATTTTCTCCCACCATCTTATATTATAATTATTATTCTACTAAAAATATTTTGAGCATTCATTATGACCATGAAATACTTAATTCTCAATTTTTACTCCAAGGACCTATTTGTAAAACTTAATTGGTCCAAGAGGGCTGTAATTGGGCTATAGAGCACATGGCCCATCCCTTAGTATTTTAAAGGGTCCATGAGCTTAATTGTATTCCAAACCATGAAAATAAGTCTTCAATCAATATAATTTCTCAATTGAAGCTCATGTATAACACATGTGATCAATATTTCTTTAGTTACATAACATGAAGACCTAAGCTAGGTCTAAGGCTCAAGCCATGAACTGGATTCATCATAATATATATTTGTCACATGATTATACATAGGAATAATTCATTTATATTCATATACAACAGATTATAATCATACACATTCAAGTCATAATGTGTGTATTAATTGACCAGATGACTTGTATCACAAATTTTGTAAACTTAATTACAAACTTAGCCATGTTGGGTTCATTAGGTCCCCTGGAATACACTTACTAGAAAACCCCACATTAAATGTTTAAATTAGCTATGAAATTGAGGATGTTACAATTCTACCCACCTTGAAATAAATTTCGTCCTCGAAATTTCTCTAGGCAACTACCCACCTTAGGGTTTTGCTTACCTCTTAATTTATTGTAAGGCACACTTATGTTCAAACTTTTGCATGAAAAGATATATGTAATGCATTTTCATAAAAAAATTGTGAGTATTATCTATTACCTTGGTCTACTTATCAACTCATACTTAGGGTTTGTGAAACTAAACTTGGATTTATACTTAGGGCATCCATCTGAACCTTGTCATGACTTTCTAACATTAGTTGTACATGACTATCTAATCTAAGGTCCTTCAGGTAACTCCTACATTCCTAGATATGTGTTGATCAAGCACATACCTAGAGATGTGGGATCCTGAGATGCTATCTCTCACTCACCCACTGATACATGTGTCCCATACCACATGGACCAATAATAAATGAGAGATGCATAAAAGGTCTACTGCTTAAGACATCCCTCTTCAATCCTCAATTGGTTGGCCATAACCATTGAGAATGAAGAGGTTATCTCATTAGCTAGGTTTAGGTTGCTACTTTAGATCTAAATTAGGTTGAATTATGCCTCTAAGATATCTATCTATTATGAGCTTAAGCCTCTTAATCACCCTAGGTTATGGTATTCTTCTCTTAAAATCTATCCCTAAACCTTGATCTTACCTCTCCACTCTAGGGTGACTATGAGAATCATGTTTTCCTAGTGGCCATTTACCAAATTGCTCTGATACCATATTGTAACACCCAGATTTTTATATCACACGAGCGGAAGTTTTTTTTATGTTTTTTTTTTCTGGGAGTGTCACAAACATGATAACCATTGCAATAAAAGTAAATGAAACACTTTGCAAAACTAGTAAAACTGATTCATACATAGCTTTTTCTCAACATAAAACTACATCATGTTTATACATAAGTTCATAATAAAAAGATGTCAATACTCAGGATCGTCTAGGTAGATGGCACCCCACTAGGCAAGCCTGAAAGTCTCTTAGGCCTTTGCTGGTCCCTTTGTTCTCCAATTGCTTCAAAACATGCGGACATCACGTCCCCAGCCATGCATTGGGAAAAACAGTCATTAGAGTAAGTGGCATGAGTATTCTAAAATGCACATTACTGAAGATCTAACAATATAATCTTGGAAATTATAAAACTGATAACAAATGTCAATTAAAATATGAAAACATAATATCTCTTGACTTCTTTAACTCTTATCTTTCTACTCTATCTTTTCTGGAGACCTATACCATGGGTCCCATGACTTACACCAAAGTGTCCAGGTCATACTTATCTCATATGAAATCCTCTCATCACACTCATGGATGAGATTACAGACATACTCTAATCTAAAGTATCTTTTACTTACAATTTTTATCTATTTTTGGCCACCATTATACAATAAGTCCTCCTCTATTGACACCGAAGTGTCCTCTATGGTTCAACGCACCCTCTGTTTGCACAACATGCCCTATGTTGACACCGAAGTGTCCTCTATGGTGCAACGCACCCTCTGTTGGCACAATGTACCCTCTGTTAGCATAAATGCCCTCTGTGACACCCGCAGTGTCTGGCGCAGTGCGCCCTCTGTATCGTCCCTGGACTCTCTGGTGAGGACTTATTATATAATGCATTATGTGAATGTTTCAAATTAATTATCTTAAGTCTATCTTTACTAAACTCTAAATCTGGACTTATCTAAAACTGAGTACTAAACATGTGCTAAATTTGAATCTGAAATATGAATCTGAATCTGAATCTATATCTGAATCTGAATCTGAATCTATATTTGAATCTGAATCTGAATCCATATATGAATGTAAACATGTAACTCAATTACTACATAATTGAGATTGGGTCTATTACCCATATCATGTACCTTT
Source organism: Alisma plantago-aquatica (assembly GCA_963693085.1). Taxonomy (NCBI): domain Eukaryota; kingdom Viridiplantae; phylum Streptophyta; class Magnoliopsida; order Alismatales; family Alismataceae; genus Alisma; species Alisma plantago-aquatica. The sequence continues at coordinate 1,089,867,996 of OY856413.1, forward strand.
ATTCAAAATCTGGCTACTCACACAGTGAGTAGTCTAAGTCTGAATCTAAATCTTTTTATTCTTAAGTTCCAAACTGACTTCATTGCTGGATTTGAATGTGTATTTCATTATCGGGATAAACTTTGTTTTAAAACTCTTATTTGGTCAAATTACTTCACTTATACCAATTATATGATAAATAGCTTAGGAAAAAGGACCTGAAATGCTCATAGAATTACTAGGCATACAAAGTATCTTAAGTCAGGTTCATAAATGTATTTTAAGTACAACATATCTAAAAATATGTATTCTGACAAGGTGGTTCAATCCTTCTTGTTAAATATGATGCTACCCTGAACCTTAATATTTGCATAAAAACTTACATGTTAAACCTTAAATATCAGAATAGAAATCTCATAAAATATTGTCTTGCAACCTAATCATAACTTAATTTGTCATTATCTTATAATGCCATCATAAACTCATTTTACAATACCTTCTGATCCCAAACGTACTTTTATTAGTACACCATGTCCTAATATTTTCAAATTCATATTCTTACATTGTACTTGTATTCTAGATACTATTTATTCTAAGGAATCTAGTTCTTAGATTTCTACATATGTATGAAATCTTAATGGCATGTTTCTACTTGAAATCTTACTACATAACTATGATTATAAATATGAGAAATTCTAATAACATATGTGTACTTACATTCTTCATACAAAGCTGTTTGAAATCATCAACTAAGTATGGGTACATTACTGGCATATCTTATCTTGAAATTGTATTCATTACTTCCAAACATTTCTAAGAAGTCTTATAGGAATATGATTCTTCAACTTTCTCATGGATTTGGTCCATGAGTCACAACTATTTTGAGCAACATATCACTATTTTAGACTTTGGGTATCTACACTTGCATAAATGTAGAAATATGAGAATAATATTGTTTGTAAATCGTAACATTGAAGTCTTAGAATATTAAATCACATAGATCATGAAACTCTTATCAGGAGACATGTAAACACATTGAACATAAACTATGAGTACTCATGTGTATGGACCACTTACCTCTTGTGTTGATGATGTCCTTAACTTAGTCTTGATTTCTTGTCCCAAATCTTAATCACCTGAATATAATCAAAGTTCTATAAGTCCAAGTACATGTTCCCTCTTTCTATTTCTAAATCTCAAAACCCCATCCTCCTAATTAAATATACTAACTTAGGGTTCTTATTTATACTAAACATAACTTTAATCTGAAATCACCATAAAATATTGGTGTTGAAATAAAATAAAACTCATACTATATAATCAATATTATCTTTATACTCAAATAAGACATAAGTCGTCTTATGCACTCATATGAACATATAGATCAAAGAAAATCTCAAACATAGTCATATATACTAATTTTACTTGAATTTATTATGAAATCAAATTAAAAACCATTTAGATAAACAATATCATACTTAATTAGGCATATATATCACTTATTGTCTCAAGATAATCATCTATTCGCACCAAAAAAAAGATAATCATCTATTATTCTAGATAATGGCCACTTAGGTCCAAAAGTACATACCAACATAATAACATAAGAAAATCCATCAAATCTATAGAAAAGTAATCATATAATGTAGGAATGATCACATATAAAAATATCAGGTCATTTAAAAATCATATCATCGGTGAAATACCCAAAATACCCTTATTAGGGTTTACATTAAAAACCTCATTAATACTTCATATATGAAAGATCAGGATCTGAATTAATGTTAAACATATCAAAATACACATTCAGTAAAATTTGTATGAATTTATAAAGGCGTTTACTATTTTTAATTGGCAAAACATCAAAATTATATAGTTTTGTCTACCCAGAATATAATAAATAAAATACATCAAAATAATATTCTGGATCTATTTTTATAAGATAGTGCACTCGAATAGCTTTCCATAGGAATCTTGTTTGTCCCAAACCGAGATCTGTAGCTCAAGATATGAATTTTTGAAGTTTACCTAGACTTGGCCAATCTCGGCCATCGAGATCTGATCCAGCGGCCCTCGTCTCACGTGCATCCCAGGCTAGGGTCAGCGCTTCATCCCTTCTGATTAGAGTCTTCGTGTGTGTAGACTCCGACAACAACAGAGTATCGCTAGTCCATCACCTCCGACGAGGATGATCTTGCGCCTGAGGCCGCGCGACCGTAAGGGAAATTGTGCCTCGTCTCCGGCCAGTCCCGATCAACAAGGGCGGTGCTACCTCCTTGGCTTGGGCGGTCGGGATCAAGGATCCCTCATGGCACACCTTCAAAGCTTCCAGTAATGGCGTCACCCAGCTTCTTCTTCTTTGCTCTCTTTCACCAGCCCACAATCTTGACCAGAACCCTAGCTACGAATCCGTCCAACCCTCGGAGTCTACAAAATTAGGCTTTTATAGGGCTTTGCCTTCCGGATCTTGGGCAAGCATCCTCTTTGTGGGGGCTCTGTTCTGCCCCCTATTCTGTTGGGAGTGGCTCTTCAGTCCGATACAGACTAGAGTCGCCCCACCCTTTTTTATTTTCTTTTTCTCCTTCTTTTTGATAAAACTCCAAACTAAAGAAATATTTATACAAATCATTCTATAGCTCGGTTTGACTTCAAATTTTGGGGTAAATACTATATTATCATCAAATTCACATGAGCAAGATTTTAAATAAAAACTAGCAATACAAACACTCCAAACATGTCTTTTAAATAAAAATATTATAATTACTAATTTAATTACCTAGGCTACTATACACATCAAAACAATCTGAAATTTCTCCCACCATCTTATATTATAATTATTATTCTACTAAAAATATTTTGAGCATTCATTATGACCATGAAATACTTAATTTTCAATTTGTACTCCAAGGACCTATTTGTAAAACTTAATTGGTCCAACAGGGCTGGAATTGGGCTATAGAGCACATGGCCCATCCCTTAGTATTTTAAAGGGTCCATGAGCTTAATTGTATTCCAAACCATGAAAATAAGTCTTCAATCAATATAATTTCTCAATTGAAGCTCATGTATAACACATGTGATCAATATTTCTTTAGTTACATAACATGAAGACCTAAGCTAGGTCTAAGGCTCAAGCCATGAACTGGATTCATCATAATATATATTTGTCACATGATTATACATAGGAATAATTCATTTATATTCATATACAATAGATTATAATCATACACATTCAAGTCATAATGTGTGTATTAGTTGACCAGATGACTTGTATCACAAATTTTGTAAACTTAATTACAAACTTAGCCATGTTAGGTTCATTAGGTCCCCCGGCATACACTTACTAGAAAACCCCACATTAAAGGTTTAAATTAGCTACGAAATTGAGGATGTTACAGGTAACTTTCAGAACAGATCTACAACAATTATCAAAACAATTCTCAGTTCCAGAATCCCAACCAAGTCCCCTATCAACAAAAACAACAAGAGAAACAAGCCAGTCCCATCTCTTCTAATGACAAATTGTCAGTCATTGAGAAGATGCTTCAGTCAAACAGACTATGATAGCAAACCAGCAAGCCCACCAGAAGGCTATTGAATCTCAACTAGCTCAACTTTCAGCTAGCCTCAAGCCACCTACTGGAGCTTTCGTAGGCCAACTAGAGAACAATCCTAAACATCTTGAGCAACTGAAGGTTGTCACCACCAGATCAGAAAAAGACTATTTTGATCCTCCTGTCAAGACACGTGTGACCGGCCTAAATTGCACGTCCAAAAAGTGGAGCGGATTTGAGGTAGTCGAGCTTTTACATTTATAACCTGAAACCTTCTAGGCCCCTGCAACTTTGTTTACGGGGTCGAAGTAGATATACGGGATCGAACACAGGGACAAGGGTGGTTGTGTTGAGAACGCGGAATCGACATGCTACACTCCGGTAAGGGTAGAGATATGGTAAAAATTCCCCAAAGAGAACAACAAGATAAGATCGATAAAACAAAATAAATCTATCTCCAACTGGAGCTATGAGGAATATTTAAGGTTTTAAGCATTTATCAGTTTTTAGGGGTTTTCATGCAATAGAGACAGAGAGATAATACTAAAGCTAAAGCAAGGTACGAAGGAGATAAACTTCGGTAAAACAAGCGGAAGGAACATCCCAAACCCCTCCTCTCAGAGCGGGTACCTCTAACCAAGCATCAACACCCCTCTCGAGGTTACTGGACTTAAGTTAGAGTGGAGAGGTTACTAAAGCAACTCCGATTCTGAGCACTCTTGTACTCCAGAATCAGACCAAACACTAGAGCCACAACACCTCTCTCGAGGTTGCTACGATAGGAAAACACGATTCGGCAGCTAATCGAAACGCGATCCAAACATACAAGCTAGAGTTTAGATGTTAAACATAGCAATCGTCCAACAAAAGTACCAAACATAAAGCAGCAGATAATTAAACTCTTCTATTTCCATAAACAAATAAGGTTCTGATTACATTGCAGAAGTAAAAGAAATAAATGACTGAAATAATAAAGATAGATGTCTCCTTCTTGATATAGAAAGACGACAGACTACAGCAGACCCTCCAGCCCGATACCGGGCAGGAGCCTAGCCCGATACAATCATGTCGGGTGGCACACCCTCTCAGGCGACACGTCGTGTCGGTTGATGCGTATCGGGGTTTGGTATCATGCCGGGATAGAGTGATGCTCCTAATATCGGTCACTTATGTCGGGGATCCTTGTCAGCTAATATCGGCCTGCAGTGTTACCCGGGACAACCCTAAGTGCACCATTCCCTCCCTCTCGGGATGGGGAAGTGCTCACCTAGAATCGCCTGGCACAAGCACTGAGGCACGATATACTAGCTCTTCATAGCTTTCCTGAGGTGACTTGCGCAGGGTTCTGACCTGTCTTTTCGGCTTCCTGTAGCTGCTATTTATAGGTAGCGGTTGGGGAAGTTATGGCGCTCAGGGTGCCACATGTCCTTGCTTAGCTCTTATTATTGTGAAGTCGGTGGACGGCTAATATCAGTATCACCTGACACAAGGATGTCGGCTGTCGGTGGACATGACGAGCGGCGCCTGCCGGTGGGTGGCCTGTGTTGCGCGACAAGCTTTGGTTGTCGTGGCGAGCCCGGCTCCCTATCGGGTAGATAGGTGTATCGTCCGTTAGTCCCTCCTTGCGTGGCATCCTCAAGTCGCGTGTCCGTGTATTGCGCTACCCTTACCGGGCAGTGTGCGTATCGGCCGGCTGGAAGGCTGATGCAGGTAGAATTGTGTTTGTGGGCCGGGACGGGCCATATTGATGACAAATGGGTCAAAATTGGAGGAAAACTCTGCAAAAGATGGAAATATTGAATTAAGAGCGCAGTTTGGCCTGTATTTGCAAAAGTACATATAAAAAGAGAGGAAATCAGTTTAAAAGGGTAGTTTTGATAACAAAATAAGGGTCAAAAACATCACAAAATTTGATGTTATCAACTCCCCCAAACTTAACATTTTGATTTTCCTCAATCAATATTTAAACTTTATTTTGTGATGCTCCTTCTTGTGTGGTGTAGCTTTCAGGCCTAGAGGTAAGACAAGTATCGCGATATCTTTAGAGATAATACTGCCCTACTATGAACAAAAGACCTTGCATTCCCTGCCTTATTATTTCAGTAAAAATTTTCTCTATAGCTTCAGCGAGACTTTGGTGCATGATTACGAAGTTAGCTTTCACACCAAACAGCTTTAGGGGCAGAAAGTTGTGTGTTGGGTAGGCTAAGTCTTTTTGGGTTTTTCTTATTTCCCATTAGTACATCCAGGTACGGGTCCATTAGTGGGCAAGTGGTCCCTGCAGTCCAAGCCAGTTGGCTTTAGAGCAGTGATTTCACATCATACGTACCACTGCCCCGGATCTACCATGCCTAAAGATGGGTACTTTTGGAAAACAAGTGTGTATATATATCTTTTTTTCTTTTCTTTTATTGGGCACAACTCTCATGCTTTTATTCACTCTCATAAGGCTACTTTCTCTTTTTGGGGTTTTTGTTGGGTAAGGGAAAACAAGAAGAATTTTGTTATTGTTTGGGCAGTTTTTTCCTTCTCCATACTCGTCTCTTAGCTGTTTGCGAGATTATTATTTTTTTTTGAAATTTTTGGCGTGGAAAAATGTAGTCTTTTGTCATTTGAGGCTGCATTATTAGAAATATATAACAAAACTTGCATCTCATTGGGCACATAGAAAACAAACTGGCAAGAAGTTGAATCATGTTTTTACTAATATAGTGACTTTGTACATATGAAAGGGAATAAGATAAGCAAATTCTATATGAGCATGGATACATACACATGATATAAGAGATGAACGAAATAACACAAAGGGTGGAGTTGAAGAAGAAGATTTTTATACCTCCCTCACTGGTACATGGGTACCCCCCCCCCAAACTTACTCCACACTCTGTCCCAGAGTAGTGAAGAAGACAAGGTAAGGTAATGTTAACCCAGTGAGGGTTAGTTGGTGATCGCGCTTGTGCCATGGAGAAGCTGCCATACGTTCCCCTTATTTGCCGTCGGAGTTGGTCAGGCCTCTCCTTATTTGATGGAAGTTCCCAAAATTATTTGGCATCCCCTTAAACCTGGTAGACTTTAAGATACTTCCGTTGTGAACATGAATAAAAGGACTGATCGTCAATCCCAGTGTCAGTCCACCTGAGTCCATTTTCTTTCCCAGGAGGATGCAGCCAAAACAAGTGCAAAGCTCTCAAGAAGGAAGCGCAAGGCCCGTGCAAATTATGACAATGATAACCGACCTATTGTAGACAGAGAGCTTTTGAAAACACTTGTGGATACTATATCAGAAGAAGATACCTTCTTATGATGAATGTGGCTTCACGACTGTTGGGCCAAAATACCCATATTCAATCCAGGGGCCACTGGAGGAGGACTTACACTAATTTTCTCTTTTGGGGATGGTCCTAAACCATCGCAGAAGACATACTATGATAAGGAAATGGACTTCCCTTGCTCTCTTCTCGACGGGTGGTGGCCCAGCTGTCTCAGGATTCTGGCGTTTCTGTCTGACTGTTGTTGCTTCAGTTGCGGCCGCAGTGTCGATTCTTCTGCTGTGTTTGTCAACTCATCCAGAGGTTTGCCGTGTATTAGCCATACCTGTTATCAAGTTCATTGATCATTTAAACGTTAGGTAGGAAGAACTGATATCTCGATAAAACTTGTCTCGTTGCAAAGTTTGGGTATCGTCCATCAAAAGAAAATCCAAGGTGATACAAGATTGGAAGATACAGAAAGAGTTGCGCGTCTCAACACGCTGCCCGACACGGGTGTGTCGGGCGATATGGTCGCATGAAACAACTGCCCGATAGGACCTCTCGATGGAAAATCATGTCACCCGATATGGCGTATCGGGAAAACACGATCGGTAGACGTGAAGTGCTTCATACGTGATGGGTGATACAAGAAAAATCAACTAAATTTGTCAACCCGATATGCTGCGCGCGATATGAAACACTGTCGGGCAAACAGGCTGTCAGGCTATACCTTTACTCTCTGAAACTCTCGCCCGACACGAGAGAAGAAGCTAGCTGGCCGACATACGAGAAAAGAGGGGATTACTGTGTGATGCGGGTGGCTGGAAGAGTAAGCGTAGTAGCCCGATACGGTGAACTCTCCGTACTATATATAGCAATCTCAACCGGGGGTAAAACGGGTAGATCCAGGATGCACGTCGGCCGTTAAGACAGGCTATTCCCGAGATGGGCAGTCCATCCGTCTAATCAAGGGCAATTACTCATTTTGCACGATACCCAGGACACGGGTGCACGCCGCCCAGGGATGCCATATGTCACGGCCCTTGCAGTGCCTGAGATGCCCAACGCGTTCAGCATGTCGGTTGAGCTGCTACCCGACACGATTAGAAAAAGGGGATACAAGTCCGATATGCGGCTAGAAAACTTAAAAACAAGGCGAAGAAAAGGTGATTGACGGGCAAAACATCATCGTCTTAGGGTCGAGTCCCCGACCTCAAATAGTATTACTCCTCAACGCTTCGAAAAATAGAGCAGTGGCCCATAAAATAGAAGAGTCAGTATGCTCGGTGTGTGCACTGACTCGGGCCTTATTACAGTCCATAATGTTTATTTTACAAGGAAGAAAGATGCATCCTACTCTAGGGAAGAAATAAAACTCGGGCTGCCTCCCGAGGAGCGCTGAAGTTTGTGTCGTCAGCTCGACCGGTGTAGGTTCTTCACTTTCAGCCTTCGACGGTACCCATATCCTGCAAATTGACCTCTGCCCTCCTGACAAAAGCTTCATCTTCATAGTACCGCTTTACTCTATGCCCGTTTACTTGAAAGACCTTGGTCGGGTTGTCTTTTTCGTAAAGCTCCATCAATCCTGATGGGTATATCTTCAATACAGTGAACGGTCCTGACCATCTTGTTTGTAACTTTCCAGGAAAAAGATGAATGGAGAATTTAAATAATAAAACTTTATCCCCTTCACTTACATCTTTTCTCTATAGGTGGGCATCGTGCCACACCTTCGTCCTTTGTTTGTATATTTTTGTGTTCTCATAGGTGTTTATCCTCAACTCTTCAAGCTCTTGAAAATGCAAAAATCTCTTTTCTCCTACTTTCTCAAGGTCCATGTTTAAGAATTTGATTGCCCAAAGGGCCTTGTGTTCCAGTTCGAGAGGTAGATGAGAGGATTTTCCGTAGATCAGCTTGTAGGGGGTGGTTCCAATGGGCGTTTTGTAGGCAGTCCTATAGGCCCAAAGTGCGTCGTCAAGCTTCATAGACCAGTCCTTCCTCGTTCGGCTGACAGTTTTTTCCAGAATCTGCTTAATTTGTCTGTTTGAAACCTCTACCTGCCCTGAAGTTTGTGGGTGGTAGGGTGTAGCGATTTTGTGCTTGACTCCATACTTATGTAGGAGTGCTTCAAACTGTCTCTCTCCGAAATGCGACCATCTATCGCTTATTACAGTGTGTGGTACACCGAACTGAGGAAAAATCATTTTCTCGAACAGCTTGATTACTGACTTGGTGTCGCACGTTTGGGTTGCTACAACTTCTACCCACTTCAACACATAATCTACCACCACTAGAATGTATTGATACCCCCTAGATGGGGGAAACGGTCCCATGTAATCAATCCCCCAAACATTGAAGATCTCTACTTCAATCCAATTCGCCATCGGCATTTCATTCCTTTGCCCTATATTGCCGGTTGACTGGCACTCTTTACAGACTTTTATGAACTGTGCAACATCTTTGAATAAAGAGGGCCAGTAAAAACCTGAATGTAGCACTTTTGCAGCAGTCCTTTCGCTACCCAGGTGTCCCCCGTAGGAGGAAGCATGGCACTCCTTCATAATGTTTGAGGTTTCTTCTTCGGGAATGCATCTCCTGTACAAATTGTCGGCGCATCTTCTGAAAAGGAGGGGATCATCCCAATAATAATTTTTAACATCCACGAACATCTTCTTTTTCTGATTGTAGGTAATGTCGGGGGGCAGTTCTCCACAGGCAAGATAGTTGCAGATATCTGCGAACCAGGGCAAGTCCTTTTTCTTGGTTTCTATTGACATAAGAGCTTCATCGACATAGTTGTCATTGATGGGCAGTCCTCCCTGTCCTTTGGTTACAATCCTTGATAAGTGGTCAGCGACCACATTTTCTGCTCCCTTCTTATCGATAATCTCATGGTCAAACTCTTGTAGCAATAAGGCCCACCTCAACAGTCTGGCCTTTGTATCTTTCTTTTGCATTAGGTATCTTATGGCTCCATGATCTGTATATACTTTGACCTTTGCCCCAATGAGGTACGACCTGAACTTATCAAATGTGAAGATGATCACGAGCATCTCTTTTTTGGTGGTTGTATAATTTACCTGGGCTTCATCTAACGTGCGACTAGCATAGCAGATCACGTGGTGCTTTTTATCTTTCTTCTACCCCAGGACCGCTCCTACTGCATAGTCGCTGGCGTCGCACATAAGCTCAAATGGTAAATCCTAATCGGGAGCTTAGAGGATGGGTGGTGATACGAGCGCATTCTTCAAAGCCTAAAAATTCATTAGACGGTCATTAGAGAAAACAAATTCAACATCTTTTACCAGCAGGTTGGACAAAGGTTTTGAAATCTTTGAGAAGTCCTTTATGAATCTGCGATAATAGCCGGTGTGTCCGAGGAAGCTGCTGACCCCCGTTACAGACTTCAATGGAGGAAGCTTAGATATTGCTTCAACTTTGCTGGTGTCCACCTCGATGCCACGCCTCGAGATCTTATGCCCCAGAACGATGCCCTCTCGTACCATAAAATGGCACTTTTCCCAGTTTAAAACCAGACTGTTCTCCTTGCATCTTTGCAGAACCAAAGATAGGTTTTTTAGGCAGGTATCGAAGTCCTTTCCATAGACTGAAAAATTGTCCATGAAAACTTCTACGATATCTTCCAGAAAATCCGAAAACATTGATATCATACATCGTTGAAACGTGGCGGGAGCGTTGCAGAGTCCGAAGGGCATCCGTCTGAAGGCATAGGTGCCGTAGAGGCATGTAAATGTTGTCTTCTCTTGGTCGTCGGACAGGATGGGGACCTGATAAAAACCTAAAAAGCCATCCAAGAAACAGAAAAAATCATGATGCGCTAATCTTTCAAGAACTTGATCAATAAAAGGTAGTGGAAAATGATCCTTTTTTGTAGCCTGGTTTAGCTTCCTGTAATCAATGCACATTCTCCATCCGGTGACGGTCCTCACCGCCACCTCATCTCCCTTTTCTCCTTTTACCACTGTCATACCGCCTTTCTTGGGTACTACGTGGATCGGACTTATCCAATTACTATCGATGATTGGGTAAATGATCCCCGCATCCCTTAACTTGATTACCTCTTTCTTGACGACCTCTTTCAGCATTTGATTCAGCTTCCTCTGGGGTTGAGCCAGAGGCTTGGCAGATTCTTCCATATTGATGTGATGCATGCATAAAGCGGGGCTAAGGCCTTTGATGTCTTCTACTGAGTATCCTATAGCCCAACGGTGGAGTCTTAACTCCTCAAGAAGTTAGTCCAGCTGGTTCTCTGAAAGATTGGCGTTGACGATGACAGGGTTTCTTTCTTCCTGATCTAGGAATTCATATTTCAACCCCTCAGGTAACAGTTTCAATTCAGGATTTGCTCTGGATGCCTTTTCTTGTGGCTCCCCCTCAAGGGAGGCATACTTGAACGATTCCACCACCTCATCCTCTTCGCTCAAATATTCGTCAGACAGGTTAAGAAGGTTGATACACTCTGCAACTTTTGGATTTTCGAAGTCGAAACCCTGCCAGCTTATCACCCTCACAAGGGGGTCTACTATCAGGATATCCTCTTCTATATCCTCACAGAACCGGTCGTAGCTGTCTGCAAAGCAAGCGAACTCGGACAGGGAAGGTCCTCTCATCGCCTCCTTCACCTTGAAGTCCAGGTGGTCGTTTCTGACCCTCAGTGTGATTATCCCCTCAGAAACATCGATTAACGCCCTTCCTGTAGCCAGGAAAGGACGTCCAAATATGATGGGGCAGCGGAGGTCCTCCACGGTGTCAAGACGACTATATCACACGAAATGAAGAAGTTACCTACTCTCATCGGCACATCTTCAAAAACACCGACGGGTCTTTTGAATGTATGATCATTTAGTTCGATCCTCATGTTGGTTCTAACCATTTCGGTTAAACCTAATCTTTGTGTGAAGCTTAGTGGCATGAGGCTGATGCTAGCCCCTAAGTCGGAAAGACCTTTCCACTCGATGTTGTCTCTGATGGCAAAAGGGATTGTAAAAGCCCCAGGATCTCTCTTTTTGTTGGGAAGATCTGGCTTTACGAAAGCAGAGGATGCAGCTGCTAGATGCACAGTCTCAATCCTTCCTCCTCACCTCTTCTTCATGATCAGATCCTTGAGAAACTTGGCATAGGTCGACATCTCCTCCAAAGCGTCCAGAAAGGGAACTTCAAGATAAAGTTTCTTGATCGACTCCATGAACTTTTCATGATGCTTCTTCAGGTTTTCCTTTATCGGTTTATACGGAAAAGGTAGCCTGGGAGCATAAGGGTTTCTCCCACCAGGTACCTCTTCGAAGGATTTCTGATCAAGCTCACGGGCATCAGCTTGTTGATTTTCTTCTTCTGCGGGATTCACACCCACAGTCCTTGCTTCAAGTGCCGACCTGGCCTCCTCATTACGCTCCACCGTCTTCCCGGATCTCAGTACTGCCATTCTGGCAGATTCAGGATTGGAGAGCATCTTTCTTGAAGGGTTCTTCATCAAATCAGCCATCTGAGCCAGCTGTTGATCAACCTGGCGTTGGCACGTTTGCAAATTTGCCATTTGGAACTGCATGAAGTTTAGAACTCCTGGATGGGGAAGCGTACTTTATGCCAGCTGGTTGATGATTGTATCTTGTCTCTTTATAAAAGCAAATAACTGTCCAACCAAGTTTGGTTGGTTTGAAACCTCGTCTTGGCCTTGACTGGTGCTCGAGAAAGGTCTGGCTCTCCCTCGGCGTTCACCTTCGGAAAGGGGTTGCTCATCGCGAGGCTGCATGTTTGATGTTGTCGGTGTTTAATTGAACAGGATACCTTTCTTCAAAGTAGCTGAAATAAAATGAAAAAATCAAGTTAGAAAAGTTGTTATCAATAATATGAATTACTCATTTCAGGCAAAGAATAATAATAATAACAAAAAGAAAAAGAGAGTATTGTCAAGCTCATTCCTAAGCTTGAGGCATTGTAGTGTAGTTAGTGGATTCGGATTCGTCAACAGTACCGTTTCGCCTTATCCCCGGCAACGGCGCCAAAAAGTTGACCGGCCTAAATCGCGCGTCCAAAAAGTGGAGTGGATTTGAGGTAGTCGAGCTTTTACATTTATAACCCGAAACCTTCTAGGCCCCCGCAACTTTGTTTACGGGGTCGAAGTAGATATATGGGGTCGAACACAGGGACAAGGGTGGTAGTGTTGAGAACGTGGAATCGACACGCTACACTCCGGTAAGGGTAGAAATATGGTAAAAATTCCCCAAAGGGAACAACAAGATAAGATCGATAAAATAAAAGAAATCTATCTCCAACTGGAGCTACGAGGAAGATTTAAGGTTTTAAGCATTTATCAGTTTTTAGGGGTTTTCATGCAATAGAGACAGAGAGATAATACTAAAGCTAAAGCAAGGTACGAAGGAGATAAACTTCGATAAAACAAGCGGCAGAAGGAACATCTTGAACCCCTCCTCTCAGAGCGGGTACCTCTAACCAAGCATCAACACCCCTCTCGAGGTTGCTGGACTTAAGTTAGAGTGGAGAGGTTACTAAAGCAACTCCGATTCTGGGCACTCTCGTACTCCAAAATCGGACCAAACACTAGAGCCACAACACCTCTCTCGAGGTTGTTGCGACGGGAAAACACGATTCAGCAGCTAATCGAAACACGATCCAAACATACAAGCTAGAGTTCATATGTTAAACATAGCAATCGTCTAACAAAAGTACCAAACATAAAGCAGCAGATAATTAAACTCTTCTATTTCCATAAACAAATAAGGTTCTGATTACATTGTAGAAGTAAAAGAAATAAATGACTGAAATAATGAAGATAGATGTCGCCTTCTTGATATAGAAAGACAACAGACTACAGCGGACCCTCCAGTCCGATATCGGGAAGGAGCCTAGCCTGATACAACCGTGTCGGGCGGCACACCCTCTCAGGCGACACGCCATGACGGGCGATGTGTATCGGGGTTCGGTATCGTACCGGGCTAGAGCGATGCTCCTAGTATCAGTCACTTATGTCGGGGATCCTTGTCGGCCGATATCGGCCTGCAGTGTTGCCCGGGACGACCCTAAGTGCACCATTCCCTCCCTCTCGGGATGGGGAAGTGCTCACCTAGAATCGCCTGGCACAAGCACTGAGGCACGATACGCTAGCTCTTCGCAGCTTTCCTGAGGTGACTTGCGCAGGGTTCTGACCTGTCTTTTCAGCTTCCTTTAGCTGCTATTTATAGGCAGCAGTTGGGGAAGTTATGGCGCTCAAGGCGTCACGTTTCCTTGCTTAGCTCTTATTATCGCGAAGTCAGTGGATGGTCGATATCAGAATCGCCCGGAACAAGGATGTCGACTGTCGGTGGACGTGATGAGTGGCGCCTGTCGGTGGGTGGCATGTGTCACGCGACAAGCTTCGATTGACATGGCGAGCCCGGCTCCCTGTCGGGTAGATAGGCGTATCGTCCGTTAGTCCCTCCTTGAGCGGCATCCTCAACTCACGCGTATGTGTATTGCACTACCCTTGTCGGGCAGTGTGCGTATCGGCCGGCTGGAAGGCCGATGCAGGTGGAATCATGTTTGTGGGCCAGGACGGGCCTTATTGATGACAAATGGGTCAAAATTGGAGGAAAACTCTGTAAAAGATGGAAATATTGAATTAAGAGCGTAGTTTGGCCTGTATTTGCAAAAGTACATATAAAAAGAGAGGAAATCAGTTTAAAAGGGTAGTTTTGATAACAAAATAAGGGTCAAAAACATCACAAAATTTGGTGTTATCAATGTGTGGTAGTTACGGACAATGATGACTTTGTGACTGCCCAAGACTCTACAATACCTGAATCTCAACTGAAAGAACCACCAACCACTGATAAGATAGACAAAGCAAGTTTCGAGGAACCTGCTATTCCAGAAGTAGAAGACACACATGAGCCGGATGTGCCAGTATACAAGCCTCATCCTCCTTTCCCAACTCATTTGAAGCAGACAAAGCTTGACACTCGTTTCAACAAGTTCAAGGAAGTAATGAAGAAGATTCATGTTGATATACCATTTCTAGATGTGCTGGATGAGATACTAGCCTGGATGAAGTACTTAAGGTCTCTCCTCACAAGGAAATATATAACTGAAGAATATGAGACAGTCAAGTTAGCCGCAACTACTTCTGATATTATTCAGAGCAAGATGCGCAAGAAGCAGAAAGACCTAGGATCCTTTATAATTTCATGTCATATCGGTGACTCTTCATGTAAGAAGGGATTGGTCGATCTTGGTGCTAGCATCTCTATCATGCCACTTATCCTTTGCAAGAGGCTAGGGTTTGCAGAACTGCTTCCAACTGGCATGACCATACAACTTGCAGATAATTCTATGACCCTTCCCTTGGGAATCATTGAGGATGTCCCAGTCAAGGTAGGCAAAGACTCTTACGTCCCATGCAACTTTGTCATCATGGACATAAAAGAGGACTCTAGATACCCTTTTATCTTTGGCCATCCATTCATTGCCACTGTGAGAGTTCTGATTGATGTCGAAGTAGGAACCTTGCTCTTCAGACTAGGTAAAGAAACTCTCGAGTTCAAAGTTTTTGAAAGCATGCAAAGACTGAGCATGCAGGAAGAAGTCTATTTGATTGATTCAATAGAGAAAATGTCACTCCTCATGCAAGATGATTATGAACAAGATTATCCTTTAGAAGTGTCTCTAACAAACCCATCTACTAATGACTCATTTGACAAACAAGTAAAGAATTGTGTTCTCCAACTTAATGCTACAGAAGAAGATCCTGAAGCTAAATTTGAGGAACTCAAGGTTGTGAATGTAACTGAAGAGCCATGCGAGAAGCCAGAAGCCCCTGATATGAAGCCCCTACCCAAGGGACTAAAGTACATGTTTCTAGTTGATCTCAAGGTTTGTCCAGTTATCATAAATTCTGATCTAACGTCTGAATAAGAAGATAAACTCTTGAAAGAATTAAGGGAAAGAAAAAAATCTATCAGCTATAAGATGAGTGATCTCATCGGGGCCAGTCAAGCACTTTGCATGCACAAAATCCCCATGGTGGAAGACCACAAGTCGACTGTCGAACATCAACGAAAACTGAATCCAAATATGAAAGAAGTAGTTCGCCTAGAAGTCATTAAATTGCTCACTATCGGAATCATCTATCCTATATCTGACTCGCCATGGGTTAGTCATGTACATGTTGTCCCAAAGAAGGGTGGCACTATCGTGATACATAATGAAAATAACAAACTCATCCCCACTCAAACAGTCACTGGTTGGAGGATGTGTATTGATTACAAGAAATTAAACAAGGCAACACAAAAGGATCATTTCCCGATGCCTTTTTTAGACCAAGTTTTAGAGTGGCTGGCTCACCAGGAATATTTTTGCTATCTCGATGGTTACTCTGGATTCTATCAAATTCCTATACATCCAGATGAGCAAGAGAAGACAACTTTCACTTGCCCCTTTGGAACATATGCCTTTAGAAGGATGTCGTTCAGGATTTGCAATGCGCCTGCAACCTTCCAACGTTGCATGGCAGCCAAATTCGCTGGTCTAACTGAAACTATTATGGAAGTTTTCATGGATGATTTTTCCGTATATGGGGATTCGTATGACTCATGCCTGAAGCACCTCTCCCTAGTCCTCAAATAATGGAGAGAAGCACACCTAGTGCTAAATTGGGAGAAGTGTCACTTTATGGTAAAAGAAGGCATTGTCCTTGGCCATAGGGTCAGTAGTCGAGGAATCGAAGTAGACAAAGTGAAGATCAAAGTGATTTCTAAACTCGCTATCCCAACCAATGTAAGAGAGGTTCGCGCATTCCTTGGTCATGCAGGCTTTTATAGAAGGTTCATAAAGGATTTCTCCAAGATAACCAAGCCTATGACAAACTTATTACTAAAGGACGCTGATTTCCACTTTGATGAAGAATGTATCAAGAGTTTCAACAATATGAAGCATGCCCTTACAACAACACCCATCATCTGAGCTCTAGATTGGGATCACCAGTTTGAAATAATGTGTGATGCCAGTGATTATGCATTCGGTGCCGTTTTAGGCCAATGTATAGAGAAGAAACATTATGTTATTTACTATGCATCGAAGACCCTTGACGAAGCTCAGAGGAACTATGCAACTACTGAGAAGGAACTCCTAGCAGTCGTGTATGCTTTTGACAAGTTCAGATCCTACCTTATCGGTTCTAAGGTCATTGTTTACACAGATCATGCTGCTATTTGTTACCTCCTAAAAAAGAAAGATGCAAAACCCAGGTTGATCAGATGGATTCTCCTCTTGCAAGAATTTGATCTAGAGATAAAAGATAATAAAGGCACTGAGAATGTTGTGGCAGACCACTTGAGTCGTATCCACACCCTGGACACTGAAAAGATCCCAATTAATGACTCTCTTCCAGATGACCAGCTCATGAAAGTCTTAGAAGCTGCTCCTTGGTACTCAGACTATGTAAATTACCTTATAGTCGGTGTCATCCAACCTGAATACACTGGCAATGCACTGAAGAAATTCATGCACGATGTGAGGCAATATCACTGGGATGAGCCATACCTCTTCAAGCTCTATGATGATGGTCTCTACAGATGATGTATCGCCAAGGAAGAAGCCCAAATTGTTTTAGAGCAATGCCACTCTGGCCCAGTTGGAGGCCATATGAGTTCTAAGAAAACTACTTTGAAGGTTTTTCAATGTGGTTTCTTTTGGACAATCATATCCAGAGATGCCTACAACTTTGTTCGATCATGTGACAAATGTCAGAGAATGGGTAACATTATGAAAAGAGATGAGATGCCACTTAAGCTATGGAAAGAAGTCGAGATTTTTGATGTTTGGGGAATGGACTACATGGGTCCATTCCCATCCTCGTATGGATTTTTCTACATTCTAGTCACGCTGGATTATGTCTCTAAATGGGTAGAGGCCATACCAACCGTCAGCAGCGACTCAAAACCTGTCATCAAGATGTTTAAAGATATAATTTTCCCCGTTTTGGAGTCCCACACACAGTGATATATGACAAAGGTTCTCATTTTCTGGAAAGAGGCTTTGAAGTGTTGTTAAGAAAATATGGTGTAACACATAAGGTAGCTTCCCCCTACCACAAACAAGTGGAAAGATAGAGGTTTCAAACCTTCAATTCAAAGCTATCCTGGAAAAGATAGTAGGACGCAACCGAAAGGATTGGTCAGTGAAAATCAATGACGCATTGTGGGTCTACCGAACTGCTTTCAAGACTCCTCTTGGAACAACACCCTTCAGACCCATCTATGGAAAATCATGTCACCTACCGGTAGAACTTGAATACAAAGCTTGGTGGGAAATCAAACAACTAAATTTTGACATGAAGAAAGCTGTCCAAGCCAGGATTATGCAACTTCAGGAGTTGGATGAGCTCCAAATGACAACTTATAAGAATGCTCGAATCTACAAAGAACGCACTAAGTTATGGCATGATGGCCATCTGAAAAGGAAAGATATTCAAGTGGGAGACCGAGTTCTATTATTCAACTCCAGACTGAGATTGTTCCCAGGGAAACTCTATTTTCAGTGGTGTAGACTATACATTGTCAAGAGCATCTACCCACATGGTGCTTTTGTTTTATGGAGTGAAAAGTCAGGCGATTTTGTGGCAAATGGCCAACACTTGAAGAGATATTTCATCACAGCTGATACTAGCATTGAAGAATCGATGGATCTTTCAAAACTGGTCTATCTACCAGAAAATTAAAGGAATCATGTCGAGCCAATGACATAAAACAAAGGTGCTTGTCGGGAGGCATCCTGATCCTTAACTTAGCTTTTACATTTTAGTTTTGAATTAGAAAATTTTGCCCCTAGTAGATAATGCATCACAAGATGCAATCTTAAGTTATGGCAATTTTCATTTTTGAGATTTCAGATGGAGGATACACACTGATTGGAACGCAACCACACCTGATGGTCTAACCGACACGATTTTTTCCCTCCATCTCAGATTTAGAGCTTTCTCGGGATGAGCAAATTTCTAAGTTCAGGGTGGAGGGTGGGTGGTACGTACTTTACTTTCCACCCGCTCCTATCTGTTTCAAACTTAAGATTCTATCATTGCAATTTTGATCAAAATTTTCAAAATTTTTAAGTTTTCAAAGAAGGTGTATAGAAACTTGATGAAGTTTTGACACTTTTATTTCAATCAAAACCATTACCTAGCCGGCTATCCCATTTTTCCATGCAGTTTTGAATCATTATGCCTCCTTATCCGAAGTGAAGCCTCAAGGGGGACAATTTTTTAAACTAGCTAATAGTTAGAAATCACCATGTGAAGCTTATGAATCCTAACATCATGATTAGTAAAAATGGCAAGTATCTATCGAACTGAGAGGGATCAAACACATTGTGCTTCCTAACTGACCAGTGGAACAATAGCATGGAATCTCCACCGAATCCTCATCAAGTCATTATTCGAGCAGAGTACGATAAGGAGAACAACTCGGTGCATAGAATTGTAAATCAAGTTGCATTCTAATCTGAACTCTCTTCTACACTTCTTCTACCATCTTCTTACCCCTCCGTCCATCAAAAAGAAACAAAAATAGCCAAAATAGTGCCAAACCCTAAGTTCGGGGTGGCACACCCTCTCTCTCTCTTTTCACTTCTTCCATACCCCTCACTATGTAATAGGGGCGTAACTCCAAGAAAAGATGCCATTGTGCACACAATAATGCAATCTCGATCGAATAGAGGAGAGATTGACACACGAAAAAGAGAAAAATAATTAGAGTTGCAGTCAATGATATTGCAACTATATAATAAAAATCTCGAGTCGAATAGAGGAGAGATTTATTTCTTCCTTCCATACCACCCTTCACTCCCTTTTCCACCTAATGGCACAATGAATGCCTCCCTTATCTTGAAAAATACCAGTGTCAGATCAGGTGCACACTTGTTGTTCTACAAGTATCTCTGGACTCTTATGAAGCTCTTAGAAATGCTTACTATTGGAAAAAGTAGGGAGGAAGTGATGTTGGAAAATAAACTAAGGAACGAAGATATTGTAAGATGTGTTCGGTGGTCTCAGGAAGTTGAGATGCTTAGTCATATAGAGCAGAGAAGAAATGATCATGGTGTCAATATGAGGCAATCACACGAGTTAAAATTATTCATTTGGCGACTGTTTCATATTTTGTTTTACTCAAGGACGAGCAATGTTTAAGTTCAGGGTGTTTTGATGAATGCATATTCATCTTAGTTTTAGTCACCATCTTTGGCCCAGTTTTGCTCCGATCATTTGCTTTTATTACCTAAATATCCTCATATATATCTTTACTTAGCTTGATTGGATTATCCTTAATTTAATTAAATCTTGCATCTCTATGCAGGCCCACAAGCACCGCGGTCCCATCCACTAATCGCGAGCCTCCCTTTGTTTAATTCATCAGGCCGCAGGCACTTCTTCACCCTAACTATAGGTACTCTTGCCCTACACCATGATCACGATGTCCTCCTCCATCAACTACGATCATCACCTTTCACCATCACCGCAGGCAGATCAAGTAAACCGTCACGACCAACATCCCTAACTGCGACTCACGGTAACCATGAAGACCCCCCACTTCTTAGACCTCAGATGCTTGCGGTCTTTGTCTCCCCTCTGCAATCCGTGATCTACACCTACACCTCTGCATCACGACCTCTTCACTGGACCGTGACCACTACCAAATCGCGATCACCACCTCCTGCCCACGATCTAACAGAAACTGTGATCATCCACTCCCTGCCTAACACCGCGACCACCTGTAGCCTACCCTAAATGTGGTGTCGCCATCACCTGCACCAAATCGCGACACCCCTCTACTTGCCCATGATCTTCCAACCACTCCACTCCTGCAGTTTGTGACTCACACCATCTCCCCAACATGTCGCAGTCTATGCTTCCATCTCCGCTCGCCATCCCTCCACATCGCGACCTTCTACTCTCACGCAACCACAACCTCCTCCTCTCCAATCCATCACTTGCAGTGTGCCCTACCTTAACACGCGGTCGAGTACTCAGCATCACTGTGACCCGTGGAGCAACAACTGCGATCATCCTGCCACCAACTGCATCGCGACGTCGCCAACTCCTTCATCATCCTCAACCGTGGGTGCTATCACAGCAAGACCGCGACCCGCCTTCTTGGTCTGCATCACGCTTCCAAGCTCGATAGCGATCTGCATCATGGTGAGAACCGTGACCCGTGGTGTGCCCTCCGTGCTCCACTCATGCACCACGAATCCAGCCTACAAAGACCTCTACCCATTGTCTCATCAGCACCCAGTCGTGCCCAGCAGGCCGCCTACTACTATAAATACCCCCTACATCAGTCTTGTCGAGGTCGAATCCACCACTGCCAGCCTACGCCCAAGAAGCGCTCGACCCCTGGGGAGTCTGATCCATAGCTAAGAGAGACCCCTATGGCATTCTTTTGCCTCCGTTCATCTAGATCTGAGGTGGAAACCCAGATTTGCATCAATCCATCTACATCTCCAATGCCTTGCATACGCCATCATGTCAACAAGTTGCTCCTCCTTCTGTGAGCAAGGAGGATGAGAAGAGAAGGAAGGTGGAGAGAGAAGGCCTGCCCTGTCTGCCGTGGTGTCCTTCCCTCCTCATCCAGATCTGCCCTGACGTTGCGTAGAAGACTACCTCTCCAATGAGCTGCGATCATCATCTTCACCATGCCCATGGCAGAATCTTCCCTCTCTCTTGTTCTTTTTGTTTCTCTCACCGTGAGCGAGTAGTTTCCTTTCACTGGGGTGCGGGGACTAGCCCCACTGCCCGTACTTACATGTCCTTTTATTAAACATTCCATGGCTTGTGTATGACTTTTCATTTCGTTGTTAATCGATTGATGTATGCTTGTGGATTGATCACCTGCTTGCATGATCTATTATGTTCCTATGTTGCGAGAACTTCAATACATAGGTTTTGAATGTCGATTAATGTGGTTGACTCCTTGACGAGAACTTCTGATGGGATTCCCTGAAGTCATAAGTGTGTGATCCATGAGGGGACAAGACATCTAGCCTGCGGTGACGCTTCTGTGTGTCTAACGCCCGTATGGGGGGCCCGCAACTTCAGTTGGATATATGTATCTTTGGAGTCGTAAGTGTGTGATCTGGATGGCGAAGAGACATATGATGCCTAAGGTGATGCTTACGCGAACCTAACGTCTGTATGGAGGGTTTGCAACAGCTCCATTTGGATGGTTATATCTCACCTGGATGTGCGTGTTTGGATATGTTTGCATTTGTAGCGGTGGTGAAACCCGGGTCCATCCCAGTGATTCCCATCATTAATCATTAATCAACTTTTAATCATGCTCTTTACTTTCCTTGCAATTACTTTAATTAAACTCAAACCAACCTTTGTTCTAAATATTAGTCTTAGTCGAGCTAGACCCGATTAGTAAGATTCTTAAAAATGTTGTCCCTTGGGATTCGATCCTCAACTATATTGTGATAAGACCCATCTGCTTGCGGGTGGTATTATTGCACAAGGTTTTGGTAAAAACTCAGAGATTTCAGCCCTGGGTGAGTTTGTTAGTGCAGTAAGAACCACGTCAGTTGTCACTTTATCATCTTGTCATAGCTTTCTCCTAAAGTTTTATACCTACGAATATCTCGTTCCCAGTCATGAATAAAGGTAAACCTAGGTAAGAGTAAGTGACACTGAATTTTTAATACGATAAATATGAATATACTATAAATGAAAGTTGAACTAATATATGAAAGTTGCAAGCTTATAGTGATCTGATGTGTCTTTTATCTATGTCTTTTATGTGATTTGTGGCCACCATTATACGATAAGTCCTCCTTTGTTAACACCAAAGTGTCCTCTTTGGTGCAACACACCCTCAGTTGGCACAACATGCCCTCTGTTAACACCGAAGTGTCCTCTATGATTCAACACACCCTCTGTTGGCACAACAATCCCTCTGTGATACCCACAGTGTCTGGTGCAATGCGCCCTCTGAATCATCCTGGGACTATCTGGTGAGGACTTATCCTATAATGTATTAATATTCTAGTGTCATTTTCTATCTTTGTTCTTAATTTCTTATCTATGAATCTTAAACTCTTACGTTTGGGTCTATTCTTAATTTCTTATCTCTGAATGTTAATCTCTTATCTTTGACTTTGTTCTCAGCTTCTTATCTTTGAATCTTAATCTCTTATATCTAAATATATTCTTAGTTTCTTATCTCTAAAATTGTTCTCAATTTGTTATCTCTTAAGCTTAATCTATTATCCCTAACTTTATATCTCTATTCTTTAATTATAAACTAAATCTAACATTGAACTCTAAACTCTGAATCTTTTTATGTATATATATTACTAGATAACTGGGATAGGATCTTAGGCTCTTATTAAATATGCATATATAATTTGTAACTACTCACAATGAGTAACCTAAATATAAAATCTGAATCTAGATTGTTGTTGTCTAAATAAGTCTTGGTCTGAAACTCATATTTAATAGATCACTTAGTTAAATTCTAATATCAAATATATAACTTATGTGTCTCAATGATTGAAAAATAAACTGAACTGAATAAATAAATGTTAAGCATATGAAAGTAGCTTAAATGTCTACAATCTATAATCTGATACCCTCACCACCTATGTTCATCTGAACAATATCTGATTAATAGGAGAATTATTGAATACGAGATGCGCATTAATAACTAAATGTCTGAGATTAACTTATTCTCTAAGTTACTTTACATATGGGTAGGCTAAATTGTAATAATAATGAAATTCAATGGACATGACCCAATTACCATTTTATACTGAAGATGTGCTTAATGTAGCCTTATTTCATTGATCCACAACATATATACCTGGTCATTGACGACTTCGTATAAGTCCATGTGTATTCTCCTCTCTTCAATTCTAAATTTCAAATCCCCATCTCCTTTACTCCTTAAATCAAATTAGGGTTTATATTTATACAAAAACACAACTCTAGTATAGTTTATAAAAAAAATCTTAGTGCTAAACGTATATCAAAATTTACATTATATAGCCACTATGATTTTTGTACTCAAATAAGCCAACAATCATTGTATGCACTAAAATGAGCATATACATCATATAATGAGAATAAGTCACAAACCTAGCCTCATATACTAAACTTACTGACTCAGTTTTCAAATCGAAGTAGCGTACCATTAGACTAGTAATATCATTCCTAATTAGGCATATATATCACTTATTGTCTCAAGATAATCATCTATTATTCTACATAATGGCCACTCAGGTCCAAAACTACATACTAATATAATAACACAAGAAACTCCATCAAATCTCCAGGAAAAGTAATCATACAATGTATGAAGGTGTTGGATAAAAATATCAGGTTGTTTCATAATCAGGTAATGGGTGAAATACCC